>CM066734.1:90279000-91479000 GCA_033961575.1 Aselliscus stoliczkanus | reverse complement strand
AACTAAGTAAATAAATCATCTATCCACACACTCACAACATTGAATGGAGAGCCAATCAAAAGAAACAAATTCTTGGGCCAGCCGAGTGGTGTGGTGGTTAAGCGCTGGCTTGGGAGGCCAACGACCCCGGTTCGGGTCCCACATATGAGGGTCAGTGATACTGCCCTCAAAAAAAAAAAAAAGTTAACAACATTATATTCCCCGAACTGTCTTTCATATCTCTGTGACAATACTGTAGTTACCTATTTATGCTGTCTAATCCTTTCCCCTTCTCCCTCATCCCCATCACCCTCCCAACTAGCAACCCTGTTTTTCCTCTATATCTATGAGACTGTTTCTGTTTCCTTTGCTCATTCATTCAGTTTTTCAAATTCCACTTATAAGTGAGATCATGTGGTATTTGTCTTTCTCTGACTGACTTATTTCACTCAACATAATAGGGTGTCAGATGGTCACATGTTTTGTTAGGGAGACCACTTCATGGATGGAGTAGAGGCTTGATCACTGCACTGTATACCTGAAATTGATGTTGTATAATATTGTATGCCAACTGTAATTGAATATATAGACAGTCACGGGATGTGGATTATATGGTGGAAGGGAGTCAAAGGAATTGTAATAGATAGTATGATATGGGGAGAAGGAGTGGGAGGGGAGAATTGGGGGCAGGGGGTTGTCACTTTGAGGGGTAAAAAGTATAACTATTGCACTTTGTTGTACACCTGAAGCTAATTAAAAATATATATAAATAAATACATAAAATTTTAAGAAATAAAAATAAATAAAAAAAAAAGAAACAAATTCTTGCATTCAGTAAGGAGGAAGATGAGAGAGGCACAAAGCAGTCACTAGTCCATAGAATTCTGCAATTTGGTCTGATGCATGTTGCCATTTTTTTGCTTATGGCTCAATCCTATTTGTGAGTTATTCTCCATAACTCTTGACTTTACTTTGTAGAATCTTGGATCTGCTTTCTGAGTCATCATTCCTTTTTTTATATGATATGGCTAGTATTTGCAACTGAGTAGACAGACATCCTGTTTCCTGCATGTAAAGGTTTGGTGGTAGAGATGTCTGTCTTCAATTTATCTATCTATGTCTGTATACCAAGCTGATACATTTTCTTTAAACACTTCATGAGTCCCTCTATATGGATTCATGGTCCACTTCATCAAACAAACATTACGCTCACAAATCTTTTCTATGAAGATGCTGTGGGAAAAATGATTCCTAGAAGTTCTATTTTTTTTTAAAGATTTTTATTAAAATATAGCTAACATACAATATTAGTTTCAGGTGTACATCATAGTTATTGAACAGTACAACCTGGCACTATACATAGTTATTACCATATTATTGATTATTTTCCCTATGCTAAAGAAGTGATCACCATATTAAGTCCAGAAACCATATGGCACCATACTATGCTATCACAATATTATTGACTATATTTCCTATGACATAATATTACATCCCCAAGACTTATTTGTTTTATACATAGAATTTTGAACCTCTTATTACCCTTTGTCTTCCATCCATTTTCAACTTTTCAATTACAGTTGACAATATTATTTTATATTAATTTCAGGTGTACAGCATAGTGGTTACACATTTATATAATTTATGAAGAGATCCCCCTGACTAATCTAGTACTCACCTGGCACTATACATAGTTAGTACCATATTATTGATTACATTCCCTGTATTTTACTTCACATCCCCATGACTATTTTATACCTACCAATTTGTTATTTCTTGCTCCCTTCATCTTTTTCACCCTGCCACCAACTCCTTTCTCATTTAACACCCCCATAGATCTAGTACCCATCTGACATCATATGTAGCTATTACAAAATGATTGACTATATTCCTTATGCTATACCCTACATCCCCATGACTACTGTGTAACAACCAGTTTGTACTTCTTAATCTCTTTCCCTTTTTCACTCACCTCCACTGCCCCTCCCATCCAGCAACCATCAAAATGACCTCTGTATCTATGAATTTGTTTCTGTTTCATTTGTTTATTTATTTTATTCTTTTGATTACACTTACAAATGAAGTCATATTTATAAAAAGACATTTGTGTTTTGCTGTCGGACTTACTCCACTCAGCACAAATACCCTCTAGGTCCATCCATGTTATCACAGGTGGCAAGATTCATACCTTTTTATGGCTCAGTTATATTCCATTTTGTAAATATACCACCTCTTCATCCATTCACCCATTCAGGCACACTCAGGCTGCCTTCATATCTTGGCTATTGTAAATAATACTGAAATTAAACATACGGATGAGCACATTCTCTCAAAGTAGCATTTTGGGTTTCTTAGGATAATTCCCCAGAAGTGAAATTACTAGGTCCTTTTTTTGTGTCTTGTTATAGTCTTTGATTTAAAGTCTATTTTTTTCTGGTAGAAGTATTGATAGTTCAGTTTTTTGCTTGCTTCTTTGTTTGTTTTCATTTTCATGAAATTACTTTTTCCATCCCTTTACCTTTAGTCTGTGTTTGCCTTTTGATCTGAAGTGAGTCTCTGGGAGGAAAAACATGTAAGGGTTTTGTTTTCTTATTCATTCAGCCCCCCTATCTTTTGATTGGAGCATTTAATCCATTTACATTTAAAGTAATTGTTGATAGGTATGTAGTTTTTGCCATTTTATAACTCACATTTTTTTTTTTCCATCTTAAAGAAGTCCCTCTTAGATTCCTTGTAATACTGGTTTGGTGGTGATGAACTCTTGTAGCTTTTTCTTCTCTGGAAAGCTCTTTATCTGTTCTTTGATTCTAAATGATAGCTTTGCTAGGTAGAGTGACTTGGTTGTAGGTCCTTTCTTTTCATCACTTTGAATGTTTCCTGCCAGTCCCTTCTGTCCTGCAAAGTTTCTGTTGAGAAAACAGCTAACATTCTTATGGGAGCTCCCTTGTAGGTAACTAACTGCTTTCCTCTTGCTGCTTTTAAGATTCTCTCTGCGTTTATTCTTTGGCATTTTAATTATGATGTGTCTTGATTTGGGCCTCTTTGGGTTCATCTTGTTTGCAACTTTGTTTCCTTGGCTTGTATATCTATTTTCTTCGCCAGGTTATGGAAGTTTTTCATTTATTTCTTCAAATAGTTTTTCAATTCCTTACTCTCTGTCTTCTTCTGGTGCCCCTATAATGCAAATATTGATATGCTTGATATTGTCCCAGAGGCCCCTTACACTTGCCTCATTGATTTTTGGTTGTTGTTGTTTTTTTATTCCTTTTTTCTTTTTGGTGTTCTGATTGGGTATTTTCTGCTACCTTCTCTTCTAAATCGCTGATTTGATCCTCTGCTTCATTTAATACTATTGATTCCTTCTAATGTATTCTTCATCTCCATTATCATATCTTTTATTTCCGACTGATTCTTTTTTGTGTTTTCTATATCCATTTTTATGTTTCCTGCCCTTTTGTTGAAGTTCTCTGTGAGATCATTGAGCATCCTTATAACCAATGTTTGGAACTCTGCATCTGGTAGATTACTTGTCTCCATTTTGTTTAGTTCTTTTTCTAGAGCTTTGCTCTGTTCTTTTATTTGGGACATATTTCTCTGTGTCCCCATTTTGACTGCCCCTCTGTGTTTGTTTCTATGTATTAGGTAGGGCTGCTATGTCTCCCAGTCTTAGTAGAGTGACCTTATGTAGTAGGTGTGCTGTGGGACTCAGTAGTTCAGTCTTTCTGGTCATCTGAGCCACACACTCCAGGTGTGTCTCTTGTGTGGGTTGTGTGTTCCCTCCTCCTGCAGCTGAGAGTTCATCCTGTTTGTACATCAATGGGAGGGATTGGTTGTGAGGACAGGTCATGATGACAGTGGAGGAATTGTGGTGCAGAGACTCACACTACAGAGCAGAATCTGCCTCAGCAGGGCTCTGGTGCCTGCACAATCTGCCCCTTGGGTGTGTCATCTTTGAAAGAGGCTGGGGTATGCTCCAGTTCATTTCAAAGCTGGCCACTGGGTATGTTATCCTGAGGGCCACCTGGGAGGGGACCAACTGCAGGTCAAGTTTAGCTGCAGCCTATGCCCCACTTGGGGCCACCCAGCAGGAGCCACAAAGCAATCTGCAGATGGCTGCCACCCATGCTGTGTTTGGAAGAGCCTGGAGAGGCCAAATCAAGAACCAAGTTCAGCTGCCTCTAGTTCCAGGCTCAGCCAAATGTATGGGACATGCTCAAGCCAGATGCTGCTTCTCTGGGTTCCATGAACCTTTGAGAGACCCTAGGAAAGTCTCCAACATCAACCAAGGTAGACAGTTTGTAGGAAAAAGCCACTGGAAGTGGGTGTGCCCCAAAGTTCAGCAGGGTGAAGTCTCAGAATCCCCAGGGCATAGTGAACAAACAACATTGACTAGCTTGATGGAGACTCAGATATGGCCTGTGACTGCATTCTGGGAAGAGGGAGGGCTTGACAAAGAAACAATGGCTTCTACCAGATTTTCTGTCCAGGAGAAAGCTGCCCCTCCAGCTCTCATCCTGAAACCAGACAACTCAGTTCCCCAATATGTCCCTGTTGCCTTTCAATCTGCTGTCTCAGCACTGGAGCTCAGAGTCAGTGATTCCTTTGGTGAGTACTTCCAGTATTGCCCCTTTAAAGAGAGCTCCTGGGACTCCAGGTGTCCTCTGTCTCACTCAGCCACAATCCCTGCTGGTTTTAACAACCAAAAATTATGGGGACTTCTTTCTCTGGCACTGGAACCCTAGGACAGAAAGGGGCTGGGACCCTCACTCATCTGGGGGTAACCTCTGCAGCTGGGAATTCCCTCCCAGATTTTAAAGGTTACACATGGGTTTGGAACCAGCCCATTTCACATCTCTGCCCCTCCTACCAGTCTTGAGGTGGCTTTGTTGGTATGTCCTTAGTTGTAGGGCTTTAATTCAGCAAGATTTCAGGTGATTCTCATTGATGGAGTTTTTTTGTTTGTTTGCTTTTTATAGTTTAGTTGTAACATTGATATGGTCGTGAGAAAAGGTAAGCACAGCCCTTACCTACTCCACGCCATCTTGACCAGAACTTCGAAGTTCTATTTTTTTAAAAGACAGGGTATGCATAGCACAATGCCTAAGATGCTCAGAAGGCCTTTTGTCTCTTTAAAACAGTGTGATAGGCAGCTTCCAAGACAGCTTCCAGTGATCCTTCTTACAGTATTTATGCCCTTTTATAATCCCCTCCCCTAGAGTGTTGACTGAGCCCAACAACCTCCTTCTAACAAATAGAATATAATAAAAGTGATGGGATGTCACTTCTGAGACTAGGTTACAAAGTGACTCTGTTGTTTGTCCTGCTCACCCTCTCTTGCTCTCCCATTTACTTGCTCTGATGGAAGCCAGCTGCCATGATGAGACTCTTCTGTGGAGAGGCCCCTATTACAAATAATTGAGGAAGCCTCTGGCCAACAGCCAGTGATGAATGAGGCTCTTAGTCCCACAACCTGTGATGAGCTGAATCCTGCCAACAACCACAGGAAGGAGCTTGGTAGCAGGTCTTCCAATGGGTGGGCCTCTGGATGAGACTGGAGCCTCAGCCAACACCTCGATTGCTGCCTAGTTAGACACCATGAGCCCAAGGAGCCAGATCAACAACTCCCCAGTTCTTGACTCACAGAAACTGTGAGGTAAGAAATGTTTGTGTTTTAAACTAAGTTGGGAAGAAAAGATGGGCATGAATTAGGGGAAGCAAGAGCAAAGTGGACACAGAGGACAAACTGGAATTCTTGAGGAAAATCGGAATTTGTGATGACAAACCAGAACCTATGAGGACAAACTGGAACCTGGGTTTGCTTTTCTTGGTTGCCAACCTAGGTCAGATGGGTGGCTTGCAGAATAGCTGGCATCTTTACACATTCCTTGTTTGGGATTTGCAGATGCCAAAGGAGCAATCTGGCTTGAACCAGAGGAACTACAGATGTGGCTGCTGCCCTTCACAAACAAGGTGAGCCAATAGATCAGAAGCAATGTGTAGGAAGTGAAACAGTGTTTTGTCTTACACTGACTTCCAGAGAATAAATATGGCTGCTACTCACTTCTTCATTTCAGACCTTATGCAAATTTCTACTGTAGCAAAGCCAAACTCAGAACCATACAGAAAAGGGAATTCTGGGAGATTTATTTCTGGTTTAACTAAATTGACAGAGTACAAAGTCATCCAATATCAAATCTAGTAAACTATATACTATATAGTTATTCTTATGTAAATTAGTTAGCATTAATTTTCAAGTAATGAGATTCGCTTTCTTTCTACCCAATTTTATCAAAGTGTACATAGAGCACAGGCCACATGACTCAGTTGAAAGCAGCGTAACCATTTGTCTCAGGTGATTTACAGGCAAGCTCCAAACTGAATTAGAACTGGAACATTTTCAATTTTGAAAGATACAAAACCAAGATATTTTTGTTTAATTGTTGGTTACTAAATTCGAAATGGTATAATGAAAAGTAACATGAAATTTGTTTTGATAAGTATAAATTTCCTCAGTGAGGAAAAAACAAATAGACATGCACAGAGAAATAAAAAGGCAGACGAAAATATAATGGATAAAAGAGGAACACAAGCAATGCATCACTCTTGGAAACCGAGTAGAGCAATGGGGCTCGCTCTCAAGGGAGATGAGAGAAAGCCCGGTGTCAGACTAAAACACAAGCCAACTCTATTTTAACTACCTTGTCCTGCTATTTAAAATTCTGAAAGATGCTGATTGCTAAATGGATTATAAAAAGTAAAATCTGGAAAGTTGCCCTCTCCCATATACTGCTTGGTCAGCCCCTTTTAAAGTCTGTATTCAGTTTTGCATTTAGGAAGGATAGTCAAAATATTTAAAGTATGCCTAGCAATACTTAAACATTCAAACCATGTGTCAAGGCCAAAGAAAGTCTCATAAACATTTTTTTAAATATTTGTTTTCTTTTTGAGGGCCCATAAGGATCAAAGGGAGTAAGGAGAACCATCTTATTCTAAAGGATAGTGAATGTGAAGAAAAATAGTGAACACATGGCTTAATTGATTCATCCAACAATCATTTACTGAGCACTATTCCTAGAACTATTGTAGGTGTTGAGGATTCAGCAAAGGGACAGAGATCACAGTCCTAAATATACCCATATTTATTAGACCACTAAGTTAACAGTGATGAACCCCCAGTGGTGTGATCATGGATTCTTTTCATCTATCTCTATTGTCTGGATTTTATACATTTAAATTATATTTTATAATGAACAAAATTTACTTTAAGAAACCTGAATCAGAGAACTAAGCTGGACACCAGAAAGATCATTGAAAAATATCTGTTGAACATCAACTATAAATTTCACTCTGTCAAATTTATTTATAGGCAGCAAACGGACAAACCCTCTCAGGCCTCCCCAGCAGTAAGCGCCAATGTATTTAAATCTTTCAGTCCAACTTTTAGAGACTGTCTTTGTTCCTTACCTCTCGATTCTGACGTATTACCACATGACCAAATGAAGCCTTGCACTTCATAGCTGCAGGTAATTTACTTCTTTAGGCATTTTTAGCTGTTTTTGAAAAATGTTTAGTTCTGCTTCTGCCAGACATCCTCCACCTTCTCCCTTGTTTCCCTACCTCCTCCCTCACCCCCAGGCAGAGCACCTTCAGACACCAAATTCTCTCTGATGAATGAATATACATTTATTAATCAGTTAACTAATTAACTGTTCGATTGATTCTGTCAAAACATATCTGCATGACTCCTTGTGCTATGCACTGGTGTTCAGCAATGAACCCCCTAGACAAGATCCAAATCATGAAGCATATACAGTAGCATGCACTGACCTTGCACGATGCAGGTTTGAACTGTGTGGATTTTTGTCACCAAATAACTGTATTCTTTTTGATCCGCTGTGGGAGCCTGAGCATGTGGAATGTCAATTGTGTGCATCGATCTATGCCATTTTATATAGGGGACTTGGGCATCCCTGGATTTTGGTATCCATAGGGGTCCTGGAACCAAGTCCCTGCTGACACTGAAGCTAGTTAAATTTTAGGGGAGTCAAAAGGTATTTGGGGGGCCGGCCGAGGGTCATGTTGGTTAGGAGCTGGCTTGGGATGCCAGCTCTGAGCAGCTGGGCCCTGGTTCGGATCCCACATATGAGAGCCAGTGACACTGCCCTCTATAGCTAAGGTGGTGAACAACAGCTCCACCTGGAGCTGGGCTGCTGTGAGTCCCCGGGATGGCATAGCTGCAGCCCCTGCTGCAGTGGGCTGCCATAGGCTACAGTGAGTGGCCAGCAGCCAGTGTGAGCGGCCTGCAGCCGGTGTGAGCTGCCAAGAGCCACCATGAGCAGCTGTCCAGAGGCCAGCAACTGATCTGCCTCACCCAGGAATGATGATACCAACATGGGCCAGTGAAGCAGCGTCCTCCACAACTAGACTGAAGAACAAAAGGACAGCAACTTGTCTGTTCCCCTTCCACAATTCCTCAACGCTGTTCAAGGTCAACTATAAAGTGCAAGATGAAGACAGTAACTATTGGGTTGTTGGAAAAATCATGACGTATTTTTTCTATGTTTTCCGTTGCAAAAATGCATTATGACTTTTCCAACAACCCAGTGGTTAAACAAATAGAGAGCATTAAAAAACCCAACATCAAATTTGGATGTGCACTGAAAAAATATAAGTTAAAAAGAAGTATCTGTAGCTTATCTCGTCTCTTTTGAGCTTCTACCTACAGAATAATGGGTGGTGGAGAATTTAAAGTCTCATTCAGTTCAAAGTTAACCCAGCCAATTAATTTAAACTGCCCCATTAAAGTAGTGGTTTTCAAATTTTGGTGGGTATCAACTTTTGATACACATTCCCCATTTCACTTCAAGGAACTTGGGCATCTGTGGGCTTTATGAGCTCCCCAAGTGGCTCTGCTAGAGCACAAGTATGGGGATCATTGTTCTATAAAATGTTCAGTCTCTCTTAGACAAAAATGTTCTGATTCTTATTTAGCCTCTTTTCTAATTACATTCCTGACTAAGATGGAGGGTGAATCAAGGCTCTAAAGCCAGAGACCTACTTGGTCGCTGTTTGTTTGACTGATGTCCATGATAGAAGTGTATGGCTGGAGAAGCTCCCCATCTGTCCTTTGTGGGCTGAGACAGGGCCCAAGGCCTCTCGCAGTGACTCAGGTTCCCCTTCTGGCACTGCATACCTTTGGGCTTTGCCTGTGGTCCCTTCCAGCTCTAGCTGAGACCCACTTTGCAGAACTCACTAGAAAGCCACCTGCTCATTACTAAGGTAATCCCCTCTGATAAGCTCCCTAGCTAGACCTTCAGAGAGTTATAGGTCCTATGTTTACAATGAAGAAGAAAGGGGACCTCAGGGTAACTATAGCTCAAGGCTTCAAACTGGGGGCTGTGCTGTGCCCCCAAAGTTACTAGGCTACCTTTGCTCTAGTGCATGATGAATCTCAAATGTGGGGAGCAGGGGCTTCTTCGCCTCCCTCTTTCCTTCCACAGCTCCTTGAGGGTAGAGATCAGGCTTTCTCCTCTTTCTCTTCTGTGTGGAATTTCCTTTCACATGTAAAATTCTCTGGTCTCATCTAGAAAGTCTGATCCTTTATAAGCTAAAGGAGACAGAGGAATTTAGACAATATTGTTTCAGGACAAAAGCTTGGCTTTTGAATTTCAAAAAAGTACTTTCTTCATGTATTTTCTGAGTACAACCCCACTGGAACTAATCCTAACCGGCAGGTAGATGATTCTAGAAAGGAACCAAGATTTATTCTTAGGAAGGCAAAAATAATATCACATTAAGAATATGAAAGAGAATTATTTTCCCTTTGCAAAAATAGATAAACAAGAAACTTTCATCACAGTGTTAAACACTATTCATACAATTAAAGATGATAATGTAATAGAGTAGGGCTGAGGAGAAGTGAGAACGGTTTTGAATAAGTGGTAAGGAAATGCTTTCCTGAGTAGGTGACATTTGAGCTGAGACCTGAATGGCAAAAAGGAAACAGCCTTGAGATAGTCTACGAAAAAGTGTTCCAGCCAGAAAAATCAAATGCAAAAGCTGTGGGGTATTAATGAATTTGGCATGTTTGAGAAACAGAAAGAAGCTGTGTAAGTTTCCAGAATATTGAGAGCTCAGAGAGGTAGGCAGGGCCAGACAAGGAGAACCTCATAGGCCACAGTAAAGAGTTTAGTTTTTATCTCAGGTGAAATGTGAAGCCATTTGATTTTTTTTTTTTCTTTTGGAGCAGGGGAATGACTTGATCCCATTTATGTTTTCAAAAAATCACTCTGGTGACTGTGCTATGATGGAGCATAGATCACAGAATAAAGAAAGCAGGTAGAAAATTTAGCAGGCAGTTGCATTATTTAATTCAGGAGAAAACTAATGGGAGCTGCCTCAGGCTAGGATGTCAAATGGGTCAAGGCATGAGTGGGGCCATGTTTTGGAGAGAGGCAACAGGATTGGATGTGAAGAATGAGAGACAAAGAAGAAGCAAGCAAGGATGGCTCTTGGGGTTTTGAAGGTTCTAAATGAGTAAATATAGGTATACAGATATAGGTATGAGTGTATACATGTATATGTAAGTGCATGTGTGTGTGTGTGTGTGTGTGTGTGTGTGTGTGTGTATATTTAATTTTAAAAATACCCTCTTTACTTCTAAGAGCAATTTGCAGACTGTGGTCTGAGTGATTTTTCAAGTAGAGTTGCCAGATATTGGTGATTACCACTGCACAAGGAAAAAAATGAAGGAAAGGGATTAACATTTTAGGCATTTATGTGACAGGCAACATGCTAAGTCCTTTATAAATATTATCTCACTTGAAATTTATGCCTTAGGTTTATGACATTATCATATCTACTATTTAATAAATAAAGAAACTTGATCTTGGAGGGAAGAGAAACTAACACATTTCAAAAATGTATTCAACCAACATTTTTAAAGGATCTACTGAGTGCATTATAGTCAAAGTTGATGGTTCATTACTATGGCCATTTACTGGAAAAAAGAAAGAATTGTAAATCTTCCTTGTTGTGTGGTATATTTTCTGGGTGTAAATCTACTTTAAATGAAAGATCTTGCCTTTCATGCACCAATTTAAACCAATCATAGCTGCTGTGATCAAAAATATTCTCAAGCATACACTGTAACTAGGGTATCAATCAAAATTCATGAATTATGTACAAGTAATGGTTTTAGATGCTGAAGTATGACTAGGGTGGGAGTGTTTTAAACTTAGCTGTTTATCTCTCATCATACTAAGTTAAACTTCTACTATGTTTTTATTTTTCATTGGAACAAAGCAGAATTGGAGATATCAGCTCTTTAATGCACCTGCTCTAACAATTGTCTTGAATTGTTAGTCACAGCATGTCCCTCTTTTGCAAAAGTCTAAAATACTTACCCTTCTATGGAATAGACCCAATCCATAGACTCCACGAAGTGTTTGTCATCCTCCTTGGTTAGCTTTTCTGCATTATTTTTTTCCAAACTCAAGTTCAATTCTTATTGTCCTCAGCAAGTTTGGGCCATCAAATTTATCTTCTATTTTTCACACAGGACTTACTGATTTTATTGCTTCTATGGCTTGCATTCATGGTGTGCACGTATGAAAATAAACAAGATTGTTTTTAACGGTAGTAAGTATATATTCAAAATATTATTGGCTACTCAGGGAAGTCACCTACAGAGTCATATAATGAAACAATTTATTCTTTACTCCAACTTTTCTCTAGATGAAAGGGCAATTTAGGGTTACACGGAAACAAATCAGAAATCCATACAAGCCAAGTCAGAAAACATAGACTAATAGGAATGATAGGCTATACCATTTTGGTTCAAAATAATGTGTGGCTATCAAGAGAAGAAATATACTTTCTTATAAACTGGGAGGATGTAAAAATTTTTCAAGTGAGTATAGCCTCCCAAGAAATTACTGTAGGCACGAGGGCAGCATTCACTGAGAAGAGTAAGTTCTAATATGCTTGTTAAATATTGAGTCATATAACCCTACTCACACCTCTTCTTCCACTGGACAGATTTTATTCATCTCTTAATTTTTTTACTACCTGAATTAAAGCGAACTGCTATTACTACTTTTTAATCATACTCTGGGCATTCATAGTTTCAACTTCTACTAGTTTTTGTACTTGTTGCTATACATGTCTAAAACACAACTCCTCATTTTCATTCCCCAAATCCTGCTCCTCTTTGCACTTCTCTGTGGAGGAGGCCATGCAGATGTCAGACTCGGCCTCCATGGTCTAGACAGGGCAACTAGCCTGTAGAAAGGTACAACTAGAAATTCAACACTTTCAACTTAACCTTCTATTCAGGACTCTGGTATTCTCTCTCTCTCCTCACTCTTTACAACTCCTCTATATGAAATCAACCTTCACCACTTTTCTCAATGCCTTTGCCCCACCACTCCTTCCGAATGACTCCACCACCTACTTTGTTTAAATACTACCTGTGTAACTATAACTCCAGATCCCGACATACAGACCTGAACTCACTGCTGAGCTCCAGGCCAATAAGCCTCTGCAAATATCCACCTAAATTTTCTAGTTACTGCAAACTCAGTTCAAAATTTAGCTCTTCCATCTGCATCTCCCATCTCTATTCAGGCTAATGCCCTCTCTTGCTTGGATTGCTTGGATTATTGAACTCTTCAGGAATGTTCTTTGTCTTCAGTCTAGATTTCTGTCAGTTACCAGTTATATTTCTGTTCGAGTGTTGTTGTTTTTTTCCCAAAACACACATTTAATGACAGGAAGCCAGTTTGTCTAAATTTATTTTTTGCTTAAAAGCACTTCATCCAATTTAAAATTAAATTTTATGTTAAATTAAATTTTGGATAAAGGGTCTCTAGATTCATCAAAGAGGTACTTATTGTGTTCAAAAGTAGATTAGAAAAAAAACAAGCACACAATGCAATTAAACTAGAACCAATAATAGGATAGCCCCCAAACAACTATTCAGTAGGAAATTAGATAATTTTTTTCAAACTTTTTCTCACTTTTAAAGGTGACTTTAAAATGAAAAAATTCATGCTAGAAATGAATAAGGACATGAGCAATACACTTCACAAACTTGTGGGATATAATTAAATCATACTCAGAGGAAAACGGTTGTTCTTACATGAACTTATTAAAATGCTAAGAATTGAAAATAAATAAACTTCATACTTACATCAAAAGGTTAGAAAAAGAAACAATAAATCCAAAAGAATTAAAAGAAACTATTTTATTGATCAAAGCATTACTTAATGAAAGAAAAACTAATCCCTTAGATCCTTACTACAGACAAAAGCTGAGTTATTGAATAGATCATCACAACAGAAAAAATACGGAAGATGGATCCAGGAGGAAAGGAATAACTACAGATTTTAATTAATTTCAATGAGAAAACAAATTACAAATGCAGATAAAATGATAAATTCTCAGAGCATTTAAATCACTAAAAATTAACTCATGAAGAGATAGGTTATCTAAATTGACCAAAATTAAATAGTAACTGCCTACCCCCACAAGGCAATCAGCCCAGATAATTTAATAGGATTCAAACAATTCCTGTAATATTTAAACTCTTTCTGTACAAAAAGAAAAGCACTTCCCAATTTATTCTCTTGGCTAATATAAGCATGATATCCAACAAAAAAATGTGCACTGATGTTACTTATAAAAATAAATGCAAAGTACTAAATAAGGTATCAGCAAATCAAATCCAAAACTGTATTACAAAATTCATTCATTGTAACCAGGTAGGGTTTAACTCTTAACTATTTTCAAATGTTTAGTGTAATTTATAAGATGAATGGATTAATGGGAAAATATATAATCATATGGATAAATCATTTAAAAAGATAAAATTTAGTGGGGCTGGCCAAGAGGCTCAGTTGGTTAAGAGTTTGCTTAAGAGCATGACTTCTGAGCAACTGGGTTGCTGGTTCGATTCCCACATGGGCCAGTGAGCTTCACCTTAGCTGAGCCCAAGCTGAGCTGCCACTGAGCTGCCAACAGGTAGCAGGATGGCTCAGCTGGTGAGAGCAGGTGCTCCTAATGACAAGATTGCCTGTTCCATAGTGGGCTATGCCCACCCACGGCTGGGACTGAATTCGGCACCTTGAGCTGAGCTGCTGCCTGGATTGCTTAGTGGATAGAGTATGTGCTCTTAATAGCAAGGTTGCCGGTACAACTCCCTCATTAAACAAAAACAAAAACAAAAAACATAAATTTTAAGATTCAGTTTGGAAAAAATGTCTTTGTAAAAGAAGCTAGGTATTTTTCAAACGACTCTGACAAATTGTTTCTAAAGTTGATCTAGAATAGTATATGCAAAAGGATAGTCAAAATCTTTAGAAGTGAAACCATTATTACTATCTTATATTTGTGAAAACATTTACAACTTCCAAATCATTCTTATCTGAATAATTAAATTTGATTTAGATGCAGAGAGCACGTGAACCTGCTTCCCCCTAGTTCACGCCACCATGATCTTTTACCTAGACTACTGAAATAGTCACCTTGCTGACCTTACAGCTTCTGCTTCTGTCCGCATTTCACCTGTTTTCAGTACTGCAACCCAAGCAATGTGGTTAACTATAACCCAGACAGTATCACTTCTCTCTACAAAACCTCATGATGACTTCTCCTCTTATTTAGAGGAAAAGTCAAAATCATTCATTCTCTATATCCTAACCCCCTCCTCCTTTATCTGTTATCTCTCTGACTTCCTGCCCCACTTCTTTCACTCACTCCATTCCAACCACAAAGGCCACTTTCTTCCTCCTCACTCATGGCGGTTAATCCTGCCACCTTTGCACAGGCCTTTGCAAGAATGTCTTCCCACCCCCCACAAATTTACCTTTAGATTCTGACTCAAACTTCACCTTCTCAGTGTCATTTTTCTTGATGATCCTACTTAGAATTGCCTGGGAGTCTTTATCTCTTGTCCCCTCTAATTTATTCCATAGCATTTGCCACTCTCTAATATAATATACATTTTATATATTTACCTACATATTTTTTCTTATGTTCTGTCTCCCTCCAGTAGCCTTGATGAAGACAGGTGCTCTACTCCCAGTTTCTAGAACAGTGCTTGGCATCTGTAGGCATTCAACAAAAATTTTTAGGATCAATTAGTGAATGAATGCATGAATTACAGATGATGTAACTGAACCCAGATGAGTTAAATAATTTCACCCATGTTACAAAACTTCATTAAAGCCTCTATCTTCTGACTCCCTAATCCATATATTTCCCCACTATATTCTTTTACCCCTATGATATTCATATATTGAGTTAAATTTAAATTTGTTTTAATTGTCTGTTTGTTACTTTTAAATACTTCCAAATGAATAGATTTTGTTTTCTTGTACAAAGACCACAGAATTTAGAGTATGGCTGGAATCTGTTGATTTCTCAAATACTTTCTAGTTTAGAATTTGACTTTTTAAAAAATATCACAGCTATAACCTAATACAGATCCTAAAATTTTCAGGTTGGTAATTTAAATAGAAGAGCACATTAGATCAAGTTGTGCAGAAATATTAAAAATTCTATTTTTAGACATGTGATGAGATGTAAATTATCCAGAAATGCCAATTTTTACAACAAATTTAGGGGATATCATCTTTTAATTTTTATATGAGGCCATCAATATTATCCACAATTCTGACTTTCATATAAACTGTAAGACAATCTATCTTCATACATTTTTGCCTAAGAATTTTAGTTTTTATCAGGGAATTAGGGAGAAAGAAAATAAAAGTGGTAGGTTATTTTTCTGCCTGAATGCATACACTTAAAAGAAAACCTGCAGGGATAGGAAATATTTTTTTTTTTTTAAAGCATCAAAAATTTACCAGGAGACTTCTGCTTTAACCTCTTTTTTTTGCAAGTCACACTTAATAGTACTGTATTACTACTGGTTAAATGATTGGTGATTTCCCATACCTGTGTTTTAAATGTCTCAATCATTCTCAAGGTAAGTTCCATGAAGATTGATGCTGGGGAGCATGAACTTGAACTGTTTAGAAGGGGACAATATTTAGATATATTGGTATAAGTCTATAAGCTGATATTTTCTCTATTTCTAAATGAAGATTAAGTTAAATTTAATGATAGTGAGCCTCCTGGAGAAGCTGGGGAGATTCATTTTTGTACAAATGAAGTGAGTGATCCTCAATTTTAAAAAATGGGGTTGCTCAAGGTTATAGTTGCCATTCTTTGTTCTATTTGTCTTCCTCACTTGTGTTTATATTTGATGGGTCAGGGATATGCTTGTGACTGCTAGAAACAACTGCAAATTTAAGAAGTATTCAAAACATAGAAAGGATAGTGGTTGCAAAGTTTGCCATGTTCTCTTTGAAACTCACTGAACCATAAATAATGTGACACAAGGCACTCTTTTTTTTTTTTTAAGGGCCCTCATATGTGGGATCCGAACCAGGAACACTGGCATCCCAAGCCAGCTCTTAACCACCACGCCACTCGGCCAGCCCAACACAAGGCCCTCCTAAAGAGTATTTCCGAAAACATTTGTAAGTGAACATGGGATCAAGAGGAATTCCATTCTAGAGCCACTTGGCATTTAATCCTTTAGATTAAATTAAGAGGTGAAACTATTTCTTGATTTACTTTTCTATTTCAGTGCAGCAATATTACCTCACCAGAACCTAACAGCTCAGAATGCTTTTTGGGCAGAAATATCTGACTAAGAACAAGGATGCACTGAATACTCTTCCCCTTTAAAAACAGGAAAGATAAAGGAGAGAGAGAGGGAGAAGAGAAAAGGGAGAGGGAGCAGATGAACATCTAGATGCAACTTCAAAATTCCACTGAAGAGCCTCATGATAGATAATTAATTCACATCCGAAAGACAGAGCCCTTGGATCTTCGGCTTTATCTAGACTTGTTTCCATTGGAAGCAAGGGCCGCCTACAAGCTGTTTTTGCACAGTGACCTGTCACATTCTGGTTAACCCAAGGGTCACTTGGGTGTAGAGGAAAGCTGGGAAGCACCTAAGAAGCAGTCTTGTCTCTTCAGGCTAATAGCTGGACTCCATCTAGTGGTCAGAATACTGCAATGAGCTCTAGCTGCTTACACAGAGATTTTAAACCAAATAGATGGGGACTATTCTTGAGACTTGAGCTCCTGTCGTCAGAGTCTGAAGGTGACCAAATAATTGAACAACAGCAAAACACAGATCCTCTGGGCCCTCCGACTCAGGTGCTCTGATACCTCCTTTTGTAGTTAGGCTCCTGACATGGCTGAGGTGCTGTGGAGGATGCAATGTGTTTGCTCCCTTGGATGGTTTTTGTGTGATGCATTTTATGATGCTGTGGAACAAGGGAGGATGGTGGAAAGAGTAGTAGATGAAGTGGAGTGTCAGGAGAATTGTGACTTTGGGCAGATCCATGGGGCTAAACCTCTGTGGGACAATTTCCTTGAATCTACGATGATAGGGTGAGACACAAAGCTTTCCTTAACTCATCTGTTTAATATCTGCCAGGTCCTCTGCTGGGTGATTTGTGGAGCCAAAGGAGTTTAAAGTTCAAGAGAAGAGAGAAAACAATTAATGTAAATCAAAAATACATGGGGCTGGCCGAGTGGCGCGGTGGTTAACCACTGGCTTGGGAAGCCGGTGGCCCCGGATCGGGTCCCACATTAGAGGACCAGTGACACTGCCCTCAAAAAAAAAAAAATACATGATAGGAGGTGCAAGGTTCCATACCAGAAAGCCACAAGAAGGTTCCAGGTAGAAGTCTGAGGGTTAGATAATTACTAATAGGTGGTAAGTATGAGGAGATGACATAGAATATTGATGTTTATCTGTGTCTGTGACTATCCTTAACTGTATATTCATATCTATCCTCTGTATGTATACATATGTAAATATATACTGGGGGTGCCAAACAAATGTATACAATTGGGCACTTTAGTTGATGTTGCTCAAGCAGTAGTTCACCGTCATCAGAAGTGTCTGGATGCTGATGGTAACCACTTTGAGTACCTCTTGTAATTGCAGAAGTCAAATGTGACTTGTATTCATCTTTTGTTACCAGTATATATCGAGTATTACAATTTTAATGCAGTTTTCCTTTCTTGAAATGTGTACATATTTTTTTGGTACCCTTTGTGTGTATGTGTATATACAAATATATACATGCATACTTGAATAAACAGTCCACTCAAAAAATAACTACAGATATTCAAAAATTTGGTAAAAATATATTTAAACTTACCAGCAATTAGAAAAATTAAGTCAACTTTAAAATAATTAAGTTAGCTTTAATTACTCTCTAATTATTATTCAGTTAACTAAAGTTAATTGTTAATAATAAATTAAAAATTTTTGTTAAAGCAGCAAAGTTTAAAAGGGTTGATAATCACTAGTATTCAAATGGGCTTTTATACACTGATGATGGGGTGTATATTGTTAATCTATATGAATAAAGCTTGGCAATATGAATTAGAATGGGAAATATGCAGTTTTGGGGAGTATATCTAAAAGAAACAACTGGATGGACAACTATGAAGCAATCTATTTGTAATAATCTTCATTGTAGCATTTTATATAAAGCAACAGAAACAGCAAAAGACAAACAACAAACCACCAACCCTAAATGTTTTGCTATTTGGGAGTGATGAAATAATTGGAGTATAGCCACCTAATAGACTATTATATTATACTCTAATGAAAATTTATATGCATCCACATTTATACTATAAAAATACTTAGGTTAAGGAGAAAATAGTTTACAAAAGAATATATATGGTATGTCACAATTTTATCAAAATAATATATTGTGTGTATACATGAATTAGCATGGAAAAATATCCAGAAAGATATAAATTAAGACATTAGTAATCGTCTCTCAGATGCAAAATTACAGACAAGTTTCACTTTCTTTATATACCTTTCCCTGTTGTCTGTATTCCCACAATTAAAAATTCCATAATTTATTATGAGATAAGCCAATTAAGCAATTTTTATTGAAGATGGAAATAAAGCTTGAGCAACTGGGGTAAATTTCCATGAAAATATCAAACTACCCCTTCCACAATGTTTCCTAATCCGAAAGAATAATTTCCTGCTTCAGTTTATAGTACTGTAGAGGTAAATAAAGGGACTAACAAAAGAGATGTATCTTTTTATGGACCATAAAAGTTCCATTTCACTGGTAAAAAAATTCTCTCTTCTCACATCCCTTAGGCACTATATTAAGACTCCATATGGAAGCAGGTAAAAAGGAACCTTGCAAAAATGTAAAGTCTCTGAAGGAGACAGGCAGACAAAGAGAACTTGCGTCGTCAGGATACATCCGCCTTTGCCTGCGAATGCCTGCGGAGGGATACATCCCTCCGTTTGCTGATGCGTGTGCTGTGGTCAGAATCAAGGTGTCAGAGCTAAGATGACATGGTCAGTAAGAGCTAAGTCTGGAACATGGGGTGGGATGCTGAGGAGGCCTTCCATGGGCTCAGTCTCTATTCTTAGGGTCCAGGTCCTGATTGTCTCCCATCAGGCAAGTAGTATGTTGTCTAAAGCTTTCTATGAGGATACTTCTTCTCTAGTCCTTAATATTGTCTGTCAGACTGAGTCCATCTGCTGTTACAAGGAGTCAGACACACATTTTTTAATCCTAGCACTACCATTTAATATCTATGGGATCCGTGGGCAAGTAACAGAACTCTCTAAAATTTCAATTTCTTCATCTGTAGGGCAGGGATAGTACCTTTCTTGTGAAGGTTGAGGTGGCATAAGGAGAGCGCCTGCCACTATGCTTGGCACATAGTCAGTGGTCCAGAAATGAAAATGAAGCTGTTCCTTGTATATGAAAGCAAAGCATGTCTTTGTTGGACATAAAAGGGGTGATCATCTAACTTATCAAACAAATGAGATTGCTTTTGAGAGAGAAAGGTGGGGGGGGCGTGTCCTTCAGTTACGCAGTTGCAAGATGCAATCTGGGAACTGACCTGGGCAAATTGAGATGGATCATCGTTCTGGTTTTCAGGTTCTTCATTGGATTCTCTCGAACTGGACACTCTTCATAATTGTTGGCGCTTTACTATCAGCACTGAATCTGGTGATTTCCTAATGGGACATGGCTTGGGAGAATCTGATGATGCCCTAAGCACGTATCTATGACCACTGATATTGCATCACTCTGTTTTTTTGCACATCAGCGTCCCCATGGTGTGTTATGTGACTTTACATTGCTGGTGCCTAGAATATTGTACATGCTCAATAAATGTTTATTGAATTTATAACCAGATGCCCTGGACCTAGTAGGCTCAGATGCCAGGAAATGGCTCCTGCACTTTCGCTGGTGGTTCCTGACAGTAAGCCAGCTTTCTAGTGGTTGGAAAATTGTACTCTGATGGTCAGCCCAAGGCAGCAACAATCTTCTCTACTGCCTGTTGGGTCAAGCATAGAAGTTGCTGACTGCTGTTCTCCATACGATGTACTGGGAATTTCTGAGGTGGGTAGGACACTACTGAGCCTTCTTGGCTGTTGTGTCTGTTGTGTCTAGGTCTGTTGTGTCACTCTGCTTCACATGCCAAGTCACCTGTGAAGTCCATTTGACTGATCACTTTGATGGCAAGCACCAGCCTTATCTTGTTTATGTTTGTATTCCCAGATCTTACAGAGTGCCCCGCACAGAGCTCCATAGATATTTGTGGAATGAATACATTAAAATGATAATGATGAAAAATTATTTTAAAAGAATCCAAAAATAAAAATTGGGAAGAGTATTATAATTTGCCATATGAATTTAGAAAATTCACTTATCTTTGGGCCTCATTTACACTATCTATAGAATGAGAATAATAGTATCTCAAAGTGTGGCATCATGTGTGCCAGTCATCATAATAAGTTGTAAGTGCTACTAATAGAGTAAGTCTCTCAACCCTAGTGGCTATGCTATTAGCTTTGGATTCGGATGAATCAGAGCTTTAATGTAGTCAGTCTACCTTTTATTAACTAAGTCTCGGGATCTGCTGCTCTTACGATTAAGCTAGATTTTTGTGAAAAGAAATTAGTATTGTTTATTGTTTAATAAATTAAAGGATCATATTATTATTCATATCTAAGCTTACTTTGAGGTCTTAGAATTTTATGATTCTTGTTTCTATGATCTACAAAACACCGATAAAATGAAACAATACTATTAACATTCTTATTCACAACTAGAAAAGCAGGAAGTTGTATTAGGTTTTCATTATTAGGAATTGCAAATGAATTGATAGATGCAATGCATAGAAACCAATAATATCTAAACGTTGTATAAGACTTTATGGTGCATAAAGTATTGCCACAACCACAAGATTCACAATGCTGGAGTAAACTATGGGTGTTGGTAGGTTTCCATGCATTGCTGTGGATTGCATTTATTCCTCACCATATTATTTGGGAGTTCCCATGAACATTAAAAGCCATGTGTAACTCATTTACCTGGCTGATTTAAGAGGAGTTTGATAGCTTCCAAAAGTTTCCACTCTCTCTTTCCTAGCCAGAAAATCAGAATGCAGGTGCATCAGAGAGACTGGAGGGAGTTTAATGTAGATTTGTTGGGTGGGGAGAATATTTGGAGAAACGTTTTCTATAAGTGTGTGTGTGCATGTGTGTGTGTGTGTGTGTGTGTGTGTGTGTGTGTGTGTGTACAGGCATCTCTGTCTATATAGCACACATGAGAAAGAGAATGGAATGGGGAGGGCTCTTCCTGCATTCAATGAGAGAGAGACTGTGACAAAGAGAATCATAACAACTTATTCTGAGCCATGGAAGAATTCCAAAGCAAGTGCTTAGAACTCTTCACTCTCCACAATTTAGAAGTCTCTCACTTACTAAGTATATTTAGTTTACTAAGTAAATAAGGCTACTTATTTACTGGTTTCTGCATCAGAATTTATGAACACTTCTCAACCCTAATACTTTATTATCCACATGTTATTATTGGGTTGTCGGAAAAGTCATAACGCATTTTTGCAATGAAAAACAGAAAAAATACATGACTTTTCCGACAACCTAATATATCATTCTCTTGATGATATATCATTGCTCACACTTTCCATTCCAAAAATCTTCAGTTATTAAATTTTTTCTCAAATGGCTTGTAAACACAAATAAGTAATTCAGTACTCATTTTCATTTATCCATTCATCTCTGTAGATGGAATGCTGAGAAAAAAATCCTAGCACTACATATACATTTTGAAAACATAAGATATATTTTCCACACATGAACCCATTTTTAGTCCAGAAACCTTAATACTTCCAGTCAGTTGAGACTTGTGTATCCTGGAAATTTTTTTTTTTTTAAATTTAAAGGTTTCAGAAGGACATAAGTCCTTCAGAAAACAGAAAGCAAGTACATTTTGTGGGTTATAGAGCCTGAAGATTTCCCCTCCGAAACTGCAGCTTCTCTGGGCAAACACCCAACATCACACAGAGAAAGCAATTGGAGAGTCTGAAACTGCTTTTGTCTAGTTTATACCCACAACTTTCTATTTTAGCCTTGAAAATAGCTACTCCTCTGATAATTATTTTTAATTATGTGTTACTTATTTTAATAGCAATCTATCTATCTCAAAGGAAGGAGTACTATTGAGAAATTTGGGAAGCCATTTTACCTTTTTATAAGATATAAATTTATAATGTATTCTTCATAATATTATGATTTTTATACATTTTATATGGCTGAGACTGACTCCTTTCATTTGTCAAATCATTCACTTGTAGAAAAATTAATGAACAGAGTTATTATCAAAAAAGAATGGAAATAACTGTTGAAGATAAACAGGGTAAAATGGTTTGTCAGTATTTATGTATTTATCACCTATCCATCCACCTATCTATCTGTCATCTACACATATTCCAAATGTTCAGAAAGGGTAGAAGACCAGTTTCTTGCAAAAGTGAACTGAATGCATCAGGAATAACTGGACAATTTAATGTTATCATGTGAAAATGTTTAGAGTCAAAGAAAAGGCGTTGGGAGCTTTCTGTGGCGTATTATATAACGCTGGAAAGAGTAACACAGCTGGGCTTGGTAATTAACATCTGTATTATAAATAACAGGTGAGTAAAAACTGGACGGAATGCCAGGAGAAATGACCTGAGGCAGCAGTTAGGTTAGAGAGTGATTAACATATAATCTTAAATAAGTGTGGGTTATAAATTGCATCTGTAATAGTTTTTCAATTTTAATCAGCCATGAGGGTGCTGCATCTTTTATTGCTTCCAGAGCCTGCATATTGGCCAAAGATCTCTTTATTTGATAGTGCAGCTTATTTGGATGAGGGACATAAAACAGACATTTTTTCTGTAGTCAATGAAACGACTTCTTATTTACCGCTTAGACCCCTCTGTCCAAGAGAACTTTCTATGATGATGGAAATGCTGCCTACCTGTGTTGTTCAACAGGGCAGCCACTAGCCACATGTGGTTACTGAGCTCTTGACATGTGTTTTCTTAGACTGAGGAACTGAATTTTTCATTTTATTCAATTTTAATTAAAGTTAAATAGCCTATATGGATTGTGGCTTCGGTAGTTGTGCAGCCTTAGATTCAAGCTCTCCTAATTCTGTTTGCCGAGGGCACTTTGCTGAATGTTTTAGTGTTATCAGGTGCTGCACCTTTAAACCCTAAGCCAAAACTAAAACTCAAGCTGATGAACAACCTGTTATCTGGGGTCCCTTCACTTCCAGCCACTTCTGTTTATGTCAATGAAAGGATAAATTACTAAAGGATCTCATGTCTCAAGCTGTGGTCACTGACACTCTTCAAATTTCCAGTGGTTCAAAGCAGACATTTTTCTTGTCTTGTCTTTTCTTTTTTTATATAAGAGTTTATATAATCAAGCTAAGTACTTTTCATCAGTTAAAAGTGTCTAGGACTTGGCTCTGTCATTTTCACATAAATTCAGTAAACTTAAAAAAAATCATTTCAATAAGTGTTCAATGTGTAGATTCAGTCATTCCATTTTCCACTGGCTTTATTTATTTATTTTTGTATCCTAATTCAGGTTTGTAAACCATCATCTATATATGCCTGATAACCACTTTCGAAGCTATTGAACCTTCTCACAGATTCAGATTTTATTCCAGAAATCTGCAAGAGACCTTAGAAAGAATAATAATGAAGTCCAAGATTCTTTAAGATTTTTAATATAAATAACATATGACATTTTAATTTAAATCAATATAGTCATGGTTAGCTGATTTCTCCCTTGTTCTGAAAGCATGGGGTGGTTTCCTTGTGTCTAGTAGGTAGTTCAAAGCAGAATGCAGCGGAGAAATCAGCCTGCTACAGGATGGAAATATCTCATTTTGAGGTGCATTCTGCATCTCAATCCTGTAACTAGTTGGACTGAGATAGAATTTTAAAACAACTCCTATAACACCCTGTTAGAGGACATGGGAACTATTGATGACATTAGAGGCAACTGTACCTGGAAAATGCTCTCAACCCAACCCATCAAACCTGAAACTTCTCTTTGTAATAGGTCGTTATCCCTTGAAGTGTTACAAAGTGAGCTGCAGATCAAAGGAAGCAGAAAGCATGGCTCCAAAGTGCTCAGTTATCTCCTGATGCACCCACCCACACCTAGCCAGGCACACCATCTACCTCTTCATTATAAAATCACACAAAGATGACTAACAGCTCTGAGTTTCCCAATTCACATTATTGACACCAGTGTGTGGGCTCCAGCTCCCATACAGCATTTGTCTGTGTGACTGTCTCAACTGCCAAAATTTTGATATTGTGCCATTGATTTCTCCCATTTCTAACAAATACGATGACTTACTGAAATCACATATGCTGGACCCCATTTTAAAAGTCCATGTATGTTCGTGTGTATGTATATCAATGTTTATAGTGATGGAAAATCTCCAGAAAGTAGGGCTGAAGTCTTATAAACACCAAAGTGTTTCTCTTAAAGAAGTCCACCTTGGAAAAAACTCTGTCACATGGTTCTTGCACATAATTGCCTCACCTCTGGATGGCTGCATTCACGTCTGGTCTGAGCCCCCATGAGGTGGGAGTTGGTTTTGACTAACCTAATGGCAGTTTGCCTGTGTTTCGAGTCTGAAAATGCAGTTGGCTAATATTTTGAATCAGGGGTTGGAATATAACTGTACCTCCCTCCATGTTGCGGTGACATTGCAATGGAGCCAGCATCTGTGTGTGTGTGTGTGTGTGTGAGAGAGAGAGAGAGAGAGAGAGAGAGAGAGAGAGAGAGAGAGAGACATGGATTGGGTGTGGGGGCTGGGATGAAGGGAATGTAGGGTGGAAAACACCTGCTACTCTCTGATTTAACCTTTTCTAGCACTAGATTTCTTAATGCCCTCTGAGCCCTGTTTTAGTGCTCCAGAAGGAAATGAGGACAAAATGAAAACCAATTTGTTGCAAACTAAAATTGACCAAATTAAGGGTAGCAGGGAGGAGCATGTTTCATGTTTTAACCTTATTCATCAGCAGTCTCCAATTGTCTCACAGAATAAACTGTTCTCTCCCTATAAGCCGCAGCTCAAATTACCCAGATAACTATGACCTTGGACTTGACGTATCCAAAAGTGGATTCTTTTCCCACATTCTCTTGTGGGCCTGAAGAAAATAGGCCTAGTAAATTGGGCAGTGGAATTTATACAGAAACAAATCCCAACAGTTACCCTGAAATGATTACTGTATATCATACTTGCCCTTTCAGATTCATAATAAAAGTTCACTATAATTTAAAAAGTGATAGTAGACAGTTCCTATCACAATTTATGTTAGGGGAGTCATTTTTGTCCCATTCCTCACCTTGCCATAAATGGGGCTCAACTTCTTCCACCTGCTAAGAGGCAAGAGTAGTGGAAGACACATCGAGTTTCCCCCCGTTTATGGCTCTTCATTCTCTCACATCATCAAGCACTTCTCCACCAACTAAGACAGGGTCTTTTACAATGTGAATGATGTTTAATAATACTAAATAACATATAGGATGATGTGGAATTGTACTCAAAGTTCTTATTCTCAATGCTAACCTCCACTATATCTTCTAATAGCTACAAAGTCCAACCCTATGAGGTATTTCAAGGCCATCCTCTGGCATGAGAACTGAGTCACCTATTAAAATGGTCACTTTTCTGAAAGTCTTCATTAGTTACAGAACTGACCACCCCGATGGTATCATGGGCTGGTCAATATTCCTCAGAGGCACATATCACCCTGGAACATGTCACCCTGGTGGTAACTGGCAGTGTCAGGATTCAAAGGTAAGACTGTTTGACCTTGAAGACAGACTATCCTTTCTCCATAAGGTTACAAAATGTTCAAATACCAGTTTTTCCAGGAGCTCGATGAATGGCCTTGGGCATATACTCAACAGTTCAGTGGAGCGTAGTCAAGAATCTTTTGCTTGCCATGTACAGACAGCGCCAACCTGCTTAAGTAAAAGTGAGCATTCTACTGGGTTAACAGGGATGTCGCATGGAATCCAAGACCAGGAAACACAATTACAAAAGACAAGACCAGAAAGTGGAATATCATCAGGAAAAAGGCAGCTACTCTCCTTACTCTGCCAGGCTCGATGCTCTATTGGTGTCCAGTTCAGTCTTCTCTCTCTGAATACTGGGATTTCAAACTTTTTCACATGCCTGGTGGAAAACAGTTATAGCCCTCCTCGGCATCTCCGCTGCTACATAACCTCCCAGCTTTCCCAGCATCGTTGAGCCTCTGTCAGGTGGCCATCTATCTTTGTTATGTGTGAAGGACCATCCCTGCTGGAGCTAGGTTTTAGAGTAC
The DNA here is from genome assembly GCA_033961575.1 of Aselliscus stoliczkanus. NCBI lineage: Eukaryota > Metazoa > Chordata > Mammalia > Chiroptera > Hipposideridae > Aselliscus > Aselliscus stoliczkanus. Next base: position 91,452,225 of record CM066734.1, on the reverse strand, counting down.
AGCATGATGAGTAGACATCTGAATAGTCTACATTTCCTCATTTGGAAAATAGGAAGACTGGATTAGACAGTAATCATAATTGATAGTCATGAAGTAGTTATTTTGTTTCAGGTACTTGGCAAAGTACTTTACATATATTATCTCATTAAACCTTGTAACAAACCTATGAGCTAGGAAGTTTATTGTCCCACTTCACAAGTGAGATAAATGGGGCATGGAGAGGTTAAGAAACATGCTCAAAATGGTCTCTAAAGTGTCCTGTAGTTCCAAAATGCTGTGGTTTTTTAATTAAACATCAAGTCTGAATCAATCTTACATAGATAGATTAAATGAGTGAAAATAATATGAAATCATATTTTATTTCATAACCTCAGGTCACATTTTTAAATAGAAAGCTATAGGCTAAAAAAAATACATCTCAATGATCAGGTTAATTAAATTTAGATGCTTATTATTTTAAAATGGTAACGATGACTGATGAGACAGGTGAAATAAAGTTATATTCAAAATAGTGAGTCAGGCATCCAGAAAAAAAAATCTCCAAGTAGAAAATGTGGAGTTTGTAATTAAACAAGAAATACCAAAAAGAAAGAAAGAAAGAAAGAAAAGGAAATATGAAATGAGTCAAATTGAGCTTGAGCTTTTCCCTTTATGGGTGTGTTTCAGCATTATTGCACAGTGTTAGTGATGTCATGTTGATAAAAGACTATGCTCCATTTATGATGCCATTTGAACTTGAGAATGTCCAGCTCTGTGCTCAAGCTTTATTAGCTCTTTTCTAACGCAGCAATTGAAAAGTTTTGAAAGTGCAGTCTTTCCCGAGGATAAGTAGAAAAGAATGAGGAAATTTTTAATGAAGCAATTTTTTATTTTCATACTGTATAATGAAAAGCTCTCCATTACTGGAGGAAAAGGATACAAATTCAGCAAAGCTTATACGTCAGTAGTGAAGCGTCCTTCACAGTTTCACTGCAATGCGCTCCTTTAGTGGATTTGAGTAAAGAACCAAATTTCATTTTGCATGTAATAACTACAGTAAAAAGAGATTTTCTCACCATCTAAGGATGAAAATTATTACCAATATAGAAAAGCAACAGTCATTAAATAAATTAAAAGCATCTTTAAAGTTTTTCCATATACATATATAATATATATATTTTAAATTGCCATTGACTGTACAAAGCATTGAATTCTCAACTAAAACATTTACAAAAACTAAGTGGAAAGCTGAGGGGAAGGCTTGGTTTTTAGAAAAGGAGGATCATTTAATTACCTATAAACTACATTAAAATACAATTCTTAAGGGAAAAAAAGCTATACCGAGATGTCAGACTTACCCAAGATTTCTTATTTAATCTCCTATTTAATCTTACACATCCGGTGTGGTTAGCTAATCTTTAACCCAACTTTGATTGAACAAGAAGTCAACATTCAGATATTAGTTACTTGTTAGCACAGAGAAAAGTGGAAACAGAAAGACCAAACTGGATAATGTAATTATACAAAAATCTTTATATCAAGATTGATAACAGCACTATATACACATGACTGCCTATAAAAATATTAAGTGGGCAATGAGATTTTTTTCAGAAATATCAAGGTGAAAACCTTACCTTAATGAGTAAATGATCATTGGTTAATATATAGCAAAGTGAATTTAAAAACATATATGAAATATTGTAGTCCTGAGATCTGGGGAATCCAATCTTCCAGTTTCAATTCTATAATCCCAAATCCTATAAATTGTATATTATTTACACAGGTTACAATAAAGTACTTTGAAAATACTATAGTGATGTTGGCAGCCCCTTAATTTGAATTCAAGAGAATATTGAAAAAATTCATTTTTTAAGTGACTGTATTTGTGTGTGTATATCTCACTAGAAGTAGGAGTGGAGGTGGGAGTAGGGGTGGGCATTCAGAGAGAAAGACAGAGACAGACAGACAGGGAGAGAGAGTGGAGTGGGGACGAGGGACAGGCAGACAGGGATGGAGATGCATGGGCATGACTTAGGATATGGCATTATAAATGTAATTTCTCTTTTCATCACTGCCACTTTTATATCAGGAGATTTATAAAAGATTTATGTAATAATTATACAGACACCAGTACCTAACAAATTGTGAAACAGTCACTTAATTTTCCAACTCTTTCAAGTAAATTTTTATTAATTAAAATATTAACTCATTCACCTCAATCCCCACTACTGAAAAGTAATCTTTTTTTATTCTTTGGAAATAAAGCTTTTCCTGTTTATACCATAATATGTCCTCAATGCAGTGGTGAAATGATGATTACAAAGCTACCCAGAAATAACTACTGGTCAGAAACTACTGCCAAGAGACTACCCAAGCTCTTTCACAGTGCTGCAATTTTGTCATATAAATTGCTACTTAAAATAAAATCTTAATTAGTTGGTACTTGGAAATTTTTATCAGTTAGAGAACTTTTGGGGCCATTTTAGGATTTAATTTGTAATATGTAGGCATCGATTCTAATTAAGAAAGGTAACAAACAGACATCTGGATAAAAGAAGGCTGAGAAGCAATACTGAGAATTGCTAGAGGTTTGGTTGATATATCTCTAGAAAAAAACTAAATTTCATCAAATCTACCAATGAAAAAGAAGTTTTATTTATTGAAAAGCTGTATAACCAGGATATGGTGGCAATGTGCTGGCTTACTTCTAGTATATAATTTTGCTTTCAAATTTTGATAAATTATTTAAAACAGTAATTTTATCACCTATCTCATTGTGAATCTTGAACTTTATGCTATCAGAATAGTGAACATAAGGAACCTAGTAACTCAAGCACCATAACTTAATTCATTATTTAAAACTGGTGTGTCTCATTCACGGAGTTAACACCCATGCACATCAACCTTTGTGTAACTCCAAAAGTGTCAAGAAAGCTTCTTTTCATTGTGATTTTTTTTTTAGTGGGTTTCCAATAATATAAAAGTACTGTTTTGAGAAGTCCATACTCACAAGCACTGAAGAATAGAATGTTCTTGCCTTTGGTTTCTGAACAGAAGCACTTGCAGTGTTTTTAGATCTCACTATCACCCATTCAAGGAAGATGTGTGTGAAACAGCCAGCATTACACACCCAAATTTTCATTGCCAGAAGCGCATTCCAGCTCAGCTAGGCAGCCTCTTCATTTTACCAGTGAGGACACTGAAGACACCTGGTTAACACGGTGCCTTTTACGAAATAGATGCTCAGTAAATATTTATGAAATGATGAACCACCATAGATAGCTCCAGGCAGACTTAAAAAAATAAAAATAAAACATTTCTTCTGATACGTCATAGCCTCTGAAATGGCTTCATTGCCTCAAATGAGGTGAGACTAAACTAAGGTGAGGATTAACCATAGACACAGCATCAACGATCCATGGTCTGAAATCATTTCTGTCACATATGTAAATAGAGTGAGTGAAAGCTTTTCGAGACAATATTCAAGGGCAAACGTATAAGAGGAGATATTTTTGACCCATAGAAATGGGAAAAAAACAAGTGTCTATATTTGACTCCCTTTCTTGGTGGGTAAATTTTAGTGAATTTTGCTATAGCTTCAATAGCTGAGTCAGAAGCTTTGATCCATGTGAAAAAGTGCCTGGACATAGATGCGGCTGATGAATGATATGGAACATGTGATTGTGATTAAATGGGTCACGTAAAGACATCTCTAATTGCCTCGGTATCTATTGATTACTTCACAGAAAGTAAAGGAATATAGCAAGAGAACTAAACATTTAATGGCTTCAGGAAGGATTTTTGAATTCAATTTAAAAGAACAAATGAAAAGTACTTGTGAAAAAGAGGTATAGAGGAGGAATTACATCTGGGTTTTTGAAAATTGGGTTGCTGGTTTCCTTTTCTGGGAGGCAATGTAATGAAAACAATGGTATTTCCAATTAAACGGCTGGGCCAAGTGGTAACTCTCTGCACATGCTCTTGGATCACTCTGTCTTTTTTGGTAAAGTTCTCATAATTGAATGGTGTTGGCCAGAACATGAAATTAAAAAAAAACAAAGAATCCTGTGTAGACTGAATTATAAAACCATGGTAAGCAAACCTTCCTACAGAGGTGCAGGCACCTGGCCAAATGTACACCGGTACATCAATACACACACACACACACACACACACACACACGCTCGGCACATGCTGTCTCCACTCAGCTACTCACACAATGCCGTGTGGAGGAAAACACAGGTAAACAAGAGTCTCAAAAATTGTTAACAATAAACATCAAAAATTGATCGGCTTATGTAGCACTTGCTGAGTTGCTCAGGAATCGAAGGCAAGAAGCCTACTTTAGAATACGAAATTATTCTATGAGTAGAGATAAATGATAAGCTATTATGGTTTTTCCAACCTATTTTCCAAGCCCTTTACAAAAATAAATCACTGTGTTCTCTAACAGTTCTAAAAACAGTTTGTTACCATGTTTCTCATGTGATTAAAAGAAGTAGATGTCCATATTTACTAAAATCTTGCTTTTAGTTATATTCAGAAACAAATACATCCCAGTTCTCCTTGGTGGAAATGGTCAGTCTGTTTGCTCATTCTCTTTTGACTATTAAAAAAATTCTTTTGGAATGAAATGCGTTGGCAGTGCAAAAAATAAAAAAAAAAGTCCATAAAAATAAACTGATGGAATTAAGCATTCAAATGAGTTCTTTGCCAGGTTATCTGCAAGCGCATGACTCTACTGTCATGTTAGGATATACTTTAAGTACCACATTCTTATTTTCATCAAAGAATAAGATGCTGAGTGAGGACATCTTTTCTGGCACACAGCAAGGCTCAGGAATTCCAGGGACGACTCCCACAGCTCTCACTATACTCTGGATGGTGGCATGGTTTGATGGCTTCAAAGACTAGAAAAGAAATGGGAGAAGAACACATACGGTAAGTGGAACTGCTTTTCCACTCTTCACCCCTCACCACTAAAATACATAATGAATTATTTTCAACGATAAATTCACATTCAGCCCAATCTCCTACACCATCATCACTGAAATGGTTATCATTTATTAAGTGCCTGCTATGTGCCAGGCCTTTTATACATTGTATCTTTATCCTTACAACAAAACTACCTTTTCTTACATTTTACAGGTAAAGAAATAGACTAAAACAGTTGAAAACATGTCTAAAATCAAATAGCTGGTAAGTGGTAAACTGAGGATTTGAACACAGTTACCTAAACAGAATAATTTAATTATAAACAGCCGAGTCTCCAAACAGCTTTAATACATCCTAGGATGTTTTCAATAATAGGATTGCAACAAAAATGACTTCCTAGGGTTCCATAAAGAACCCTAACAGGCACCCTATTTAACATTGATACATTCCTGCCACAGCTATAGTGATATTTACACTTTTTGTGAAAATAAAACCAAGCATATCAAGGGGCATTGATTTATTTCATAGTTGCCACAAGGATAAATTGGATGATGACTCCAGCATGAATTCATCTCTCCTGAGAAACACAAACTGGGGTTAAGAAGACCACACCATTGGCCACTGGGGGTCACTGTTGCTCCACGCGTTCAGACTTCAATGCAGTGTTAAAAGAGTTCTAAGAGTAGGCTCTCTCCTCTGGGAATAACCTAGGGGGCCTAAGGTTATCCCATGGATGTCAGAAGTTTGACCAGAGAAGCTTGGGTAAAATCTGTTCCTGAGAGAATGCCAAATGGGAACATTAACATCCATGTGAAACATGTGGTTTTATTTAGCGAGAGCCTTACAGCCCTGCTCGGCACTGAGGGACAGTCACTTTTCCAAGCCCAGAATGTTTAGGTCGTGCCAGAGTGGGAAGAACGTCTTCAAGAAGTGCCATACTTTTCAACTTGAGTTTTCCCATTGTCTCTTTTAGGCAGGTGAAACCATTTTGTTGTAAGCGTATTTTGAAACAGAAATTTGGTAACTTGCCAGAGATCACATGTGAATCCAGTAGTAGGATTGAGGCCAAAACTCTGGCTTTTTAATTTCAGGATTTTAAGCCATGTTTCTCATGGCTCAAGAGGCACCTCTGCCCCAGTGAATTGGTATTTTAATTTCATATTCCTAAAACTCCCAGTATGGGAAACTGGAGAAAGTTAAAAGGTTAAGGGTACATACAAGCCAAGGGAGAAGCAAATAACACAGAAATCTGGCATCCTATAAAACAAATATGTAGAGTGTTTTCGGACAGAGAAAGGGCAAATCTGATTTGTCTTATCCCATCTTTCAATTTTAATGAAAACAATTATCCACATGTTAGCCTTCGACTTTATTGTGAATAGGCATAAATTATTTAAAAACTTAGTCTTAATGATGGGTAACTGTTTTTTACTCTTTCTTCCTAGAGACTTTAAGTGTGTTAAAAAGAATGCTTTCAAAGGAAGGTTATTCTCCCTTTAAAGAAAAGAAGTCTAGTTGTTTTAAAAATTTTACATATCATGTGTTCTGCAGCATCCATAAAATCTGTGTAATGGACACAAACTGCAGTCGGTATTGTATAATTTATGTCAATAGCCACTGTTAGTTATTTCATCAGTGTTGTTAATATCCAAAGAAAACTTTTGCAGCCACCTAGTTTTCTCTATTGATTTATTCTTAAGACTCAATCATCCAAATAGCTTATGATAATGCCCCAAAAGAAGTTTTTAAAACAATAGATTTTTCTTGAAATTATTCTGTTATTGTTAATGTTTTAATGACTCCTATAATATTTAAATTCCATATGAATAGGATCTATTGAAATAGATGAGGCCTCTACGGATAAACACTGCTGTACAACAATATTCCTCAGTGCCTAGAACCGTGCAGGCTTTATGCACTGAATAAATACTTGCTAAGTGGATGCATATAAATACTTATAAGAAACAGCATACCCTCTATTGTACCTATTTCTATGGAAATAATTCCCAACAACAAAAATAAAAGGTTCTGTGCAAATGACCTGGAGTAGATATGGAAAATATTCTTGGGTGTTTCCCAGGAAAATTCCTGCCCTTCTTTTTTTTAAGCTCTAATTCCCAAATGATAGATTCAGAAACTATGAGCAGTCTCCGGTGGGCTCATGGAATTAAGTACAAGCCCGTGATTCAGGGCTGGTGTGTCTTATCAGGAACCTCTCTGTTTTCCAGGGAGTTTCCCACTTTTTTTTCTCATTATGGAATCCTCTGGATAAGCTGCCACTACCAAAAATAGTTATGTCATGCACAAAAGATCCATGCAGTAATTTGCTCATTTAAAGCATATTGCCAGTCTTATAATTTTTGTTTGTTTTTGAGTTCTGGTCATATTTCTCATGATTTTCTTTACATAACTTGGGAAAGCATTCAGTCTGTGCTATTTCCCTCCCTGATCTCCCTTTTTAATGAGTGTGAAACATGACTTCATTGGCAGTTTAGGTGATTTTTTGCTTAGGTAACTCAGCACATCAAGAGTTAGGGTTTTTGGAATTCATAATTGTGACCAGAGATTGGACTTGGAAAACTCAGAAAATTAATCCAGGGGCATCATTTTGAACTCATTAAATGGAAATTTCTTCTTTATACAGGATGCTTTGTTCAAAGGGTTTAGACTCTTTGCTGCCTAGGTCTGTGTCTTTGCTGTTTCTAGCTTTTGCATCATTCCATGCAAAATAACCTCACTCCTCTAATCCTTGTTGGTTTTCTCCTGGATCTCTGTCAGCGACAGCGGCTTGATCATTTTCATTGGAAATCTCTGTTTTCCATCTTTGCTAAGGTGGTGAGGAGAGAGGCAAAGGCATACGACTTGGCTTTAGCTACCTGGGTAGTTTTCATCTCATGGCAGAATTCCAGAGGTCTCTCCCTAGGAGAACAGATTGGCTGTAGGGGCTAGAAATCAGAAAAATCCAAACTGCAGCATCTGTGAATGAAATCTGCCGTGGTCAGGCCCGCACCTGCCAAGCTATGGGTGATGTCCTCGAGTTGCATTTGATTACAAATGCATTAGCAGGGGAGAGTGTGTCATCAGCTAAGAGCCTTCATTCCTGACCAGGGCCGTGGGGTTTTGCTCCACACTCTCCTAGTCCAGCCCACATGGGTGTGATAGCCCAGAAACTATCTAATTGGAATCAGCGAAAGGGCAAAGCCTGGAATTTGGGAAAGGCAGAACACAGCTGTTCTGAATTACAGAACAGGTTGTCGACTTTTGCAGACACAGAGCCCCCGCCATATAGAGCAGGCTTTTTCGCTTGGGAGGGCCAGCAGAGGAGTCTGGCCTGGGAGGACTTTCCTCTGGGGCAAAATGTATATCTGAAGTCTGAAAGTTCTTTGGCGCCTCAGTTATTCCACATGTGTTTGTGCTGATCTGGTCAGAGACCTTATTTTCCTCCATTGCTCATACTGTATTTCCATTTAAACAGCTTGCTCTGGTTACCGCGTCGGACACCGTGCTGATAACGGCGACGCTGATTAATTACATAGCAGCTTCCTATTGCTTCACGTTTCCCATCCTTCTGGTGACTGTACCACTTGAAAGCTACAAAGCCTGAAAGGCTGAACGGGAACCACTAGAATCCTTTAAAAGTTAAGCGGATCCACACTAGGTGATGAGAGACTGAGAACTCCATGTAACAGCCAAACTTCCACTCTCAATTTGGCAAAAGGAAATCTCAAGTGCAGGGAGAAACTCCACACTTATCCCTGTTATGTCTCCCTGGAGTTCTGATGCCATTCCAAGTTTTGACAAATATTATGATGAGTTCAGTTGCTGCAACCGATGCTCTCCTGATGCTATTACTCTCCAAAGAAACGTTACTGGAAGAGCTTACGGGCTGTTGCACCCACAGGGAGAATCCTATTTTAGGCTTTGTGATGTTCAAAAAGAGACTAGAAACATTTACAGAACTTCTTCTTGTCTTACATCTTTTATTCTCTTGATCCCTTTCCCTGTGTAACCTTTCTTCAGGCCCCTGCATTTAATGTTCTCCTCAGTCTCAACAACGGTCATTAATAATAATGTCAATAGCAAATATTCATGGAGTGCCTACTACGTGCAAGGTGCTCTAGTACCTCGCTCTCCCGCTGTGTTTATTATGTAGATACTATTATTTTTATTAGTTACTGTAGTACCCCTTTCAAAGATGAGAAAACTAACACAGAAGAGGGTTTGAGGAACTTCCTCCAAAAAACATAGCTGGTAAGAGGTGGAACCAAGATTCAAGCCCAAAGGATTTGACTCTCAAATTTGCTACTCATAGCAGGATTTTTGGACCATCATCAATATCTAGGAGCTTATGAAATCTGCAGAATCGTAGGCTCTATCCCCAGGGCCTCTGGAGCAGAACCTACATAATAACATGATTCCCCAGGCGACTTTCAGGCACATGATGGGTAAACAGCCCAGCAATGACCAAGCATGTACATTTAATCATTCTGTCACACTAACATACTTCTCTCCTTAAACTTGTCTCTGTTGTTCTTTACTTACCCCACATAAGTTTTAAAACTATTATTCTTTAGGTTATCGAGAACCATGGTAAACTTATACCAAAGCCACAGCAAGGTTTTTGAACAGAAAAACAAGCAGAGCCAACATGAGGTGGGTTCATTTTGGGGTGGAGATGAGGCCATGGTCTCCAGAGTTAGAGGTTGAAAAGCTAACCGACTGTCTGCATTTTCATGGCTCCCTGGGCCCTGAAATTGGGAATCAGAAGGGAAGGGAAAAACTCCTTCCCCAGGCTACCCAGAGAAATTACAGTTTATGAAAGTGACAACAGTTATTTGGAAGACTCAGAAGCCCACTTAAAAATCAGTCATCCTGGGTTTAGAGAGAGATTTTGAATCAATTTCTGTCTCTCAATGCTACAAAGCAAGCCACTCTTTAAAATAAAGATTCATCACTGCCTCTTATATTTGGCATCCTTACTGTGTGTTTTTAAATGCTATCCCAGTATGAAAAACTTCTGTTTGATCCCTGAAATATCCTTTATGAATATTATGCAAGATAAAGCTTTTATATAATTGTAAATGTATATAATCTTTACTTTGTGTTTCAGTTTACAAAACATGGAATTGGCAAAAATGTTTGGGAAAGTCTTGGAACATGTAGAAAGCTTGTCCTTCTGAGACATTCTAACAAGAAAATGGAATTTCAGTCAAATTCCTGGCCCCAAAGCTGACATGGCTTTATTCTGTCATTCCTTTACTTTGTATGTGTGTTACATTTAGCATCCCAATGATCATAGGTCTGGAATATTTATAAAAATATGAACAGGCTATTTAAAAAATTTATAAGTTTGTTACTCTTTGAGGCAAAGAATTTTCTTTATCATACAGCAGCAAAAGTTTTTTTGCTAAAAATCAGAAAACAAAAGAACACCTCTTTTCTTCCTCTGAATTCTGTTTCTAGAACCACTTTTCCTTGTATAACAGAAATTCAAACTGTTACAAGCTAAGAATGCAAGGGCAGTAATAAGCTTAACTAAAGGCCAGAGGGCACCACTGTATTTCAATAACTCTAAATTAGAAGAGAACAGTCACTTGGACTTGCTGTGCAAGATGGGGGTGGGGTTGGGGAGGCTTCTGAAAATACATTTGTCAGGATGCTGGGTACTGATATGATAAAGTACACTCCCCAGTGAATTTGAAAGAGGCCTGGGTAAGCACTGACCGGTTGAAATGAGTCTTGGAAGAAGTTTACAGAGTCATTGTATACCATTCTGCCTTCCATTTTGATTATCAGGAAAGCAAATGACATAAACACCTGATGGATTTCATGAGGTGAGTTTACCTGGCCCAACCAACCCTTACCCTAACCCCCTTGGGGACAATTCATCTCATGAAAGACTACCAAAAAATATTCTTCATCAGGACATCAATCCAATTCATCCTTTCCTTTGCTCCCATGACATCCACTCATTTTCAGCTTTCCACCATTTGGGGCTTGCTTATCGTCAACAGGTGTAGCTTCACACATAGCTAAATTAAGACCACACAGCTGAATATGCACCTTGTTTGGAAGCAACACAAAAAACATATTTTACACATACATTTTTTTCTCGTATCCTTCTTCATACCAATACTGATTTCATATTAGTTTAATAACCATTAAAGAAAAACCAAGCATAACCATATTACCGATTGCACTTTAGAATGCAATGAAGAAGCGTCCAGGTGGATTTTGTAAATGACATCACACACTTAGTGTGTCTTTCTATTCTATGGAAACAGGAAGTACGGGACAAAGAATCATGGCTACCTTTGGCATGGGGAACTGGCATGCTCCAGAGCAATAGTAGGCATCAAAGGACTTGGGCGAGATAATCCATTCACTCCAGCCAATATCTGCAAAGTCCACTTTAAGGTATCGCCTGGCACAATTCCGAGGTTCAATCCATTGCTTTCTTCTTGCCTTCTTCAGGGTCTGTTCATCAAACTGGAGTGTCTGGCTCTTCTGGTGAGGCGCCTTTCTCTGTTTCTTCTTGCTCTTACTCTTTTCAGGGGGCTGAGTCTGAAGGGTCTTATATGGCTTTCTCTCCTCCCACACCCCATCCTCCTTATACTGATATTCTGCCCCAGGCAGCTCATTGTTCTGCAGAGGCAGCAGGACCCCAGTAGAACGCTTCTTCCTCCGTTCAATAGAAAGGGCGGCCCTAATATGGCTATCCAGTTTGGGCACAGCTCCACTGGGAAAATTCCGGTGACCTTGGAAGCTCAATACCACACTCTCTGGCTCAGAAATGGCCGCATCATTGGCATACACCAAGATATAAGGTTCAGGAAAGGATGACATCTTCTTTGGCAGCTGGTGTCCTTTGGAGGTAATGTTAAATCCTATGAGGAACTCCTCACTCTCCTTGGCCTTCCTCAAGAGTTGCGTGATGTCTTTAGATAGCCAGGACACAAAGTCTCGATGAGGTTTGCTTACATCTCCTGAAAGGTGACCCAGGAGTTGGCTTTGGTTTCTGTTGGAGTTGAGGATCCACGCAGACAGATCAATCGGAATATGTTTCCTCTGAGCACGGTGTGAACATCCTCTTGACACTGGACAACTCAAGCTGGTGTTTATTAGCTCTCCAATATAGAAATACAGAGTGGCAGATAAAATGTTTTCAGACTTGGTTAGAGACGTCAGGTTAAACATATGCAGTCCCTTGCTTTCAAGGGTTCCTAGGAAGAAAATAAAAAGAGAGTAAACAGGACTCTACCTCACACCATATACAAAACTTAACTCAAAATGAATTAATGGTCTAAATATAAGAGCTAAGACCATGAAATTTTTAGAAGAAGATATAGGGGTAAAATCATCATGGCCTAGAATTTGGCAATGGATTCTTAGATATGACCCCCAAAGGGCAAGCACCAAAAGAAAGAAAAAATAGATGAATCGATAAAATAGATAAACTAGACTTTATCAAAATTAAAAACGCTTGTACACCAAAGGACATTATCAAGAAAGTCTATACAATATACAGAATGGAGAAAATATTTTCAAATCATATATCTGATAAACTTTAGTATCCAGAACATATAAATTGGAACACAACAACACAGAGTCAAACAAACCAATTTAAAAAAATAAAAAATGGGCAAAGGAATCAAATAGCCATTTCTACAAAGAAGATATACAAGGGCCAACAAGCACATGAAACAATCAATGCTCAACATCAGTAGCAGTTATTAGCAAAATATAAATCAAAACCACAATGTGGTACCATTTGACACATACTAGGCTGACAAGAATAATAAAAAGCAAAATAACAAGTGTTAGTGAGGATGTGGAGAAATTGGAACCCATTTACATTGCTAGTTGGAATGTAAATGCTTCAGCTGCTATGAAAAATAGGTTGGCAGTTCCTCAAAAAGTTAAACATACAAATATCACGTGACCACACAATTCCACTCCTAGCTACATGTGTAGCGTGTTTATTAACACTATTCATAATGGCCAAGGGCAGAAACAGCTCAAATGGCCATCAGCTGATGAGTGGATAAACAAATTGTGGCCTAGCCATACAATAGAATATTATTTAGCTATAAAAAGGAATGAAGGACTGATACACGTTACTGTGTGGATGAACCTTTAAGACATTATGCTAAATGAAAGAAGCCAGGGACCAAAGGTCACATATTGTAGGATTCCATTAATATGAAATATCCAAAACAGGTAAATCCACAGAGACAGAATACAGATTGGTGTTTGCTAGGGGCTGGAGGTATGGAGGAATGGGGAGACACTGCTTAAGGACTACAGGGTTTTACTCTGGAATGATAGAAATAATTTGGAACTAGATGGACTTGGTGGTTGCACAACAATGTGAAGTACCCAATGCCACTGAATTGTTCATCTAAAGATAGTTTTATGTCATGTGAATTTCACCTCAAACAAAATAACAGTAGTAATTTAATTTATTAGAAATTACTTTTCCTGGGTTGTGTTTTATAAGCTTTATCTTGTTTTATACTTAAACAACTTGATTTGTTTTGTATCATTATTATTATTATTATTATTATTATCATTAGGTCAGCCCTGCCCTCCCTCATTGGGCCATTTGCCATGATCATTTTTCCCCTTTTTTTTAAAAAAAAACCTTACTTATTTTATTTATTTATTTATTTATTTATTTATTTATTTATTTATTTATGTTCATCCAACCCCCTACCCTTCTCCCCTTTGGCAACCATCAGCTTGTTCTCTGCATCTACAGGTCTATTTCTGTTTTGTTTTGTTTATTCATTTGTTTTGTGTTTTAGATTCCACATATAAGTGAAATCATATGGTGTTTGTCTTTTTCTGTCTCACTTATTTCACTTAGCATAATACCCTCTAGGTCTATCTATGTTGTCATAAATAGCAAGATTTCACTCTTTTTATTGCTGAATAATATTCCATTGTTGTGGTGTGTGTGTGTTTTGTGTGTGTGTGTGTGTGTGTGTGTGTGTGTCACCATTATTTGGCAAATATTGTATTACTATAATTTTGGCAAGTATTGTAGTAGCTTCTTATCTGAGGTAGTGATGCAATTAGACTCACCTTGATTCAAGTCCTGGCTTAGCCACTTTGGACAAGCTGGTGTTGTCATTTATAAAATGGAGACACTACCTACCACTCTTGTCATCAGAATTAAATAAGATGTGTGTAAAGCAGTTTATTAAGGGTCTAATAAGTGTTTGTTAATATAAATTATTATTGTTATTAGTTCTGGTTTAATCATGTAATAGGGATTATATCTTCTTCTATCTGACTCACAAAATTTACAGTGCAGGATGCGGATGGATAAGCAAGACCCTGTATCTCAGTACTCGGTATTTTTTTCAATATATATGAAAAAAAATGAGCTGAATATTTAAAAGTATCATAATGAATTAATGTTGTTTGGAGCTTATCTGAAGTTTACGACATTCCATGAATTTAAGGGTTGAATTGTATCTATGTAATTGAAACTGGTCAATTGTATTTCCAGTTCCTCAAATCCAGAAAGGAGGGCAGAAGTTGGTTCCTTCTCTTAAGCTCATCTAATGAGTTAGCAGTCAGGCCGAGGTTAGACTCGAGTCCCCACTCTTGGGATGGGTCACCAGAACTGGCGCCCTCCTCCATGCACTTGCTCCATATACATATTTGTTTCAGAAACACACACGCAACCGTGAAATTATGTTCTTGATCAAAAACATATTTCAATAAAAACAAAATATTTTTATAAAGACGCAGAAACTTAAAATGAGTTCATTGAGTCCCCAAGCACAAGAGAAGTGCAATGAGAAATAGATTTTTGTGAAGTAAGAAGGAGGAAACGGCCATTTGTGTACATCTGTATAATCCATGACACCAGGGTAATATTTTACAGACCTCTGTGGCATCAGAGTTGTTCAGAGACTCTAATCTTAATTCATACCAGCCACCAAAGCATTTATACCCAAAAACTTTGTAGCAGACGGACATTTAAAATGGAAGGAAGATAAGTCACTCTGTCCTAAGTATGTGGCAATCGAACAAACAAACATCCTGGCAGGGATGAAATGAACCCTGAGGAATCTGGGTGGTAGTGTCTTAATGGGTAAACCAATCACGCTGCTTTCTTCCCCATTTTGATTCAAAATATTTCTTTCTTTCAAACATATTTCCAGATACGTTGTGACCCGCTGTTAAATGGCCTTCACTTCTGAGTCTAATTTTCAGTATCTCCCCACATAAATGTCTCAGAAATCTGCAATATGGCCTCTTCTGATTGACTTTCATTTTAATTCAGAGCATTATTTTGAAGTTAAAGCCCTATGGCCCAGTCCCAACTCCAACACGCTCAATAGTTTTCCTCAAGTAAATAATTTAAGTGCCTTAAGCCTCTGTTTACTCACCTGTAAAACGAGCCCAATAGTATCAACCGCAGAGTTGTGAGAAGTAATTGAGAGGATGCAGGTAAAGCACATAGCACATAGAAAAATCTCACTGACTGATAGCTAACTAGAACTGCACTGTCCACTATGACAGCATGATAGTGATTAGACACTGAAGTTCTAACTGAGATGTTCTGTAAGTGCAAAATACACACTGGATTTCAAAGACTTAGTACAAAAATGAATGTAAATTATCACAGTGATATATTTTATATTGATTATATGTTGAAATAATAATATTTGGATATATTAGGTTAAATATTGTAATATCGTGATTTATAATAATAAATATATATTTGGTCTTCCTCCCTTTTCTGGCAGAGTTCCTAAAACCCTTGTAATTTCCTAAGTGTGAGAGCAACAAAGTTGTCTTTTGTTATGTTAATTAGGTGAATTTTGGAGATCAGGGGGCTGATGGGGGCTGGTTGCCAGGGGAACCAACCCAGTGATTATAGAGCTGGAGCTTTCAGTCCCAGTCTCCCAACTTCTCTGGGGAGGAGAAAGGGGCTGAAGGTTGAGGCTCACACCAGTGGCTGATGCCTATATAATGCAGCCTCCATAACAATCCAAAAGAAGAGGACTTGGAAAAGCTTTCAGGTTGATGAACACGTAGCCATTTCAGGAAAATGGAGCACTGGGAGAAGGCATGGAAGCTCCACACCCTTCCCTTGTACCCATACCTTGCCCTATGCATTTCTTCCATTAGGCTGTTTATGAGCTATATACCCTTTTATAATAAACTGGTAATGTTGTGAGTAAATGGGTTTTCTGAGTTTTGTGAGCCACTCTAGCAAATTAATTAAACCCGGGGGCGGGGGGTCACAGCAGCCTCCAATCTGAAGCCAGTTGGTCAGAAGCATAAGTAATAACCTGGACTTGTGATTAGTCTGTAGTGGAGAGTGGTCTTGTGGAACTGAGCCCTTAAACTGTGGAATCTGATACTATCTCCAGGTTCAGAGTATCAGAATGGAGTTGAATTCCTGGGTACCCTGCTGGTGTCTAAGAATTGCTTGTTGGTGTGGGGAAACCTTCCCCTTTCAGAATCAGGTGCAGAATATTTTAAATATAATGTGGCCACTAAAATTTAAAAATTACATATGTGGCTTACATTTGTGGCTCAAATTAAATCTCTATTGGACAGTGGTGGTCTTGAATAACCACCAGTTTAGTATCATATAGTCCAAAAGGAAAGAAAAAGGCATTTTGTTTTCCTAAGTGTAGTGAAGAATTGGGATTTTGCTAAACACGAATATGCAAACCAAAAAGTAAACTGGGCAAAAAATTCCCTTCTTGGAACATAACATACTTCCTTTATCAAGGCCATATTAGATAAAGATAATTTTGGTAACTATTTCTTAATTTTTCCTCCAGTTGTACTTAATTGGTTCAATCTGCAGTCAGAAGTTTAAGACAAACACACTGCTTTAAAATAGAATTATATGGGCAGTTTAGCAACAGTGGTTTATGGCGATTATAGATATAGCTTTAATTGTGTTATTTGTGAATTACACATAAACAGCCACTATAACCAAGAAAGAACAGGGACCAAAGCAAAACAAACGTTTTGCTTAACAAATATGAACTGAACACCTACTAGGTGCTGGACCCTAGTTTGGGTCTCGGGGCTGCACAAATGACCACTGCTGTCCACACTGGGCCAGGGGGAGAAGATGAATAAGCCATCTGCAGATAGCTGTGCCGTGATGATGCAACTTGCTGTGAAAGGTGTTGCTCTCGGAGCACAGAGGAAGGAGCAATTAATTTTGCCCAGTAAGGAGAAAAGGATATCCCCGGAGGAGGTAACCTTTGAACCAGACTTTTAAGAATGGGGAAAGGGAGGGCTGGGGAGGGGATGGAAGGAGCACATTCTAGCAGTATGCAATGCTGGATATCTGGAAACTTTCGCATAAGCAGTATTTCCAATGTTTTAAACAGAAATGTATAAAAATATTCCAAATTAACCCAGTCATTTGAAGTCCTAACAGACATGTAAGCTGCCTAAGTGCAGAGAAGGCGTGGTCGCTTCATATTTGGCTCCTGCCCGAAGGTGGCGTATTGCCCCCAGAGCGTGATGACTTTTGCTCTGTCACCATTTCTCCCCAGGGACACAGGATCCCTGCCTGTTCTAGTTTCCCTCCTCCCCCGGGTTTTTAAACAATAAGCTCGAAATCTTAACCATTCCACAACACGTTCCTTGATTTCTCTAACACACACATTATTTTTGCCTTCTCTGACCTTGAAGCACGTTAATTTCTATGCAATGTTCTTCCCCCAAACAACCCAACAAATAGTTTTTATGATGGACAAAAACAGTAATAAGAGGGCTTCATGGAATTGAGCAAATGAGTATGGGGGAATATATAAGAATAAGATAATACCTCCCTGCAAGTAAAAATATGTGATGATAATATCTATTCAATTATTCTCATGAATATTTTTTAGATTGTATATTAATTTAACTTTTCAAATGAGTATCTTCCCATGCTTACGAACAGGAGTTTTTCAGTAGGATCCTCTCTATTCCCCACGAATCGTAGCAGGGATTTATCCATGGACATAGATATATCCATGTTCAAATAGTGAATAAAAAGTGCTTTAGCGTTCACTTTCCCTATTCTTCTGAAATATTGTGAGAATATATATATATATATATATATATATATGGAATTATTGAATCAGAAACCCAAGGTGTACTTTCTGATTAATAAGAACTGATATAATAATAATAATAATAATAATATAAATAAATGATGAATTTTTAAGATTACAAAACAACAGCCAACAGCTTATGCAGTTTTCGGCTGTTTATAGTCTTCGGGTACTAGAAAATAACACTAACTGTATGTCATACTAATCCAATTATATCTACAGCTGCATGCTTAATTCCAGGTGCTCTCATTTTATTAATATAGACTAGAGCAATGAGGAAAGTAACCAAGATGTTGAAGAGTCTAGAAACTTTCAAAGAAGCCCGAGTCGAATAAATAGAAAATACACGGCCTGGAGGAAGAAAACACAGTTTAATAATGACATGGGAATTGTTTGCAACTACCTGAGGGGCTACAGAGAGGTCAGTGCTTCCCTTTTCAGTGTCAAAGATAAGAATGAGGTATAAAGGTGATAGCTGAATGGAGGCAGAATCCAGGTCAATGTATGTTATGGCTTTCTGAGCATCTAGCCTGACATTGAGATCCTTCTATGGGACTAGGCAAACAGAAGATAGATGATCAGAATTCAAGACTATTACAGGATGATCTCTTTCTGGTAGCAAGGGTGTGAAAAGTGAACTAGATAACCTCACTGATCCCTTGCAAGGAAGTACAAGAGGCTTTATTTCCTGCTCTTCCCAAGGAAATGTTTTCAATGCCAAAATGTATAATAATGACCAATAGGTGGTGCTGTTTTCTCATGGTTGCTGTCATTGGCACAAACTTGGATTTTCCTTGTTGGGGATACACCTACCGCAGTCTACTTAAGATTTGCCATTGGCATTATAACCTTATTTTGAATTTTCTAGAGTTATAATATCTGTGAATTGAAAAGCGGTTTAGAAGTCTGGTGAGTTTCTGAGCAAGCCAAACTCCCCTTTGCACACCTGTTAGGACTTTTGCACCTGCTGCTGCTTCTCCCCGAAATGCTTCCATCCACCCTTGTTCCCCTTGAATGCCAGATTTGATTTTTAAGGCAAAGGACAGGCAGCACTTCTTGAAACAAGCTTGTCATGATGACCCGCTCCTTTGGTTCCGATACTGTCATTTTCATCACACTGTAGCTCCTTCCTAGGACCATAAACTCCTAAAGACAAGGCCCTGTAGTAATTAACACCAGGCTCTTTGGCCCCTAGCATAGAGCTTAAGGCTTCAGCTGTGCTCAGTAAATGCTTCTTTTATGAATAAACGGGCCTACTCATTAATAGAAAAGCAAACATGAAGGACTACAGCAGTTACCCAGTTGGTTAGCAATCAATTTTGGAGAGGAACCCAGGTGTCCAATAACCTAGATGGAATGTTTGAGGAGTTCGATTACTAAATAAAGACAGAAAACTTGTTCCTGTTTTTATCTGAGAACAAAAGCACCTACACCGAAAAGCACCAAGGACGTAGCAAAGAAACTACTACTTAGGGCCAGCTGTGTTCTTGCTACAGCTCAGCCCCTCTCGAGGAGTTGCTGGAAGTTCACCTTCGCTCTAGCCCACACAGAACATTTTCAAAGGGATTTAGGACATACAATGGGAAGCTTGCTACGTAAAGTCTGATTTTAAAACAAATAGACTAAATGAAATCCTGATGATTACTTAAATCCCCAGGAAGCAGGGAAAACATTTTAGTCACCCAGAAAATATGTAACTAAGAACAATGTGTTTCCCACTTCTTTCTCCAAACAAAGTACAGCTGTGAGAAGTGCCAGGAGTGCCTAGGACGGGGCCATATGCACCCAAGGTCATTGGCAACTTACTTGCTACAGATACTGAGTCACGACTGCTTTCAGGCAAAGGCAAGATGGAGTGTTTCTAAACAGTACACCAACTCATAGAATTTTGCTTTTCTTGCAGAGTCCTAGTCAAATGACTGAGTTTTATGGGATCTCAAAACAACCATTCTCTACGTCCAAAGTAAAACATGGCCAAAGATGATATAATGTATGTTTTTCTAGAAGAGAGCAAAAGGTTCATTAATCAGTTTATCACCTCTTAGCCTCCACCCAAGGGCATTCTGAGACTGTGAGCTTGTGGAGGGCAGACCCATGTGCTATAAATCTTTGAACTCCTAGTGCTTCTCACAGAATGGAGCATTTATGTCCTGAAAAATATTTGTTAAACTTGTTGAATGAATGAATGTGTAAACTTACCAAATTCAAAAGTGTTTCCTACTTAACACCAAAGTGAAAAAACTTTCAAGTAGTTTCAAGTTCCCAAAGTCAGCAAAAGCCCTTCTTGGGTTTAAGTACTGTGTGGAGTTTCCTTCCAGTTCAACAGAAAAGAAGCATTATTAGAACAGTGTATATAAAGTAGAATAGTATTTCCATTCAACATATACATGGTAAAATGCCTTGTGTGAAATTCTTTTATGATAAATTGATTTTTAAAGGATCCTTTGCCTGGCTGATAGCTTTTTCTACTATCTGCTCTTATCTAGTCCCTTCAACATCTAATTCAGCTCAGCTGAAATATATTTACTGAGTACCTACTATGTGGCAAACTATGCCAGGTCCTCAGAATACAAGAAGGAAATGACATATACTCCAGAAACTAGCTTTCCAGGCCCCTGCTCCCATCATCCTCCTTTTAGCAAATCGATTAGGCCTCAAACTCTCTGCAGCTGTGAAAGAAAGGTAAGAAGTCTCGATTAACTTATTTGGAAGCCCTCTCCAGGGCAAAAACTGTCATAAAGACAGTCATATACGGTCCAAAGTGAAAGGAGCTTACCATTCTATAAATTCATAAACCATTTGTTCATGGGCAGGCCCACTAAAAGGGCCACGACTTGCATGTAAATCAATCTTAGATTTCAGATGCTGGTTATGATGCTCAAAACTCTAATGACATGAGCATAGAGCAGTGTGTCTCAAACATGCATCAGAATCACTTGGACTTACAACAGAGATTTCTGCACTCTGCCCTGAAAGTTTCATCAGGTGGTCATGAGTGGGCTGGAGAATTTCTACCAAGTTCCAAGGCAGTGTTAAGGCTGCTAATCCAGAGACCATATTTTGAGAACAATTAACTTCAAGAAATCACTATATAAAGGTGCAACTCTGCTCCATTCAGCCACCAAGGTCAGGACAGAAAGAGTAACTTCTGGAATGTAGGTTTGGGATGCCTTAGATTGTATTACAAGAGGACTGCCATCTCTTTCTATTTACATTGCCACCCAGAAATGTCCTTTGTGCTCTAAACAACTGCACATTATCAACATGTTAGCCATGTTTAAGGTTTTGTGGGAAGCTAGAAAGAGATGTAATATTACAATATTATAATCTTAAAATACTAAGAATATCTCAATTACATAGGGCTTCTAAACTTTCAGTGCATTTTCACATTCATTTTCTCAACTGAGTTTTGCCATCTTTCTGTGAGACTGGCACTGCAAGTGAGACTTAACCTATTTGATAGATGGAAAAACCAGGCTTTGCAATATTAGATGACTTTATTAATTAGCAGTTCAGCCAAGATTGGCCTTTAGATCTCTTAACTCTTAGCCTCAGGTAATTGAAATATGAAAACCCCAAGAATCTCTTCTGTGCTTGAAAACCATTTTTCTTAACCCATTCCTAAGTAGAGCAATCACACTCAATTCAAATAGTCTTTAGATTAATTCCGTGCAATTACAGTATTCTTCGAAAGAAAAGCAAATAACATCATGTTGGGCCTCAGCTGTTTTAAATGTAAAATCAGAGGACTGGACAAATAACTCTGCTTTTTTTTTTAACTCTTTATTTTTAAAACTATTGGATACAATAATTTTATAAAAGAAACATGTAAAAGAACAGTGCTCAGTGAAGTCAGAACTTACTGAAGCTGGTAATATAGTAGGATTGGTTTGTCCAAACACTTTTTTTCATAGTGTGTCCCCCAAAAATCAAGGCACTGCACTCACTGTGTTTCTGTTACCAAGAAAAGGTGGATCCTAAAAGAAGGTAGATCACTGAAGGAGTACCAAGAACACACCATGATCAACTGGTTCTATGACCTGTGTGTGGATGTTTTACATAAAGAGATATCCATGCTTTTAAAAATATTATCCCTGAAAACATGTGTTACCAAGAGTACTGCTTTATGTACCAATATGCTGGGACACAACCACTAGTAACATGTGAACTAGCAATTTTCTGGATTTCTAAATATATTCCACATACGAGGGCTCTTCAGTTATACTGTCATCCTTTACTACTGTCCAAAGTAGATATTATCCTGGTATACTTGTGTTACTTGATTAATATTATGTCAGTGTTTCCATTACAAAATTCTATTTTCATGGGTTCATAACATAATCTTAAAAATTCACTCTGAATTGAAACTTGGCATAGGAAAGCTTAAGATGAGACTATTTGTGATGCCAAACTTCTTTCCACTACTACCACTGAAAAAAGTTATTAAGATACTGATTACTAGGATATAGAAAATAAATAGATGGGGAGAACAGTTCTGATGTTGTAGCACAAAAAGCCTGACTAGTGAATAGAAGGTATGTACAATGTTAATCAAAAATTTTCAGTAGGCTTTTTGATAGGTATGATTTTTATTATATCTAAGAAATATAAAAAACAATGGGGATTATATAAGGGATTTCATAGGTGTATTGAGTAAATATATCTTCAATCAAGGTATTAATGGTGAGGAAACATTGGCCAAGTGATATGTATGATCTCTAGTGAATTTTTCCACATATAAAGTAGCTTTTTTAAAAAAAAGAATAATACTAGTTGTAAAATAGCAAATATTAATCATATAGAAGAAAACGATGAAAAAGAATCCATAAACAGAGAAAATGAAATTTAATGACAGAAAGACTCATTACTAAATTACCTTCACAGAAGTTGAAACCGTGAAAGCAGGAAGATGGTGCAATGCAAATTGGACCCAGTCCAAAAAATAACAATGTAAAGGATACAATTTTCACTTGAATTTTGCATATCTTCTTTCTTGAGAAATTAAGGGGAACCAGTGTTTCCCCAACTAGATATCTTAGAACCACAGTTCTCTAAAATGCTTTCTTGCTAAGAAAGTGATCCAATCTTGAGAGGACTCACTAGCATTTAAAGGCCCTGAGATGTCCCATAGGAAAGAAAACTGATTATTTTTTCCAAACTTATTTGACCATGGAACTCAATTTTATGTAACACATGTTAATATCTTCCAAAGACCCCTTTTTACAAAATTTTCTCCTAGAAAATTAGATCAGAAATTAGAAATAATAAGTTTTGAGATGAGCTCAGTATTTTTTAAAGTTGTCTGGCAAATACCTCATTACCACCCATTTCTTCTTCTATATAAGAAAGGGGTTGGACTTGCTCTCTTTAAAGCCTCTTCCAAATATAAAATTGTGTAATTTCAAAATGCTTACAAGCACATTTGACAATCATATCCCTATTTAATTTTTAGAAAAACCTGAACCAGGTCAATCAAGTGCTTATCAACTTCTACTGTTTAGATAAAATGTATGTAATCCTTTTAATATATTCTTAATTATGTATATATTTTTAATGTACAAATATTCCCTGAGTGAATTATCTGCTTCAGGGATTTTTTTTCATTGACCCTCATGGTCTCTTGGTCTCTTTGAGTGCATCTAATTATACTAAAGAACTAAATTTAAATTATATTTTATGTAACTCATTCTCTTTCTCCTTTCCATTAGCATGGATAATCAAGGATTCATGGTATTATGGATTTTTAAATGTCAGAGATTGTAAAGCTGTCTTGCCTATTACAGTAAAAACTTCATTAAGGGCTATCACGTATTCAAAGTAGTGTATAATTCAAAGCAGCTGTACACCCAGTTCTCTCTCTCCAGATGTGCTATTGTCTTTTGAATAAAAATGTTAGATAATCCAAGCACTCTTTAATTTCAAACCTAGTTTCTAGGTGCCAGGAATTTCAAGGTAGCTATGCTTTAATAAAGTTATTATATCCCTTACCATCAAACCCATCAAAAATGATGCTTTCCTCTTGGGCCATGTATTTTATAGGAATGGCTTCTATTGGAAGTCATCATTCAGCCCTTAATTATGCCTTTTGTAAAGCATTATATTTTAGTCTTGTACTTCAGAAACATGTCAAATAACATTTTTTATTTTTTTTTTAAAGATTTTTAGTCGTAGTAGGGAAGACATTCCTCTTTTTCACTGAAGAAAAATATTCACTTTTGGGTTGAGATTACCTCAATTTTCCTTTCTGTTATCTATGAATTCTGTGTGATTTTTTTAAAGGTGACACATATTCACTGAAATGCAATCTTTTCGTTGTCATAAATTAAAATATATGTCATAAATTTATATGTCATAAATTAAAATAATGACAGTTTCTTAATAAGAACATGTGTGATTTAGTCACTTTCCTAAAAAGGTTAAATTTACGATTAAGAAAAATAAGATTAAGTGACTATGGGAATATGAAAAACTAATGAACACAAAGTATATATCTCAAAAGATCAAGCCAGGAGCAAACATCATGCAAACTATTCTTTTATTACATAGTAGCCAAGGACAACTTAAACTAAGATTAAAATAAAAGCTGATTTCATATCCCTTTTGTCTTCCTTCAAGACAGTATGTTTTTTCAAGCTGAACCTCTCTGTCATCAATAATTTTGTAAATTACCTTTTACAAAGGAAAGATAAACCTATTTTTATGTAAGCCCTTACACATCACAAAGAGACTTAGGAGTGTTCCAAATGTATGGTTTTGGCACAACAGCTGCATAGCATTGAGGGAGGAGAAAAGGGGTTGGCAGAAAGTGTATTTAGGATGCATGCCACCCACCATCAAGTAATGGTTTAAGTAGAAAGTAATCAGAGGGAGACCACAGCAGCTACATTTCAACCAAAGATATTCTAGGTTTAGAACAATAAATAATTTTAATCAGGTGTGTTCCAAGGAGCAAACAGTGCTCTAAGGCTATAACTCAGCCTGAACAAGCACTTGGCAAGTCTGCCCGATCAGCAGCCACTTCCACACACACAACATACCACCTGACCTTCCATTACAACCTGTAACACTCTTGGTACAGAGAATCCCATATGCTGTGAAATCTAAACACTGTGGACCAGAAAACATATCTAACTTATTAATGCAGACAGCATCTTTCACCTGCATCAGAACACATGTCACGAGATGAACGGTGTTATGAAAATGATGATATGGATGAAGGAGAGGGACACACATGAAAGCCTTAGCACCTTCTTAGAGTCCTGCCTTATTAGAGCCAGAACTGTCTTATAATAAGGTCTTTTGAGAGTGTTAGTAACTAAACACTCTTGGAAGAGGTCCAAAACGAACCACCCCTCCAGGAGTCTCCAATGTAGTAACATGACACTTAAGCTTCCACAAAAACCAGTGTCTACGTTTGATGAATAAGTCATTAAGACAGTCTCTAGGATGCTAAGGGGATTACTTTTCTTATCAGGGCACACAGCCTTGTGTATAAGCTCGAAGCTGCAATTCATCATTTCAAGGGAACTCCTGGCCTCTGTATCAGGGTTTATCATTTGATGGCATAAGACTACAGTGAGGCTGATAAGACACACTAAAATCATAGTGCATGGAATGAGTTGAAGCCAAAAAGCATATGGAGCCTGAGTCATTCAAATCCTTATCCATCTCCCACTCATGGTTCACTCAGCCCAAAACAAACAGACCAAGAAACTATACAACATGTGTCAATGAAGCAAACTCACATTCTACCTCCAAACCCTGTGATTCACACTAAAAATTGTGAAAAATTATGAAATTTGTTGATACAAAAAAAAAATACTCCCTAGGAATATTACCAAAGAAAAATGAGTATCAAGGTAAGAGGGATTTGAGTATCTTCATGTATCCACCTGCCTTACCCACTCAACTTCCTTTCAATTCTTGTGGCTCCCACACCTCTCTTTCATTTGAGCTCTGCTCTCTGAGCTGCACTAAAGTAAACAGAGCATTCAGTGGTGTGGCCAGCTGTCAGGACAGCCTCCTCAAGTGGCTGGTGTACTGTGGATAACCCAGAACAGGTTTCTGTTTCCTTAGCAGAGGCCAGCTCTGCACGGATTATGCTCACAGTCTGAAGAAGAAAGTGAAATCTGGTTCAGCTCAGATTCTAGCTAAAGACTTCTGCATTAGAAAGCATAATTCACGTTTATTGTAAATGTCATCATGCCTATGAGCTCTAGAGTGTATATTTACAGTGTCAACTTAGGGCTTTCCTTGATGGATGCTTTGGTTTTCCTTTTTTCCAGGAGTCCTACATATCAAAGCTTTGGGAGATTTCTTTCTAGTGATTCTGACAGACTTGATAGAGCATGAGGCATGGCCTCCGTACTTGAAGATTCTTGGCTATTTTTCAACCATCCACTGAAGACAGGCTTTGCAGTTATGTTTCCCTTTATCATGAATGCAGTGAACAAAAAAGCCTGGTGCATCCTCAAAGCGCATAAACCGAGTTAGTGTCCAGGAAACTTTCCTTCAAGCTGTTAGCACAAGGGAGGCAGGTTGTTAGCATAAATTATTCCCGTCACCACAGGGGCCAGGGGAAAGCTTGTTAAGCCATGAATTTCAGTCCACAGTGATCTGTGTGTTGAAAAATGGGATGAGCAGATTTTTCATCGGCAGATTCCAAGAGGTGTTTACACCCACGGCTGCTTCCCCCTCCCCCACTCCTCCCAGAGTGGATGGTACACCTCTATTTGCCCAGATGGGTTTTAAATAATAGATACACTGAGCACCTGGCTTAGTTCGTATTTGCCACCAAGGGGCAGGGGTGGGGGTGGGGGAGCGTCAAGTAGAAAGTGTCAACTATAGGAACACAGAGGACACGAGTTAAGAGAGGGGTGCAAGGTCTAGGGAAGCGATTGTCTAAAAGGCTAGGGGTAGGCGTCTAGTTCAAGTGTGACTTTTCCTTCCCGTGCCCTGGGGTTGGCATAAAATGACATCTGCCTCTAGGTAAACATGGCTAAAGCCCAGTTCTAGGGAATTTCCGCTGACAGACTTAGGAAACATCAACATAAGCACTCCAGAGGTGCTCCAGCCACCCAGGCAGGAGGGCTACGCTGGGCATGGGGGGGGTGGGGGTGGGTGGGAGGGTAACCCCTTCCCTTCCTCACGCTGTTCCTCCAGCTGCGACCCCTCCGCTGCTCCGCGCCCTTCCCTCCACTTCTCCCTTCCAATTCGGACTCTAAAACTGGGCTTCCTCGCTGGCGAAATGCGGGGTTTGACGGTCTGGAAGAGCAGCTGAGAAGGAGGAGGCAAGGTCTCCCGTTAGCACCATCGAGCCTAGAGTAGATGAGGAGGCTGGGGGTCCAAGGAGAGACCTGGGGCAGGACCGCGAAAAGGAGTGCTCCACGGACACTCACCTGCTGCTCTGGCTCGAAAGCTGCGAACCGTGTTGCCTTCGCGCAGGGGTTGGGGGCGCAGGGGCTGGGAGCCCCGCTCGGTGGATCCCGGTGCCCGCGCCGTCCCGGCCCTGCCGCCGCCGCTGTACCTGTCATAGAGCCGCAGCATGTGCTCCGACACCTTGTCGTGCGGCTGCAACGAGGGGCCCGGGCCCCCACCTGCCGTGCGGTCGCCTGGCACAGCCCTGCGGAGCTCCGGAGACTGCTGCTTCAGTCCCTCTTCCTGTGCCAGGCTCACGCAGAAGCAGCCCAGCCACAGGCAGAGCAGCCCGCGCGTCCCGGCCATAGCGAGGTCCCCGCAGCGTGTCCGCTCTCGGCGTCGCGGGGGGGACGCGACAAAGGCGCCAGGGGCCGGCGGCCGGGCAGAGAGGCTTGACCTCCAAAGGAGTTGGGGCGAGGGTTTCCGGAGTCCAGGTTCTGCCTGAGCAGGACAGTTACAAGCCCCACGTTTGGCTCTGGCGGATCGCGGACCTGCAGGTGGGCTCTTCCCGGGCTGCGGTCCGCGGACCTCACAGGCGCAGGACGCTGCAGGCGCCGACTCCACTCCGGCGCGGAGACAGAGCTAAAGTCACGGCGTGTGTGGCCAGGGTGTTTTCAGGATCTGTCTCTATCCTCCCTCCCCTCTTTGCTGTCGGGCACACCCGGCCTAAGCGCGGCGCTGGGGACGGGAACTCGCGCTGCGTCGGGCGCAGTGCCGGAGCGGGGAGCGCGCCGGGCCGGAGGGCGCTCGCTCGCCTCTTCCCGAGATTGGAGCCGCCGCGCTGCGGCCCGACCGAGTTTTGAGTGTGTGAGTGTGTGAGTGTGTGTGTGTGTGTGTGTGTGTGTGTGTGTGTGTGAGAGAGAGAGAGAGAGAGAGAGAGAGAGAGAGAGAGAGAGAGAGAGAGAGAGACTTGGTTCTCTGGCTGATATGTACAGTCCACAGCCAATCTCCCCCCTCGCCCTCTCGAAGGCAGCGGGGAGAGAAGGGAAGTAACCCGCAAACTCGCACGCGGAGGGAGAGAAGAGGAAGTAGGGGTGGAGGTGGTTGGGAAGAGGAGGGAGGAAGAAAGGAAGGGTAGGAGGGACTGGGTATTTTACTTTTTTTAAAAATCCCCTTCAAGAACGTTGGTTGTGACTTGGCCAGCAAGAGGGCAAAGGAAAATAAAACTTCTCCCTGGCTTCTTTCTCCTCTGATTCCAAACAAAATCAAGACGAAAACACCATCCTCGCTTCCTTTCCTGGGCCTCCTCCGTGGATGGATGTTTCGGACTCTGCCTCTGCGGGGCTGTCATCCCCTCCTGTCTGTCTGAGAAGTTGGACCCATCATATTATAGCTCCTCCAGTGTCTTCACTTTGCATCTCCACCCCACCCCCAGCACAAAAATATTATGAGTCAATCCCATCTTAGAAACAAATAAATAAACAAGCAAACATACCACAAACACCCATCCCACTCGCTCATTCCCACTCAGGAGGTTTCTCTGCAGATTGGTGCTGGGTGGTGGTGAAACACAAGGGCTTCTGGGAGACCCCAGAAGCCAGAGCAGGCTCTTAGAGCTGCTAACTCTGAGATCCTTCCTCACCCTCTCTTTTCCTGTCTGTAAAATGGCGATTAAACTACTAGCCAACATTCTACACCACACTTACATCCTAGGCCTTTGTTATTCTTTATATTTCAACGTGTATTATCTCTAAAGAATTTTTCACAAGGAAGCCCATTTTATGGATGAAGAAACTGAGGCAAAAGGACACTGGTAGATGACAGAGCTGAGCTCCAAACTCAGGAGTCCGACTCCTGGGCTCAGGCCCTCAATCACCACACTATTAGAAATGAAAGTAGCATTTCAACTGAAGTTTCAATGTAACCATTCATGTAGGTGTTCTTAGCACAGTGCCCACCTGGTGCAATAAAGCCCTCAGTAAATGTCTGTTGCAGCTATCTATTCCCTCTTTGGGAGCAGAGTGGGGTTTATTGAAAAGAAGATAGGCAATAAGACCATAGTGGGTTTCCAAATCTCAATTTATTCTTGGAAGATGAATCACAACACATCCCTTTTAGAGTTTTGTTTGGTTGGATGAAATTAGAAAACAGTGCTAAATTGACTGGCACACTGACTCACTTTCCGGAGGGACTCGATCTCTAGTATTCCAAATGCAGGCTATATTCTCTCCACTCAGTCACTTCTCAACCCGCTGCAGTTTAGGTTTTCCCCATAGCCACCCTCAGATCTGTTCTGCAGATAACAACACATACTTCAAGGGCGGTTGCTAGGATCAAATGAGATCATGGGTGTGATCTTTGCTTGGCATGCAGAACCTAATAGCTTTTGTGATTAATAATGAAGACCCAATTGCAAAAATTCATAGGTCCTGAAAACTTGCTCCCTCTTTGATTTTTCCCTGTGCATCTTTGGTTCTTTTCTCGTCCTTCATTCTCTCTCAGTTCTGTGAGCCACCTCTTCTTTCTAGGTCTGCCTCCAATGTTCCTCACATCTTTCTACTCTGTCCTAGAAGGATGCCAAATCAAGAAGAAAAGTCTTGTTTGGTGGTCACCTCTGACCTTAAATATATAGTTCTGGGTCTCCCCCAGCCCCGGTCTGCATTACCAAAATTTTATCATCCTCCCCTTTGAAACCATCCTGAGACTTCCTTAAGCTCTAGTGCACATGTCTATTGAAACCTTTGCCACTCTGTACTCGACATAATTCTTCATTTGTAGAAGCTGTGCTGTGGGTGCTGGGGTTGAATGCAGGTCTTCAGTGCCTACTTTCACTTCTTCCTAGATGTGTGTACTTTCCTTTCCTTGTGCTCTCAGTTTCTTATTTGAGCTATAAGTATAAAATAATAGTTCCTGTGTCACAGGTTATTGTAAAGAATCATTGGACACTCCATGTCAAGAGGCTAGTACAGTGCATAGCAAGGATGTAGCAAATGCTTAAGAAGAGGCAGCTATGAGCTAACAGAGTCGCTTGTATGATTTTGTCAAAAGCAGACGGTAAAGCCATACCCATCTTTATATTTTAGTGACCAGTCATTGCATTCAGAATAAACAAAGTAACAAGGAGATGTTAACCAGGTAGAACAGGCCCTAGCTGGGACTCTCAGCTGTAATTGCACAACTGGAAAAGAAAGTGTGGATGAAAGCCAGTTAAATGAAGAACACTAGTAGCACCCAAATAATCCTGGACCAAAAGTGGCTCATTCGCAACTAACTTATACCTAAGAAGATGGAGCAAGGGAGAAATAGATGAAGCCAGCAGCATCCAGTCCAGCAATGACAAGTAAATGGCACCCATGTCATACCCTCTAAGTAACCTCCTGAGGAACTGAGTTGAAAACAAATTGAAAGTAATAGTTCTCTAAACAGAACACCTGGAGATACCATCCTGTGATACTGGGTTGTCAGAAAAGTCATGATGTAATTTTTTCTATGTTTTTCATTGCACAAATGCGTCACGACTTTTCCGACAACCCCATATTTCAAGACCACAGCACAGGGTTTCTTTTATCAAAGGCCACAGAATCTCAGATTTGGATAGATTAAATTGTCTCAGAACGTAGGCATCTTTAGATGCCATCCCTCACAAGGAATCAATAATCACTGGATTCATAATGCTGGTGTAGTATCTGGCTTATTTGATGTATGGAGGATTTGCAGCTATTCAAAAAGAGGAACTTCAGAGTTCAAAAAGATGCTGATAAAGGTACCTTGTATCTTATTTGTGTGGCAAATTAAATTTTGTTTTTTATTGTAATAAAAGGAATTTCCTATTTTATGCTAGAGAGCAAGTGTTACTGTGACAGCCAACCACTGACACTTATCAGTCTCTTTTCCTAAACACAAGGAGAGTTAAAGAAAGACATTTCTATAATTAAAAATAACAACAAAATTCCAACTTGGAATTTTAGTGGATTCTGTTGAGTCTTGCTCTACTTTTGACCACAAAATTGTGTGTTTTTATTAGCCCTCTTATACACTATATACATTTTTTTCTAAAAAAAACACACCCTCCCATCAATAATTATTATTGAATATTTATGAAGTGTTAGCAGTTGTGCGAAAGAAATGTAAGGAGAGTGTGTGTTAGGCTTGGAGGAGTTTACCTTGGTGGGTGAACCAAAGTAGAGCGCACAGGACAATGAACGAATAATGGGAGAAGAATTAATACAGAATTCAACCATGTTTTGTAGTCAGTGTCACAATTTGTTGTGTCATTGGAACGAAGGAGATCAATGGGAGATGCAGTAGCTAAGGAAGATTTCCTGACAGGGTGGGGCTTTACATAGTTTTGAAAATGAGTAGGATTTTAAATAAGTCAAACATAAAGGACTTGTAATTTAGGAAAGAATAACAGTAAGCAATAAATCTCCAAAATGAGAATGAATTTTCCATGTTAATAAGGCAGTGTCTGTTGGGACAAAGGCTGACCTGATTCGAATAGAGTATGTATGCTGGAGAGCACAGGAAATAGAAATGGAATGTAGGGTAGAATGAGTTTATGTAGGACCTTAAAGGCCAGATGAAGGGGAAAGTAGGGAACCACAGAAAGTTTTTTTTGAGAAGAGAAGGCTTTCTAATCACCAAAACTCTCTAAAATGGTCTGGAAAATTTTAGTAACTAGTAAACTTCCTGCCTCTGGAAGTATATACACACAAGGTAGATGACAACTTGGAGAAATTTTAGAGCCGATTCAAATATCAGAAGGTTGATTGGAAATCTTGAAAGTCTTATTAGTTGCAAACTTATTTGGCTGCAAATAAAAAACATATATGCTGTATATATCTGACTCATAATGGGCTAACCATGTTGGGAGTTATTTGTCCTCCTATTGTAAGAAGTCTGCAGTTAAAGAGCTGTTGGTATTTGTTCAGTGGCTTGGCAATGTCATTCCCAATGTTTATGTGATTCACTTATCATTTCCTTCTTTCTTGCTGCCTCAGAGTCACCAGATGGCTCCTGTAACCCCAGCCATCAAGTACTTGCTCAAGGTAGAAAGGAGGAGGAAAGGGGAGGCACCAGATATATCTTTCCCTTTTCATCAGGAAAAGCAAAAGCTCTCTCAGAGCCCTGGGCAAGTATCTCATATATCTCACTGATCAAAATTTTATTACATGGTCACCTCTACCTGCAAAGGGGACCTGGGAATCATGTATCTTGTCTGGGCTTGGGCACACTGCCACTGCAAATAGAATCTGAATCCAGCTGCCAAGGAGGAAGGGGCAATGAAAAAAGTGAAATAACTGACATGGTCTTACATAAGGATCCTTCCAACGCTGAGAGTCTATGAATCTTCAATCCATTTATTAGTTATTGTCATTCTGCCTGTGAAGTTATTTTGATTTTCTGCATTCCAAAAACAAAAGTAAACATGAAAACTCTTTTCTTTATGTATTTCACAAATTATCATTTTATCACTTTTCTTTTCATCTCCAGACTGCTTTAAAAAGCAGTCTACACCTAACATTTCTCTTTCTCACTACCTATAATTACATCATTTCATTTTATTTCATATCATCTCTAATATGATCTTTGTACTCTACTGAAACTATTCTTGTCTTAGGCTTTAAACTTCTAATTACCAATCCAACAGTGCCCTACCCCATCAAGTCTTCATCTTTATTTATCTTTAAGTGTTTGACATTATTTACCATCCTCTCCTTGAAACTTCATTCATTTTTTATCATATATATGACACTACTCTGGTTCCTTCCTATCCTATCTTTTTGATTGCTCCTATCTTAGTTTCATCCACTCAACAAATATTTACTGTCTGTTGTGTTCTTGATGCTTAATTTGGTGTTGAGAATACACGATGAAATGAAACGGTCCCTATCTTCTGAAAACTTCATCTACTGGGGAGATAGGAATAGTACCACTTGAGAAACCTGAAGATAGTTTTGAGTGGCTGAATAAGGCAGGAAGTGTTGCATGGAAGAGATGATACTTAAACTGAGATTTTAATGTGGTTTCCCAGGACTATTCCAGACAGGATATTCCTGGCAGAGGAAGTGTCAAGAGCACAGAGATGGGAGAGGCTTTTCATTTGGGACCCTCTTCGAATTTCATACCAATCTTTTTTCCTTTTTTCCAATTATCTCCTCAGCGAACTCACTTTAGTTATACACTTTTTTTTTTTTTTTACTTATAAGGAGTTCCAAAAGTGACACTTCTAACCTAAGCTTCTCTATAGAATTTCAGATTCCCATTACTTTATAAACTTGGGGCTATCCTGTTGGCATTATAAATTTTGTGCATCTGAAATGAAACTGATCATCCTCCTGTCTTATTTTTTGTTTCCATTCTTCTATGAATGGCACTCATATCCTTTCAGCCATCCAGGTTCCAAGACTTAGCTCACATTTACCTTCTCTGTCTCTCTCACCACCATATCTAAGCCAATGTTATGCCATGTAGAGACTATCTCCTTGATATTGCTCCCATCTGTCTGCTTCATTTTTACTACAATCTCTTTTATTTAGTTACTAATTTAGTATAATCCAATCTGGCTTTATAGTCTGCCAAATGGCTTCCAGTTCCTCCGCAATCAAACTAAACTATTTTTTTTTCTATTGCTGTATAACAAATTAGCGCAAACTTAGAGGATCAAACCAGCACCTGTTTGTTATCTCACAGTTCTCTAGGTCAGGAGTCCAGGTGGGCTCATCTGGGTTCTCTGTTCAGAGTCTCACACTCAAGGTGTTAGATAGATAGGTGGTGTTCTTATCTGAAACTCTGAGTAAGAACCCTCTTCCAAGCTCATTCATGTGTTGACTTACATGACATTTTAGGATTGAGGTCTCATCTTGTTGCTGGCTATTAGCAGAGCTTGTTATCAGCTCCCAGAAGCCACCTGCCATTTCTGCCATGTGGTCGCCTCCATTTTCAAACCAGCAATGAGAAACTTTTTGCATGTTGAATTTAGTACTTGTAATCTCCTTCTCCAGAAATTGTCCCCATCCTTTTAAGGGACTTACCTGAGGCCATGCCCTTTTAAGGGACTTACCTGAGGCCACGCCCACCAAAGATAACCTCTCTTTCTTAAACTCAATTCTGTCATATAACATAAGCTAATCACTAGTGATATCCCATCTTATCCATAGCTCCCTCTTCCAGTGAAGATGGATGGGATTATACAAATGGCTGAGAATCACTTTAGAATCCTGGCTATCATGGCAATCATCTAAATACTGCCAGTGGATTTATCCTCCTAAAATTTAGTTCCGTAATGTTATAAGCTTTCTCAAAAAGCAATAAGTAGTTGCTCATTACCAACTAAATTTAAACAAAACACAACAAACCCTGTTTTGTATTCATAGCCTTCCATAATTTGTCCTCATTTTCTGCATATCTCTGTCCTTTCCCTCATATACCCTGTACTCCAACCATAGTATTGGGTTGTAGGAAAAGTCATGACGTATTTTTCTGCATTTTTTTTGTTGTTGTTGTTGCAAAAATGCGTCACGACTTTTCCAACAACCTAATAGATGGTTCCTTTCCACTTTCCTGGCTCGCTGTTTTCCTTTGTCTGGTTTGTGTTCCTTGAGACCCATCTGAAAATGCTACCTTTTCCATCAAGTGATTCCTAATCAGTTCAATGGCTTATGAGCTCTTAATTCTTTAAATCCTCATAGCATTTAGTACCTCTCATAGCACTTCAGAGATTCTGTCATATGCTGCTTTTGTTTGCTTTTATAAAAGACATGGCTGCTTCCCTAATAAAACCCAGCTCCTCAGGTTGGCAGTAATGGGAGAACATCCACCTGGGGAAGACGTGGCTGGATCCTTCTCTGGGTCTTCATCCCCAGAGATTTTCCATCTGCCTGATCTCTTTCTGGCTTATTTCTGTTCTTCCTACTGCCCTGCAATAAGGGATGCTGCCACTCCTTCCAACTCATTCTGGCTAAGCTTTAACACACAGCTCATCCTTAATTTTTGTCACATAGTTGAGGCAAGCCTGGAGCTTGCAAACAATAATTGACTAAAGATTCGTGGAAATAAACACAAAGATCAACATAGAACTTTATAATCTGGTTAACACAACATTTTTTATCTCGATTTTCTACCTTTCGGGATCTTTTTCTTCCTGACTCTTGTACTACCATCAGTTTTGTTAAGTTTTTTTAAAAACACTGAACATCCACTATGTTCCAGAAATTCTTCTAGGTGCTGAAGATACATCTGGGAACAAAGTGAATGTTTGTCTTTTAAAAAAAAAAATAACTAAGGTCAAGACAGTAAGACCCAGAGAGGCAGAGGCAGGTATTTCCTCTCTCATTTGTTCCTAAATATTCATTGTGTGTATATTTGGATCCATACATTATTCTAGAATCTGGGTATATAGCCATAGAAAAGAACTTTGAAATCCCTACCCTCATGGAGTTTATATTTCAAGAGAAATGGATCCTAAGCCCAAACAAAAAGTGCCATGAAGACAATAAAACAGTAAGAGGATGAAGAGTAGTGTGTATGTGTGTGGAGGGAGGTCGGGAAGGCAGGGGGCAGTGTTCCAGGATGGTGAGTGGTCAAGAGAGGCCTTTCTGAGCATCCAACACTTGAACTGAGACCTGAATGATGGGAAAGACAGCCAAGAGAAAGTGTGGAAAGAAGATATTCCAGACAACAGGAAAAAAATGGTAGGGCGAACCTGCTGAGCACTGTCCCATGACTAAGACTCCCCCCATTTTCTTAATGATTTACACTGAGAATAATCAGCCACCCAGAGGGTTGTACCCAAAGGCTTTGTCCTGTTCTCTGTCCTAAATAGGAAAGTCAGGCAAAAATCCAAGGCATACACTTGGCATTGGGTAGAGTTGGAAGTGACATTACATTGATTTTACTTCTTATTAGGTGCAAGGACGTAGAAGGCAGAAAGCGTTATTCATCTTTACCCCCCGCTGCCTTCCTGTAATTTCCTTATACATCATTACATGCTTAACAAATATTTTCACAGCTAAATCCAATTGAATAATGATAAGCTGAAGGGGTGTTACATCAGATATCTCCCACCAAACATATTTGTTTTCTTATATAAATATATAGAACAAAAAAATGTTTATCTCCCTATAACACAAAATAATTTGATTTTAACCTTTGCTTATTTCCTTTCTCTTCTGAATTCATTTCAACTGCTTTCCACTAAGACGTTCCTTAACATTTTAATCATATGAAAATTAAAGATGACTAAACATATATAATAAGTAATAAGAATAGTAATAAGAATTAGTCAGCTCCTTGGGGGCAGAAACTGTATTTTATATATTTTTGCATCACCCGTAGTCATAGGACCCAAACAAAACTGAAATTGGGTTATATTTTCCTAAGTATCCTTTTTTCTATGCCTCGGGCATAGAATATTTCTTTGTATTAAATATATTTTAATAATCACATGGTACTCTGATTTTTTTTTGGTTTAATTAAAAAATAAAGAAATATTGTGAGGGGACTGGATCCTTTCTGTGCTATTTTATATCCTGCTTCATAATTAACATAGCAGAATAATATGCACACTGATGTTTTATAACTAATTGACATGCCTGGTCATATTTTCCCTTGTATTCTTCAATTCCACCTTTATTGAAAAGTTCTACTGCTAATGGTGCTATGAGAACTACACCTCCTCTCCCCTCACCCTGACAAAAAAATCGCAAAGGACTTTATCTATAACAACAGATATTTTCCTCCTTGCTAGAGTGGTATGCTTAAAGCACAGGATGAGACATTTTGCAGGTCCACCTTGAAGATTTTCCTTCACAGGCAGTTCAGTCCTTGTGATTTGATCTCTGTTGCTATTGTTGCCCCTTGTGGTCTATAGGATCTGCCGTAGAACTCTACCCACCAGTCTACTCATTTGCTTCCTGCAGGCAGTTCAGGTGGCGCCCTTCCTCTGTGATTTGTGTTTCAATTCATATGGCCTGCTGAAGACCTTCTTTTTACCCGTAGATTTCTCTCTCTGGGACCTAGCCATTTCTGTACATGGATGGCAGTTTACGAAGTCTGATTCTTGTTTTCTGGGAAAAGCTGTTACATTTAAAAATATTCTCTTCTTAGATCTACCTCTCTTTTCCACCTCACCCCTTTCGTAATTATTTCCTGAGTTTCTAAAAGTACAGTACTTAAATTATTTCATGCCGTAGCAACTGTGCCGTGCGCAAGTCAGAGAACATTGCCATTCATATCTCCATAGTATTGTCATGCCTCCAAACCCCCATAGGTAAGGATTTGCTGGGAATGCTGAAATACAGGCAGCTT
This sequence comes from Aselliscus stoliczkanus, assembly GCA_033961575.1. Lineage (NCBI taxonomy): Eukaryota > Metazoa > Chordata > Mammalia > Chiroptera > Hipposideridae > Aselliscus > Aselliscus stoliczkanus. The sequence goes on along the minus strand of CM066734.1, from coordinate 91,414,552 downwards.
CCTCTTCCTCCTGCTCTCAGGCTCAAACCCCTCGTTCCACTTCTCTGGCTTTTAAAATTCTACCTCCTTTTGTCCCTCTTCCTTCCGACCAACCCTCCCTCTAAATGCAATATATTAGGAGATGGTTGGCAATGGGACTGTAGACTGAAGAGGTTACTGACCCTCTGGTATTTGGAGCTGAAAAGCCCTGGAGATACGCGATCTCATTCCTCATCTCAGCAATCCAGGGATCTAATCATTGGCACGGTCGCAAGCATCTATCTGCCTTTTCGCCCTGCAAATTTCCAGGTGTAGCTGCTCAGATGACCCATGTTGAAACCTTAACAGGATCAATTAAAGTTGCTTAGGTATGGTGACGAATGCTTTAAAAATATGGACAGATGGGGGTGTAGAAATGATAAATATCACCACTGGGAATTAATTTGATTCTTTTCTTTTGCTTCAAGATTTCCAGGTGTTTTTCGATCATTTCTTCCTTGAGGGAAGTCATTTTATACTGCCCCTGGAAATCTGCCCACAGAAAAGCAAACAGCTTTCTTTGACCACAAATGATCACCAACAACAACTCCTCCACCCTCTTTTTCAATTTTTGAACTCTGGGGTAAATTCTTGCCTTATAAAATTAAGATCTAGATAACTGTGGCAGGGAGCCAGGCTCTGCAAACCAGTTTTTTTTTTCTTTTCTTTTTTCAAACTGGGTAATGAAGAGTGATTGCATAAGCTCTATATAAATATTTCAAGTATCCATGTTGTCAATCCTGGTAACTATTGCTGAGCTGTAAACAGAGCAGGAGTGTCTGGTTAGTACTGAGTGAGCTGCATAGAATTTGGCTGGACAGGAATTAAAATTGAATGGAAGTTGACAGATTCTAATCTCCATGAGAGCAAAGGTTGCTGCTTTTCCATTTTTGTAATCCCTACATTTGTACTAAGTATACAGCACATTTATATTGAAAGACATATTTTGGAGGAAGTACAAATAATTAAGAAGATATTTGTGGTTACCTTTGTAGCTAGTTCAGTATACAGTTTTGAATTCTAAGAAACTGACAAGGAATACCCTCAAGGAATCTGTGGCTGTCCTGTGGTGGTTGCTCTTCTTTAAAAGCCTCTGGTGCAAGTTTCCCCATAATATGATACACAACTCAAACAAAATGTTAATCCTTTGTAGACCAGCAAACTTCAGATTTCATTTTTCTTTTTCATAAAGTCTTCTGCGATGACTCAAGGCCATTTTTATTCATAAACGTATGAAGAGTTAACTGACCATATAAAAATGGGCATGTGGGTACATCTACATCTCTATTTTAAAATGTACCTTTGTAAGGACAACAATCATGCATGTATGGCCTGGGAGAACACTGCCTACAGCAAGTATTCAGTAAGTACCCTTATAAGAGAAGCTGGAAGAAGAACACTGAGGCAGAAGCTGTGATAGACTCTCTCACCTAAGATGGCAGGTAAAAAGAAATGCCTCCTTTGTTTTTAACCTGGGCACAGTTTATTATGTTTCTACAGTCTTCACAGGGCTATACAGAGGAACTTCATGTTGATGGCCGAAATGCGTTTCTTTTTTAGATAGAAAAAGGCAGTAGTACTTCTTTTCTAGCAATGAAAGGATTGGGAGGGAAAAAAATTTTTTTTCATATTATTCTCTCTGTGCATTCAGCACTTATACATAATGTAAGTGTGACTGCCTTCTCCAAATCTTTTAAATGATGCCTGTCATAAAAGATATGCAAGTGGGGCAGCCAGTTAGCTCAGTTGATTAGAGTGCAGTGCTCATAACAGCAAGAACCATGTGCGGTTCTATCCCCGCATGAGCCACTGAGCTGTGCCCTTCACAACTAGATTGAAACAACTACTTGACTTGGAACTGATGGGTCCTGGAAAAACACAGTTCCCTGATAAAAAACATAATAATAATATAAATAAATAAAAAATGATATGCAGGGCCGGCCGAGTGGTGCGTTTGTTAAGAGCTGGCTTGGGATGCCAGCGGACCCGGTTCAGATCCCACATGAGGGCCAGTGACACTGCCCTCTACAGCTAAGATGGTGAACAACAGCTCCACCTGGAGCTGGGCTGCTGTGAGTCCCCGGGGATGGCATAGCTGCAGCCCCTGCTGCAATGGGCTACCATAGGCTACAGTGAATGGCTGGCAGCCAGTGTGAGCAGCTGGCAGCCAGTGTGAGCTGCCAAGAGCTGCTGTGAGCGGCTGTCCAGAGGCCAGCAGGCGATCTGCCTCACCTGGGAAGAGCGCAATGATGATACCAACATGGGCCAGTGAAGCGGTGTCCTCCACAACTATACTGAAGAACAAAAGGACAGCAACTTGTCTGTTCCCCGTCCCCGGTGCCCCAACACTGTTCCCTGCTCTCAATTCCCCAATAAAATCTTAAAAAAAAAAAAAAATTTGCAAGTGATCACACAGCAGATCTCAGCCCCTGAATGCCTAGTTCACACTACCTTCTTGAGTCATACTTAGTAGGCTGTTATTTGAAATTTGTTCCGGAAATCATATATAAGTTCCAACAAAGGCCAGTGGGCAACCAGGCATTTTCCTGGTGGTTTCAAATTGTTCCAAATTTCTCCCCATCAGGTAAGAAGGGATTTTAAATGTTCATCTTGGAAATGCTGTGAAAAATGTGTGTCCTAGGTGAAAGACTTCCCACCTGGTATCAGCGTTCAGGCTGTATTCCCAGCAAATGTCAAGAAACAACTCACGGAAGGCTGAGTGGCGCGGTGGTTAAGCACTGGCGTGGGAGGGCAGCGGCCCCGATTCGGGTCCCGCATATAAGGGCCAGTGACACTGCCCTCAAAACAAAACAAAACAAAACAAAACAAAACAAAACAATTCACTTACTACAAAGAATGGAGTTACAGAATGTTTTCAGGGATCTTGATGCCTAACACAGAGATGGCTCAGACAAAATGAGATCGCTCCTGGTATCAGGTAGTTCTGGGCACAAAAGTGACTCTTTTGTTTCCACTCTGTCCTTAAGACAAAGTGAAACCTCAGTGTACTGTTTGATGTCATAGGGGAGGAGGTTTCTCTCTGGGTACAGTCTCCAGGGTGGCAGAGTACAGGTGTGAATGGCCTCTGGGTCGTACACTTCGTGAGCTCTGAGAAGGGAGCAAACTCTCCATCAGGGATTCAAAGAGCTCCTTTCTTTGGTTCTTGAAATTCAGCCAGCCTTCAAGAGTCCCCTAATAAAAGGGAGATATCCCTGGGAAGGCTAACACCTTGAGCATTATCAACTGGTATCACCTAACACCTTATGGGAAATTTAGGAGAGTTGCCAGAAGTTGATAGACAAAAAAGGGGAAGTAGAAACAGTTCCTGGGATAAAGTAATGCCTAACTCACTTTTTGGTCCAGGATCAGTTCTGCTTAGGTCTCCAGAACAAGTGGACTTCTGTCTTACCTCAGTGGCCTTGGGCAAGTCACTCAGCTAAGCTAGTTTCTGGATTACCTGTTAATTGGAGAGAGTAATTATTCTTTATCTCATGAAGGGTGTTGGAAGAATTTACGGTCTATAAAACATTTGAGATTGAGTCAGTTCATAAGTACAAAGTGTTATTACTGGTTTTATTACAGGATTGTAAAGGTGTTCTAAATAGCATCATAATAATAATATTCTGTAGAAGTACTTATCTCTAGTTCTGCAGAGAGGAGGTGGACTTATTTGTATCTTTTTACCAGGCCCTGGTGGAAGTCCTATTAAATATTGATGAATACAGATTGAGTCCTGATATAGAGGAGATGCTGTTGGTTTTTATTACCTAACACAGGTGTTTTATGGCATTTCTTATCAGAGAGTAATATCCGAATGCGTAGCTAAGCCTTGCTCAAACTTAGTCTGGGTAGGATTTTGTTTTTTCATCCTGTGAAAAAATGGAAAGGCTTTCTTTTTCATTTCCACAATCATTATTATTATCCTACCCTACAATGGCAGGTCAAGCTTGCATTCATGCCAGTTTAGAACAATTGCTTGTTCTCTTTTCATAGTCAGAAATGGGACAAGAATAGTTAGGGATGGTCTGGTCATTTCAGGTTTCAGGAATCTATAGTGACTGTCCAGGGCCCAACATATTTAACATTTGAACTCCTCGGTCCAGAATTTCAGTGCTTCTATCATCCATACACTTCATTTCCATAAACTCAATACATATAATCATTTGCCACTAATGGCCTATCCTCTGTGGAGACTATATAACTCTGAGGACAGTTATAGTTTCTGTACTCTGAAAAGCATCTGATTTATAGTAGCCGCTCAATAAAGAGTTGTTGAATGTGTGAATAAATTATTTAAATTCTGAAACAGTTTTTCTCATTGTCTCTTGTAATTTGTGTTCCTTGAGTGGTTAAGGTCTGGCTCAAAACTCAATTCCTTCAGGCAATGTGTTAATTCAATGTGATTTCATCATCAGGCATACACTACATGCCTAACCCTGTGATCTCCTTGACTGAGCCCACCTGATTATGTTTGTTCTTCTATTTAGATTATGTACTCACATTTAAATTTAATTCCTCTGATTTTCTGTTTTGTAAAAGTGAGTGTTTAGGGTTTACTATGCATTTTATATGTAAGAGAGGGGGCCAAGGGATGAGAAACCAGCCCTGGTCAGGTTGTGACCAGAGACTCGCAGGATCCTTACCCTGTATTACCCCAGAAGCAATGGTGCAGTATCTGTTAATACACTGTTTGGGGTGACTTTACAGAAACTAGCTTCTGTGAGTAACAAGAACTGACTATTCCTTAAGAGTATTTCATGGATTAAATAAGATAATATATTATGCCTGGCACAAAGTAGAAACTCAGCAAATGGTAGTATGATTTTTTTCCCTCTTTCAATAGGCTGTAACAATTCATTTTAATGTAGAGGTCATTTAGTGCAAATTTTACTATGTTGTTCCAATACACCATTTCTAAAAAGTACCTTAAAAATACACATTATAACGTATATCTCCAAGAAACAACAGAAAACATTTTTGGAATGTTATCGTTGGAAAATACATAGCAAAAACTGTTGCTTATTACTGCTAGATCTATGGTGAATCCTCATTTGCAGATAAATAAAATTATGGAACAGAATCAAGCAAGTACTATTTCAAAAGACAAACTCTTGTTTTCTCCAAGTCTCCCAATCAAAGAGTGAAACACTAATCAAAAAAGAAATTAAGCAGCTTCTAAATGCTCATACAATTGAATAAAATCTTGTGTGTGTGTGTTTAAATTGAGGTTTTTAAGGTCTTTTCAGTAGAATGAAAAAGAATAGAACATATTGAAAAAACCTGTCAAAACTCATGCACTTTGTAAAAATATTCAATTAATAAGTCACTAATTTAAAATGTCCTGTCTGTGTTACTCATACAATATGGAAATGTGACTCTTCTTAATTCTGCTTGAGGCTTTCATAAAATTTCTTAATAATCTCCTAAAGAGGGTAACTTCTTCACATCCCCTTACTCTTTTAACCTTTTCTCAAAAGAATATGTATTCTGGAAAGAAGTACTTTTAAGATTAAGATTTGCAAGATTGATTTCAAAATATCACATTAAATGTCAATTTAATAGTTTGCTGATAACTAGAAAGATGACTTTCTCCACCCAGAAAGTCATCCTCAGTGGGTACATGAGACAAACTCCTGCTCAACCCTTGAGGAAGTATAGATTTACTCCCTTTGAGAAATCTCCACAGCTACGGGAAGGAACAGCATTTGGGAATCGGGGAAGGGGAACAGACAAGTTGCTGTCCTTTTTGTTCTTCTGTCTAGTTGTAGAGGACGTCGCTTCACTGGCCCATGTTGGTATTATCATTGTGCTCTTCCCAGGTGAGGCCATTGGATGGCCTCTCACTGTGGCTCAAGGCAGCTCATAGCAGTTCACAAAAGCCCACGCCAGCTGCTGGCCAGCTCCACTGCAGCCTATGCCCTCACCGGCAACTCATGGCAGCCCAGCTCCAGGTTGAGCTGTTGTTCACCATCTTAGCTGTAGAGGGTGCAGCATCACTGGCCCTCTATGAACGATCCGAACCAAGGCCCTGCTGCTCAGAGCTGGCGTCCCAAGCCAACTCTTAACCAGTGTGCCACTCGGCTGGTGCTTTGGTTACACTTCCATCACACTGTGTTGTCTTGTGTTTCACTATTAGTACCTTAAATTTTCTTCTCTGTCATCCCCACAGGGTCGTGAACAGTGCCTAGCACAAAGAGGATGCTCAATAAAGCTACTTGAATAAATGAATGAATGTCCCCCAAGTTTCGGGGTGTGTGTGTGTGTGTGTGTGTGTGTGTGTGTGTGTGTGTGTTTAGCTATAGCATATTGTCTTGCTTATTCAAGTCACATAACTACTAAGTGGTAGAACAAGATAAGAAAAAAACTTTGTTCTTTCTGATACAACGTTCTTTACACTTTATCCTAAATCTTTACCCACTAACCTTAAATTTGAGATCCTTGAGATCTGGTGTGTTCTGACAAGGACTTCTAGTGTGTTCTGGTCTGTGAAAGGAGGTAAGCCGGCAAGTCTGTGTGCTTAAGAATAAATAAGGGGTCATTCTCAAATGTGTTTTGTTTCCTCCAACACTTACCTTTATTTTGGCATAATGAAGGATATCTCCATCAATTGTAAAACAAACTGTTAACTCTAATGCAGTATATGTTAACATTAAGGATCTTACCGATGAATTTAAGATAAGTAACATTGAAGTCTAAGAACCACTCTTGACCCTAGAGCCGTAAGAGAACTGTGAACATTCTGACATGTCTTATCAGTTACCACCAATTTGAAGAAAACTTACTGATTTCTTGGTTTTCTGTGGGTTTTAGAATGACCTAGGTCATTTATATTTGGAAATTATTATCTATCATGTGGACTTTCTTAACTAAAAACTTCTCATCATTTTGTAATCTTTCCTTCCTCTTCTGTCCTCTGTCTCTGATTGTTCCCAAGCTTTGCCAGTTCTTCTAGCAAAGATCTGATCCTTTTAAAAATATTCACATTGATACCACCCTAATTCACATTTCTATGTCTTTAGAACTACAAAAAAATCCAGTAACCTTATGAAACAGTTTCCTAACATTTCAAATTTTTGATCCCCCTTCCCATCCATCCATTTGGCATACAGCAAATGCCATCATCTTTCTGCTGTGTAAATTGATTCTGCCTTTCCTTATCATCCACCTGATTAAGAATAAAAGGTCTGGATAACTTTAGGGTATGAACCTTAGGGAAGTCTCAAGAACACTGTTACATTTCTATGATCTGGTCATAAAGTTTATGCTCTATGCCCATATTTCCTCACTGCTTTATCCCGGGACCCAGTAGGGTGTGTGGACAGAAGAAGCACACAGTTTTTGATTGAACAAATGAAGGAAGAAAACTGATTTTTAAATTCCAGTTGACTTGAATTTATCTACTAAATGAAATATATAGTTCTATGTCACCTTATATCCATGTACATGGAGTAACATACAAAGGCATTTGAGTTTATAGTAGACATGAAGGTAGAAATTTAGTTCTAGCTCTGCTTCCCAAACAATCTATGCATATTTAGGTTTCCTTAACATTAGCCTTTATATATTAAATTAACCAGCAATAGCAATGATCCATTGATGATTGTGTCTAAGTCCATGAGCATATCCAGCTGTTGTTTTTATTCATACGAGTACAATATTTCAGTATGACTTAAAGTGGGGAAGTGATGATAAAATTGGAGTTTATTATAATATTTTGCTTTTTTTCTATTTCTTCCAGATCTATTCCTAGTAAGATTTCAGTTTTCTCTCCTACCACAATTCAGTGGGTGAAAAATGTTAGTGGGAAATATCTCCAATAAATATTACACAAATTCAGATTTTCTTCCTCTTCTCTATTACATCTCTAGTGATACTGATATTCTGCCCTGTACTTAGGTTCTCTAAGGTTGATTTATTTCTAAGCTAACTTTTACTACATGAAGAAGGGATATCTATCTGGTCCTCCTCTCACCAACTGCAGTATCATTTTGCATTATTAAGGTTATATAGATCAGCTTTACCATATTTGCTTCTATTGGGAAGAGTCTTTCAATCCTCACTAGTTGAGCACTCCACCCATTCAATCTTTTTAATCCTTTCTTGGATTGGAACAAAAGCTGGGATCTGCTGTGACTTTTTAATCAGCTCTTGGGGGATGTCCATGTTGGCCTTTTCTACTTCTTTCTGGCCCTTTTTCCCTGCCTCTCCTCCCTTCTTCCTATCCACTCTACAAGTTTCTGTTCTTGCCCAACATCTGCCCTTGACCCAGCGGGCAATTTCCAGCTCTGGGTATTGTCTATTTTTTTTTTTTTACAACATCTCCCTCAGGGCAATAAACATATTTGAATTTCAATAGTAACTCCTGGCTTTGTTTAAAAAGTGCCACCCACAAATAATTAATATTTTAACATGGGGAAACTCTGGTTCTTTCTAATCTGTGTCCTCTCTGTTTTCAGAAGGCGGGGCTACATTTCTCACATGTTGCTTGCTATGAGTGTAAGTGCAGCTTAAAATAGCTGTGCTTGACTAATTGTGCTTTTCACACTTTGAACCTGTGATGACTGTTCTTCAACTTATGGCTGTAACTGTGATCTCTCGCCCTTTTCCTCAGGCACTCACTGTACCTTGTTCCATATCAACCATCCAGTACCTGACTTACAGAAGGAAACAGGGACTCCCTGCTCTCATTTCACACCTGATCACAGACAATCCCTCTAAACCATTAAGGAGAAAGATGATGTATCGAAGACTCCAATTTTCCTCTGTAAAGAAGCTCACTACTCTTTCATTCTACCCTTAACCTTATCTCAGCACCCCTAGATATGTAAAGGTCGATTGAGAGGAACAAAATCTGTGGAAATATGCCAGTTGCTTTTCACTTTTTTCAAGGAAGTGGAATAAAAACTACTTAATTGTGTATAGCATTTGTAAATTCCAGAGTACTCTCATTGGAAAGTCACAATAGCCCTTTGGGGTAGGAGAGATTATTAAATTATAATATTATTACTGTTTCTATTTTCCTGAGATTTAGAGAGGAAAGTTAATTGATTGCCATTCTGACAAAAAACAAATAAAACACACACACACACACACACACACACATTATTCTGCATTTTCTATCCTTCTATAGACAAGGATCAAACTCATTCATTTATTCATTCATCTAGCTAACATTTTTGAATTTCTACTATGAGTGAGTCTTAGTGTTGTTTGCATGACAGGGATGTGAATACATTAGATGGTGTGGTTTAAAATTGTTCTGCAGAAGCCTTAATAAACCTTTCTTTCTGCCCCCTCTTGACTCTTTGCCTCTGCTTCAGCGCTATACAATTGATTCTTACATGTTATGCCATCTGTCCTTCCCATAGTGGATCCATGAGAACTGGTTTTCTGCAATCATCATTAGGACTTTGTAACTATTATAACATTTACTTTTTAAGAGTTAATGAATTCTTATTTGTTGAACTCAGATTCTCCTGCTTATATACTTTTCCAGATTATTCCTTCTATTTAGGTTGTATTTTTGGTGGAAAAAAGGAGTTGTTTATAAATATTTCCTATCTTAAGTTAAAATAAAATGCCATCTAGATATTTCATTTGCCAACCTTTTATTAGACATTGAAAATGAGATATCTGATTTTCAAAAGTGTGTATCAATGCTTAATAAATGACAAATCAAAAAAGAGAATAGCAAACAAATACATCTTTGATGCAATACTTGAAATAACAGGTAGTTTCATTCGTTTGAAAAGGTATGGAGACAGATAATGAGGATGATGTAATACTGTCACCCTGAAGGGTTTTCCTTTAGTGAGCAATTAAAGTAATAAAATATTGGCACTAATAAATTGACAAGAATATTGTCACATATTGTCAAAGTACTTATACACAATACAGTAGTTACGTATTAACAATTAAAAGTCAGGTAGAAGGTAAGACAATTTTCTAGGAATAAGTTAAATTATATCAACAAATTCATAGCAGCAGCACAAATTGTATACCCTTCTTATTTTACAGAGCTGTTTTTGAGGTAAAATGGCAATATCTCTGTATTGGTCTCATCCAATGGTCAATTAAATTGATTAATGGTTAGCTTAGCTAAATAACAACTTTTACTGAGAAGTTAGTATGTGCCAAGGACCATTCAAAGAACTTTACATTTATTATCTTACTAAATTATCTTAACAACCCAAATGGAATATGTATTATCATTATTTGTTTTGCAGATGAGGAAACTGAGGTGCCATGGGGCACATTACATCCCCTAGTTCACACACAGCAGGGACTGTGTTATGAACCCCATCTGGTTTCAGAAACATGAACTCTAGACATTAATTCCTTTAAGCCCAAGTAGTTTTATCAGTTACACTTTGAAAGGCCATCCTCATGAAGCCCATTGATGATAGAGGAAGCAAAAGTCTATTCTGACCATATTTTCCAAACAAAAAAATTAAGACACATAGTTTGACAAATAGTAATATAGTCTGTACGGCACATAGGAGCTGCTCAATAATTGCCCAGGATGAACAGGGCAGGATGATTGAAATCAGGGTTACCTTGGAAAACCCTGGGAGATTTGGTATTGAATCCATGCTCTTCAAGGTGCTAACCATTGACCTTATGCATTTGATGCATACTTGATATTCTTCTTCTGTGAGTAACTATTTGATATTCTTTTTCAAGGGGTCTTGGTGTCCATCTAGTCATTCACTGAGAACTGAATCATTTAATCTTTTGTTTACCTGGTTGTAATATTTAATCTCTTGGTAATGCATGAAGCAATGGAATGCTTGGAAGTCCCTGGTAGAGCAAGAAGTCTAAAATGGTCTTTGAATTATTTATAATTAACTTGAATCGAGGCTTGATGCAGCATTATAGTATGTTTTGCCTGTTCAATTGGGATAAGTTTGCTGAGGTTTTTCTTAAAATGAAATACTGTAGACAGGTTGCTATTTGGCAACCAAACATAAAATCAAAGCAATGGGGGGGAGGGGGGAAAGAGAAATTCTAGCTCCATTGTTTATAAAAATAAGACAAACATTTCAAGAAGAAACATTGTGCAGTTCCAAACTCCAGTAGAGATTACAGCTTCCTAAGTCACTTCTTTGGAAAATTCAAATAACCCTGTCTCTATCTGACAGACCCAGCAGCAATATTTGTGAGTACAGAGTGGAAATCTCAGTTATGTTTTGTAAATCAGGTCATCACACAAAAGAGAAGAAACGGTAAAAACAGAGCTTATATCTGGCCTGTTATCATTCTTGCAGATTCTCACCTCTTGGTGTCACTGATCTTCAAAGGAGTCTTTTAAAAATAATTGTAAAACATATAATCAGTTCAGCTTACTTGGAAGGCATCTTCAGCATCACAGTAAGGGTAGTGTTATGAAATAGGAAGTTTAAATTAACTTAAGTTCTGGTGATTCTGGAATAATTTATCAGTAAAAACCTCCAGACACACATAGGAGGAATGACATAGGAGGAAGTGATATATTTACATCACGCGCCTTTACCCAGTTGATTTGATATTCCCAGTGACAATTTATGTGTAGGATTTAATTATGTATTTTTTTTCTGGGGCAATTGCTTTATTTAAATTTTTTTTTTCAATTATAGTTGACATTAAATATGTTTTATATTAGTTTCAGGTGTACAGCATAGTGGTCAGACATTTATACTACATTATATAATTTTAAGATAACCACTGAATGGGAGTGGGTGCTATGTTTATGGAAATATGACAAATGGATATTATAAAGATAATTTTGTTTTTTCAGGTCATTCTCCTGTGCGTGTGATAAATATAATGCTGCGTCAGTCATATCTTATTTGTTATATCCACAATCTTTCCTTTAAAATGTCACCATCCAAGAGTAAAACTCACAAAAACACCATGTGAAATATCCTTAAAGACATTATAGCAGGATAGATAAGAATGCGAACAGGTGTTCAGCTACAGGTGTTCAAATCCCAGCTCGCCACTTACAACTGTATGGCCCTGAGAAATTTACCTAACCTTTTGTGTCTCAGTTTCCAAAACTGTAAAATCAGGACAATTAGCAGTACTTCCTTCATAGGTCTGCTGTGAAGATTAATTGAGATAACACAAGTCAAGATTTTAGGACAGTGTATATAAGTGCCAGCTATTTAAATTATCTGCAAAATTATTTCCTGCTTAAGAAACAGCTTGCAGGTAAGCAATCAGGAAAGTGTCCCAGAGGTATCTAAGCTGTTTTCTTCAGAAGCTAAACACAAGAACCATAGCCTAGTCAATGTTACTTGCACCCTGATTGATGAAAAGTATGTGGGTGGGAGATTGGAATCAGCCAAAGGAAACAAAGAACATGAATTTACCAGAGGAAAATTAGACCTGGCTGACTTAGAGGGTGCTGTGCCAACTGGTTCTCCGGTCAGGTTTAGGCCCATTGTGGAGACAGACATGGCGATGTTTCTCTACAGTGAATCCAAACCCCTTTGAACTTACTCCGTGCTCACTCACTAGGCCCCTGCTGAGGGGAGTTTAGCTTCTCATGTGCTGGGAGAAGAATAGACTGGCCAGACAACCTGAGTATTACAATGTTGTTGGCATCTATATTTCTTATGATAATGCTTTTTGTAATTGCATTTTGGGTCATATCAGGTTCTTTGAGTTTTACTTAGAAAGGCCATATTGCGCAGATCTCAAATTGGAGTGTGTACAACAATCACTTGAGAAACTTGTTTAAAAAAAATCTAGATTCCTACTCCCTTTGCCCCACAACACACACACAGACACACACACACACACACAGACACACACACACACACAGATACACACACACACACAGACACACACACGCACACACACGTTGATTTGGAAGGTCTGGCCTGGGGTCCAGGAACCTACGTTGTTTATAACACACACCCTAAGCGATTCTGATGCACATAGTTTTTAGACCACACTTTGTACTGGGATATGGGGGAAAATCAACTTTATAATTAGAGAGAACTGGGTTTGAAACCAAGCTCTATTTTTTTTTTCTAAAAATCTGTATTTTTGGGGGCAAGTTACTCTACATTTCTGAACTTCCATTTCCTCATGAGGCTTTAATGAGTAACACAATACACATTGTAGGGAAAGTATCCAAAATGGTCCTTATGTGACAGTTATTATCTCGTCAATGTCAGGTAGGCTTCTGGGATCTATTCATCTCAAAGTGAGGCATCTATTTATGCTTCAAATCATAAATGCTGATAGACCATAGAATACAGTGACCCCACCAAGATGCTGTCATCTTCAAAGGGCCTGCCTTCTCTGAGTACTTATTTCAAGCACCCAACCCACAGTGGGTGCGAAATGGAAATCAAGTCCTTTCTCTCCTACACAGGCAGGTAGCGTCCTTTCCTGAGATCTTTTACTTATGTATCCTTTGTTTCAGAATTTCCAAGATGATCAAGCAAAGTTCCAAAGCATGCAAACTTTTGCTGTTTAAGGCAAACAGCCCAAAAGTTAAAATACTATGTTTTTTTCTTCTTCTTGTAAAATCATGGAATCTTATCGATGCAGTTAAAAATGTAAATCGCAGCCTGGTGAAGAGTTTATTTATAGTTATAGTGATCTTAAGTTAGAAACAACCTTAAAGTCATCTGGCCCAGACCCTGTCTATTGTAAAGATGAAGAAACTGAGGCCTGGCGATACTCAAGAGACAGGTCTCAGTGTCTGTTTTTTGTCCCTGATGTTATTCTGTTTTCTTAGCAGTCCTCTAGCTGGATGTGTCACAGCTGGTCAGAGGGCTCTGTACTATGAACATGGCTCAGGAGTGGCGAGTCGCATGTAGGTTGGGTTCTGTTCATTGTAAGGAGGTGGCTGTGCGAGTGACTTCAGACAGCTTTTCTTCGCTTTCCAGATGAAAACCTGACAAAATCCAGGCACTTTGGATACTTCTGTGTGCTGACAAATGGCTTGACAAATGGGAGATAGGAAGAGGGTGCTGGTGGGTGGGAGAGAGTCTAGCTGTCCCCTTAGACAAAAAGCAAGGGGTTCAAAGCGATTCCTGAGTATATGACTTTTTAACAGCCTCATTTGATTTCACTGGTTGTTTTGGGTTGTTTTGTATTTTACTTGATGTGCAATGTCAACTATCGGAGAATTGGTCTTTTTTATTTTAAAGGCTATGTTGGAAATTCATTTTAGTGTTAAACGGTGTTTAGGCAAGTTCATTATGGGAATATGAAGTACATTATGTCCACTCCTTATAGTACTATCATCTTTTTTCTCAGTGAGATACTGGGGTCTGAGTGTTATATGCATAAACATTTACACCTTACCCTTGCTCTGTACACACTGAGACAAACTAAAATTCATCTTGATATACCAGAAATTAATTTTTCACTCCAAACTTTTAATGTTTTATATGCTTCTAGGTAAATCTATCTGACGCTCACAACACACATTTGTTCACTCCATTAACAGATCTGACTCTGCGACTACTTTTCTAATAGTCTATTTGACTAACTACCAAACTACTTTCACCAAACTACTTTCCTGATGATGCAGGATACTTTATGTGTGAGATACAACATTGGGAAATAGTGGCATATATTATTGTATTTCAGACCCTTGATAACTAAAGAACAACAATAAAATAGTATTAGGAGAAAGAAAGAAATGAGGGAGAAGGGCAGGAAGAAAAGAAGGAAGGAAGGAAGGAAGGAAGGAAGGAAGGAAGGAAGGAAGGAAGGAAGGAAAGAAAGGAAAGAAGGAAGGAAAGAAGGAAGAAAGGAAAGAAGGAAAGACGGGAGAGTGAGGGAGAAAAACTACAAACCCCAAGGAGATACTCATTTTATGGCTAGATTAAGGGCTAAAGGAAAGTAGTGGGTTTCTATGGAGGTTAAGGACTTTGGTAAATAGAGGGAAGATCACATGCAAAGGCCAAAGCTCTATTCTGCTCATCTCTATCTTTCTGAGAATCATCACTAGATGCTACCAGACAGTTCTCCCCTGTTGAACTATTTTACTGAAGACCCATCCACCATGGAACTACTCTTTTGTGTTCTGCTTCCCTACTCCTGATAGAAACATCAGGGGACTAAGGACTGTCTGTGTTTAATTTCCTTAATTCAATCACTTGATGCTGTCTAGATAGTGTGCTCTAGAAAAAAGGGTAGAATTCGTAATCTTACATTCAGTCTAAAAACACATCTCTTCCATATCCTATAGTGTGGCCTTGCACAAGTTAGAAAACCTCTCTGACTTCTCAGTTTCCCCATCTGCTTAAAGAGGGATAATAATTGCCTTTTGGAGTGGTATGCTGCAGGGGGCTTTTATCAGCTTGTAAGAGCCTGGTGGACACATCTCTTCTAATTCCATGATCAAAGTCGTCACATTAGTAGCTTGAAATTGAAATATTAATAGTGGAAATATTTATACTAAAGAAATTGGTAAAGACTACAAACTAACCCCTCTCCCCTTTTTTCAGAGAGCCTATTATTAAACATTTATTAGTACATCTCTGATTATATGCTATAAAATGAGATAATGAATAGGTTCTCGTCAATTATAGGAATGCAATAATAATTTTTCTTCACCTGAGCCATCCCTATAGAACATATGTTTCTGAAACCTTTTGATCTCAACACATCTAGATAAAACAGAATGACAATAGATTTTTACTTAGAAACTTCAGTTTCATATTATTATCTCCATACTTAGTTGATGGTATTTTATGTGAGTCAATTCTCTTTTCTCTGTTTTTTTTTTCCCTTTCTCTCTTCCAACACAGAGCAGCAGAGATCAGCAATTTTGCCTCTTTTCTCTAACTCTCCTTACATGATGTATAATAGTTACCCGTGGAGACCATGATAATATTTTATTCTGGTGATGATTTTAAGTGTGCACATAGATAATTCCACATCATGTTTACTAGGCTGCGGTAGGAGTTACAGGCTCCACGTAATAAGAGTTACAATGGGTTTAACACATATCAAAGGCAGGAAAAAGTTTCATGAGGGAGATAACCTCTGTGCTGATCAGCAAAATCTGGTAGTATTTCCCTGGGAGAAGGGCAAGAATAAAGGGTAAAATAGGTGGATCCGAGAAGACTGAACTGCATGAGGAAGGGCAGAAACCTAGAGTATAGCTGCAGAGCTTTGTGTCAGGAGTTGAAAGATATGGTTGAGACTACAGGCCAAGACTGCCTCTTCAGGGGCAGCCAGTAGAGAATGTATTTCATTAACTAGACAAGGAAACAACACTGGAGTGTGAAATAGTCAGAACTACATTTTAGAAAGAGTAATCAAGTAGTGTAAAGGATGACATGGGGAGAGGAGAAATGAGCGTAAAGTGGAGTATCAGTCTCCCCTAACCTCAGTTTTCTTGTCTGCCAAGTGTGAACAATAATATTCTCTTCTAGGTAATAGAGTGATGATCAGATGGAGCCATGCCGATAAATGATGGACATGAACCTGACATAGGGTAGATATCAAGAGAACCATCCTCTCTTTCGAAATCCTTCTTCCTAGAGTTGGCTTTCAATCCCCCAAATCATAGCTTATTTCAGGCATAACTAGGAGCTGATAACCTACAACTGGATGAAAAAGTTGCCAGTAATCCAGATAGAAACAGATGTAAATTGTTTTCCTTAAAAAGACAAGAGAAAGATGTGTGGGAGGCAGACAGGCTATAGAAATACTGTTCTCATATGGAGGCTCTGGTTCTCTGGTTCTCCCGCATTCAAGTAATTAGCACATCTTGACAGGGTGAAAGCGGCCACCCAGCCTCTCCCTTTGAAGGGGCAGAGGTCATTGACAGCTGCTGCTTGGGCCTTTGGAAGGAAATTCTACTTGAGACCAGCTGGGGGAAATAGATCCCCAGGAAGAGTGGTCACTCAATGATCAGAGCTCTGTTCCTTTTTCTTGTAAACAGTGAACACCCGTGAAGGCCCATCTGCACTGTTCCAATACATTCTGCACCTGGGTTTTTGTTTTCTTTGCTGAAGAACAGTTGCCTGGTATGCATCAGGAGTTCCCATCTGTCTCGCAGATAGTCCTGCAGCTCTCGACTGTGTGTGTGCATTTTATCTGAGCATGAGAGCCTTAATTCATTCCCACTCCAAAGCCAAATCTCACCCTGGCCCCAAATCTCAATATTATGAATCTTGCAGTGGCAGAATTCTATTGTAACATAAAATAAAAAAACTTATATATCTACCCAAGACTTAGAAATGATATGCTTCTTGCCTGGTCATTTAATTGAAGTCTCATACTTCCTCAGATTTCAACTTCGGAATTTCTGGCAAACTGCAGTGTCTGCAAAAACACTGTTCCTCTGAAAATTCCAAAACACTTGACATTGGTCACTTGGTCACCTGGAAATACTAAAATTTGTATTTTAAAGTTAAAAGAGCAGGAAATCAAGGAGTAAAATATTTGCCAATACCCTTTTTGAAAACCGGAGAAACAAAAGGGCAAATAATTTATTAATCCATAAGCACCCAAATTCTAATTTAGTCTACTGAACTCTGCATTGTTTCTTTGCAGGTTGTGCCTGCATGGTTTCTGTTGCACACAGAGTGTTATGCCTCTCCTCAAAGGCAGCAGCATTTGATTGAGAGGTGCACTTTTGCCCTTTCCTCAAGGAAGGGAGAGCCAAAGAGGTTTCTTGTTGCCTTAGAACTTCTGCCTAGTAACTTATTATGATGAAAATATGTCTGCCCTGATCATTGGCGGTTGCTGCGTAAAGCTGGGATTTCTCTCTAGAGCTAACAAAGACACAATTTAAAGAAAGTTGTCTTAAATAGAAAACAAAACGTTTTGCTAAACTTTACCACTAGGTGGCAAATCCGCTCGATATGAGTAAGGTGATTCCTGTTCCCTCTTCCGGGTACTAACACAACACTGGCTGTACAGTTGGAAATCTAACTAAGCTCCCTCAGTCAAAACACCATGAGTGGGGTGCCACTGAACAACAGTTCCAAACAGGTCTTGATGGCTACTGCCCAGTGCTTAGAGGAGCAAACCAATTCCATGAAGACGTAGATGACAGAAAGCCTGTGTATGTATGCTTTTGACAGAATTTTACTTTGTTTGTCTTTATCCAGGTATTTTTACCCTTAAAATGGAAGAAAATATGTGCCTCATAGTATTGTCGTGAGAGTTAAATGAAATAACCCTTGAAAGGTTACCTGGCACATACTAGTTCCTAAATAAATATTTGTTCAAAGAGTGACTGAATCAGGCAACAACCCAAATAGAAGTAGATAGTTTTCCTGAAATGCCTTAAATTGACATTGCCTTGTCTAAGGAAAGGGATATTAAAAATTATCTTGAAGAAAATAAGGTAGATAAAATCCTTTTCTAAAATACATACATATAGTTTAAAATATACTCTTCCAAACGTTTCTGCTAAAAGGTGACTCACTGTCTGGAAATACTACAAGAAAAGAGTGGATTATCACTCTAGGTTCTGGACGAAGTTCTATTATAAATGCATGGACCATGGTGATTCATTCTATTTATATTCTTTTTCCTTTGAGCTACCATTAAGTTTTTTTTTTGAGAACTTTATAATGTCCTCAAAAAAAATAATGATGGAAAATAAATTATAGACTGCTCAGTATTCTTTACATGTTTAAAAATAAAAATGTGGGTAGTAATGTAAATTCATGTCTGATTATTTTGAACAATTAAATAAGTCCATTCCATGCTTAAGATAGCTTCCAGGATTCACATGTAGAAAGCTTTCATTTTATCATGAAGAAAACTATATAAGTGGAAAGAGTAGAATATGTAATGAACATATAGTTTTTTTTTAATTCCCCAAACTGTATCAGTTCATCAAGATCACAAATTTACATTTCATAAGAAAATTCATTACAATCAAAATAAACTTTTGCAAAATATAGCCCCAACTATCTCAAATCTAATTTAATTCATTTTGTAGAGGATTCAATTGCAGTATAAATTTTCATGTATTGCAAAATAGTCTCCTAACACATTTCCTGATTGAGTCAAATTTTTGGTTTATTTGTTCCTTTGATGATATTATTCCCTTTTGTTTAACTGACTCTGAGTTTTATATTGTATTACTGTTTTCTCTACTATTCTCTTTTCAACATCCCTATAAGATAGGTTCATTTCGAAGATGAAGACTGAGATTCCAAGATACCATTTGTTCTTAGCCACAGAGCTATTATTACACTGCAAAATCAGGATCAGAATCCAGATCTTCTGACTTTGACTTCAATACTCACTCACTCTACAAGGTTGTAGGTTTCGTTGTAGTTTTCATGTAGATGAATTTGGATTTGAATTGAGTTTTAGTTATAAAGAGGGCTGTTGCTCAAGTCCTATGTCAATTCCGACTGCAAAAATAGTAAAGGAACTACTATTGGGCAGGTTGGGGCAAGAAAAAAATAGAAAAAAGATATTTGGAAGAAGATGAGAAAGAGGAAAAAAAAAATAGAGGAAACAATAGAGGGAGGTAGGGGGAAGAAAGAGCCACATATCAGCTTTCAGATCACTTCCTTGGAGTCCGTTCCCTTCCACATCCCCACAGATCCCATGGCACCTTAAGTTGCTTTTGCTGCATATTTTTATAGAATAATATACCTCTGTAATTATGGTTCTTACCACCTTATATTATATTACTAGTTTAACCATTTCCTTGTTATTTAGTAAGCTCCACAGAGGCAGGAAATAACTTTCACACTATTAAGACTGGTCTGTAATATGCATTTACAATATATGCATGTTGAATGCATTAATAAATAGGTAGGGAATCGTATAATACCTTGGAATGCTAGGATGCCATTACTCTTTGCCCACATCTGTTCTATAGGCAAGGAATCTTGAAGCTGGAATGTTTGCTTGAAAGTGGATCAGAAGTGGTTGAATCCTTTAGGGAGCTGCCATTTGGTCTGATTAAATATTTGCTATTATTTAAAAAAATAAAAATGTATACTGAACACTTTAAATGAATTGAGAGGACAAGCGCTTCTCTATGGAATTTAGGATATTTTTCTGGATGATTGCTGGTTGTTCTGTTTCTTTTTAACTGGACATGATTCATGTTATACTCCTATAAGAAAGTGAGTTTGTTCCATAATACTGAATCTGTTTGGCAGTGGGAAATTTAGTTTTTCTTTATTAATTTGATTAGGAAGCCCTGTTTTGCTCTCCTAATAATAATAATGGCTCTCATGTTTTTGATCTGTGCCTGAGGTCATTTATACCACAAGAGCTTTTAATGTATCTTTTCTATTTTGTTTCACTTCCTGAGTTTTAAGACTATCTCTATTAAAATATTAGGTAATTAAATAAGAAAACAGGTAAGGAAAAAATGTCTCCCTGGGGACAAAAACAATTTCTTTAATTGAATTTTATGTTATAACTTATAAGAAATATTTGAATTTTATAGAACCCTAAAAAATTCTTTAAGAGCTTCTCTCTTTTCTTACTATTTAAAGCTTACTTAAGCTGGAAAACAGGCACATGTTTTTAGACCACAGAAAAATCATAAAATACAACTTCTCAGCTTACTTTGTGTGTTAATTTCTTTGACTAAATTGTATAATATGGATCATGTTATTAACATCAAACTCAAACAAATAGATGTTTTGCTTTTCTGAAGCTTAGAACCCCTTTAAAATTCTGAATTTCTAAGACACTGACCCTA
Organism: Aselliscus stoliczkanus; assembly: GCA_033961575.1. Classification (NCBI taxonomy): domain Eukaryota; kingdom Metazoa; phylum Chordata; class Mammalia; order Chiroptera; family Hipposideridae; genus Aselliscus; species Aselliscus stoliczkanus. The sequence continues at coordinate 91,393,881 of CM066734.1, read as the reverse complement.
GTCTATCTGGTAAATAGTCCAGAAATGCTCCTAATTAATGAATAAGTCTTTAAATTATATTACATTTGAATGAAAAGATAGCTGTGTGCATGTTTGTGTGTGTTTATGTGTGTCTTTGTATTCTTTGACAATGCATTTTGAATTACAGAAATGTCGTTCAATGGGTACCTTCTGATTGTGGGTGCTAATATGGAGTTCTCTATTACGTGGCCAGGACAATTACTAGGCTATCTTTCTTTTATCTTGTGTTTTAAATATTATTTAATTTAGTGTGCTTTTCCTCCTTCTCTTCTTCTCCTCCTCTTCCTCCGTCTTCTCCCCTCCTCCTCCTCCTCCTCCTCTCTTCTTTCATTTTCTCTTTCACTATCCCCAAGTATTTAGTAAAGCCTATTTAATGTGTTGACTTATTTCCATCCATGCCAAGAGCAGGCAAATAAAGTCATGGATCTCTATACCAAGGCCACCTCGATAAAGAGAAAGCAGGGGCCCTTGACAATGCTGAACCCATTGCAGCCATAATTACCTGCCGTTTTCCCCCATGGAAGATGACTTCCTTGGGAACAAAAGTCAAGGCTACAATGCCTAGTCACTTTTTCCCATGTGAAGATTAATTTGTATTGCCAACTTGAAAAATCTTAGATTATATTAAGGAAATGAAGATAGTAGTCCCATAATCAGGTATACTGAGCTAACAGTTGGGGCACGTATAAAGAATAAAGTATGGTCCCCAAATTTAAGGAATTTGAAATCAGAAGAAAAAAACATTAGTAGTTGCATCATATGTTACATTTTATAAGGAACTTTAACAATCGGTTATTTCATACCGATTATATGATTACTATCTTCTTCATTTCACAAATGAAGAAAATAGTAATGATATAAAGTCCAAAGACTCAGCCTGGGTGACAGAGATGGGATAGAATAGATTTGCTGTTGTTGTTCTGACTTCACAGTAAATATTTTTAAAACTATACCATGTGGCATGTTTATTTTCTTTTCCTTAAAAGTTACAAATTGTGAAATATTTAAACATACAGAAAGCTCAGAAAATAACACACACACTACTACTACTATTACTAAGTGAAGGAAGATGATAATTTTTTTCCTGTATTTGTTTCAGCTTTCTCTTTTCCAAAAATTTTTATTTTTAAACAATGTAACACACTTACATTGTTCAAAAATCCAAGTAATATAAACAAATATGCATTGAAAAGTGTTCCAGTTCCTATCTATCCCATACCAAAACACTATAGGTAACCACTTCTAATAGCTCCTATTTTTCTATCTCTCATTTTTGCTTCAACAAAGAGCATCTACTAACTACTTTCAGGGATACTCTAGTAACAAATATAAACATCTCTTGGACATTGCAGTCTAGAGAGTGAGGGAGATAGTAAAAATACACAATAATAGAATTATTAAAAATTGCAATGAGTTCCTTAAACAAAATAATGGGTGCCAAGAGGTCAGTAGTTCCCAAACCTGAATGGGCACCAGAGCAATTCTGTTTTGTTTTGGTTTTTTTTAGTTTTAAAAAGAATATGCTAATATATTCACACTGTAAAAATAAACTACATATTACAGGAACTATATATATAATAAAAACCATATCTATCCTCCAAATTCTTTTCCCCAGAGGTTAAATTATAATATGGATATGTATTGCTTAAGATAGTTTACATATAAATTCAAACATAGTTATAGATACATATGAGTAGACACAATAAGATGTTAAGCATCTAGTTATCTCAGAATTTCTGCTGTGGCTCCAAAAGCCAAGAACTATTAAATAGGTACCAAGTTCTCCCACATGGTAAAGCAAGGTACTAGGCCATCTATACATAGGATGTGCTCAGAAGCTGTAAAGCTTGTGGCTGCTATTGGCCCATTATTCATCAGAAGGCTATAAAAAGAAACCCAGAAGTACAACATTTTTGGAGAATTGTTTTTCTGCTTGATGGATTCCTTTCCCCATGAAAGAATTTGGGGGATCCTTCCTCTTCAAGTTGGCCCCAGTAGGAAAGGATGCTTCAAGATGATTACTTACAGATCTTAACCTATGTTGTCTGGAGTTTGGAAGGCACGGGGACCCAGACTCATGTTTGCTAAGTCAAGGTCAAGAGATACCTGAGGGACAGGGTAGATAGAGGGCTGTGAGTGCCTAATTTCTGAAGAAGATGGCAGGGTACGGTAAATGTGGGCAGCAGGAGCCTACTGGGAGTCATCTTAAAAAGAATCTCATCCAAGAAAACGGCCTCAGGGGCCATGTAACTTCTACAGAAGGCTGGACCCCCTGAGCCCAAAGGCTGACGTAAGGAGCTAAGCAGTCAGCCAGAGGAGCAGCCAGGAACCAGTGGTTAGAAGTCTCCAGCCTAATTCTGACCTCAAAAGAAACCCACAGAAGAAGAGTACACCAACTGTGCATCCACTATAATCCAGGGGAAACCAATGCCAGATTGTTATCCTTAGAAGTCTAACCCTAGAAAGATCAGGAACAGCAGCTACTAAGTGGGGGAGGGGGACTACAAGAGTAGGAAAGGAGAATAGAGAAGAAGCTAGTCATGTTCCCCTGTTCCTCTTCTCCTTTCTAGGCTTCCAAGCCTGAAGCTAGCCATAGTCTTGGGATTAAGAGAATGAGGAGTTATTCAAACTTTTTTGTTTGTTTGTTTGTTTTACTATTTTACTTAAAAAAAAAAAAAACCTCTCATTAAAATATGTTTTTAAAAATGTAACATCCATACTTAGAGTGCACAAGTTTTAGGGAGGGAGTAGTTACTTACAAATTGTTCTCTTGACTAGTGTTAGAAAAATTGGTTCTCCCCTTAAAAATCCTGATCTTTAGCATTTGCCAATTTTGTGGTGTAAAGATTCCTGTTGTGGTCAACAACAAGCTACCAACACTTTAAAAGCTAGTGTGAAAAATCTCTGAACAGTAGGCATTTCAAAAATTAACTGAGTTGATACAATCTAGTTGAGATTGTTTTTGAGTAGACAGAGAACAGAAAAGCGATGGGATGAGTTTCTCCTTATGAAGTCTTGCCTAGGGGCTCATATGATGGAGAGAACAAGCCCACAGAATCAGTGTAGCAGGAGGTGGTGAGAAAGAATTACATATAGGTATCAGGGTTCTTCAGAGAAACAGAACCAATATGAAATCTCCATTTCCACCTCCATCATCTCCACCTCCACCTCCACCTCCATCATCTATCATCTATCTATCTATCTATCTATCTATCTATCTATCTATCTATCTATCTATCTATCATCATCATCTATCATCTATCTCTCTACCTAGCTATCATAAGAAATTTAGAAATTGGCTTATGTAATTATGGAGGCTGAGAAGTTTCAAGACCTGCGCTTGGCAGGCTGGAGACCCTGGAAAGCCAGTGGGCTTCTTTCAGTCTGAATCTGAAGGCCCAAGAACCAGGAGGGTCAATGGTACAGAGCAAGCTGTGATAGGTAAGAAGAAATCCCTCTGGCCTGAGAGTACACCTGCACTTGAAGCCAGGTCCGCTCTAACCGCAGGCCCGAGGGTTGAGCTTCACGAGATGCTTTCAGGTGAATGTAATTTCTAAAATTACTTTTCCTTATTACCATTTTGAGACCCTGCCCAGGGAAATGGCCAAGATCTGTGCTTTTATAACACATGGCTGGCTGGCTTCGGTAATTTATTCTTGAGCTTTGATTTCAAATCTCTTGTTAAGGTCTACCTCTGAAAAACCTAAGGCGGTCAGAAGCTTTCCTAGAGTTTAGCCTAGGTAACCTCTGAGGGCCCTGCCCTGTGACTTACTGGGCTGTCCAAGTATGGCTGCAAGTCTCATCCTTGAATCTCTCAAAAATGAACAACAACAAAAACAATTGCTACTACAATAAAAAAAAAACACCTCCAAACAACCCCCAAAAAACCAAGGAAACAAAAAACATCAAAACACACACAGCTCTATATTCTTTCTTTTGGATATTTTTACATGCAGAGATATATCAGAAAATGACCCCCTTTCTACCTTATTTCAACACATATTCCTTCCCCTTGTGTCTTAATGCCAAATTGCAGCCAAATGACACTGCTCTCCTCGTTTCTTGCCCCTTACATTCCTAATCTGATGTTATGCTGCCTCATACAGACCCAGAAAATAAAGCATTACATAGATCCCCCAGTTTGGGGGACAGTGAAACATATTCACACGTAGACCACATCCAGCTCACAGTATGTTCATCAGATGTGGATGCTGCAGAACTATCGATGCTCACATTTTCCACTGAGACAGAAATTATTTGGATGCATCCAGAGTCTTAATTTCACTATAGGAAAACTTAACTTTAGCCCTTGGCCTCCCGGAGTTAATTTTCTACATGTATTTCTTTTCATCATTATCCACCCAGGATAACATGATTGACAGGTTGCAAGTGTTTGGATGGACTGGATGGAAGGTTTAGCCAAATTGCCTTTATTTTTCTATTGGCAAAAATACCTACAAGGCTCACAAAGCCAGAGACTACATAGAATTTCAGAAAGGAACCTTTCTGAAAAAGGTCCCAATGTAAAACTGTCCCCAACATACAGGAAGTAGACATTAGCCTATTTAGAATATTGCCATCCAGTGTCCAAAAAATATATTACAGTTTTAACCTATCACACACCACAAGACCAAATGGATTACTTTATCAAAGATGTACAAAGCTAAGTGCCACCCAAATATAAAGTATTATTCTATCTATGGCCTACTTTTGTGCTCAGAAATAAAGAGCAATTGGTAGTCTGTGGCTTTGGGCACAGCCAGCTAGTTACTTACAAAGCTAAGGTTTAGGCTCCAGATACAGTTGGAGACAATTACCTCTTAGTTTCCTGAATGTTTTCTTCAGGTTTTGTGTTTTAGAGGACATAGTAGGCTGAAATACTCTAAAACATGTCTGCATATAACAGGTATTCAGCAAATATTAATTTCTTTTCCTTTTGTCATGTAAAAATACATAGAAACGACTCTAAGAGAGTGGTACAAAAGCTACTTTAATACATCTTGTTTTATGTATTAAAACATGTTTGGGCAACATTTTAGGAAATATTTTAAATGAAACATCACACTGAATTACAAATTTTTAGCTCTTGGATAACTTTAAGCTACTCCATGAAGATGCTTAGCTAATAATATATGCAAATCAACATAGTAAACCAAGCTTTTTCTCCCACCTCCGCAGTGAACCGTGTGCCACTTTCACTAAGTTTAATGTCGTTTAATGCCATCATCACTTTCCCAGTACCCCAGGCTAGAGATCACTTAGTGCATCTGTAATTTCTTCCTCCCCCATAGCCAATAGTTCTCTAAATCATGTTAATACTACGTCCAAAATATTTCCTTCTTTCTAGGCCTCTGTCACTGCCTTAAGATTTTTGTAGGAATTATTGCAATTGTCTCCTAAGTGACCCCCTTGCCTCTCATCTCTCTAGTCCAAAATCCATTACATTTGTCAATCTAATCACATCCCTGCAGAAGCTCAAGAACCAACTGAGCCTCTTTATTTTTTCTCTCTCCAAATCCATGCAATCTAATCTAAAAAAAAAAAAAAATGCTCTTTCTCCCATTTCGCCTTCCTGTAATCCTACTGCTCTCAGTTTTTTCCGTCTAATCTTTGTAGAGTCGTCAAAACAAATAAAATGCATGGGTGGAATGCAGGAGGATCTGGTTTTTGTTCACTTCTCCCTCTTGATGTCTCACCACTCACATCCTACTTCAGATATTTTGGTCCAGCTACTTAAAGAGTTCCTCCAACACATCCTGTCCTCTCTCTAACTTCTTCTGTTGTAGATGTCTCATCTTTGCCTGGCTATTTCGTTCTTCTTCAGGACTTATTTTAGGTACCACCTCATACAGAAAGTTGTCTATATGCTTCATATTTACACTATCAAATAATCTCATGAAAACTCCTGCCACGCTGTTTATTTTACTTCATTGAAATCACTTAATTATCTATTACTACCATTATATTCTTAGTTCTCAGACATTCTTCAAAGTTCTCAGAGACAGGTCAGTTTACCAAAAGTCAAATCACTGAAAACAAATCATTGCAAGCCAGTTGGCCCCTTGGTGAATTAACCAAGCATGAATTGTCTTAGAATTTAAGTTTTTTTGAGGGAAAAGCCTTCTATTATTAACCTTGGTGTCCTGAATTTGTAGTCTAGTGTCCAGCAGAGTAGGTTTTCAATAAATGATCTCCCCAATATAATTACTACTCCTGTATATATCCAAATGGTGTTAGTTTCAACAACAGCGATTGTCTTTCCCCCCAACGGTGCTATTTCAAAAGTAGAGTCAATATTCTGTAGGAATAATAAAGATGGTTTGTATGTCAAGATGGTGGTTCTCTTTTCTAAAAGTATTGAATGAGTTCCCTTATCCCTTTTCTTTTTTATATGACTCCCACTTCAGTCCATATAATTTGAATTTTCTTTGGTTAAAAAGTCCCAGAGCCCAGGAGGTCATTCTGAGAACTTTCATGTGGTTATCATTTCTGGGAAAATCATTTCCCTGTCATCCATATGTTTGGCACATTTGTCTCACTCTGTCGCCTAGGGCTCTGGGATAACATTGTTTAGAGACAACAAAATTGTCATTTTCAAAATATGGAAAAATAAGCAAATCAGAAAATAAAGAAGCAAACACTGGGACATGCTTAAAGAACTATATCAACCATGGGGAAATTGTTCAGCCTACAAGAATGTTCATGGTCTAAAATTATCTACATTGCTTGTTGCATCGTATGTTATAGAGAGACCCAGATTATATTGCTGAATGAAAACATTTGTATTATGATTGCGTGTAAGACCATAATATGATATTTACTTTTTAGTGCCATAATTCAATAAAATTAGTTTAAAAAAACTAAAGTGTTCCTTTTAAAGCAGATCAGATATGTTATACCACGTCTTCTTTAAATGGTTAAGAGAAAATAACATAAATGAGTGTGTTTTCTGCACTTATTTATTCGTTCTTTTATTCAACAAAGAACAACTGAGTATTTATTTAGTACAATGACCTGAATTCAGCACTTGAGGGGTTCAAAGATAAAAGTCAAAATTCTTATTCTTGAAAGGCTTGTAAATTTAATAAAGACAAAGCAACATTTCTGCATAAAGAACATAGAAGGAAGTAAAACAAAGTTAAGAGATATAAACAAAGGTAAACAAAAGCACAGAGGAGAGAAACGATTCATTTCCAACGAAAGAAATCACAGAAAGCCACTTAGAGGAGGTGGTCATGGAGTTTGAATTTCAAGGACAACTAGAATTTCATCAAGTGGAGATATAAGGAAGCACATTCCAGACAAAAGATGTGTAAAGGCACAGTGGTGAGAAAGGGAAGGACAGATCTGGGGACTGGCTTATAGACATTTCATAGGTGTGTAACGGTGAAAGGAAATAGTGGAAGATGTCTGCAATGAAATTATAAGGTATTTTGTTAGGTAAGATTGAGCCATTGGAATTATCCTTGGCAGGCAAAGGGTTGCTGCAGTGTCTTGAGTTGGAATAAGGGAGGGATGTTCTTAAATTGATTGACCTAGCAGTGCATGAGTATTCATTTTCTACTGCTGCTGAAGCAAGTCACCACATACTTAGTAGTTTAAAACAACACACATTTATTATCATATAGTACTCTGGGTCAGGATTTAATTCAAAGTGTGGACAGAACTGCATTCCTTTTTAGGGGCAATAGGGCAGAATGTTTCCCTGTCTTTTCCTTGACTTCTCCAGCTTCTAGAAGCTGCTTGCAATCCTTCTCTCATGGCCACCTCCCTCTATCTTCAAAGCCAGCAATGTTATATCCATCTGACCCTTTTTATTTAGTCACACTAAATCTAGTCACATGAGGAAAGCTGCTCTCATTTTAAGAATTTGTGATTAGGTTGGGCCCACCTGTATAATCCATGATGCTTTCCCCATCTCAAGGTCCTTAACCTTAGTCACATCTGCAAAATCCCCTTTTGTTATGTAATAGGTTCTGAGCATTACAACAAGGACATAAGGTCTGGAACACATAACAAGGAAGCTTTTAACCTGGCTTAGGTAAGGAATAGTACAGTATCAAGCTAGGGCAATGGTGGTTAGAATGTAAAACAGGGGTGATAGAAGATGGGAGATCTAATAGTCTGAAACTAAGCAGAAGTTTCTGGATATTGGAAGATGGTAACAGGAATGTAAATGTCTAGAAAAGGACAAGATTTTGAAAGAAAAATTATGAATCCTATTTTGAATTTGTTGAACTTGATGTGCCAGTGAATTAGTCAGGCAGAAAATTTCCACAGGCAGTGGAAACATACATTTTAATTTTGAGAGATAGACTGAGACACAGAAATATTACAGTAATGATAGAGGCCTGCATCAGGCCCCTCTTGACTGCGATAAAACATCCTTATATAATGTTCATTGTAAAAATAAAAACCAGATTGCATTTTGTCAAATGAATACAATTAATGGAGCGAAACTTGTAGTACATAGTTAATTCTAATTCATAATATATTCTCATTTTATGTTGTCAGATTTCACACTGAAATGTAAAAATATGAGTTGGCATTTAGTACTTCCTTTCTAAATTTCATTATGTTTAGCACATTTTTTTTTTGGCATTTTAAAAAAGTGTTTACATTTGTTTCAAAGGAACATTTCAAAATATCAAAGATTGTTATCCCAGTCTACTATCAGGGTACTGAGGCTTGCTTTAAAAAATGCTAAGAGTTGAGACATCTGTATTTAATTTTGGAGTTAAGCCACCTTTTTTTCTGGCCCTTTGCCTGTGTTGTTCTGCTATTGCCTACTGATGTTCCACAGAAGTTAATAGAACATCAGGATATGTTTTATATTGGGCAATAGGAAGAATACTGCAATATTTAATATTGGGCAATAGGAAGGATCCTGCAATAACATTTTATTGCAAGGTATTGTTTCAGGTATTATATCAGTTAATTCTAACAATAATGGATATTATCGTTTCTATGTTTCATGTGCAAAAACTGAGGCTAGGAAAAATAAATCGTAATTTACTTAAAATAATTTAGCTAAATGTAAATAAACTGGCACACAAATGCAGGTCTCTTGAGTCCAAAATCATTGCTCTTTATAGTACACCACAGTTGTCTCTCAGTCTTAGAAGCACAGTTTAATATTATAGGGTAATGCTATTCTTGGCTGTTTCTTTGTCTATTGTCTGTATTCCTTACTGGGAGGTAAGGTCTCTGGGATCATGGGCTTTGACTCCACTGGTTATTGCTCCAGTCCCAGGGCTTAGAAGATTGCCTGGAACACAGTAGGGGCTTAATAAGTATGTTTCGTTTTTCTAAGCACATCACAGCATGTGACAGTTTCAGAGGCAGGCCTTCAGGTACTATGGGGAGCATGCTGACTCCCTTTGGGTGATAACTGAAGGAGTGGTCACCATTCTTGTGTGGTAGGCCCCTGTACAGTATTCTAAACTGTGTTTGACAACAGTCAGGGAATTATGACGTGCTTGAGTTGAGCCACTGAAGAAGGGCCCAGAGTAGTGAAAGAACTTACTCAAGTAAATTGCACGGGGTAGAACCTCAGAAGATGAAGTTGGGTCTTCTAGCGCTAAGGCTGGTGAAGGGTTCTGGAATATGTTGGCACCTATGGTGTGAGAGGATGAAGGCATATGGTACTTTCTTACTTTGCATTATAACTGTGACTGGATAATATGTTACTAAAGTTTAAATGCATATTATGACAAACAACATGCAGTGTTTTCAACCATCTGCAGAACATCACATAAAAAATAAAACAAATTGTAAGCTAAGTTACAAAGAAAATATCAATAAAACCCTCAAAATAGGCACTATAAAGGCAAGCTTCTTTGTCAATACAGTATATTTAGAAATCATGTTCACAAGCTTAGATAAGAGTAATTAGGGTTACTTTGAAATTAAAACAAATTAACAAAAGTTTTGGGCTAAAGGCAAATATAAATCTACAAGTATGGAATATTTATAAAGTAAAAAAACGAGACCAATGACTCTCAAAATTTGTTGATTGTGGTCAAAGCGGTTCTCAGAAGGAAAGATTTTGTTAAGTGGTTTCATTATTTTTAAAAAGCAGAAATAAACATCTCAAGGAGTTTGGGAAAAACAACAAAACAACAAAACACACCTAAAAAAGGCATGAAGATGGATCTGATGCAGAATAAAAATAGAAACAAAATTAATGTAAAAAAAAAATAACAAATTCAAAAATAAAACGACAGCCACTTTGAAACCAAATCTCTTATAAATATAATTATGAGAAAAGGTACAACACAAATTTTAAAAATAGGAATTAGATATTTAATATCACAAAAAATATAGAATATATTACAAAATTATGTACCATTATATGAAAATATATTAGAAAATTTCATTGAAGCAGATTATTATTCTGAGAAAAATTTAACATTCAAAATTGGCTCAAGAAATAGAAACATCAATTTCTCTCATAAAAATAATCACATTTTCTTTCTTCTGAAAAGCATTGAGCCATGTGGTTACTGTTGAGAGTTATGTCAAACTTTTTTAAAAAGATAATTCAAATTCTACATAAAAACTTGCCTGGAATACAGAAAATGCCAACTTAGCTTTCATTAAAAAGAATTTGTTAAAGATAATATTTTTAAAATACACTTTAAGAAAATGAAAAGAAAAGCCAAAGACTGGGAAAAAATATTTGCATAACTCATATCTGATGAAGGACATGCATCTAAACTTTACAAGGAACTCTTAAAAATCAACATTAAGAAAACAGTCCAATTAAAGTGTGGCAAAATATTAACAGATACCTCATCAAAAAAGATATACAGATGGAAAATAAGCATATGAAAAGATGCTCAACATGTTATCAGGAAATAAAAATTACTAATAAAACAAAAGGATACCACTACACACCTATTAGAATGGCTAAAATCTAAAACACTGACAATACCAAATGTTGACAAGGATGCAGTTCAATAGAAATTGTCATTCATTGATGATGTACAGCCACTTTGGGAGACAGTTTGGAAGTTTCTTGCAAAGCTAAACTGTCTTACCACATGATTCAGCAATCACTCTCCTAGATATATTTACCCAAATGAGTTGAAAACCTATGACCACACAGAAACCTGCACACAGATGTTTATAACAGTTTTACCTGTAATTGTCAAACTTGGAAGCAGCTAAGATGCCCTTTGATAGGTGAATTGATACACAAACTGCTGTACATCCACATGATGGAATGTTATTTAGTGATAGAAAAAGACATGAGCTATCAAGTCATGAATAGACATGGAGGAAACTTAAATGCAGATTGCTAAGTGAAAGAAGTCAATCTGAAAAAGCTACATATAATACGATTCCAACTATATGACATTCTGGAAAAGGTAAAACTACGGAGACAGTAAAAAGAGATAAATGGCTGCCAGAGGTGAAAGAAGAAGGTAGAGGGGGAGGGATGAGTAGGTGGGACATGGAGGGTACTTAGGGCTTGGTGTTTGGATGTTTGCTTTGATACTGTCTTGGAGGACAGAAATAGTATGCATTTGTCAAAAACCAAAGAACTGAACCACACAAAAAGTGATCCCTAAGGTAAAGTATGGACTTCAGTTTATCACATTTCCATACTGGTTCCTCAATTGTAACACATACAGCACCTAATACAAGATGTTAATAACAGGAAACTGTTAAGTGTGGGGAGAAGAAACATGGCAATAAAGAGTACTTTCTGCTTAATTTTTCTGTAAACCTAAAACTTATCTAAGAAAATCAAGTCTATTAATTTTTTTTTAAATTAAAGTTTATTGGGGTGACAATGATTAGTAAAGTTACATAAGTTTCAGGTGTACAATTCTGTAATACATCATCTATATATCACACTGTGTGTTCACTACCCAGAGTCAGTTCTCCTTCCATCACCATATATTTGACCCCATTTACCGTCATCTACCACCCCCTTCTCCCCTTATACTCTGGTAAATATTACATAAAATTCACTATCCAGTGTCCATAAATAAATTTTTAATGGCAAAGAAAAAAACCCTACATACATAGAAAGCACGCAAAAATCTCAAATAATAGATGAGCAAACCAATTTGTATAGTTTATTAAAGAAACCATTCAAGAAGCATTTTTATCTGGAATGCATCTCAAAATTTATACACATAGCAAATCATATAATTTAATTTCATTTATAATAATAATTTCAATTGATAGCAAAATTGCATTTGGAAGGAAACATTGAAATCCATTCCTGGTTAACTCTCAAAACAAAATTAGGAATACAGATGTATACTTCATAACAAAATTAAAATGTGAATATTAAATCAAGTCAATATCACTTAATAGTTTTTAACAGTGTGTTTTATCACCCTAGTTTCAAGAGATTTTACAGTAGGTATTTCTTGGGGTGTCTTCTCAACTCATAAGAAACCCTGTCTCTAAAAATAGCCCTCTGGATGATTTTACCTCTATGATCTGAACTTGACCATTGCTGATTGGTCCAGGGATGGATGGACATGCACCCTCCTGTGGCTGATTATGTTTCCTCTCCTGAGAGTTTGACTTTTGCAGTTTGAGAGACAGAGACTGGGGAATAGCTGGAGCTCAGCTCTATCACGGGCAGTGTCTGACTGCAAGGCTTCCAGAATTCCTCCATATTCTTTGTTACTGAATCTTGGATATCAGCTCTTCCTTGCATTCTAGTACATTCCTCTTTTTGCTTAAATGTGTGAGATTCGTTTTGTGTGGCTTGCAAGTAACATCGAAAAACCTCAAGTAATGCAGAAACTAATAGGTATTTCATGTGAAAATGAGTGGGTGTTAATCAGTGGATAATTTGGGAACTCAGGGCCAATAAACTTGTAGAGCTCTCCTTACTTTGGAACTTCTCACAGTCAGTAATATGCCACATTGTTAATCTCTAGGAGAAAGCTATGGTATGCATTTTCACAACCATACTTAACCAAAAAAAAAATTTTTTTTTTGCAGATACATTAAAAAGACTATTGTACTATAGAACATGCTTTGGGAAATACCTCCCAACAAACCAGCATCATCACCCCCATGATCTAATATGGTTCTGGAAAGTCTTGGCCAATTCACATAGTATCGGCAACAATCTATTGGGAGCTGCACTGAGGGGAAATCCATTCACAATAGCAGGAGCAAAAGCAACAAAAATAAAAACATAGCAGCGCTATTTATAATAGCCGAGACTTGGAAACAACCGAAATGCCCATCGGTAGTCGACTGGATTAAGAAACTGTGGTACATTTACACAATGGAGTATTACGCAGCTATAAAGAAAGAAATCGTACCATTTGCAACGATATGGATGGACCTAGAGAACATTATGTTAAGTGAAATAAGTCAGTCAGAGAAAGACAAATACCATATGATCTCACTTATATGTGGAATCTAAAGAACTGAATAAACAAGCAATATATACAGAAATAGTCTTAGAGACACAAAGGAAAAACTGATGAGGGCTAGATGGGAGGCGGGTGGGGATGAGGGGGAAGGGGAAGGGACGAGGCAACACAAACTGATAACTACAATACTACTGCAGAGACAGAAGAGACAGTTTAGGGAATATAATCAATAAGGTTGTAAATATTTTTCTTAGGGGATCAGAAAGACTCATGTCTTGTTAGGGAGACCACTTCATGGACGGTGTAGTGGCCTTACCACTGCTTGTACATCTGAAGCTGCTGCTGAACAATATTATATGTCAACTATAATTTAACACATATATAGTCATGGGATGTGGAATATAGTGTGGGGATGGAGTCAATGGAATTGTAATAGATATGTATGACAGCAGGGGTGGGAGAACAGGGGAGCAGGGAGGGGGGAGTCACTTTTTAAGGGGTGAAAAAGATAACTATTGCATAGTTTTATGAATCTGTAACTATTAATAATAATAATAATAAATAATTAATAAAATAAAATAAAAACAAAACAAAAAACAAAACAAAAAAACTCATAAGATCCCTTAGATTCTTTTTTTATTCCAAGCTGGTGAATTTCTTGAGGAGAACACTTACTCACTATTGTGCCCTGAGGAGTGTCTGGTCACAACTTGTCCTCCACACATGAATGGGCAGATATTTCCTTTTAATTTCCTTCAGATTAAGATAGTTTATGGTTATTGTCTATTGTTTAAATCACATTATTCTTGGACCAGGGGTTGGCAAACTGCAGCTCAGGAGACACATGCGGCTCTTTGGGTATGTACATGTGGCTCTGAAGTAAAATTGAAAATGAAAATAAAACTATTATAGTTTCATTTATAAAATGTTTAAAGGATATTATTCACATAATGGTGATGTCATTTGTTGTAAGGCTCTCAAATAATTTTTAAATTGTTGTGAGGGACGGGAATGGCTCTTCCATTTCAAAAGTTTGCCTTCCCTTGTTCTGGGAGATACAATAAAATTGAAGAGGCTGGTCATATATCAGGTAGTTTGATTATATAATTGCTTATCTAAGAAACTTGTATGATAAAACAGGAAACATACAAAGAGGATACTCATCCAGTCAACACTGCCACTGCTGCTTTTCCTTCTGTTGTCACCACCAGTGAAAAGAGGAGGAACAAACTGCTGCTCCAGTGACAGTACTTGAGCATTCCAGACTTCCTTTCTTCTCTCCTGCATTGGACTGGATGCATTGTTTTGCTGCACAGTTATCTTTCCTGAAGATTCTCATTCATTCACAAAGTTATCACAGTTGCTGTAATTATGGGGAACGCAACTCTGCACAGCCTGACCATTTTAGATTTTAAATTTCAGGGAAGGGGGACTGGGCTCCTGATTAAAGCTCAGTCAATGTCCCTTCTCTGGGATTCTGGGCTGGGGGAAAAAAAGTGGGGAAGGGAGGAAAGGAAAGAGGGTGGGGAGTAGGGAGGGACGGAGGGGAGAGAGAGAGACAGAAAGAGGGGAAGAAATGGCGGAGAGAGAGATGTGTGTGTACATGGAAACTAGGCTGTTTTGTCAGAAGAGAATAGTAATGCAGAGAGGAACACACACAGGAATGAATAAAGTGGGAGTTCTGAAAGTGTTCAAGTGTTCATGATTATTCCTGGGATGCAGGTATGTTTATTCCTTTCTTTAGTTATGAGAGACAACCCTCTGTTTTTATAATAAAGGTTCAAATTAGATTTCCGTCACTTGCAACCAGAATTTTGGATAATACACCTAAACTATCACTTGAAGAAAATTACAGTTAACCTGCAAGGCTATTCTATTTGGTTGAAGGAGTCTATAAATAGATTAGAAAAACAGCAAGAAGAAATCATAGATGTTTTGGATTTTGAAGGGACCTTAAGAGCCAAAGTCTGGAGAGATAAAATGATTTGGCCAATTACCAACATTAGCTTGCCAAATAGTCTGGTTCTTAACGCTCTTTACTCTTTATTGCATTGCTCAGTTTCTTGTTTAATTTCCTTTCAGTCAGCTAGCTCATTTTTGGTCCTGTGTCTTTGGCCCACCGTCCTTCTGCTGATTCTCACAGACTTTCACATATTCCCTTTCCTTGGCCCTGCATTCCACCATTAGCTTCAGGTTATAATTACTTTCTTAACGTACCCTGGACTCAGGCACAACAATTCTATAATTGCTTTCTCTTCTCTAGTGGGTAAAAGTTGCTTTAATGAGCTTACATGAAGGGAATTTCCAATTTCTAATAGCTGCATTAGTTTGATCTTAGAACTATGACTACCGAGCAAGGCAAAATGTAAGAGGTGTGCTCACTATAATCATTTCAATATTTATAGGAGTTGGGGTTCTGCTGCTAGAAAGAATATAAAAACAATTCAGAAATAAAATGAAACCTTACATAAAGTCATTCAATATCAATCAACCTGGGTGGGCCTCACAAATTCAAATCAGACTACAAAATTAGATAATATGACATGGAATCCAAGGCTCTTGGAGAGCAAGGTAACCCTCATTTGAAAGGCATGACATTGGAATCTTCAGAAGTTAGACCTGGCTTAGCATTGGCCGAGAGGTCTAGTCGTGAGAAAAATGTCCTGGATATTTGTAGTACACACCCCAAATTATAGACTGAACTGTGGCACCCCCAAAATACATAGTTGAAGCGCTATCCCCTCCCCCAGTACCTCAGAATGTGACTGTACTTTAAGATAGGGCATTTAAAGAGGTAATGAAGTTAAAATGCGGTAATTAGAGTGGACTCTAATCCAATCTGATTGGTGTTCTCATAAGAAAAAGAAACTTTGACACTTGAAGAGACAGACACTAGGGATGCCAGCACAGAGGAAAGACCATGTAAAAAAAAAAAAAAGCAAGAAGATGACAACCTGCAAGACAAGGAGAGAGAGGCCTCAGAAGAAACCAAACTTGCTGACACCTTAATCTTGGACTTTCGGTCTCCAGAATCGTCAGAAAATAAGCTGGTGTTGTTTAAACCAGCCAGTCTGTGGTATTCTGTTATGGCAGCCCTAGCAAATGAACACATCCCATAACCCAATTCAAATCTCCGTTCAGTATTTACTATCAGGAAATTCAGTTCAGAAGCTAATGTAAAAATTACTTGTGATGATATGATTGATTTTTTAGTGCCTTAAACCTTGGGATTAAATATGGGGTATAATCTGTAGATACTCGTATAGTAAGTATTTCAAATATTTTGAATACCTATAATTAAAAATGTTTAAAATAGCTAAAATGTTTTTTTAAAAACTGGCATATTGGAAGCTAGAGTATCTAGTAGGTAAGCCTCACTATTCTAATTTTAAGTGTGATATTTGAATAATTAGTTCAGACATGATTTTAAATTGAAATTTTATAAATTTGTAAATAATATTGAAAGTTTTAAGAGATGAGTCATTATATTTATAAGTTTAATTTATTAAGTTTTAAGAGTTATTTAAATATGTATGAAAGCTTATTTGTTAATTAAAAATGTGATATCATTAGAAAATTGAATGTAATGAAGTTTATAAATAAAATAAAATGTTTAAAGGAATTTAAACTATAGAAGAACTCATAAATGATTGTTAAAATTTCATCAAATCTATAGATTGAACAATACCATTGATATATATATATTTAAAGTATAAGTAACTAGTATTACATTTATAAATATAATAAATCAAATATTTATTTTATTTCAAAATAATCTCAAACTTACAGAAAAGTTACAAGTACAGCACAAAGACCTTTTCCCCCTGAAATATTTATAAATAATTTGGTGACATGATGCCCTTTGACTCTCAAATGCTTTAGGGTAATTTCTTACAACCAAAGACATTTTGTAATACAACTACAACATCATCATCAAAATCAGGTCATAAACATTTTTACATTACTACAATCTAATCTTCAGAAACCATTCAATTTTCACTAACTGCCTCAAAATTCCCTTTATAGGATAAGGATACAACTCAGAATCATGTGTTGCCTTTGATTATAATATCTTTCTACTCTCCTTCAGTCTGGGATGGTTTCTTGGTCTTCTACTTTCATGATCTTGACAATTTTGAAGATTGCAGACCAATTATTCTGTGTATTGTCTCTGGATTTGGGTTTGTCTGGGTGTTCTCTTAGTTGAATTCAGATTATGCAACTTTGGCAGGATTATTATAAAAAGAATGCTGAATTCCCTGGCTGCATCTTATTCAGTGGGGAACAAATTCAGTTTGCCTCATAGATTCTTTGATCAGTTACTGAAAATGGTGTCTTCCAGGCTTTTCCATTAGTTCCTCTGTAATTAAGAGGTATTTTGTAGGGAGATACTATGCAAATATCTCATTCTTCCTTAAACTTGCCATTTATTCATTTATGTAGATCAGAATGGACTCATGGTTTCTTATTTTATGCCTGTTATTATCATTATTTATTTCAATGTCCAAACCAGTCCCCAGATTGGATCAGTGGGAATCCTTTCAAGCTGAGTTCTGTGTCTTTTTTATAAATCCCCTTCAGTTCTTTGAGAGCTTCTTTGCTTTCTGGCACAAAAAAATATTCTAGACTCTTGTATTTTCCTCGCTTCAGCCCTGGAATCAGCCATTTTCTCCAAGAACCCCTGCTTCCTATTGGTAGAAATGATACTGAGAAACTGAGAACTGGGTGCTAGTTGTGCTCATTGAAATTGGGCATTGCTGCCCCTAGGCCCTCTCTGTGGATGGGACAAAGCAGAGGAATATGTATGCATACACACATTAACATATATTCTATATCTGTATATTAAAAATGATGAGATCACACCAATATATCCAGTTCTATTTGAATACTGCCCTACTCACTCTGACTGGTTGCTGACACCTTGTGCAGGTAGCCATCACCTCCCTCATAAATACACCCTTCTTACCCCATTGGAACACTTTTCTCTGGGCTCTCCCTCCTACACACACTGAGCAGACTCCCGCCTTGCTTGGCCCCATCGAACTGCCTTAGTATTGGATTGTCCAGAAAGGGAAGAGAAGAGAATGTGAAGGAGAAGATGAAGAGCCAAATATTAATTTTAAATCACAAATGTCTTCTGAATAATATATTTTCTGCACAAAAGCCACCTGCAGGGGGACATTAGGAAAATGTGTTTCTCTCTCTCTCTCTCTCTCTCTGTCTCTGTCTCTCTGTCTCTCTGTCTCTCTCTCTCTCTCTGTCTCTGTCTCTCTGTCTCTCTCTCTCTCTCTCTCTCTCTCTCTCTCTCTCTCTCTTTCTCATGAATCCTCATCTCTCTAAACTTTTCTGGTTTCCTTTGGATTTTATTTTCTCAGCTTTCTTGTCCTGGAGTTCATATCATCCAGGCACATAAACATATCTAACATTTTCATTCATTTTAGACATCTCATGGGGTATTTCAGATGTTATTCACACATTTGTTGCTACTGAAAACCTTGTATTTATACTTCTTTCTGCCTGTCCTCCAATTTGTGACCCTTATCAATATTCAAGGCCTTATGCCACATGGCATAATTTTTGGTCCACTAGATTTGGCAATAGTAGGATCTGAAACATTTTTGTTTTGGAAAATCTGAGCTACAAAATATGTCATTAATTACTGTATTCTTCAAGTAGCAACAAGATTTTCTCCCATGAACTGTTGCAATCAGCCTCAGTGGTCAGGGGAAAAAAATTAGAAAAACCTCAAATCAGATTAAGAGGCTATCTGCACAACAAATAAACAAACAAACCCAGCCAAGGCTATGGTTTCCTTTCTAATGTTCTTTATTAGCTTTTGATATTCTAATGTGACTTCCAGCTATGGGGCTCATTTATTATTCTAATTTGCTTCGGGTTACAGGTTTCATTTAAATTTAGCAAACAATTGGGGCACCAACTAACATGTTGGTAGTTAGGTCTTTCTTCTGGAAATGTGGTCGAAAATTACAGCTTGTATGTACAGTTCTGTCTGGATAGGGATTCTAGTAGAGTTGTCACCTGGTCGAGCCTAAAATACAGAAATTATATTGTTAATCAATCTAGTCCATGCAAATAATTGTCATTAAATGAATTTTCTTCTTGCTTCAATATGGTAGCAAACACACCTAAAAAGCTGTGGCCATGGAGACATTTTCACGTTTCCTCCCAGATTACTTTTCTCAGGAATGGTGATAATTCCAATCAGGAGATTTGAGGCCCTGGGTTGTGACATTACTGAAAATATCTAGGATCAAAGCAGTGCCCCAGACTCATAATTGTCTAGACTCCGCTGAACGCCATGGGTCACTAACTCTGCAGAATTCCCAGCGAAAAACTTTGCAAACACATGTGATCACAGGTTAATAAATCAGAAAGAATCCTATCTTGATTGAAAGTTTGTTAAGTAAAAATGTGTCAAGTTTGGAACTAACTCAGACTAGTAAGTAACCTGTTCAGGGTGGGTTTCGTGAAAAGCTTATCACTTTCACAACTATTGATACGCCTTCTTTCCTCTTCAAATTATAATCATTGAAAAAAAGGTCTGTTCCTTTTATGTTTATTCAGGATAGTCTATCATACCTATAGGCTCCTAGGGAGCTCCTGTGGGAACAAATATCACTGATGTGGTATGATAAGAGAAATGAGAGAGATACTACAAGAGTTAGACAACATCTACAATTGGAAAATATTAGTCATTGGGCTTTTTCTATGTTGTATAAAAGAATTGTTACTTGCTCTCTCTTCTTTTCTTGTACAAAGAGGTGATAAAAAATTGAGATTTGGAACTAGAGGGAAGCTTTGGTATTCTCTTTTCCCCATAGTACTTAGTTTCTTGTGTTAGCTGAGAATGACTATATTGGATTATATTTTTTTATTAAATAGAGTTGGCAAAATTGTAAAGACTTTGAAAAGGGTAAGACAAAAAGAATGGGTGTCCTGAGGGGCGCACCCATCCAAATTTTTTCTGCCTTTCCTTGTTTTTGTGCTATTTTACAACTCTTTACTTTGCCAATAAAGCAAATTATTCTTGGCTACAGAGATGCAAATTAATTGTATCTACTGGAATGCCATTCATTATTGCCCTGTATTGGGACCTGCTTTGTATCTATTTGTAAGCTAATTTCCATTTTGCTTATTTCCCAGATATGTTATTCTCCTTTACACTATGTGTAATATCTTACTGGTTCCCTCTATAATTAATAAATCAAATAAAATCTTTGGCACATTCATTTTCTATCTGTATGAAAGTCATACATAATTATACCCTTTTCAGAAAAATTGGGAAGGAGGAATGGATGGTAGATGAGGGTAAAAGGGGTCAAATATATGGTGACGGAAGGGGAACTAACTCTGGGTGGTGAACACGCAATGTGATATATAGATGATGTATTACAGAATTGTACACTTGAAACCTATGTAACTTTACTAATGATTGTCACCCCAATAAACTTTAATTTTAAAAAAATTGTCTTGTAAACATTTTGGAAGTTCACCTATGCTGCCCAACGGATTCATCTGACTGCTGAGAAGCCTGTGTTGCTGGAGGGGTATTGTCCTTCAACCCATGCATTTCTTTTCTGTCCAAGAGGTGAATTCCCAGGGGCAACTGAAAGTTTACTTTGCTGATCCTTTGTTTTTTAACATGTTTTTCATTTTACTATTTTTGTGCTTTGTTTTTGTTTTTGGAACTTTTACAATCGATAAATTATTCCCCATTGGTGACAGCAATTATTCAGAATTTGGTTTTATGGCCTAACCTTTGTGATCTCTGTAAATGAATGAGTAGATTACAGAGATTTATTTTATCTTGGGTGAGAGACAACAGAGAATATGATTTGTTAGTATTTTCTTGTCTATGTGAGCTCAAATTAAGAATCTGATACCCACTAGGAAAGCGAACAACTTTTTGATATATGGAGAGAGTTAATATTTTTGTGCTTACTTTTGACCTATGGCTAGGGTTTAGATCTGAAGCTATAAGCTGTCTATATGACTCTCTCTCTCTGTCTCTCTCTCTCTGTCTGTCTGTCTCTCTCTTTGTAGTCATTGTTCAGGTCTTTTTTTTTTCTTTTGTTTCTTCTCAGAACCCCTGTACAATCTTGGGACTTACTGAGGACAGCCAAAGGTTTTCTACCTTTTATTTATAAGATATTTGAAATTTAATGAAATAAAAACCCTATTAAGATTCTACAGAAAACTGTGTAGAGGACAATAATAATTACAGAAGAAATGCAATATACTAATGTACACATAAAAGAAATGTTAATTTCTAACAATAATTTAAAATGCAAATTAAAATGACCCCAAATAAATTTGGACTACAAAATGAACAACATTCAAAAAGTATGCAAAATAAATAGGTCATGGTGAATGGGCAGTCTTATTTCAGCTGAACTTAGTTGTAAAATTGATATGGTGTAACTACAAAGTGATTTGATAATATCTTCCTAAAGCTTTACAAAGTATATATTTTTGACCAGCAATTTCCATTTTAGGAATCCACTTTAAAGGAAAAAACAAACAAACAAACAAACAACCCAGAAACCTGGTTATAGAGAGTTTCTTTAAACTCCAGGAGAGGAATAGAAACCAACCTAAATATCCATCAATGCGAAATTCTTATGTAAATTCTGACTAAGATAGAATATTATTTACATTATACAGCTAGTTTTCTTTTTTTCATTGAATAGTGTATCCTGAACATCTATTCATGCTAGTTCATCAATTTCAACAAATATAGCTTGAACTGATTTTTAAAACTGCGGCATACTAATTCACTGTGTTGATGC
This sequence comes from Aselliscus stoliczkanus, assembly GCA_033961575.1. NCBI lineage: Eukaryota > Metazoa > Chordata > Mammalia > Chiroptera > Hipposideridae > Aselliscus > Aselliscus stoliczkanus. Next base: position 91,371,692 of record CM066734.1, on the reverse strand, counting down.
ACTTTAATTTATTTAACCGTTGCCTAGTCATGGACATATAGATAAATTCCAGTTTTTAACTATTGCAGTGAAAAATGCTGTCCTTTTAGAAATTTCACTGTTTCTAAGTTGATACACCATCAGGAAGCAATATTCATTCAGAGCACCTCCTCAGTGGCACATTAAACACATTTTCTCATTTAATCTTCACAACAACCTGCTGTAAAATGGTTATTTTTACAGATTTTACAGATGAGTCAACAAGGTAGAGATGTGCTCGAAGGGGTTAAGTAATTTGCCCAAATCACAAAGCTCCTAACATCTCTAACTTCATCTCATTTTACCTATTGCCCCTCTTGAATAGCTTTTCCCTGCCTGAGTCCTGGTTGCTAATCCTTGACCTGTTGCTACTTGTCTCTTGTCCTTTTCTTCTGGCCCCTTTCAATGGCTCCCAGGTAACCTTGGGGAGTCCTTAGGTCTTCAGTTCTCAAGTGGAGTTCATTAAGAGACTTAACCAGGTCTTTTAACATCTTAAAACATTATTATACTACTCTGCATATGGCCATGTGTGCATTTTCTTTTTTGAGCAAAACCATCAAACTTCTCAGATCTTTTAAAGTAAGTTTTATTTTCCAAAGGTTATGATCCTATCCTTTAGAGCAGCCTCAAGTTCTGTGGGGTAGCTTTCTGGGCTCCAAGTTGGGGCTGCCATTTGTTTGTTTTGTTGTGTTTTTTACTCTTGCTGCAGCTATTGAGGCAAGTTCTATTGCTGAGGCCACCAACATTTATGCTGAAGATACCTCAGCCATCAGTAACCATTTAGACATTGTCAACAGGAGATTTTCCTCTCTTGCCAATGGCCTTGATCACTGTTCATATATGGGCTCCATGTTCCAGTATGCTTCACTTCAACATCCCTCACCTTGCTTTGGTATTTCAATGTTGCAGAAATTGTAAGCATTTGCTGGGGTGGTGAATGGTGATGAAGGATTCATGGGAGTTGACTCCTTGTTCAACTGTTGCGACCCAGGAGAAATCATGCTCTTTGAATTAGAAATCACCCCTTACCCATGGTTTTGCACTTGCAGTGACTTCATGCCTGACTCATGTCCTTTTTCAGTGCCTGTTTCTTTGTCATTGGTTATTGGGTCTTTGAAATCATGGAGGAAACAATTATGCTGTTCTTTTAAATAAAAATCTTCAATTTTTAAAATTCTAATTACATTTTTAACGTTATTAACATTTGTTTATAATATTATATAAGTTTCAGGTGTACAACTTTATAATACAACATCTGTATACTCCATTGTTCTCATTCAATCACTTCATCCAGATAGAAAACTAACCTTCCATTATCTCCCATGCTCCTTGTCCTGATTTGTAACAAAAAAATTGTACAAAAAGTAAGCTTGAATTGGGGCTCTCCTTTTCAAATTTCTCCATCCTCATGTCTTTTTGCCCTATTGATCCCTTTTACAACTTTCACATAATGTTTGATTTGGTTGCCTTTCTAATTAGAAGCTTAAAACTGTAATTTTCCTTTGTCATGAGTGTATTATTGGGATAATGTACTTTTCTTTTTTACTGCAGTTCTTCAACTTGGATGGTGAAAGATGATCATTTGTACTCTTTATTACTAAATATTGATATACATATAGTAATTCAAAATTATATATTTAATATTTTTCTTTCCTCCAATTTACCTTTCCTGTGCTATTACTTCATATATAAGAGTTCATATATTGGATACTTAACAGCAATGTGCTTATCTCTAGGGGTTATTCCATACTACTACATATAAAATTAAAATCAGTTTTCCAGGTCAAGAGGAGGGCATGGCATTTAAGTTTTAGGAGTTTTAATTCATAAAAGCCAAGGTCTGTTATGTAATTTTTAATGTATTCCTCAAGGCCATTGATTTTAGCAGCAGTTAGTTGAGTAAATACTTAATTTATATGTGGTGGACTTTTAGTTCAGGTGTACCAGGTGATTGCCCAGGGGAGAAAATGTTTAAAAGCTTCTTAGTATGTGGGTGTTTTAGGGCTATAATCAACCAACATTCAGTAATTTGGGCAGCAAAACCAGAAAGTTGGCAAGACCTCAGCTTTACTTAATAACTGCGACTGTGCCACAGTTAAAAAGCAACATTTATAAGAGCCTCCGAGGAAAATCCAGGAGCCAAATACGTGGAAAGTGGTGTTGGTGATTCGGTAAGTGTCCTTTGCCCATGACTTCAGGTTTGTGGAGTGTTTGAGGGACACTGTTAGAGACTGAAGAAGCCATAGCTGTTCTTGCTTAACTTACTTTTTGCAAGGTGAGTTTTTTTTTTTTTTTTTTTTTAATATCCAATAGGAAATATACCTGGTCCCTGTAAAAAGACAGATTGTAAAATTGAGGACCTTCCCTGGAAGGGTGGAGCTTTAAGAGATTAAATTCGAACCATTTGAGGAAAGGATGTAGGAATGTTATGGGCTTCCATTTTGAGAAGAGCAATTTCAAGGCTGTGACAGGCTCCATCTGATTTTAATGTCTGCGTGGCAAGGGAAATTAAGACCAGTCAATGAACTGGGAGGCAACATTAAAGAGGCAATTAACACCTTTCCTACTAATACTAGCAAGTGTTCAGTCCACCAGTGGTTGCTCAGGAGGGACAGAGCAGAGGAGAGAGGAGCTTTGAGAAGGTACTTCCTCTAAATTAAACAAACAAATAAAAATAACCTATGAAACCAAAAACATATGTTTTTATTGGTAGATGTTATTTTTAATTTTAAATCTTGCTTACCTAGATAATCTTTTGCTCATAGAAAAATAGAGTTTGGCATTTTTTTTTTTTTTTGCATCTGTATAACATATGACTACACATTTATTTAAAAAATAATAAAAATAATTGCTTTTTTCCTTCACCCATGGACCCAACACATTGCCATTGCTGTGGACACCCAGGTCAGCACCCCAAAGTTCAGCAATGAACCTCTGGGGTTAATTCACCTACTCCAGTAATTTTCAGCTAAAAATAGTGTTAATTCTACATATGTTTCTAGTGCCTAAGATCCTAAAATATTTTAAAGTTAACCTCAGAAGTTTCCAGGATTATTTTTGGCCCTACTAGTCATTTCTTTAGCAAATATTTAATATTCAATTTATTCATTCCACCGATGTTTACTGAGCACCTACCATATGCTAGCATTGGAGATGCAATGGTAAAATGACCAGAAAAGGTTTCTGCCCCACGTTTTGGTTTATATTTCACAAGTCTCTGTTACATATATTGTCTCATTTGAGCCTCTGGACAAACCCACCTGACAAAGTGATTCTTGATGAGGCAGTGACAGCAAGAATGGGTACCACCAGTCCCACTCTATAATGATCCAAATAAGTGAGAAAAAATAACAGCAATTTATCAGTGGAAGCATCTAGTGGGGTTGGTTACATTACTGTAGAGGTTATCCAGAAGTCTTTGGTATGTGGTCTGCACTTTCTAGTCTGTTTGTACAGTCTCTGGAATGGTAATGCTTAAAATTAAGACTGTTGAGGGCCGGCTGAGTGGCGCGGTGGTTAAGAGCTGGCTTGGGATGCCAGTAGTCCTGGTTCGGATCCCACATATGAGGGCCAGTGACACTGCCCTCTAAAAAAAAAAAAAAATTAAGACTGTTGAATTAAAACTTGTTTCAGAGGAACGAAATATGATCACTTTATGGATATACGGTAAGGTGAAGCAATGGCTAATAAAATATGACTATGGAAAGCAGTGGATATAAACTCCAGCTCATCTTTAGGATCATTTGGGGAGATGTTAAAAATACAGATTCCTGGGCCTTCCCACAGATGGATTCAGGCTGCATCTCTAGGGGTGGAGCCTAGGGCTCTCAAGGTTGGCTACCTTGAGAAGAGAAGAAAAGAAATACTTTACCGAATTGACAGAGACTATTCCTAATCAAGCCACAGTGGGTTGGATGATGACAATAAACTCTTGGAATAACATTCTGCACTCCAAAGTAACACATTTTTATGTTTCAACAACTGTGATTTTCAAAAAGATGAGTCTGGATCAGGGGGCTCCTGTTGTCCAGTGAAGAGGATTGATATGTCAAAAGAAAAGAAATATATCTGCTAAATCAGTGCACAAGCTATATCGCCCATGCCTTTCAAGCTCGGTGACACTCAAAATGGATTTGAAAGGCTTATTTTACAGTCTCTTTTGTTTCACCAATTTCTTACATCTAATAGAAACCACAACATTTTGAAGATCTTTTAACATCTTTTTTTTCCTGTTTAACTCTTTTGTCACCAGCCATTTATCAAGCAACTATATTCAGGACGTACTCCATTAGACACAAAATAGTGAAAAGGAGACTGGTTTATTGAATGTCATATTTTTCATACAATGGGTTTTCTTTTGTGTGCCAATGAAATTTAGGCAGCAGCAAAATAACATCCCTCCTTTCAAAATGGCTTATGTATTTTCATACTTAGAAATTTTGATTTTAAGTCATGACACAAGTGGTACAGACTCTCACTGGACTATATGCAGAATGGCAAAACCTCATTTGATATGGCTTCCACAATTGCAATTCACTTTTCTCTCCAGACTTCTCTGCCACTACTTTACTTCCGGCAACTCGGTCTCAACCCTGGTTACACATCAGAATTGCCTGGAGAGCTTTTGAAAAGTACAGATTCACCCAGACTGATACAGACTCAATCTTTGGAGATGAGGCCAGGCTTTATATATTCTAAAGATTCTTGGGTGATTCTGATGTCAGGCCTGTGCGGAAGATCACTTTCTAACCAAAAGAAGGTCTTCTCCCTTGCCACACAGCCCCTCTTCCTTTGTATGTGATGTCCCTTTCTACTATTAGAATACCCCTTTCGTCCAGTTCCGTGTCCTCACCATGCTTACTCTTCAAATTCAGTTCAGATGCTAATTCTTCCATTACCTCATTTTTTTAATGCCTTAGGTCAAAAGTAAATTCTGTCTTCTCTGAATTCTTACAGAGCCTTTTCTGTCCTCTCAGGTCACTTTCCAGATGATCATTTCTGTGCATATCAGATTTCCCCACCCATGAACCAATTAATCTGTAAACTCATTAGGGTGAGAAACCCACCTTTCTGATTCACTTTTTGTTCCCCACAGGGTCCAGTAGGTGCTCAGTAAACATCAAATGAGGAAGAGGAGGATGGAAGGAAGAATGAAGAGGCAACAGAGGCACTGACATCCACCCAGTTCACCTTTTTTTTTATAGTCCTCAGTGCTGGACTCCCATTCTCTCCATCCCCTCACTTTTCTGATGGTTGGGGTGAACTGAGATCTCTCAACCCCTTTTTCTAGATATACATGTATTCTCTAAGCTTCATCTTTACCTAAATCATCAGGTAGTTGAAATATTATAAACATCAACCCAGAAACTTGCTAACTACAGTGGGACCCCTAGTTTTAGTCCTCATTGTGTTCCACTTAAATTATTTGTTAGGCTCTCATCCTCTCCAGGTTTTCTTCCCTAATCTGCCCCAATCTACACCCTCTCATGTCATTAAAACATAACTTTCATCCTGTTATTTTGCTGCACAAGAGTGTCGGCATATTTCTCCATTTCCTATCAAGTTCAGTCCAAAATCCTCATCAGTCCTGCATTCAAGGCTTTTCATAACCTTTCCACACTTAATTCCCACTTCACTCCTTCTCCAAGCCAATACAGTAGACAAATTGAACTACTTAGGTTCTCTTTTGTTTGTTTTACTTGTACACTCTTCAACCTTATCTTTGCCAGTAGGTTTCATTCCTGGTATTGCCTGCTTCTTCGTTTGTATGAGTTCAATTGCTAATCATTCTTCAAGTCCATTTTAAAAGATTACCTACTCTAGTGTCACCTAACAAACATTATTCCCAATGCTGTCCCCTCACCATCCTCTCTTCACTCGTTCTTCTTCCACTGAATTCCAAAAGCATTTCTCTCTTTTGCCACATATTTTCTGCCTTATACTATAGTTATGTTTTTTACATGCCTGTTTCCCTAAAAATACTATTATTAAGCACTGAAAGGGCTAGGGTGGAAGGCTTGCTCATCTTTACATGCTCTATGGTGTCTCATAATATTTAAGTTTAAGCTCCATTGCTAGGTTCTACTAATAATGAACTATATGATCTTGAGCAAGTCATTTAATCTGTTTGAGTCAATTTATTCATAAATCAAAAAAAATATTCTAATTCAGCAGTCTTAATTTGAGATAGTTTAAATTACATTTTCTTGGCCCTGCACAAGAAGTCTTGAAAGCACATACCAAAATAAAAATTTCTGCATGACCTCTATGAAACTTAAAAGTATGGCTGCCCTAACTGTTTCTACTGATGATTCCTGCAATTTTTTTTTTTTTACTTACTTGGATCAATATAGAGTGGGGTGGCTGTACCCTTTCTGTCTGTCATTGCTATAGCAGGTATTGGTGACATAATCCACTCCTCAACTTCTAATTAGTGCAGCACTATTTTTATGTGTTTGGAGGGAATCATTCATTTAATTATTTATTCATGAATATTTATTGAGCATCTGTTAACCGGGTATCTTTCTAGGTGATGGGTTTCACCTTTAGTGAATGCAAGAGGAAAGGACAGAATGGCTAGTGTAATTAAGGGAGATTTTTTTTTTTCTATTTTAACAATTTTATACAATCTCTCTCATTTGTACATCATGAATGTTTTAGACCACCTATGCTACGCTAAGACTCAAAGCAAACGCTCCCATGGTTAATGTTTTGTAAAAGCAAAAGCAAAATGCCTATTTTTTTTCACTTGTCCAGATAATGTGGGGAGTGAGTGCAAAGTGCTTCCACTCAATCCTTCTAAAGATAATACACTGGAAACATTTTGGTGGGTGTGAATCACTCAAACAAGCATTCTTCACTCAAAAATAGAAACTTGCCTTATTTGTTCCAGATGTTATACAGCTGCAGGGAAGTTAAAGCCAGTGGTCCTGTTTTCAATGCAACCAAACTCTTATTGCATTTGGAATTTCTTAACCAATGAACACATATTATTTGTTCTAAGACCTGCACAATTTTCTTTTTCCACTGTAACCATTCACAAACAACTATGCTTCATGGGAACCATACTTCAGAATTAATGAGTCCACATCTGTGCTGTACAAAAGAAACACATCCTGTTTATCATTGTGTTTCCGCCTTTCATTTATCTTGACCTCTTTAATTTGAAGCATAAAATATTTCAAAAAGAATACTTGAAGGGAAAGAAAAGGAGAGTTGAGTTGCCCTGTTCTTATAATGTTTTAGAGTATCTTAACTGTAGAGTTAGTTTTAAGAAGGTGTTTATTTTAGGAAGAATTTCAAGCAAAATTATTAAGAAAAATATTGAATACGAAATGTAATTCTTATCATTGTGCATTAGTAGTTTTAAAAACTTGACATTTTAGCTTATTTCTTGATTCTACTATAGGTCTGTAACAGATGCTATGTGGATGAATAAAATATAAAAGGATCAGGGCTCTTTGAAGAAGGCGAATACATTAAGAAATTCTGTGGAGGGAGGTAGAGGTTCATTTTATATCTAACCATAAAAATTAAAATATATGTGTTACATGAACACTTCTGTTTCAGAACAGAGTGCCAGATCTCTTGAGATTATTATTATTTTTTATGGAGAAGGTTTTCTCAAATTGTATTTCATAGACAATCTGTAGCAGACTCACACTGGCTGCTTATGAAAGTAAGTACTTGTGGGCTCAGTTGAGTCAGAATCTCTGCGAATTGGGCTCGAGACTGGTGGGGGATATTAGAGATCAGAAAACAACAACACTTGGATCTTCCAGTTGTGAACAAGAAAGCTCAGGGAGGTTAAATGAATTTCTCAAGGCCTTGCTGCCAGTTAATAGGAAAGGCCTAGAATTTCATTTATTGATACTGAGAGCAATATTCTTTGCCAGTAAGGCAGTTTTAATGTTTATCTTCAAAATATAAAATTTAAATACAATTTAAAGTAATGTAAGTACCCAAATATTATCAGGTATCCCATCCAATAATTCTTTACTCTTAACACTAATTAACTAAATCCTTGTTCTTTTTCTAGGATTTGGAAATATAGTGTATCTTTCTTTCAGACACATCATGAATCTTTTGAATGATAATCAAGATCTTCCAGAAAAAGAAGGAAAATGTTATATTTCATGTATTGTTGACTAAATCTTTAAAAAGTGTTTTCGTTCAAGTTATTTGAAGCATGTTCAAGTAACAATTTGCATTTAATAATGATTCCAGAAAGACCATAAAAACTATAACTCATGACATACAATCTTGAAGTATGTATATGCCATTAGTTAAAAAGAGCCCTCAAATAGTTTAAGTGTGATGTCATTTAAAACTGATTCAAAAATTTGTTTCACACATCTTAATGAAGCTATTAATAATTTTATATTTTACACACACACACACACACACACACACACACATAAAACACAGTACAGCTTTCTAAAAGGAAAATACACTGTAAATGTTATTTATTAAGTTTTCTGTACTTTTCCCCAACTGATAACATTTGACACCCATTTATGTTAAGAGATACCACTAGAGAAAAATTGTGCTGATAAGCTTCCGTGGTATTCACAGATTTATAATAAATATGGCCTTAAAGATTTTTAGGTTTAGTCGTTTATTTTACTAATGAGAAACCTGAGACCAAAGAAAGAGTAGTGTTTTTCCGAAGGAGATAGTATTGTGTCAGAAATTGCTACCCAAACCTCTCCTCTCCCTTTCCCTGAACTCCTGTTTTCAGGTGATTGTATAACATCCGAATAACAATTACATTTCCCAGTCTTCCATGTAGCTAGATATGACCATCTGACTAAACTCTTGTCATGGAACATATGTGAATGTTTGTGTGGTAGCTTTTGGGAAACGTCTTTAAAAGACAGTGGGAACATGTCCTTCGCACCCTCGGAACTCCCTTCATTAATTCTGTGTGGAATGTGGTGGCTCTGGCTTATGAGGATAAAGCCCAACCTGACCCAGATGATGGTGGAGCTGCCATTCCAACTTTGGACTCACGTTGTCTACACTCACACATGGGAAAGAAAGAAGCTTTTTCAAATCATTGTCTTGGGGTTTCTGATACTCGGAGCTATATCTTTTGGATTATAGACAGTAATCCATTTCTTGGTCCAGAATTTCATTCATTCATTCTTTGAGCACTTTTTATGAGCAAGGAAACATACTAAGTAGATATGAAACAAAAATAATATTATTTCTGATTTTTAGTTTCTTAAAAGTTTTGGACAAGTTTTTAGAGTTTTTATAACCAGACTCTCCTTTTCCATTGGCCCATCCTTGCCCTTATCCCAGGAATATCACACAGTTCCTATTTCATTCACTATAAAAAAAAATATTTTTCTTGACTTTGAATTTTAGACAGATGCTGTCATATGAGTAAAATAGTTTTCAAAAGTTAATAAAAAGCATAAGACACTCAAACACATGCAACTTTAAGTAGTTTTAACCTTCACCCCCAAACAGGACAAGTCATGATTAAAAATAATGATATAAATGCAGTCTTTGAAATATGTAAGATATAAATATTTGTCCTTGGGACAAATTCAAAATATCGTAGTTCATATCTTTAAAATATTTAAATAAGACGTATTTTCTAAGTTAATACTTAGAAATACACTAAAGGCCAGGCTGTTTTCAGTGTTAGTGACATATAAAAACGGATATTCGAATTCTGGATACATGGGTGAGGTAAGAGTCTCCCTTCCTGAAAAATGACTCATCTCCCCATTTATAGGAAAAAGGGACTAGAGATTCCCCAGAATCAGAACAAACAAATGCATAACCAGCTGGCTCCCTGATCTAATTCCGCTGCTAGGAATAGATAGAAAAGTGTTCTTATTTGTAAGTTCTTTTTAAATTCCCCCCAAACTCTTCCTTATTGATTCCAGATAATTTACTAAGTTTCGGAATTTTTTAAAGAATAGTACATGCTTGAAGTTTCAACATAATTTTTCATTTCTAGATCTCAAAACTTAAAGCTGTCCAATATTTACTAGATTTTTGAAGAATGGTATAAATACAGTAACACTTGGAGATCAATGTAAAAGCAGACTTACCTTTGGGTCCACGTTGAGAATTTTTCTGTCTCTTTTGTATTTGAAAAGTAAGCCTTCAGGATTATTGGCAATCACTTGGTAATTGGGAGTTGAATTCCAAACAGCAATATGATTTTCCCAGTTGTAAAAGCTATAAAAATAAATATTTATTAGGAATTAATATGTATAATATATTAAACTGACAAATATACTTCAGAAAATATTTGGAGCAGTTCAGTTTCAAGATAAACGGATCAGACCATAGTCTGTATAACCGTGTAGAACACACGTGTGCTTCGAATTCTTGCAGAAGAACTCAGACTGGGTTATTCTCAAATCATTTACAAATTTCTCAAATCAGATACATATTTATGGATATTTTGCATGGTTTCCAGGTTTGGACACTCTAGAACTTAGGGCCTATTCCAGCATTATATTCCCAGGAAGTCAAGAAGAAAATTAATGCAATTTAAAGCTATTTCTTCCAGCTCAGACTCTTCAGGGTATTAAGAGTATTCACGGTTTTCAGAAGACTGTTTACCAGAAGGGAAGGCAGGCAAAGTCACCTCTTCTCATTCAACAAACAAATTCATTTCTTTCAGGCTCTATTTTTCAATATTATATTTCCCAGGAAGTGAGGGAACAATTTGCATATGATAGGTTACACTGGCCAGGCATGATGTGATGTAGTCTGTCACAACCCATGCAAAGCTGCTCTCATTTCATAGACAAGGCAAGTAGGCTAGGGGAGGTCAACTAGCATACGTGTAGTTAAGGCTCTGCAAGCAATATGTCATGAACTAATATTTCAGCCCAGGTCTGTGTGTTTCAAAGCACACGTGTTCTCTTTCTATTGTTCAACATTGCCTGTAGTTTATCCTTTTATTTATTTATTTTGTTATCTTTGGAAATTTCCTATTTTTTCCATGTCTTGTTTTGTACCTATTTATCAAAAATAGTGAATTTAACAGTGTCATATGAGTTGGAAGAATTCTCAGTATATTTATTTTACATATCTTATTCCTGTTAACACATTTCTAATGTTATTTGAATATGTTCAAATAGTAACACATACCTAATATGTCTAATAAGATCCATTTTCCGATTTGTTTTGCCCTCTATTACTACCCTTCTTCATTTTGAGATTTCCTTGATTAAATTAACTCTGAATTATATTGTTTTCTGAGGTATCAACAGCTTTTGTGCTATAACCTGAAAATACAATATTTACCCTCAAATTTTTTAATACTCAGAAAGGACTGATTACATAAATCATATATTTATATCACAGGTGTATAGTGATAACTATTTCTCTTTCTCCCTCCACTACTCTTTCTATGTCCAAGTCGTAGGAGTGTCTGCCCTTTCTGAGGCACAGAGTTCAGAAAAGCGGTTTTCCAACTATATTTGTTTAGTCAGTCCTCCTAAAGAGAGCAGGAATGAGTAATAACTATGTGTAGTGTCAGGTGGGTTCTAGACTAGTCAGGGGGATAACTTTGTAAATTATATAAATGTCTAACCACTGACCACTGAAACTAATATAAAATAATGCTGAATGTGAACTGCAAATGAAAAACTAAAAAATGTGGGGAGGAGGGAAGGTAAAGGAGAATAAGAGGTTCAAATTTCCAGGTATAAGACAAAGAAGTAATATACAGCGTAGGGAATATAGTCAATAATATTGTGCTAGTGTTGTATGGGGTCAGATGGCTGCTGGACTTATGGTGATCACTTCTTTAGGTATATAAACATTGAACAACTATGGTGTACACCTGAAACTCATATAATATTGTATGTTAGCTATAGTTTAATAAAAATGTTGAAATAAAAGAAACATATAAATGAATTAAAAAAGAATAAAAGAGAGCAGGGATGACTCTGGTGCATTGAGGAAAGGAGCTGAGCATTCATGGCTTTCTGGGTCCTCCCTTTAGCTAGCCTTCATAAGTGAAGCTTATCATGGCAGACTCAGCCTCCTGTACGGTTACGGTAGTCAGCAGCTTATAGCACTGGTGATAAATTCAATTCACTGGTAAAGACAGTTTAACTATGTACCCAAGTTGGGTTCTCTAATGCAGTTCAATCCATAACAGATAATTTGACCTTCATTTTACTGGCTGTTCAGCTAGAAGATTACTAAATAGGAATAGTGGACATGGGTGTGATTCTAAACCTTACATATAAGTCTCTCTAAATAATTATTTATGAGGGGCTGAGTGGCGCATTGGTTAAGAGCTGGTTTGGGGATGCCAGCGGCCCTGGTTCGGATCCCACACATGAGGGCCAGTGACACTGCCCTCTACAGCTAAGATGGTGAACAACAGCTCCACCTGGAGCTGGGCTGTGTGAGCCCCGGTGATGGCGTAACCTACAGCCCCTGCTGCAGTGGGCTGCCATAGGCTACAGTGAGTTGTCGGCAGCCAGTGTGAGTGGCTGGCAGCCAGTGTGAGCTGCCAATAGCCACCATGAGCGACCATCCAGAGGCCGGCGACTGATCTGCCTCAACTGGGAAGAGCACAATGACGATACCAACATGGGCTAGTGAAGCAACATCCTCCACAACTAGACTGAAGAACAAAAAGACAGCAACTTGTCTGTTCCTCTTCACCGATTCCCCAACACTATTCCCCTCCCCCAATTCCCCAATAAAAAAAATCTTAAAAAAAATAATAATTATTATTTATGAGATGTGTACATATCGGTAATTCCAGTAAAATGATTGAGTCATACAATGCTTCAAAGTGTCAAGGTTTATATCACACCTATCTTGTTGCTTAGGCCTCTACTGAAAAGCCTTTTTAAAGTCCAAACAGATTGTATGTGTGTGTGTGTGCATATATATGTATACATATATACATATGTGTGTATATATGTATACATATATACATATGTGTATATATGTATTTATTCTGTATATTAAAAAGTTAATTTGTAGAGCATGTGGCATTTTGATGAAGCAATTTAGATTGTCAATACTTTTGTAGGGATGGGAACAGGCTGCATTTCAAATCCAAATCAAATAGCTAATAATTATTAGTATTTAATAAAGATAATGAACATTTACTTAATAATTATCATGTGCTGGATACTATTTTGAACCTAATGAATATATTATCTCATTTAATCTTATCATCAACTCCATGGAGTGAGTAAACAGTTATCCCATTTTAGACATGCAGAGCCAAGGTGATCCTGAAGTGTACTTGGATGAAAATGAGGGGCTGGATTTGAGAAGATACTAAAAAGTGGACTTAATAGTGAAGAGAGAGATATTGGTGAGAAAACTATAGAATTCCTGGTTTGTATTACTAAATAGTTGGAATTATTTACTAGGATATAAAATATAAGAGAAGGAACAGATTGCAGAAAGTGGGAGGGCTGCGGTTCATTTTTGGACACATTGAAGCTGAAATCCCCATGAAAACACCCAAGAAAATTAAAGTAAGAATCTTTGTGTTGTTTACTGCCCTATTTCCAATACTGCGTCTCAACCCATCCCTGACACATAGTAGATATGGAATGCATATTAATTCAATAAATAGATAATGGATGAATTTCTGAACTTCTGAGAGTGTTTTAAAGATAAAGTAATAGATCTGAAAGTATCAGTGCTTAAATTAAAAGAGGTGCTTAAATTCAAAGAAGTGGCTGAGACAGATAAAGGAGAACGCAGAGACAAAGATGAAATCTGGGAACATCAACTTTACAGGGAGGGATGTGGAAGAAGCAATAGAGAGTGAAAAACAGTGATATGAAGCCTCAGAAAGAATGAGGAGAGAGTTATTTTGTTGCAGAAACTGAAAGGAGACTATATCATGAAAGAGCACTTTAAAAAGAAAACAACAGCACCAAATGCTGCCTAAATTAGGTGAGGTGTAAGAGGAGTCCATCAAAAGTTGCACTTGGAAGGATTTTCCAGGGAGAGCAGTTGCAGTGAAATGGAGAGAGCAAAATTCAGAGAATTTAAGGAAAAATGAGAAATGATTAATTACTGTATAAAATTAATTCCTTTAAGAATTAAGTTGTGGAGAAATGAAGAAAACTAGGACAGCACTAGATAAGGTTATTAAAAAATATATCAAAGGACAGAGTTTTCTTTTTTCTTTTTCTTTGAAGATTGGATATTCTTGATTATATTTTCATGGTGTGAAGAGGAAACAATAGAGAATATAGGACCCTGAAGAGGTAGGAGCTGTAAAAAGGGCTATATCATAATACATGTATGAGAAGATTTATTTAATATGCAACAGTACTAACCTATTCCTTTATCTATGTAAACTAATTTTACTTTAGTAAGAGCCTTGCATATTATTTATTATAATTCATATTTTATAGATTAGGGAACTGAAGCTGAAAGAAGATAATTACATTTTTAAAATTTTGATATTTAGTCAGTACTAGAATACAGTCTCAAATCCAGTCTATAACTCTAAAACAAGTTCTCTTTAAAAAAATTTTTATTTCATTGTGGTAAGAACACTTAATAGATTTACCTTTCTAACAAAAATTTAAGTGCACAATACATTGTTGTTGGCTCTAGGTACAATGTTGTACAGCAAATCTCTATAACTTATTCATCTTGAACTGAAACTTTATGCTCATTGAGTAAGTTTTCTGGTTCCTATCTCTCTCTTCTGGGAATCCCTTAATATGTACATTGGTTCCTGGATGATGTCCCATAAGTCCCTTAAACTTACTTAACTCTTTTTCATTCTGTTTTCTTTTTGTTCCTCTGACTTACTTCCAATGACCTGTCTTTGAGTTAATTGATCATTTCTTCTGCCTGATCTTGTCTGATATTGAAATCCTCTAATGAATTTCTTTTTCAATTCAATTATTGTGTTCTTTAGCTCCACGATTTCCATTTTGTACTTTTAAATATTTTCTATCTTGTTGCTGAATTTCTCCCTTTGTTTATGCATTGTTTTCTTGACCTCAGTGAGCATCTTTATGACAGTTATTTTGAATCCTCTTTTAGGTAAATCATATTACTTAATTTCTTTCGGGTTAGTTTGTAGAGCTACCTCTTATTCCCTTGTTTTTTTGGAACATCTTTGCCCAATTCTTGATTTTCCTTGATTCTCTGTGTTGATGCCTGTATGTTAGACAAAGCAGGCATCTCTCCCAATCTTCATAGACTGGCCTCAAACATAAGAAGACCTTTACCAATCTGCCTGGCTAGAGATTCTGGTGGCCTCTTTCAACTTTTTCCCTCTCCACTTAGAAGCAGGTAGTTGTGGGTTTTGTCTGTTTGCTCTGTGATGAGCAGGGGGTAGATTCTATGGTGTCTACCAGCCTAAGCCACTGTCTCCATTTCCCCCTAGGAGTATAGACTGTGCAAGATCCATCAAAGTGTCAAGACTGGCAGGATGGAAGCAAGGCCTCTGGGGGGCCTCCACAGAAAAGTTGGAAATCTGGATAGACAAACCAATCCCTTCCTCTCCTGAGGGAATCTGACAACTAGGGTTTTGTTTTGTTTTGTTTTGTTTTTATCATAAGGTACTGTTCTGGGGATAGGGATTCCAGCAAGAGGGTGACCCAAACCTCTCAACTTTGTTGAAGCTGGTTTTGCATTTGTGGTGCAGAAGCCTTTCAGTTAGTTTCTGGATTTTTCCCAAAGCGAATTTGTTTGGGGATTGTTGCTGAATCTGTGTGTTTATAAAGGGACTGAGGATTCATAGCATCCTACTTGGCTATCTTGCTGATGTCACCAATCCATATGTTCTTTTTTTCCAGCTATTCCTTGCTTATTTTTAAGTGGCAAAGTACTTGTCAATGAAGAATGGGTTAATGTATATTTCAACTTTAATTCCACTTCTTTTAAGCCACCTACATCCAGGTCTTCATTCTAGATGTTGTCATAATTCATAACTCTGTCTTAAATTTGATTGTCTATTAGTATCCTTTGTTAGTTCATCTATACTGCTGTTTTGACCTCAGTGAAGCCTTGGGTTCCTTGACTCCTCCTTTTTATCCTAATTTACAATAACTATTTTTTTTTACTTCCTTACTTGTCCATGATTCACAAGATACTTGCCAATAATTACAAATTTCTTGCTCAGTTTACCTGCTTTATATTGAAAAATACCAGCTTTAGATTAATTCAAATGTTTGATTTCTTTGTTCCTGCATATGATCTTGGGACAGCTCCTACTGAAAATAACACACTGTACTATTGATGTAATTCTAAATTCCAAATTTCAATCCCCAGTTGGATTCCAGACATGACAGAGTAATTTTTTACATGTTTTGAGTTATCTTTCTTTATCATTCATTACTTCTAGTTCTAGTCTCCTATTCCTTCACTTTCCTCCTTACTCTCAGAAGATGGCCTAACCTTTTATTTTATTAAGAGGATAAAGTACATTAAATGGGAACAGAATCAACATCTTATGCAATCACTAGCACGTTTATTTACATTGACAATTTTCCCTACCTCCTTTCATTCAACTCAGAGGAACAGGTGCCCCGTTTCCTTTCCAGGATAAAAATAATCTCCATGTGTGGTCTGAATTCCATCCCTTATTGCCTCTTAAGTTACTTAAAATAATTATCCAAAATTTCTCTAATATAATTAAACTCACCTCACCATAAACCTTTCCCTGGAACAAACACACGTAAATGATCTCAACTAAACAAAGGGCAGAAAGAAAGAAAAAAGAGGAAAGAAAGGTGAAAGCAGAAAAAAAAGTACAAGAGGAGCAAGAAGGGACAAGGGAAGTAGAGAAAAGAGAGATTAAAAAACGTCCTCAAACTTAGATTCTCTCCAGGCTGTCACATTTTTCTCCTAATACATTATAATTAAACCCATCTTCTCTACACCAACTAACCCACTCCCTTCTCCATCTCAGATCTCTTGCTTGAGCTGCTGATCCACCTCACCTACTTAACTGTACTTACTGGAAAAGACTATAGACACCTAAATCTCAACATATCAAAAACTGAAATTTTCTTTTCTACTCTCCAAATTTATCCTTACTATAGTCTCTGTATCAATAAGTAGCATTCAGGAAATGTTTACTGTCTAAATAAATGACATATGCAATGTCAACTATTACTATTTGTGATCCAATTGATTATATTATCTTCAGCTATTACAGAATTAAAATAAAGAAGTAGCAAGTAAAATTATTTTTAAAGGAAAATGAAGAGAAGTGATTTGGAACATCAGTTAGGGAGTGACCTGGGACTTAGGAGATCTAAATCCTCGTGCAATGGTTTTAATTTTATCTGAAGTTCAGAGCTTCAAATCTATATTGAAAAGGCTGTTTATAATGCTAATATTCTATGATTGTAAAAGCCTTCTTTGATTCAGTAAATTCTTATATGTTATTTTGATTTATGTCCCAGTATTCACATCTTGAAAATACTTATAGAAAAGTTCAAACATACTGTATCTACAATACATAAAAAACTTAAGAGATAATTTATGTGAACTGATTTAAGCCTTTTGGAATAAAAAGACAATTTTCCATTTTTTCCCCGTGATAAACATCATAGGAATTGAGTATTTTAGTGCATAGATATGAGTATACTTATGGGCAGGCAGAGTGGCGCGTTGGTTAGAAGTTGGCTTGGGACACCAGTTCTGAGCAGTAAGGTCTTGGTTTGGATCCCACATATGATGGCCAGTGATGCTGCGCCCTCTACAGCTAAGATGGTGAACAACAGCTCAACCTGAAGCTAGACTGCTGGTGAGTCACCGGCGATGGCTTAGGCTGCAGTGGGGCTGGCTGACAGCTGGCATGCACTTTTGTGAGCTGCCGTGATCTGCCTTGAGCAGCTGTCCAATGGCTGGCAACCCACTGCCTCACCCGGGAAGATACTACCAACATAGGCCAGTGAAGCAACGTCCTCCACAACTAGACTGAAGAACAAAAGAAGAGCAAATTGTCTGTTCCCCTTCCCCGATTCCCCAATGCTGTTCCCCAACCCCAATTCCCCAATGAAATCTTTTTTTTTTTTTTTTTTTTTTGAGGGCAATGTCACTGGCCCTCATATGTGGGACCCGAACCGGGGCCACTGGCTTCCCAAGCCAGTGCTTAACCACTGCGCCACTCGGCCGGCCCTGAAATCTTTTTTTTAAAAAAAGGTATACTTATACATAATATATATAAATAAGTTGGAATAATAAAATAAATATGTGCAAAATCTGTTCATTAAATGATAAGGGGGGCTCAATGCATGTTTCTGGAAACAATGACCAGTTTGTCATCTATTTTACATGATAACTCCTGATATCAGAGAAAATATTTCGATGACATCACAGGGCAACAGAGCTTTGGATCACCAGGGGAAGAAAATTTTAAAGACAGTGTCTCCAGAATACCTTGCTTCCCCTGGTTTTGATCAGTATCTTCCTTCAAATGGAATGGAAAGAGCATATTTATGGAAATTATGAAAACACAAAATGGATAATGTTATCAAAGACTTTTTTAATGCACATAAAAATACATTTAAAGGCAAGCTAAGGTCTTACGGGTAAATGGAGAATAAAAATAATAATTGTAATGACTCCAGTATCCAGTATGTAAAACATAAAGAATGAAATCACTAGCACATAAACATGAAATTTGATATCACAGAGAGCACATTACTCAAATTGAAGCTAGTATCACCTAAGAGATTACCCCATGAATATACACAATAGTTTATAACGATTAGGAAGCAGTTTGCTTTCAATCTCCATCAATAATGAAATCTTTTTCGGTTTTTCTCACATATAGTTGGGTCAGTAGGTATTTATAATATCTAAGACTTTCATATAGCTGAGTTATAAAGTCAAAACACATTTCATTTGAGAAGAAAAGAAGAAATGTTGAGAAAATATAGTTTTTAAGACTGAGAAATATTTATATTTAAAGGAATTTGTAAAAACAAAGTTAAAAACTTATAAAACTACTTTTTGTGAAAATCAAAGATTTTATTGATAAATGAAAAATCAGGAGATTTTATAGCAATCACGGGAACATTTAAGTGTTATTGTTTCCCTTTTAAATCTCTGTGTAAATAGCCTGTAAGTAGGATGACGTTATAATTTTACTGTTTAAACTGGGATCCTTTTGAGAAATGGGCTGCTACTAATAATTGTGCCAAGACAATAAGAGTAAGCCAAGATGATGTTGGTCAAACTGAGATGTGTGGTCTCCATACCTACAAATCATTTAAACACTATTGTTTTAGTTGATTTAGCCATTGTTTGTGTAAAATGTTTCCAAAGTTTTGCCATAGATTTGCCAAAAACATGATAAAGATGTTTAAACAATGCTAAAACATGTGTTCTCATGGTTGATGCTTTTTATTTTATTTTGTTGCTTTGGAAAAATTATATGAAATTGCAATTGTGGTATAGAGACTTGAAATTTAATCTAGAATAATAAATATTCCTGTTCTTTTTCTACTTTTAAAATAATATCAAAGCAGTGAAACATTCTATAATAACTAATTTTCTGAACAATCATATTCCATGTAAAAATACGTATATGTTTGATCAGTTATTTTGGTTGGTAAGAATATGAAATCTAAAATTTAGTGTTTCCATAAGTTAGTTAACTTGGCTCCTATTCATGGTTATATATTGTATTTCTAAAGTTAATCAGTTACTTAATAAATGCATATGCCAATTGGGAAACTATAGATAAGTGTTGAACAACCCACTATAACTATTAAAATAATTGAGAAAATTAAAAGCCCTAGTGCACATAGTCAGAAGGGTCACTCAATTCTATTCCATACAATTTTGAGAATCTAATTAATTTAATAATGAAAAAAAAAGTTGTTACCTTCAAAAAAATCATAATTTGTGGGATGTCAAAAATGCAAACAAAGGATTACAATACAGTGTGAAAAATAATACAAAAGAAATTTATATAAGGTATTTTTGGATGGTAGGGGTCAAAAAAGAATATATGTTTTAGTTAAATAGATTCTAATGAGATTTTCCTGATGGTAAGCAGCAGGCCCAAGCATTCTAGACAGTAAGGACAGTAGAAGTTAGATTACATAAGAACTGAAAAATGTACATATATCATCAGTGTTAAACATTTTAAGAGATTTTCAGTAGTACATTGAGAGATAAGGCAGAAGATAAATTGCTGTGGGCTGAGAATTAAATATGAAAATGTGATTCTTAACTAACTTCTGCTAAAGTGCAAAAACGTTGGGTGTGTCTTCTCTTTGGGGCCAGAGTGGACTCAGAGTAAAGGAAGCAAGGAGAGCTGGTAAGGTCAGCTTGCCTATCACTTTAAGACACATGGATAGCAGGGAGAGTTCATTGCCAGCCGGCCATCACTCTTAATTTTCACTTGAGTTATAAGACAGATGGGCACCTGTTTGGCATGTTTACCACGTCATGTGCTTTGAACCAAAAGTATGGTGTCCAGTGGATGGACTCGTTGTGGAAGGCACTGAGAGAAAGGTGAGTGGAATATAATACCTGGTATGCTTGACTAATTGTAATAGGTCTTTAAGGGTAGAGAATAATGCAACCTGGGTAGATTTCTTAAGTCACCACTAAGCAGCTCCTTATTCATAGGAACCCTTCTAATAGAGAGAGGTTCTCAGGAAGGATTTCATACTCACTTCCATGCTCCTAAACTGAAAGCTGGCCTCCGCGCTGGGGGCCCTGGCCCTCTCTGGTGGAGCAGTGGGAAAGAAGTGGGTGATAATAACAGATATACTCATTACCAGGTCTCCCCCATGGTAGGGCTATGGAGACAGATTTATGAGTTACTGATTTTTCAATGAGAGCAAGGATTAGAAACATCCTGGAGTACCTCTCAGTTGCAGATCATAGAGTGAGAACCTCAAGGTCATGCAAGAATGCCAATAGCTAGTCTTATAGCAACTGGGCTATGTGGCCATTTGTCGTAAAGAGACTGAAGAGGGAGCACTTTTCCAAAACAGAAACTTGAGGAGATGGTGCAGGGATGGGATTCATGTCACAGGGAGTCTAACCTTTCTGATATTATGGAAATAACTGCTGCTAATGTTAGTTTGCATCGATGTGATGCTTTATCATTTACAAAGAGCTTTCACCTTTAGACTCTTGTTGAATGTCCAAAACAATCATGTGATTCAAGCAGGTTATGTATATATTCATGTATTATTATTAATTACTACTTTACTAATTTTTAAGAGAAAAATTGAAGATACAGAATGTTCTAGATATTATGTAGCAAAATCAGCATGAAATCTATGGTTTTAAGGTGATTATTTCATCATCTGTTTTTGCTAACTATTACTGTATGTCAGGTTTCTTAGGCTAGGCGAAAGTCCTATATCCCATGAGAGCAATAAAGACTCTCCTTTTAGAACAAACCATAGGGAGAGGAAGGCAAGGAATAAACTCCAATCAGGGTTAGTGAGCCAAATTGTTCCTTTACAGTAAAAAAAAAAAAAGCAGCTACAAAGGAGTTGTTTCATCTCAGGGAGCGTATAGAGTGACCCCTCTCAAAAATTGGGCCTGTTTCATCACGTGCATTAGGAATTAGGGTTAGGAATTTCTGAGCTTCGTTTGAGTTTGCCAGGCCAGGGTGTACATGGGATATGTGCGTTAAAATCTAACAAATTTCTTGGCCAAACCAGGGAGCTGGCTGAAATAAACTTTCTGTGCAGTCTCTTTGTGATTTAGAGCCCCCTCTTGGCATGTTACGGATATTGTAATGAGTAGGTCCTGTAGGAACAATTGTTCGTGTGAGGACCAGGGATATCTGAGTGAGACCTAGTGTGCATAGAGATGAAGAGAACTGACAATCTTGTCCAGGGCATGTCCAAATCCATGGCATCATTCATGGCAATTCTGTCAGTTGACAAGGTTAAAAGGGTGCTCCTCAGGTTAGGCACCATCTCCTGTGCTTTCTCCTACCCAACTGGCCCATCTGAAAGGTTCTAGTAAGGTCAATATTTAAGTAAGTGAGGCTGTTAGAAGGTTTTTGACTACAAGAAGTGGTTCTTTTGTCCAATTTTTCTTGCAGTTCATGAGGAAAATATGTTGTCTGGAGGCCACATGACTTAGAAGAAGGCAAGGAGCTGTCAAGATGTGCCTGTGAAGTCATATGAATTCACCCACACATTCATTTTGTTAAACTTAATATTAATGGAGAGGATATACTACACATTAAGCATAATTTTATGTATTTAGGATAGAATGAGGATTAAGATACAGTCGCTGCCTCATAAGTTCTCTGTCTAATAGGAGGAAACAGATAGCCCAAACCTGACAGTATACCTGGAATTTGAAGGGAAGACAGAGGAGGGAATTTTACCTAGACTGAGGGAAGAGAAGGGAAATTTCAGGGTAGCTTCCTGAAGGAAATATAACTCAAGACCTGAATTTTAAATAAGGAATACGAATTAGCCAGGTAGAGGGATAGGATCGGGGATGGAAAAATAGCCTTCCAAGTACATATGACAGCATGGGGAACGCATGTTGTTGACAAGCAGAATGGAGGCTTCTGGGGGTAGAGTGGCTCCACAGAACAGTGCAAGCAGGTGGGTGAGAAATAAAACTAGAGATGCACCCAGAGAACAAGCCAGGTTTTATTTATGACACTAAACAATACTACCTTTATCCTCGAGGCAATGGGAACACCTGAGGTGTAAATAGAAAAGTAACATGGCCAGATATGCAATCTGGATAGATTATTCTGGCAATGGGCGAACAGTGGATTTAAGGGGCTGGCTGTAAAGAGTGCTAGAAACCAGGGGATAAGTACAAAGTCTGTTTCATTAATCCAGGCTAGAATTGAAAAAGGATTATAGGTTATGGAGTTGGAGAAAAAGAGATACAATTAGGGGCTATGCTGCAGATCGCAATTATAGAAACCATTAGTGACAATAGTTACAGATGATTCTTAGGTTGCTAGATGGAGAGATCAGATGGATAGTGGTACTAGCATTAACAATATTAGAAGGAACACCTTTACTACATGTTTCCAGTTTCTAAGAAGATAAATTTTCCTTAAACACACCTGGCCTTTTGATCTACTGATTTGGTGGGAATGAGAAAAGCAGTGGACTGTAAATAGACCACATGATCTTATGTATATTGTAAATGTTTACAAATGTTACATCCTCTTGTTGGATTGACACCATTATCATTATATAATGGCCTTCTCTGCCTATTACTGCAGTCTTTGGCTTAAATTCTATTTTGTCTGATGTAAGTATAGCTACTTCTGCTTTTTTTTTGTTTTCCATTTGCATGGTATTTTTTTTTTTTAATTCAAAAATTATTTTTTTTTAAGGTTTTATTGGGGAATTGAGGAACAGCGTTGGGGAACCAGGGAAGGGGAACAGACAAATTGCTGTCCTTTTGTTCTTCAGTCTAGTTGTGGAGGACACCGCTTCACTGGCCCATGTTGGTATCATCATTGTACTCTTCTTGAGTGAGGCAGATCAATCGCTGGACTCTGGACAGCTGCTCACAGTAGCTCTTGGCAGCTCACACCAGCTGCCAGCCACTCACGCTGGTTGCCAGCCACTCACTGTAGCCTATGGCAGCCCACTGAAGCACGGGCTGCAGCTATGCCATCCCAGGGAATCACAGCAGCCCAGCTCCAGGTGGAGCTGCTGTTAGCTGTAGAGGGCAGTGTCACTGGCCCTCATATGTGGGATTTGAACTGGGGCCGCTGGCATCCCAAGCCAGCTCTTAACCAATAAACGTGCCACTCGGCTGGCCCATGGTATTTCTTTTTCCATCCCTTCTCATCCAGTTTTGTGTGTCCTTAAAGCTGAAGACTCTCTTGTAGGCAGCATACGATTGGGTCTTGTTGTTGTTTGTTTTTTAATCAATTCAGCCACTCTATGTCTTTTGATTGGAAAATTTGATTCATTTACAACTAAAGTAAGTACTGATAGGTATGGCCGTACTATTACCATTTTGTTTTCTGGCTGTTTGCATTTCCTTTCTTTCTTTCTTCTCTTGATCTCTTCCTTTGTGATTTAAGAATATTCTGTAATGTTATGCTTAAATTCCTTTCTTTTATATTTTGTGTATTTATTAAAGGTTTCTATTTTGTGTTTCCCATGAGATTTACATAAAACATTTTATATTTGTAAGTCTATTTTAAGCTGATAACAACTTAAATTCAAATGTATACAAAAGCTCTAAATTTATACACTCCCTACTCATTTTATGTTTTTGATGTTACAATTTGCATTGGGTATACATAAGAGAAGAACCTGAGAATGAGTCAGGGAATTGCATACAAATGCAGGAGGAGTGTTAGGATGGACAGTGCCATGGGAATCAAAGGGAACAGAACGTATAGTAAAATAACAGGGAGATCTCCCTTATCAAATTCCAGAAAGGAATGAGACCATGAAGACCAAAATTTGGTGGCTGCTATTGGTAATTGCCACAAGTTTAGGGGCTAGTGTGTATTTATCTTAGGTTGAGATTATATAGATAAATAATCATTGCTGCTTCTATTGAAATTATCAGATTCAAATTCTGTTCTTTAAGAAAAACGAGCCATTCTTTGACTTCACATAGTCTTTCTATCCTGGAAGATCTTGGCAACTCAAATTTTGTGAATATGACAAAATATTGAGCAACTGCATCAGCAACCTTGTCACTCATTTTTACATTATGATACTGAGATGTTCTTTAGGCATATTGATCTATGAGTAGCAGCAAAAAATCACCATACTTTTCCTTCATATCTGTGGATAAATTTCTAGAATTATAATTTCCCAATCATGACTATGTGATCAGGTAAGTATTTTCATCAAAAGAAATGCCAGTATATTAGGGAGAGGAAATTGCACCTCTTGGGTCCTAGGGATGAGGCAGAGAAGTCAGGAAGAAAAAACTGAGATAGAGGTATGTTGTGAGAGAGATTGGCCTGTCCTCCAGCCTCAGGTACTGTAGCTGTGCCTTGAGGTGAAATGGCTCTGAATTCGTATAAACTGAAAGAGATATGCAATTTAGAGATATGTCATAAATGAGTATCATGAAATGAGGTTGAGGCAGCGTGGAGCTATGATGAGGAGCATACTGCTGGGGGAGAGCGACTTCCTTCTCTGCTGCTGTACCTGGAGGTGGATCACCAGGTCAACTTAAGGTATCTTTCTTAAGTGGACAGGAGCTTTACTACTAGGTGGATGCATTATGAAGTTTTGATGGTACACTTATCCAGGAAATGGGATTGTTTAACAGTACAAATAAGATGACTTTGAGGAGGTTGTGGTTTCTGT
Organism: Aselliscus stoliczkanus; assembly: GCA_033961575.1. Taxonomy (NCBI): domain Eukaryota; kingdom Metazoa; phylum Chordata; class Mammalia; order Chiroptera; family Hipposideridae; genus Aselliscus; species Aselliscus stoliczkanus. The sequence goes on along the minus strand of CM066734.1, from coordinate 91,346,424 downwards.
GTAAATTACAACTGTCTAGGAAGGGAAAGCACCTGAGCTGGTTGGTGGCTAGGTTTCAACAAGGACAACTTGTTGAAAGGGAGTTGGTTGGCTATCAGAAATGGTTTTGTTAGTTTGTGTCCTTCAAAGGGTAGTAACTGAGACTTACCCCTTGGGAATAAGTAGAAGAATTCAAAATATCTGTGATCTCTACCCTCTGGAGTGGCACCCACAATAAGTGATGATGACTGGTAAAGGAGACTTGCTGATGTAATCAAGTTTATTAACTGTTTGACCTTAAAGTAGGGAAAAAGTTCTGGATTATCTGGCTTGGCACAAAGTAATCACAAGAGCCCTCAAAAACAGAAAAGAAGGCATAAGCAGTCAGAGACACTCAAAGCATGAGAAGAATTTGATGCACTTGCTGCCTTTAAGATGGAGGGGATATGGGGACCTCAGTCCTATACCTAGAAGGGATTGAATTCTGCGAACAATCTAAATGGGCTTCCCCAGAGCCTCCAGAAATGAGTGCAGCTCTGCAGGCACCTTCATCTCAGCCTTGTGAGACCCTGAACTGAGAATCCAGCCATACCAAGCTGGACTTCTGACCTAAAGATCAACATAATAAATGAGTGATCATTGTAGGCCACTACATTTGTGATACTTTGCTACTCAGCAATAGAAAGCTAATATATTAGACATTGTAGGGGCTTTGGAGTTACCTTAGGGGTGTGTGTTGAGGAGGAAATATATATTTTATGACAGTTGGGATGCTGGGATGGACTGGAGGCTCAAAATTTATTTTGAATATTAAAAGAAATGTAACCTCATTTTGTACTTGAGATTGGAGAAGCAGGAATGTAAGGAATAATTAGAATGTGAATAGGGAGAAATAACAAAAATAACACTGAAACAATACTGACTAAAGCAGTGAGGATCCACGTAGTAGAAAAAACAACCTTAGGCAGAAAAAGAAGCCAAACGTCACACATTTGACTTTTTGCTGGACAACTTTGTATTTCTGTAGATAATCTGGAAAGCTATCTTTTAAAAAGAGTCTACTTCAACTCTACAGAGTTAAACAAGGAAAGGTGTGCTGGTTCTTCTGGGACAGAATTAATAAAATGGGAGCAGCTACTTGTTGGGGTCCATCACAATGATGGTAGTAAGAACTAAGGAGGAAAAACATTAAGTTTAAAAAAATCAGGGCTGCTTATCCAGCTATGCCTCCTCTTCTGACATATCTCCTTGTGAAGGTCTTCTTTATTCAAATACTAGAGTGTTCGATGCTTCATATTCACAAATGAGACCATTACTCATTCCATAAACTCCTATATCAAAATTTTTTTCCAATACATTACAGTGCTATTCAGTCTTTCTTTTCCTTTGCAACTGATTTTTCTCCTTCCTTTGCCATTTGTTAATAGTGAAAAAGAGGCAATGTTTTATCATGTTTATGAGTCATAATTTGATGAACATGAGTCATCGTTAAGTGATCCCTCTATCCACCCAGTCACCAGGGCGAGAAATATGGGTCATCCTAGGCTTGTCCCTGTACCTCACACTGCATCCTGTCTCTCACCAAGTCTTACAGATTCTATCTCCTTAATGTTTCATGTTCATCCACTTCTCTCCAAATGCTGCATCACATACCATTCTTACTTGAATTAATATAACTAAATTAATACAATTAGTCCCCCTCTCCCTTTTGTCTGCATCTCCTTCATCCATCATCCCCTTGCAATTACAATTATCTTTAAAATGATCACATCGGATATTATATCCCTGTTTAAAATACTTCCAGTGGTTTTCTAAATCCACTCTGTAGTTTCGCACACAGACTCTCCAAAACCTAGGAGCTGTCTCTCTGGCCACCCCAAGCACTCCCCACCCCAGATTTCTCTTCAGCGTTTTCCACTATGTGCACTTCTTTAAACATGCCATTCTGAGCCCTGGAGGTGCCTTGCTCCCTATGTTCCTTGCCTAGACTGCCCCTTTCACATTTTTTTCTTTCATCTAGTTACGTCCTACTCATTCTTCAAATCTTGTATCATATCATACATCCCATGGGAACCTACAACCTTCAGCTATCCTAATTTATATTCCAGTCTCCAGGCTGAACAGGTGCTCTGCTATAGAAAGTAAGATTCTATCCTGTAATCATTGATTCACTATTCTGTCTTCTCTCCTAGACTTTCAGTGCCATAAAGGTAGGAACCAGGCTTTATTTGACTAGTCCTAGAGCTTATGGCAGTACCTGGCACTTCGCTGGTTCAGTGAACTTTCAGCTTATTCCTCTTTTGCCATGAGACCGCTATGGGCCATGTGGTTTGACATTCGCCCTCAGCATCAGCTCCTCTCTTGCTCTTGTATCTACTCTCACCTTCTTTCTCCTCTAGTCTTCTCCTGTTCTACAAAGAGCTTGGGATCAGGACATTATTAGACACTCATACATAGTACAAAATAAGCTGTCTCCTCTTTCTTTTGCTCTAGTATGTATGTAGTTATGTATCTCTAGTTATGGAGATGTATGCTCAGTCACTTCTAAGAGGAGATATTTTGGGAGGAGAGGTAGTTTCCTAACTCTCTGTCTACCATATCCCATACTCAGCAGCCTCCTTTGTTTGTACAAAGCATAATTCTCTTGTTGGTATGACTGAAGCATCTCACTGGAAGCTACATAGCAGAGGTCATTATAATCGGAAAAAATACACTGCATTTAAAAATCCTTTGTTTTATCCTCAAAAAGCTGGTAAGATATGCCTTTGGCACACATTTGAACTAGATAATGGTGATGAAACCTAAAAAGGTAAACCAGCAATATTTTGTTCAGGAAAGGCAGAGGAAGAAGATTAAGAGAAAATGCACTATGAATATTATTAAGCCTGTAGAGCAACTGAAAGGGAGGATATGTATGTTTTCTAAGATTAAAAGTAATGGAAAAAGTTCTAAAGGAAAAGATAGATCGATTTAACTTCATAACAATTTAAGATATGTTTATATCAAGAGAAGCCATAAATAAAAAAAAGGCAAACGGAGAAAATTTGTGCCATAAATATTCTTAAATTATAAAACTCCCTTATAAAGCAATTTTAAAAATTTCAATTGACCCTAACTTTAAACATTGGAAGAAGTCAAGAATAGTTAGATCACAGAAAATAAAATAATAGCCAACAAATAATTGAAATAAGCATAAGCTTTGCTAACAATAAAAAAAATTCAGTAAAATAAAATGTTTCTGTCTTTCAAAAAGTGCAATAGTTAAAAGTCCAATGGCCGGTGAGCGACTGCCTCACCCAGGAAGAGCGCAATGATAATACCAACATGGGCCAGTGAAGTGATGTCCTCCCCAACTAGACTGAAGAACAAAAGGACAGCAACTTGTCTGTTCCCCTTCCCTGATTCTCCAATGCTGTTCCCCTCCCCCAATTCCCTAATAAAATTTTTTTTTAAAAAAGTATAATATTCCCTACAGGTAGGGTGCTGTGAGACAAGCATGCTCATTGAAAGCTTGAGGGAGCACAAGTTATTACACATTTTTGGAAAGAAGTTTGTCATTGTGTATAACAAGCCTTAGAACTATTCATATCACTTGATCCAGCAAGTCTACTTCTAGGAATTATAGACAAAGATATATGCACATAAAGACTCTTCACAGGATTATTTATAATAGGAATGGTTCAAAATTAGTGTAAGTGGTCCAAATTCTTATTCTAGGCAATCAGAGAGTCAAATTCTGCCTTAAACTAGGTGTGCAACAAGCAGTAGCCAAGAGTTAGTAATGAAAAAGATGGAACCTAGATAGAACAGTGGTTTTTAAATAATACATTGTGGTCTTCTTTGGTACTGTAAAATCAGTTTGGTGGCTCACAGCCAGAATGAAAATATGGAATAGCATAGACTGGAGTAAAGAATATCAGAGGGTAATTCACTAGGTAAAGGTGATCAGAAGTTTCACAAAATGTCTATCCAGCATATTTATTTGGAGACTCAGGTTATCTCCACTTCTTCTACCAAAAAAAAAAAAAATGTATTGTGGAACATTTTAAACATACCTAAAAGTAGAGAGACCAGAATAATGAATCCCCATGTACCCACTGTCCAGCCTCAAGTATTCACAAAAGGTCCTTTAGTTTCATCTCTCCCCTCCCACAAACTTACTCCCACCAACTAGATTAGTAAATCCTGGAAATTATATCATTTCATCTGAAAAATTTTCAGTATGGATCTCTGTAATATTGTGATATAATAAAATATATATATTTGGTTTTCATCTCATTTCTTGCACAGAGCTTCTAAAATCCCTGTAATTTCCTGGTAGAAGTTAGAGGAGCATCTTTTGTTATTCCTAAACCCCTTTAAACCTAACTTAAGTTTATGTTAGTGAGGTGACTGGGTGGGGGCCCTAGATAGCTTCAGGATGGGGGGGGGGTGCTGGTTGCCAGAGAAACCAACTTCAGGTTTAGAGGGTTAGAAGTTTCAGCCCTCCCTCCCTTACCCTCCTTCAGACCTCCTGGGAGCGGGGAGGAGATAGAAACTTGGTTAATCACCACCAATGGCTGATGATTTAATCATCCATGCTAAGTAATGGAACCTCCACAAAATCCCTAACCAGCGGGGGTTTGGAGAGCTTTGGCTTGGTAAACACATCTACTGCCTGGAAGGTGACACACCCCATACTCTATGGTGACAGAAGCTTCTGCACTTGGGACCCTTCCCGACCTCACCCTATGAGCTTCTTCCTTGGCTGTTCATCTGTATCTTTTATTATAACCTTTATAATAAACTCATAAGTATAAGTACATATGTCCCTGAGTTTTGTGAGCTGTTTTACCAAATTATTGAACCTGTGAGAGGGGTTGTGGAGACCCTTGACTTTGTAGCCAACTTCAACAGAAGAGTGGGCACTTTGGGGGTCCATTACTTGCAACTGGCATCTGAAGAAAGGGAAATCTTGTGGGACAGAGACCTTAAACCTGTGGAGTCTGGGCAGTTAGTGTCATAATGTAAAGCAAGCGTGACACTAACTACCTGCAACTCTGACATGACCTGGAGTTGTCAGACTTGCTTTAAATTAGAGGACACCCAGTCGGTATCTTGAGAGTTGGAAAACTGGTATGAGGAAACCACTCCTCCCTCCCCACCAACCCCCCCACCACACACACAACACATTTGGTGTCAGAAGTGTTTTGAGTAGGAAACAGTGTTCTTTTTCTTTCTAAAAGATGGCTCTTTCTAAAAATATAACTCCAGTATTATTATCATATCTTAAAATTACAATAATTTTTCCATTTCACCAAGTACCTGATTAGCATTCAAATTTCGCCAGTTGTCTCCTTGATTTCTTTTTTTTTTTTAATGTACGGTTTGCTCAACTCAGAATCTAAACAAGGCCCATATTTTGTAGGAGTCTGAGAGTTCAACCAATGGAGGACAAAGAGCCCCAGAGAGCACTAAAATGATTAGAGCGACCATTAAATGAGACACTGGCAGCTGCTATAACTACAATAGTTATAGAAGTATTTTCAATATAATCAGAATTGTGTGTAATACAGGAAGACAGCAATAAATACACTTTCATGAACACACCTACACATGTGGATGATGACTTGCCCATCACTGTTCCTTTCAATGACACTTCTCCCTCCTTTCGGTAACATCACAGTGAAAATGGGCACATCTGTTCTTGAATGCTTACTGACACTTAGAGCTGGCATACACAATATACATGTTGTTTTACACATATATTGAAAGACCATAATGAATGACAAAGTGGAAGGGAAGGGATAGTGGTAGGTGAGGTGAGAGATTCACAGGTTGGGACTCAGTGGAGCCAACCCCAGCCTCACAAATGGATGACGCCTGGGTGTCAGTAACCCCTTTCCTGACTGACTAGGGGCAGAAGCCCTTTGAAAGGAAAGCCCATAACAACCATGAAGAAAACTCTCCTTGAGTTAGTGTTTTATTCCCCTTGGAGGGTTATCTAAGAAAAATGTAAATGTTTTGCAGCTCTTGCCTAGTTTGCAAGTAGCAGGCATGTAGGTGATTACATGGCACACATTTCATTTACAGTCACTGACTTGGTGAACACACAGTTATGTCCAAGAGTCAATCTCCCCTCTCTTTTAATACATATGGGTGTATATGTGTATGAGTATGTTATATCTCTCATGTATGTGTTATATATGTATGTATGTACTAAAATATTTATATTTATAATATTTAAAAATATTTATACTTATAAAATTTTATAACATTTTTAATATTTATAACAGTCTTAAGATTTTGAGTTGGGGATTTAGGGGAGAGTTCAATTTTCTCTTTCTACACTTTATACTCTTCTATAGTTTACATACTTTTGATAATGGGTATGCATTACTTTTAAATCCAAAAAGAGGACAAGTTTCTCTTTTCAAATAGAGGAAACAAAAAAACTCTTTATTATAATATGTGTATAGAGTAGATAATGAGATACATCGCTTTCTTTTGGCTCCAAGTATCAGTCTGGACCTGATATGCTTTGTAAGATTATATGAAAAATCTTAGAATATCAAGTGCGGTTGATTTTGACAAACAGTATCCTTGAAGCTTTTTATCTGGGACAGTAAGAATTGACATGAAATCTATCTATAAACAGTCAGTTATTGTTTTATTTTTAAGAACAATATTTAAAATCACTCCTTAAGCTTTTAGTCACAAAATCATGAAAAAAGAATCGTACCCATTTCCTTATCTGTTTATATTTTAATTTGCAAGTAAAAGTTTAAGCATATTTGCCAATTCTATATCTCAAAAAAAATGTGCTGCTTACATATTTACAAAATAATGATAGTCATTCTTCCAAAACAGTAAACAAAGCTAGTACTCCTGTAAATGGCACATTATTACTGCTAATGGTATAAAGAAGGACCTCCTTGGATATTTCATCTTTTTTCATTGTTTTACTTACTATTTATATATATTATTAGTAATAATAATAAATATATATATATATATATATATATATTCCACCTTCACTCCTTGCCCAGGCATCTCGGAGATTCAGACTTATATATCTTTCTATAGGTACACCACTGGCACTTTAACTGCAACATGTCCAGAACTGAGACATTGATCTTCCCCCTTAACTACTGTTACCCTGAATTTTCTATCAAATATTTGTTGGTACCTCTGTTATTGACACACCCATGCTTGAGATGTGGAGTTGTTTTCAGTTCTTCCCTCTCCTTATAACCCGTTTCCACTGGGCCCTGCCAGTTTCCCTCTGTAAATATTTTTCATATCAGGTCCCTTATCATCGTGCCTCCCTCCACCACTGTCTCATACAGGCCCTGAGCAGCAGCTTGTTTGTCTCCTTGCCTCCTGTTTTTTATATCTAGTCATGCATCTTCCACACAGCCTCCAGGGGAGTTCCTCACACACAGATTTAACCATGTTACTTCCTGATGCAAATCCCTTCCTGTGACTCACCGTCATGTATAGCATGAATTCCAAGCTTCTTTCTTAATTTGGTTTGCATGGCCTTTCATGCTGTATTGCTCCCAGTTTGAGGTTATGCTGTAAGCGACCCTGAACTGCTAGTAGCTTCTCTTTCATATATCATGTTGTTTTTCAGTTTTATGCTCTTGTTCATGCTGTCCCCTCTGCCTAAATGTTGTTTCCCCATCTTTCATGTCTGGAAACGCCTATGCATTCCTTTAGAATGAGCTCTGTCAGTACCTCCTCTAGGAAGCCTTGCCTTCTCCTCATGTTAATTCCTTCTCGATTCTCCTCCCTACTCGGGTATGCCCTGGGTATATCTATACCATTGTATTTCCGATTGTATTATATAACTGCCTCTCTGTGTCTGACCTACTACTAAACAATGTGTTCCTTGAGGGAAGAAATTGTGCCTTACGTATCTTTTATCAAATCACTTAATACTATGCCTGACTATATAGTAGGTTCATAAACAGAAATTCATAAAATAAAGTAATAAATGATGTGTGGGAGGATATGCTGCACTATTTTCCTCAAACCTCCTGAGAATTAAGGATATAAGACTTGTGCTTGGTCCTTGGCTTTGTCAATTCATGTGGGGGAAACTGTGTCACAAAAATTCAGACTAGAAAGAGACAAATGTGCAAATTAGCAAGTAAGAAAATAGTTTTAAAAATCAGGTTAATAGAAGGAATTTGTGTTTTTCATAAGGACTAGGTTGAGTAATTCTCAATAGGAAAAAAATATTTTATTGGTAAATTGGGTTTAATTTTAGTTACCTTTATAAAATCAGCCACAACCCTTAGGAACAGAAATCCTTACCCATACCTTAACCACATCTCAATCCTTCCTTTCCTAAATCCCCACATACACCTCCAAAAGTAGAAGAAACTGAACTCACCCCTTCCAACTGCAGAAGGAAATCATGGGCATTCAGGGGATTTCTGGACGTTATTAGTAAACAACAACAACAAAAACAACAATAACAACAGCAAGAACAAGTCCTGAAGGTTGAAGCATCACTATTTTGCAGTAAATATTAATATTTTCAGGCAGCCTGGCTCAGGAACACCACATGGAAAGGAGTTAAATGCAAGATGCATTATGGGGAGGGAAAGCAGGAGAGGGGCTAGAATTGAAGGATAAGAGGGCATCCAGGTGACATACCTTCTCAAGACCTAAGGACATCATGTAGAGATTTAAGTCATGAATCTTGGTCCCCAGTGTGGTACAAGGAAGCAGAGAAGGTATGCTGACACTATAGTCTGGCTCCTACTCTACATGACCCCACACCCCCCATTAAATTGCTTAGCATTGGTTCAGTTTGGTTTAATTAGGGAATGCTTTTGTCTCTTATAGGATCTAGCATGTATTCAATGGAGGGAAGATAGATGACTGACATCTGGAGTGAGGAGCAAGCAGTCCAGCTCCATATTAGTCTGATGGATATTGACCAGTCCTCTTTATGAACTATTTGTCAGGAAGGAGTTTTGACCAGGATTATTTGTCTTGCCCCATTAGTAGGAAAAGGACATATAAGGGCAGAAGTAACTTCAGTGCAAGATCCTGGGTGGTGTTGGGGGTGGAGACATACATCATATAAGAGTAGTATTTGCATAGAGGAAGTTTCACAAGTCCAAATTTTTACCAAGGAGTTCTAAAAACAAATCAAATAATTCTCTAGGAGAGTTATGTTTGTGGCCTAAATCGTGGAAGTGGATGGTGTATCTTGGCAGGTTCACACATACTGAGGGGACATCAAAACCATGCCTAAGCAAATGATCTGGGGTAGGCACCCAACTTTTGGCACCCGAGGGAGTTGGTTGCATGTGAGAAAATTACAGCATCTTCTGATTCTATCCGGATGGTGATCTTTGCAAGAGTAGTATCTAACATTGGTCTGGAATTAATAGACACGTAAGTTTTCCTTGAATGAACTCAATGTTCTGATTTTATATGAATCAGATAAATTTGGACTAAAACAATAGAAAATAATGTCCACCTAGTAATGAAATGATCGAGACATATTGAATTTGTGAGTCTTGGACTCAGAAGAAAAACAGTTTCTTATGTAGCCAGGAAAGTGAAAGAACTGCTTAAGTTTAAGTAATGGATAATTCAACTTTACCTGAGAATCTCATACTAACAGTTGAAAATAGAAAACATTTTCATAGCCTGAAACTATAATAGAAAATTCTACCCACTTGAATTATAATGTGTTGAGAATTGCAGATGACTGCATTTCTGTCTTAGACATGATTGTGACTAGAGGCTAAATTTTTGAACTTCATGTACCACATTTGTCCAATAAGTTGAATTAGAGAGTTGCATGGTAATTCAACATGGTTATTAAAACATATGGAGGCGAAAATACTGATATAATACATTGGATTATAACCTGAATTGTAGAATCTGGAAATCATTCTAACTAGAAATATTCTGTTTTGTAATTTGCTCAACTTGTAGCATGCTTTAGTAAGTATTATTTAGAACTAAGTGTGCATTTACTGAAATAATAAAAAGAAAATAAACTCAGGTCCTCAGGGTTTTGGGTTCAGTGCCAATTGTGGAAACTATAGACAGTCCCTGGCTTTTGCCCATACAACTTATAACCCACAGCTATGCATGATGTTCTGTGGGGCTCTTCCTCTACCCTCATGATTGACAGAGGGGTTCCTGGGGCTGCTGAATACTTCAGCCATCACCAGTCTACAGATCATTGACTTTTACTTAGATTCTTTACAAAAGAAGCCTGTAAATAGAACATACATCCTCAGAAACCACTTCCCTATACTCAGAGCTTCCCCTGATTTAGCAGCTGCCATTGAAACAAGAGTCTATCAGCCTCTCCTCTCTCCCGCCTCCCTTCATTTACTGGGGCTTTGATTGTACAGCCTGTGCCTGGGAAGGGTAGGAAAGTCTCCCTTTCATATTTTTTTCTTTTTTTTTAAAGATTTTATTGGGGAATTGGGGGAGGGGAACAGCGTTGGGGAATTGGGGAAGGGGAACAGACAAGTTGATGTCTTTTTGTTTTTCAGTCTAGTTGTGGAGGACATTGCTTCACTGGCCCATGTTGGAATCGTCATTGCTCTCTTCCCGGATGAGGCAGATCGGTCGCTGGCCTCTGGATGGTCGCTCACCGCGGCTATTGGCAGCTCACACTGGCTGCCAGCTGCTCACGCTGGCTGCCGGCCACTCACTGTAGCCTATGGCAGCCCACTGCAGCAGGGGCTGCAGCCTACTCCATCACCGGGGCTCACACAGACCAGTTCCAGGTGGAGCTGTTGTTAGCTGTAGAGGGTAGTGTCACTGGCCCTCATATGTGAGATCCGAACCGGGGCCGCTGGCATCCCAAAACCAGCTCTTAACCAATGCACCACTCGGTTGGCCCTCCCTTTCATTTTAGAGTGGGGGAAAGATATATTATTTACAACAAATTCTAAAATTTATAAAACCTTTTCAAAATATAAAACCAGTGTTATAAATACCGGGTTTGCCATTAAAAGTTAATATACATTCACACACACACACACACACACACACACACACACACACACACATAGAAGAAGTAATAGTATTATCGAATCCACTTAACTGTAATTTATAATATTGTTGGGAAAATACAATAAATGTTTATAATAGCCAGTTTGCAAACTTCTGTAATATAAATCATTTGTAAAGTGGGGTCTACAAGGACAAAGCTAGGTATAATTAGTCATAAACCAGAATCTATTATTTGTTAGCTTTTCCCATCATTTTAAAGTGGGAAGGAAATTCACTTTGTTAATCATAGCCATGGAAACTAGAAATTTATCTCATAGTTAAAAGTTAAGGCATGCAGTAACAAAAGAGATATAAACAAAATGCTTGTTTTAGATGTGTTATGAAATCAACTGAATCATTGTAGGCTGATTGAAGATTATCTGGTGTTACCCAGCTGCTTTGTGAGGGTAATAGGGAACCAGAACTGCATAAGATACTGACATTTAAGGTGAATAAATCAAAGAAACCATGCTTGATTGACATCTTCTTATCTTAAGAGGCTTTTCAACAATGTTTGCAAAGGAGCAAGGCTAATGATACAGCATGTACCATTGAGAAGAATATCAAATTTCATTCTAGTTCCACCTGTGCCATTAACCTGGACAGTTTTTTACCAACAATTTCTACATCTACACAATCAAATATCTGGAGTAGGCAATTTCTAGATTACCCTAGAATGCTATAATTTATGCTTCTGTGAAATGATTAACTTAGAGTAGCAGTGGTGAATGGGCTGCTACCCCAAGAAATGGTTTGTAGAGAACAGAAAATTATGTGATGTATTCTGGAAGTGGTCTGTTTCATTAAATGAGCAAAATAATAATCTATTGTGTTTTTAGTCTATTTTTGATGTACAAAATCTTTCCTCAAAACACAAAAGGTTCAGATTCTTTGGGAAATGTTCCATGGAAATGAAATGAAAGCATTAACCTGGCAACTGCTAATGGTGACTATTGAACTATTTGGAGGCTTGTTTAGCTAAAGGTTAGCCAAAATTCTGGTAAAGAATATGATCTGGAGTTCCCTCAAACACAACATTTAACATGAGGCTTCCAATACTTGTGTAAGTAAGTAATTACACAGAAGAATAGTTTCCCTGCATTATTGTGATATTTCTAATTCCTTTTCAAATCTAGAAACCAAAAGGCATTCAAAATCTGAATCAGAGAAAATATTAGTGGTTTTTTTTTTGTTTTTTTTTACTAAAGTAAGATTGACATGAAGATAGAATTTTGAACAGAAATATGTTTAAGGAACAGCTAAACTTACTCATATTGACCATATCTTTTTTTGGCCAGCCGTAGGTCCCCTATCCAGATCTATTATTTATGAAACAGTATATTATCTTTTAACAGCCTCCAGGACACTGTTACTTGGAATGTGCCACCTTCATCATAAAACACAAGTCCAAAATGTACTCATTATCTCCCCTTAAAAGCTGTTTTTCCTTGTCCATTTCTTTAATATCACTCTGGCAAGATATCTTGGAGTCATCTTAGACTCTTCTGTTTCTATTTCTAATATCTTTCTATCCACTTTGGCACCATGTCTTTCCTTTCAAATAATCACCTCCATCCAAAGGTTGCTCATAAGAACCATTTTCTCTCTTCCTTTGCTCCTAGCACCATTATTCCCCTTTCAGTTAGAATTTTCTGGAACCTACTCTGGTTAGTTTGAAGAGATAGGAATTCATTTGAAATATCAAAGAAAGGGTTCCCAGTACTCACACAGGGTTGGAAGTACCTCATATTTCCCACCAGACAGAGTGTAGATCTCACAACCCATGAATATTGGGAGGAGTAACTGGAACAAACTAGATCTAAACTTGAGGCTGCTCTGGATCTGCCCTAACATAGCTTAAAGTGTCAGAGGGTCTTATTAATTCCATTTAACTTAATTACATTTCCGGACAAAGTGCTACATTCTTTAAAAGAATACAGAAATACCTAGCATTCAACAATATAGAATCCACAATATATTAGATAAACACAGAAGTAGGAATATGTGATCTATAGCCAGAAAAAGTATCAATTAATGGAAGCAGACTCAACAGTGACAAAGGTAGTGGACTAGTAGGCAATTATAACTAATACATTCGAATGTCTTATAAATATGCTAAAAAATGTACATGGTAAGGGAAGAACATAGAAGATATGAAAACAACTCAAATGAAAATTTAGAGAGGAAAATATCATTTCTGAAATAAAAAAATACATGTGATGGGATTGATAGATTAGACATTGCAGAAGAAAACAAAATTAGTGAACTTGAAGACATGGCAATAAAGCTATCAAAAAAATTAACAGAAGTTCAGTGAACTAACACATGTGTAATTGAAAGTGAGAGGAGAGAAGAAAGATTTGGGAGATAGTAGAGAGTAGGTTCAGAAAAAAATACTTGAAAAAATTAAGACCTAAAATTTTCCAAACATAATTGAAACTATAAACCCACAGCTGTAAGAAGCTCAATTAAGCTCAAATAGAACTTGGTGTATTAAGGAAAAATACATCAAGGCAGCAATACACTGAGATTCGAGGAAAATATACCAAACTGTGGAAAGTCAGTGACAAAAATAAATATTTTATAAGCTAAAAAAAGAGACACATTATATGCAGATTTTAAAAAGGTTAAGAATAATAGACAATATGAAATTATGCAAACTAGAGAAAATGGAGTGACATTATTAAGGTATTTTTAAAAATCTGTCGACCTAGAACTTTATACTCAGTGAAAATATCTTTCAAACATGAAGATGAAATAGACACAAAGATAACTGAGAGAAATTATCAGTTTTAAATAACCTGTGGCTCAAAGCAAAAATCATAATCATATTTAGAAAATATTTGTAATGAATGAGAAATGAAAACATACACAAAAAATTTGTAGGATGAAGCTAAAGCAATGCTTACAAAAACATAGCAACAAATACTTATACTAAAAAAGTAAAAAACTTTCAAATTAATGATCTAAGAAAAAGAAAAGAAATATAAAAGTATAAATCAATAAAACTGAAAAAAAGAAAAACAACAGAAAACTTATGAAATCAAAAGCTTGTTTCATGAAAAGATGAACAAAATCGATAAGCCTCTAGTTGGCTTGATGAAGAAGAAAAAAGAGAGAAGCCATCCTACAGAAACTAAAAAGGGTAATGAGGGGATATTATGAACAACTTTATGTTAATAAACTTGACAACTTAGATGAGACTGACAAGTTCCTTGAAGATACAAAGTATTAAACCTCAATTAGGAAATAGATAATCTATCTATAGAAGAGCCCTATATGTAAACTCATGCAGAGATGCTCATTGTCCACCATTAGAGACAGACCTGTAAATTACACCCACAACAATCTGCCACATTAGTGGTTCTTGGTAGGGAAGAGGGTGCTTGCCCCCAGGGGACTTTTGGCAATGTCTGGAGACAGTTTCAGGTGTCTAACTGGAGGGTTGCTACTGGCATCTAGTGGGTAGAGGACAGGCATGCTTCTATACTTCCTACAATGAACAGAACAAAAAATTATCTGGCCCCAAATGTCAACAGTGCTGAGGTTAAGAAACCTGAAACCACACACGTACTAGAATAGCTAAAATTAAAGACTTATAATACCAGTGTTGGCAGGGATGTGGAGCAAAAGGAACTTATAAAATGCTGGTGGAAGTGAAAAGTGTTACAGCATCTTTGAAAAACAGTTTGGCGGTTTCTTATAATGTTAAACATGAGCTTATCCTATCCAACAATCCTATCGATAGGTATTTACTCAAGAAAAATGAAAACTTATGTCCACACAAAGACTTCCATATGTTCATAGCATGTTCATAGCAATATTATTTCATTCAGATTAGCCACAAACTGGGAAGAACTCAAATGTCCATTATCTGGGAAATGAATAAACAGATTATGGCATATCTATATAATGGAACAATATCCAACAATTAAAAAAAATTGCTGATATATGCAAAAGCCTGGATGAATTTCAAAAGCATTAATCTGAGTGAAAAGAAGCTATACCCCAAAGACTGCAAGTTGTTTCATTCAATTTATATGAAATTAGAGAAAAAGACACCGTATAGTACCAAAGAGCAGGTCAGTGGGCCAGAGTGGGCACTGGGGATTGACCACAAAGAGGTGAAAAGTATATTGGGTTGTCGGAAAAGTCATGACACTTTTTTGCAATGGAAAACATAGAAAAACACGTCACGACTTTTCCGACAACCCAATATTTTAGGAGTGAATGAAAATGTCCTATATCTTGATTGTGGTGGTATTTGCATGACTTGTATACATCTGCCAAAACTCATGAATTGTACACACTAAAATCAGGAAGTTTTATTGTATGTAGATTATATATCAAAATAAACTGATTAAAGGAAAAAGAAAGAAAGGAACTGCATGCTGATGAGGGAAACCCCTTCTAGAACTATGGGTTTTAGAAACACTCAGCCTCTGTCAAAAGTGGGAAGCCTTATGCTCTGGTAGGAGCTGCCTGTTCAAAGCCAGCTCTCTACCTCCTCAACCACGGTCCACACCATCCACCTGAACACTTACCACCTGCCTCTCTCTCCGTGAACACACTTCTAAATTGAAGTAGAGAAAATTATTTCTCAGTCAGAGTCCTAGCTGTACTGGAGTCTGTGCAGTACGGTTTTCAGCTATCCAGATTCCACAGTATATTAAGGCATATTAAATGGAAGTTGGAACCGAAAATGAATGAGCCATTTCAAAGTACTCATAACAGTTCCTCATCTCATCTTCAAGTAGTGACCAGCTAGTCTTTTCCCGGCTTTTTACATGTAATATTTATTTTTTTCCTTCTTTTTTAAGGTCTCTTCCTTTGCCTCCTAAGCTTTCCCTCTTGCTTGCTGTCTTGTCCTTTCTACTTACCTGGATCCTTGTTATCTTTCTAAGCCCTGCTCCAGCCCTTCTTTCTGAAGGTATTCCCCTCAGCCTGAGGGGAGCAGGGCTTACATCTCAAGAACCCCCAAGCTTTGGGGAGTGCTTTTCTAAGACCTACGTCATCCCTGGCCTCTATTTCTGCCCTTCAAGGTGCTCTCTGACCCTCTATGCCTGACTTTTGCTTGTGGGGTCACCAGAAGACTCAAGAAGCTCCAGGATTCATGCCTCCAAGATCTTCCTGGACCCTCCAGCTGGGCTCAGACGGTGGCCTGGGAAGTGGATGGCTCCCATTGGCTGTTGCAGCATTCCTTCATGGGAGACTGTACTGCCAGAATGGGGCTGAAGGTTGATTTTGAGTGATTCTCACTTCTATCAGACACAGGAAATGTTTAGGACATTGGGCTATCCCTGAGGGATGCATCAGCTGTCACCGTCTGTGTTAGCATTGCAGCTGCGCTCAGGGCTAGAGTACCCTATGCCTCCACTGGCCCCACACAATGAGGAAGGCCATGTTCTAAGACTGGCCATGTCTACCTCCTCCAAGGGCTTTCGACATCCTCGCTCAGCTATGCCAACTGGCTCTTCCAACTGATATTTGGTTTTTACTCTCATGGATATGGTGACACCATGTTCTTCTGAATCCATCTTAGGCCATGTGGGCCTAAGGTTGTACCTCCCTCATTTGCTCTGACCATGAGCCCTCATCTGTCCTTTGGTACAATGTGTGGAAGGCAGGGGTGAGGAGGTAATTCGATGTCTAAGCATTCTCTAACTGCAGCCGAAATGTTAATGTCTCTGGTGGAGAGACAATAATATCTTAGAGAAGAAGCATTTCATCTTAAATTTCTTTTGCATTTTTTCATTGCATCTAGCTCCGTTAGGCATTAGCATGTGATTATTATTTGTTTATTTGTTTTTCTTCTCTGATAGATTGGTTGCTAGGCCTACAGAATACTCAATCTTCTCAATAAATCAAATATTTAATTCAGAGGATCACATGCTTAATATTTTCTCTCTAAAAAAGAAGATATTAAATAATGTTGGCTTATTGTCTTGAGGTCAGCATTCCTCAAATAAAGAAAAGTAAAATATACGTTTTTTTCTTTGGGCAATTACAGATAAATTCTATTTTTAAAATTGAGTTGTAAGTATGTTATGATGTCAAAGACTAAACCATTTTTGGATGGTATGGAAAAAGACGAAGTAAATGGACACAGGTTTCTTGAATGTAAAACAAGCGTTGCTTTGTTTTTTTGGAAATCATTCTCCCTCAAGAAGTACTTCTATGGCATTATGTTGATCCTGACAGAAGCAATTCTGCTTTCCTTTCTCTGGTATGTGGTATGGTTGTAAATGTTGGTGTGACATACTTTAGTATGACATAAAAGTCATCATGAGATTTATGGAATTGACCAGAATCTTATTGCAGCCAGATTTTCCCTAACAATCTAAGCCTGACATCAATTTGGACGATGAATTCACTCAATTTAAATTTCTTTTAGCATACAGACAAATAAGTGGTAAAAATATCTGCCATTTGCAATGGATACCTACTTCCAAATCTATCAAAATCCTGTGTTAGTAGTAAAATTAAACTGAAAAATGCTTTGATTCTCTTTCTTTTTTAATCAACATGTTCACTTGTATATTCGATGTGAAAATTATTGTAATCTGATTTTTATTTATGTCAGAATAATATCTTCAAATGTGGATTTGGCAGAATAGAATAGGAGTATATGAATAAAAATGATGGGAAAGTTTAGAAAAAATAATTACACTGGAAAAAAGATATATAGTATAAGAAAGATATATAGTATATAGTATATAGTATATGGCTTAAAAAAACAAAAACTAAACTAAGCAAAAAGTGCAATAATGGAAGAGACTAGAGACATAAGAGCACAGAAAGGGAAAAACAATTTATGTTTTATTTTATTTAAATACTTCGAAGTGCTCAACTGTAAATGTTTAAAGATTTTAAATATAAATACTTATTTTAAGAATATGTTAAGTTTGGGATGAGTCAAGATATTGAAAGCCAAAGATTAGAAAGTTTAGTAAGAAAAAGTGTTACTGAACATTTATTAAATTATACAAATTGTTTTATTTGGAAGCACTTGCAATACTCTATTCTGAGAACTAGAGTGTATGGCACAAATCTTTCAAAGAACTCTGAGTTCATATTTCTCAGACTATTCTGCTTTTAAAGTAGCCACTGATGACAATGACCTAATGAAGTTAATAATTTATATAAAATAAACTATTTGGAGATACAAGTCAGATGTAAACTCTGGTATGCAAATCTGCTGGGCTAAGAGAACTTTTTATGAGCAAACATATATTTAGTGATTTTGAAACTTTCCCTTGCATATTGAATTTAAATGTGAATATCAATTTGTGAACATTTTTAAAGAATGAATTAATTCATGCAATTGTTATTAAAACAGTTAATAATAGGTTGTTCAAATTCCATGTATGGTATTCAAATAATTCAATTATTTGACTAAATTGAACCAGGTTTTTTAAAAAAAATCTGTTATTGTCGCAAGACTGTTTCAGAAAAATACTGAAATTGAGTAGAGATTAAAGCATACTCTCTTCTAAATTTTACAGACTATTTGTTCCTTTTTTAAATCACAGATTTTATTTATCATTTTAGAATACTGAAATATTTCAATTTATAAAAGAAAGTAATAATTTTTAACTTATAGGACATTCTCTTCCCATGAAGCTTAAGAAAGGCAAGGAATAATGAAAAAGTTTTCTCAGAATAGAAAATTTAGAACTGCATGGTGTATACTGCATATCAAATTTATAGTTTAAATGTTTTCTGATACCCTTAATATTGCATATTATTAATACAGATTCCTATGGAATCATTAGATCATTACAGAATTCATTTCCTATATCAGTTTAGAATAGCTAATTATGAGTTTATTATTAAAACTATCGCTTCAATTAAATTACAAATTTTAATCTGTACCAAAGCCAGAAACTAAATCTTATAACAAATATCCAGATGAACTCTTCCAGAAAATACTGAACTCTTTTTAATGCAACGATGAACCACCCCAGGCACTTACTAAAGTTTGGTGACTATCGAACCAAATATAGTTAATTGCTGGTATTCAAGTAATGGAACAAACAAAGCCAATTTGTGAGACAGATTTGAATTTAAATGCATAATCACCACTGCAGATATTTGTTTTAAGTAAGTGATTACAGGTTTTGCATTTGTAAAATTGAGAAGAATAATGGAACTAACCAAGTTGGGTATGTATTTTGTAGACTACAAAGTCTTTACCATGCTGACACTTTCCAGAGGTTCAGGGGAGTAATGTCAGCATTTTCATGTGACTCTCATTACCTGAGGATTCAAATCAGGGGGAACTAAGAATATGTGTGTGTGTGTGTGTGTGTGTGTGTGTGTGTGTACCCATGCACCCATATGTGAATATTTGCATATTTAAAAGACTTTGCCAAATATTTAAATTCAATCCAGACTTATGTTTTTGGTATAGATCAAACACAAGCGTAAAGCAGTGATGAGAGAGATGAGCATTAGTATCTAAGGATAGTATCAATGAACTTGCAATCTCCTTTAGCAAATATATCAATTGACAATTGAATGACCTTAGCAATATTATCCAAGGCGTGGTACATCAATACCAACAAGGCAGTTTGGCTTGCGTGTTTACTTCCAAACATATTTTGATCTGGAGATGTAATAAGAAGCAGTACTTAAGGAAATGCTTTCTCTCTGGTGACTCTAATGCGTAGGGCACAAAAGCAGTGTACGAAAGAGTAAAATTCTGGCATGGGAGGAACTCTGCCTTGGATCATTTCTCTTCTAGGTTTTTTGAAATCTTGTCATGTAAGCAGGTAGGAATGTCATGCTAAATCCACATTCTCAAAATAGTAAACAAAAATGGAGGAGACAAAAACCTGAACTAAACTAAATGTTTTTTCAAGTTTGAACTCTATGGGGCATCCTATCAGCAAAATAAATTAAGCATTATTGACTTGTGTTTTGTGGCATTTTTCACAGCCCTGATACATGTGACCTGCAAGATTTCTCCAGGACCTGCAGTCAAGTCGACATCAATTACAGATGTGAAATGTCTCAGCTGCAACACCACAGTTCATAACACACCCTCTAACTTAGCGACTATTTTGGACCATTGAGAGAACAGCGTAAGCGTTTATGAGAGTTTAGAAATTCAAACTCCAATGAACAAGACACTGGAGGCTCCCTGAGCAAAGTTTGAAAACACTCTGCATTTGCATGTTAATCTCAAGATGAAAATTTTGCATGATAAAATATTGCAGACAAGTCCTTTGCCACAGGGAAATTCTGCACTGGAAGCTAATGGGAACTACGAGAACTGCTCCAGCAGTCTCAGAGCAAGGGTAGGAATTAGATGGCTGTCCATATTTATGCACCAATTCACCAGTAAGTTTAGTCAGATAAAAAATATCACAATGTTACCATTTAAAAGCACTGCTCCTGATGTTTAACTGTATTTCGGAAGGCCATATATGTATATACATGCAAAAGTGTGTAATTTTGGAGAGGAGGAAATCAGAGAGGAGAAGAGGGGGAACAAACATTAGCCTATGTCTAGTTGGCCAACTCAGGAGGAAGGGAAAGAATTCAACTGGAGATTCTTGAGAAGAAACAAATGAAAACTATTCTAAAACTTTAAAAGAAGATTAATTTAGAGTTCTCTTTGGAAATTGTAGGCTTAATAAGTCTCTAGTCATATTCAAGTTAAACTAAGTATCCATATCCAAAAGAAATGAGGGAGTTGGACAAATAGTTGGCAATGATCAGGCCAAGGGGATAAAATGTTAATAATTATTAAATCTGTAGTCCAGAAACCTGTTATTCTAGGCAGTGGAATAAGATGAAATTTCACACAGTGACCCAGTTTCAGTGGGTTTTAATGTTCTAAGCAGATAAAAGAGGCTGTCACACACCTATGGCAAGACCTAAGGGTCAGGAAGCATCTTAGAATTGACAAAGTGAAGACAAATATCTTCCTTAAAAAAGTTTACTACCTTTCATGACATGAGAGAGAATGACTACTGCTCTTTGCTTACCCTCAGAAGGACCTGGAATGTTTAGTAAGAGTATCTCATAAAATCCATTACATCATTATACTGCTTCTTGGATAAGGTTTGCTGAAAGGAAAAGAGAATGTTTCTAGCAGATCCTGAGAGTTGCTAAAAACAAAAAACAAAAAACAAACCAAAAAACAAAAAAATCAACCTTTGATAAAGTAATGGATTTCAAAAATTAAAATTGCTTAGCATGTAATGTGTTTGTGCGTGTGTGAATGTACATGTTCTAGTATGATGCTACAAGAACAGATTCTATACCTGAAATAATGTTTTAATACTGCTCTGGGTGTACTTTGTTTACCCTGCCACATTGCTTCTTCAACTTTCATCACACCCCAAGGGAAGGTCCTGCCTCAATAGGCTACTGCGCTGTCTGATTTGTTGTTTACCATGGCTGTGATTTGTGCTACATGTTCCACAGCTGTCCATTTTCTAGTTTCACATCTACTTATCCATCGATCCATTGATGGACATCTTGGCTATTGTGAATAATGCTGCAGTGAACATGCGGATGCAGATTACTCTTTGAGGTCCTGTTTTCATTTCTTTGGATATGCACCCAGAAGTGGAATTGCTGGATTATACGATAGATCTATTTTTAATTTTTTGAATAACTTCTATACTGTTGTCCATTGCTTCTTCATTCCTGAAATACTTTTCTCACTTGGTTTCCATAATATGATTATGTTCTGCTTTTCCTCGTGGGCCACTCTACCTTCTCTCTCAGTTTAGTTTACTGGGTTCTTTTTCTCTTCCCAACATCTAAAATTTGACATCTTCATGTATATCTCTTGTATTTTCTTCCCTACTTAATCACCTTCCTTCCCAGAGTTTTAAGCACCAGTGTTCTATGAATACTTTAAAATTTGTATCTGCAGACTTCTCAACTCTTGACATAGCTCGTAGATAACTCAAACTTAACACATTGGAAAAGTTAATAATAACAATGGTTTTTATTGCTCGTGCTATGTGCCAGTCACTGTTGTAAGTGCTTCATCTACACCAACTCATATAATCCTCTTGGTAATTTTCTTATGTAGGTATTATTATTATCCAGTTTATGAACACAGATCATATAGTAAGAGAGGTTGAGTAATTTGCCCAAGATCATAAGGTAAGTAATGGGCAGAGAAACCCACTTTAACCCAGTTAGGTTCCAGAGATCTTGTTCTTTAACCCCTAGACTTTAGATGATCTTTTTGCCTAACATCATCTTTTCCTTTCTCTCCAAGTGAGAAGTTAGGAAGCACTTTTCATCTTTTAGGAATTTTACCTATCCAGAGAGGCTGTCCTTGATCATCTCATCTAGGGCAGCTCCTGCCTGCTTAACCTCAGTTTCAGCCTCCTATTTATTTTCTTGAAATCATTTATTAAAAATTTCAGGTCATGCAATTCACTCATCATTTTTGTCAGATACCGTGGATTGTTTTGCCCAGTACTCTAATCTCTTTCTTCTGTGCCTTCCTGGACCTGAAGACGTGAAAGACCTAACATCTAT
This sequence comes from Aselliscus stoliczkanus, assembly GCA_033961575.1. Classification (NCBI taxonomy): domain Eukaryota; kingdom Metazoa; phylum Chordata; class Mammalia; order Chiroptera; family Hipposideridae; genus Aselliscus; species Aselliscus stoliczkanus. The sequence goes on along the minus strand of CM066734.1, from coordinate 91,323,909 downwards.
GGTTCTAAGGCTACCACGCAGCGGGTTTTACATGTGACTTAGTTTTCTTCAATCAGAAGCTCTCCTAAGAGAAATTAATTTGGAACAAAGTTATGTGGGAAGAGACAGAGGACCTGAGGAACAATGTCACTCACACAGATTATGGCAGAAAAAGCACATCTCTGGAGATAATCAGGTGTGGGAGAAGATTCCAGACATTGAAGCTCCTGATTGTTACAGGACTAGCATGTTTCGGGGACTGCCACCTGTGGCAGACGCTTCCTGATAGTGTATTTCCTGATTGCAGTGGAGGCTGAAGCTCTTTGTCAGCTCAGTTCTGCAGTGTGGCTTTTATGTGGCAACTAGGGTCTGTGTCTTCCACCCTCAAGTGATTTTGTGAACTGTTTACACGTGTATCCTTATGAAATCTCTTTGTGCTTAAGCCAGCTTCAGTGGACTCTGTTGTCTGTAACTAAGACAGCTGAACAGTACATGTAATAATGTTTGTGTCTATTTTACCTACTAGAATATAAGCACTCCAAGAGAAAGTAACATTGTACTGTCAATTACTGAACCCCTAATGTCAGTTACAGATTAGGTCACGGTAGGTGTTAATGTATAATTATTGAATTTCATGGCATAAAGCTTTAGAAAGGTTTAGTTTTCCCTGAAATAATAGAAACTGCTTTGAAATACCCTCGAAGGAACTTCCTGCCAGCTCACTCTATTCTTGCTTCCACTCAAGGAGTACCCTGTCCTCCACTTTTCCACTGAGCAAACCCCTACTCATTTTTCAAGGACAAGCTGAATGATTTTCTTGCAGTAGCCTTTCCCGTACTTCCCCAAATGATTAAAATTATACCTTAATTTGAGTTCCTATAATACTTTGTAGACCTTTCGTTATAGCATTTCTAGAATAATAGATTACATCTTATTGTTCTGAGTGACTATGTTATAGATGGCATAAAACGTATGGGTGAAGAACGTTAAAATGACAGTGCTTGTGAAAATGTGCTAAACTCACAAATGTAAGCTATTATCTTTATTATGATATGCAGGAGCAGAGAAAAATTGTTGCTCAATTTCACTCATTGCTATTCTGAGACAGGTAAAATTCCAGTTTATTCTATACTATTTATCTTCTTTCTGTGGACTTACTTACACATGACCTGGCTTTTTCAGGCCCTGGAAAGAAGGACCAGGAAGCCCTAGGAAGCCACATGCTAATTTGTGTGGCTGACTGGAAGGGTGGAAGGTTCCCTCAGTGCAGTTTCTTAGAAAATTAAGGGATAATTTGGCTTGGAACTAGTTCATTCCTGTATACAGACATTACAATCCTACCCTCAAGCAAATAAACATAAGTGCATCTTTTTTCCTTCCTTTTATCCTTTTAATTGAATTATACCCACTTTGAAAATCATGCTATATCCCAAAATAACAATTCCTCTGGGCATTTGGAGAATTTTCTTTTTATAGGGTTTAATATATTAGGTGACTCATATTCAAACAATATAAATGATTATTATTTCCAATAGTTTCTATTTTCTTCTTTCGAGATTTCTATTAGCACATGTTAGAGAGGAGGTAATATTTTGTATTGTGAATATTTTATATGAAACATTTAGCATTTGTGATGTTAATACCATATCTCTCCACTGATTTTCATTTTATTTTTGTTAATAAACCAAAATTTACATCAAAAATTAAATAAAAAAGTAAAGCAGTAATATTTACAAAGTTAAACATAAGCCAGATGTGGAAGCATGCTTTTCCAGATTAAACATTTACTGAGTTGGCAGGAAAAGGACTTTCTTCCTCATTCATCCAAGTAAGTTTTGTTTGAATGGATTCTAATTTCTTATTCCTTTACCCCTTTCACCATTTTTCTGTTGCTTTGTCTCCCTAATCATGGTTTTCCTTACCACTGCCTTCCACAGTTCTGCACAGCTGCTTCCCAGATGAGCTAAATAGCTCATTTTCATCTTGATACAAGTTTAAACTATGGGCTAATCATATATGGCTTTCAGAGAAACAGTGACTGAAATCTCTTTGTGACAGTTCTCAGTGCTACACATTTATTTTAAAGAGAGTATTCAAGGGAACGTGACTATAGAAAAATAAAAACATCATTATCCGGTTCTGCATCCTGCAAATTATATGAGTTTTTTGAAAACCAGTGGGGAAAGGCATAGATTTATGAAGAACATCATGCATATTTTCAGAAAATAAAGGAAACAGGATTTTCCAGCAAATGGGAGAGTTTTCTAATTTCATTCTTATCTACTAAAGGTTGATTAACCAACTTTCACAGAATAGTTCACACAAATGCCTTAAAATGGCTTCACACAACATGAGTTCAAGAACCAAAGCCATAATTCTTGTTTAATGGACATATTTCATGTCTTTACACAGAAAATGAAAAGATTTAAGAACATTTCCTAATTTAGAGATATTTCAATAAACTTCAAGCCCCTCCTTTCCTTCTTCCCCTCCTTCCTTCCCTTCCCCTTTTTCCCTCTTTCCCTCCCCTTTCCTCCCCTGCCCTCCTTTCCTTTCTTACCCTCCCCTCCCCTCCCTTCTCCTCTCCCTTCCCTTTCTTTCCTTTCCTCCCCTCCTGTCCTCTCCATTCTCCCCTCCCCTCCCCTTTCCTCTCCTTTCCCCTTCCTTTTCCTTGTTCATTTTCTGCACTTTTTGGACAGTACATCACAGTCAAAGTACTTAGGTGCCCAGCACACTCTACAATTTAAACAATAAAATCCAAAAGGTTTGATATCAGAGACTTCCACTCAGATGGATGATAATGAATAGAAATTATAGGAACTAATAAGAAGGTATGATGGCATTACTGATGACTTGCCTTTTCATGTTGGACTTGTTTACTGCTTTCTTTATTTGAAAGTGGGAGAGGGAAATGAGAGGTGGAATTCTGGGTTACAACAAAAGAAGCCAAACTACTTTAAGAAAGTGCCATTATTCCATTCCATTCCATTCCATTTTGGCAGAGTTGCATGCACTTGTTACCAGATTGCAAGTTGTGTTCATGAATCAGAATTACACTGCTTGACTGTTTATATGGTTCACATGCTTTCTTAAAAAATGATATGTAAAAAAAAAATAAGTAAAACTCCAATATAAATATTGATAGAAAATAAACATGCTGCATGTTAAAAGCATAAAAACATTGGTATGGGAATTTTAGATCCATGTCACTGACAACTTCCCTTCTGTTGTGCCTTTACAAGTTAAAGGGTGATTCAACATAAATGATTCAGAATATTAACGTATTAACAAGTCTTTTATGATATTTGTGTGTGTGTGTGTGTGTGTGTTCAGATACATTATACTGCTGTTTCCGTACCTAAATAACATCTAATTCTGCTAAAGTGGGTAAGTCACACAATGAATGAATTATATTAATCATTTCTGAATTCAAATGCTCAGGAAAACTGTATTAGGTTTGACTACTTTAGTTAGTGTGCTTATGACTAGGTGTGAAATCTTTGTATGTTTCTGGGTCTTCTTATAGAAATAGACAAGAGTAAGACATCATCAAATCATTCTCCCTCAGGTTTGTCCATGGATACAAATTGAGAGATCACCAAATTGAACTTAATCATTTACTTCTTTTAAAATGACTTTTTTTACTCTGAAACATAGGTATAGGGAAAATACAAAATAACACATGGGTTGTTATTTTTACAGCAAAATCTTTAAGATCAATTCAATTTTTCAAATCGTTGTTCTGGTTTTGATATTCTTTTATTTGACAAACATTTTGTAATATTAGTAGAAAATGAAACCATATATTGTTTGAAGAAACTGGTCTTGCATTGTTTCATTCAATTACATAAATTAGTAAAAATGGAATGAATTTAATTTTATAAGTAATTTGGCAGTTGAAGTTCTAAAGTTTAAGCATATGCTCTTGTGTTCCAACTTAGTGCCCAATGCAATTCTTTTGTGTAACAAACTAGAAACAAATGAGAGTTTGGTAATATAAAGAAAATCATTTCTACTAAAACCAGAAGGAAATTCAGAGACTGCACATATCACACACACTATACTCTTGGATATATATACATTATTTTATAAAAATAATGAAAATAGGACTATACTAAAATTTTAATTATTCTCTAACTTCTACTTCATGTGGTATGATGGAATTTGATCTGGAGAATTCATAAAAAAGGTTCTAATGTTATCTGACAGTTTGAAATCTAGTGAAAATTCTGCCCTACTACCAAAACAAGTTTTGATGGTCAATGGCAAATGTCCAGACTTAGAATGTAATATAATAAGATAATATAAATATAATGAAAGAATCTTTTGACAGAATTGCTATGGTATTAATAGCCAATACAAACTCAATATTATTGTTATTAAAAAACAAATATCAGCTGTAAGTAAAAGTAATATACACCCTTTCTCTTTTATTTGAATAGTCTTCCACAATGCTAAAATGTTTTTTAAGTTAAATATTTTATGTAGAACCTACATTTCTGAAATCTTCCAAAATTGCATTAAAGTATTCCTTGGTAAAAATCACTCATTTAATTCAGTCTATTTGTGTAATAGATATTTTTAATCAGTCCCTGCCACATGCCAGGCCTTAGGTAGGCACCAGAAGTACAAATATGTTATAAATAGAAACATATTCCCTCACATTTCCACAGGAGAGCAGTTCCATAGGAGAGGTAACTGGTTTGAAGAGGTCATCTGATCCCTTTGGGCCGTATGTTCCCAGAGGTAGAGTCAATGCATTGAAAGTCAGTATGTAGATGGTTAGTGAGATAGGGTTACAGGCCTATTACAAACTGAGGAAGAGTTCTCAGAACCAGCTTTTCCTGAGGCAGCCCTAATGCCTGGTGTCAACAGAGGGATGCAGAGGCATCCTCCTGGATCAGTGTTTCTTAAAGTGTTGTCCCTGGATCAGCAGCACTGCATCACTAGGGACTTGGACAAAATTCAAGTTTCAGGCCCCATCTCAACTCTACTAAATTAAAAACTCTGGGAGTAGGGCCCTGAAATGTGGTTTGAACAAGCTATCAGGTAATTCAGAAGCAGGCTGACATCTGAGAACCACAGATTAGAGCCATGGCTGTCTTCATGGCTCACCTCCTCCCGGTCTCTGCCAAAGGCCAGCTGAACAGTGCACTGAGGTCTTCCATGACCAAATTAATTTCAGCTAGCAACCAGAAATCCCCTTTTTCTGCTTAATTTTCTCCATAGCACTTATCCTACTTTGATATTTCACACAGATATATAGAGGCTGTACTACTTAACATAAATACAAACTGCTATAACATGTATATATTATGTATTATAGTATATACTATGTATTATATAATATATATATTAGTAGATAGATAGATAGATAGATAGATAGATAGATAGATAGATAGATAGTTAGTTTTTTGTTGTTTATTTCCTGTCTCCTACTACTGGATTATAAGCCCCATCAGAAAAGGTTTCCATTATTCAGGTAAATGTTGTGTCTTCAATTCCTAGAACTCGAACACTGAATAGCGAAGGTGTTCAATAACTATGTGTTGAAAGAAACCTCATTGGGCTTTTGGTGAGTTCTTTGTCAGTCATAGCCCTGAGACCACTGAAAGTACACGTATTCGGCACCCCAAACCTCCAGTACCATGGCTGTGCCTGTTGAGGGACTCACAGTAAATGTGAGTGGAGAATGTGGGAACAGATATTCTGGTAGACAGTTAGGAAAGAGCATGATTTATCTAGGAAACAGTGAGTAGTTCTTTGTATGTAATTCAAGCATTGGCTATGTGGAGAGATAAGTAGACACATGAAACAAGATAGGAAAAGTTGATGGGAACTGTTTTTTTTTTTTTGACTTCTCTAAGATTTTGATTGTCTTGAATCTTTAAAAAAATGTATCATTAGGTGTTTAAGTAGAATTCTAAGTTATTAAATGCTAATCTACATTCTTGGAGTTTGAGATGATTTTAATAACAAGGAAGGTAGAATTTCCAGGACAAATAGAAATCAGGATGGGAAGAGAGCAGTTAATATCTTTAAATTTAATGCCGGAATGGCTCCACAATTTTCCCACAGGAAGTATTGCAGACAGGTACAGATTTAGTCCATGTTGTTTCATTCTCCACTCTTCTTTGCATGTTGACTCAGCCATAGTCAAGAGAAAATGTCTTAAAGTAATATGTCATTATAGCCATTAGTTAGAAAAAGTGAACTAGTTTTTACTTATCACCTGGGTTAATCTATTAATAGTATAGTTTTAAAGATAATATTTTAATTGCATCTTTTTTAAAAAAAAGGAAAGCAAAATAAAGAGACTCACGTCATGTAAAGTAGATAAATACACAGCACGCTGGGGTGTTAAAAGAATCTGGACTAGGGATTAGGAAGGCTTACATCTAGTCTCCTTCTGTCGCATCTACCCTTTAGTCTTAATGCAAGTCATTACTCTTCTAATTTGTGAGATTTACATTCAAGCATCCCTAGATTTCTAGATTACCAGTTATCAATAGATTTCTAAGTGTTCTTAAGTTATGAATGTTGGACTTCTGAACAGAACCTACCTGGAACGTATTGACTATGTATTCTAAGAATTGGAGCTGATATTGTTTGCTACGCCAGTTAGCAAGACGTATTCCCTAAAGCATCATGTTACTTTATTTTTTTGATTCTTTGGTGACCACAGCTATGGTATCTGCAGAACCATAATCATGGTGCATCCCTACTTATTTTATTAACCCAAATTAGGTGGTCACTATATAGCTGAGTCAGGGAAGTTGTAGGAAGTTGGAGATATTTATTTGATGTCCTCAAGTTTCTTCTTGATATATACAAAATTAATTTTTAATGGAAATTATGGGTTTGGATTTTGTGGAATAGTGTGAGAAATTAACTGGCAATTACTTTAGGAAATGGTTTTGAGTTCCAACCAATACACAAGTGCAATTTTGGCACAACATTTATTTGCACATCGGAAGTTGTCTATGATGCCTGCTAGCTCTACACAATAACTTTAACTCTATTTAAATTTTGTTATAACAAATACATCCTTTCTTCTAACTTAGAAAATTAAATTTAAAAAAAATCTGGATATCAAGATTAATTTGTTACATATCCTTTCTTTTTTTTTCTTTTTTCTTTTTGTATTTTACAAACACATGTGTCGAGGGCTGACTTTCAATAGATTGCAGCAAGGGAGCTGAACATATTCTTTCTTAAGAGAACCCCTTGTACACTGTTTGTGGGATTGTAAATTGATTTAGACATTATGGAAAACAGTATGGCATTTTCTTAAAACAATTAAGAATAGAACTACCATATGATCAAGCAACTACTCTTCTGGGTATTTGTCTGAAGAATATGAAAACACCAATTCAAAAAGATACACGTATCCCTATGTTCATTGAAGCATCATTTACAATAGCCAAGATATGGAAAAAAACCTAAGTGTCCATTGATGGATAAATAAAGAAAACGTGGTATAAACACACACACACACACACACACACACACACACAAATACTACTCAGCCATAAAAAAGATGAAATATTGCCATTTGAGACAACATGGATGAATCATGAGAGTATTGTGCTAAGTGAATTAAGTCAGATGGAAAAGGACAAAACTCGTATGATTTCACTCATACAGGGAATATAAACAAAAAAAGTAACGAACAAACTGACAAAACAAACTCAGATACAGACAACAAAATAGTGGTTTCCAGAAGAGAAGGGTTTGGCGGGGAGAGTGAACTGGGTAAAGGGGGTCAAATATATGGTAATGGAAGCAAACTAGACTTTTGGAGGTGAGCATGCAACAGAATATACAGATATTGAATTATAATATTGTACACCTAAAATTTATATAATGTTATTAACCAATGTTACCTCAATAGATTAAAAGTAAATAAATATGTAGATTTTAAACAGGAAATAGACAAATAGATAGGTTTATATAAATAAATCACTGCTACTTTATGTTAGTTTAGCTACCAGAAAAATTTTACCCCCAACCAAAATAAAAATATACCATTTTAGAGGTGATACTGAGCAATTCTTCTTTAATGAAGGGGTCAAACTGGGCATCACTAATAAAGGGACAATTTGACATTAGATGCCTCTTCATCTGATGCAATATATTACTGATAAATAGAGAATCCTTGCTGAAAAATATTTACACTAAATACAATCAAGACTTTTTCTCCCAGTTTAAAGAAAATACATAGAAACAGAAGATACCACAAGGGACACAATAAAAGAATACCAGAATGCAGGGCAATATAAAAGGCAACTGGCCTCAACTCTTTAAAAAGTCAATGTCGTGACCAACAAAAAAACCTGTCTTGTTGGAAAGTGGGGGGAAAAGGGCTGTCTTAGAGTGAAAGACAATCAGGAGACATAAGCAATGAAATATTTGTCCATTGATAGAACAATGGTTCACAAAACTAGCTATATAATACATTTTGGGAATAATTAAGAAATCTAAATATAAGCTGGAATGCTAGATGGTAATAGGAAATAATTATTTTCTTATTTACAGTAATAGTGATGTTATACTAGAATTAATGTCCTTATTCTTTGTTAACCACAGTGGTATAGAGCAACCTGACAGGGCCTAAGCGATGAAATTAAATGCACCCAGAGATTCATATAAAATATTTAATAGTAAAATCGGTAAGATATTTTAAAATACTTCACACACACACCCCCAACATACTTTAGAGATATATGGCAATTTGGAAAAATGTTAAAAATTATTTAATCTAGGTTGTAAGTATATTGGTATCTTCGTACTGTTCTTTGAGCTTTTCCAAAAATTTTAAATGTTGTAGGAAAAAGTTGGAAAACTTGCACGACAATTTCAATGCCACTGAACAGTACACTTAAAAATGGTTAACATGGTAAATTTCATGTTATGTGTATTTTACCAGATCCTTTTAAATGTTGGAAAAAATCTTGTGTAAAGAATAATTCTGTCTCAACCACAGTAAGTGTTGCCAATAAATTAGAGGTTGTCTCAGATCTCTAATTATTCACTTAAGGTTTACCCAGAGACATAACCTGCAGAAAAACACATTCTAGGCAATTAAAAAGACTACCAGATGATTGTTCTGGGATTCTGACATTTTTTTTAAAGCAATGAACCAAATAGAACCTGGATAAAATTCTACCACAGAACAAAATGCAGACAGATATTCCAGTAGGAATTCAGTAGGTACTGTTAGTTCTAGCATATTTGGATTTTATAGACAGCCAGGAGGAGGTCCATCTGAATATAGCTTTTGGGACCTGCTTCTCCCTCCTTGAATTATCCATGGAAGATAGTACCTAATGTGTAGCTTGGGATAAAGAGAAGCTAAATAAGATAAGTATTGGAAAGTTAAATTTATTTGTCAAAGAATTCTAAGTAAATATTACAAAAATTATGTGAACCACAGTACAGAGGATATGAATAGATTCTAAAAGTATCCTGGGACATAACTGAGGTTCAACAAGTCAAGGCCAATTTTTCCCTAAAGACTTTTAGGCTGAAGCCACAATTAGAGGCCACTTTTAGTTCCGTCAGAGCTCTTTCACACACAAAGCTGTGGGACACTGTAATTCTTACTCATAGTGACTGAAAATAAAAGCCTGGTTAAGTACAAAGCGCTGCTTTCTGCCAAGCTCAATGGAAGGAGGAAGTGGCAAGGGTGGGTACAGGATGGCTGAAATTCCCCAGTCTTAACTATGGATAGCAGGATTGCTTAAAATTCTGAAAAACAATCCCAAATTAGGTTGTGTAGAGTCAGATACACATCTGCAAATACATATATATATATATATATATATATATATATATATATATATATATGGTGGTCAGAAAATTCATGACACATTTTTGCAACAAAAACATAGAAAAATACGTCATGACTTATACATATGGCTTTACAATGACTAAAACATGGGTATGAGACCAAAGGGGGAAATGATATCTGTTTATGACAAAGTCCTTAAGTAGAAACATGTATTGATTAAAAAAAAAAAATCATGGCATTTGGAGTTCCACAGGTCTTTATTTGGTCCTAGATTTCTAGTTGTGAATGCAAATGTGTCTGTGTGTAACTTTGGTTAAGCTAATTAACACCCAGCTCTATGAAACACTTTATTAAAATGTGAAAAAGATCCTTAACCATTAGGTTGTGGTAAAGAGTAAGTGAAATGATGTACATAAATTATTTAGCACAGTGCAAAGGAAGTGCTCCATTTATTTTTGTCAGTATCATAATCATCTCAGACTCTGACTCAGTCCAGATTTGTTAAGCACAACAGTATGGAGCAACCTGACAGAGCCCAAGAGGTGAAATTAACCCACCCAGAGTGGTTGAGCAAAGATCATGGCTGGGCTAATGGTAAATAGGACCTCTAAAATCTAAGACAGTCATTTAGACCAGATGTCACAAATTCAAATGCCTGGAAGATTTCAATAGGTGCTATAAATTAGTAGCTCAAGGATGATGGTGCCGCAGCTGGCATGTGTGAATGGTCAAGTCCATGTTCATCTTGTGAGAACACTCTCCATCTCAAGGAACGGCAGTAGCAGCATTTAATTTTAGATCACGGTTGGGATGAGAGAATGAAGGCCCATGTGGGAAGACCTTATTAGTTTTTAAGAGAATCTTCAAGTCCAAAATATTTATACGACATTTCCTGTTTCTCAAACATTGGAAAAATGTTAAACACATTGTGCAGGCCAAATAAAACATGTCTGCAGCCAGACACTACAAATTGGTGATCTCTGATCTATGGCTTCTTACATCACGCCTATCTAAGATCAATATTGGTCTTAAAGATTGGGGTGGGATGGAATTGAACCTCTGGATTGGGGACACACAGGCCAAAACAGAGCTCATATATATATATATATATATATATATATATATATATATATATATATAAAATGAAAAATATATATAATATGAAAAAGAGAGAGAAAGATAGAAAGGAGAATGTGAGCCATAAACATGAGCCATATGCTCGTATGTCATTTTGAATTTTCTAGTAGCGACATTATAAAGAGTGAAAATAGGTGAACATTTTAATTGCATACCTAATTTAGCCCAACATATATAACATATTTTAACATGTAATTAATGTGAATTTATGAATAAGATTTTATTTTTTTCTGACATCTATAAAATCAGGTATGTATTTTACACTTATAACACACCTTAACTCAGGTGAGTCACCTTTAAGATGCCCAAGAGCCATATGTGGCTGGTGGCTACCCTACTGGACAGCACAGGTCTAGAGTAAGTTTCTCATATTTAATTATGCATATTGAAAATTTGGGAATCATGTTAAAAATCCTAATTCTGATTCACTGGTTGGAATACAGCCTAAGATGTTTCATTTCTTACAGGCTCTCAGGCGGTGTCAGTGCTGCACATCCATGGACCACACTGAATACCAAGGAGCTAGATGTTGTGGGAAGTCTCCCTCAATCAGCATCCTTTTCCACCCAAAGCATTCCCTCCTCTTTCGAATTCAGCAAATATCTGTTGAAGAGACTAAACTGATATTCTAATGGTTAGTCAGCCACCATATTTAGATGTGGGATAACATTAATAACTTTAAAATAAGCAATATTTTATATACCACTTGCAGAAACACTGACTCACTCCTTTAAAAACAAACAAACAAAAAACAAAACTAAAACTTGGGAACCTGCCAGTATGTTACCAGCTGCTTTCATGAAAATGCATTAAGCACTGGATACAGGATAAGCACAACTTAATAATTCTAATTTCAGAGGTTTGGCATATTAAGCATTTTAATAAAACAGATAATGGGATTGTGAGGGAAATTTGACAATAATACCTCTCGAAGCTTTCATATTTAGGGCATTCCTCAGTCAAGGATATGACTATTTCATGGACTCTCCAAAAAGAAACAAAGAAAGAACTTTTTATTTCCTCCTGACCATCCTATTTGAGGGATGCATAGAGCTCTACAGGCAAATAGATCTTAGATTTTTGTTCAATAATATATACGAAAATTTAAGCACCTAAATGTGGGGAAGAATATAACTCAAGGGTTCTATTGGGCTGTCGGAAAAATCGTGATGTATTTTTCTGTTTTTCATTGCAAAAATGCATCATGACTTTTCAGACAACCCAATATATAGTTCAATCATCCTCAGGATATCAAAGCTTTAAACACAGGATAGTGTTCTGGAGGTGAGCAGTGAATTATAATGCCTAAGAGCTTGTTTTCCCTCATCATCAGTTTGCCTGTGAACTTTTAGCAACTGGTTTACTTGATTTTTTTCTTTTCTCAGATGGTAAGAATAATGCTTGTTGAATCTATTTCATGAAGTTATTATGGAGAAGTGCAAAGGAACTTGGTAAACTTTAACATACTATTATAAGTTATTCAAAAGTATGCTGAGAGGAAGGTATGAGTCAAACACATGGTCAAGATGGAGTCTAGGAAACAGACAAGATGATCAAGGAATCTGGGCCCTTTCTACTGCTGCATTTCATAGCAGTTGCAACTGTCTGTTGATATTTATATTTTCCACAGTAAAAATGCAAGACAGGATTCTAATCACAGAACTAATGTCCCCTTCTACACAGAAGAAAATAGCATGTCAAAAGGCAAGTAAATAGAAAAAGACCTTATGAAAATTTAAAGTCTGAATAATTGAACTAGGTATGGAACTATGTATACCACAGATATTTTTCCCTCTAGTAAAAACTGCTGAAGTCATTTACTGGCATGAAATCTCTTGAGTGAAAAATTTGAAGTTTGATTCTGATAGATGGCTTAAATGAAACTCATGAGGTAAAAATTATCCAGTGGGATCAATGGAATAGAAATAATTTTGTTTCAAAGGTAAGATATTATCTGGCACTGAGGAGAAAAAAAAATATCCAAAATGATAAAACTCTCTAATTGAGAAAATCACAAAATATTTTTAAAAGATATTAAAGAAGGCATAAATAAATTTAAATAAATAAATGGAAGACTTCCTATTATAAAGATGTCAATTAATTGTACATTGGTCATAACTTGAAAGGAATTCCAATCAAAATTATAACATTTTGTGTGTGAACTTTATAAGTTGGTACTAAAATTTATATGAAAGAGTAAAGGGCAACATGGCACATACTTCTGAAGAAGAAAACTAAGGTGAAGAAAGTGCCTTTCTTTATATAAATAATTATTATGAAAATATAACAAATGAGAAAGATTCTGTTATTGCAAGGAAGGGCAAAAAAACCCCACAAAAGAGTGAGCCCATAAACGAACCAACACGTACAGAACTTAACTTATGACATAAATGGTGTTGCAGACATGCGAGAGGAGATGGTGGACCTTTCAATAAGTGTTGCTAGGACAAATTATTAGTCATATGGGAAACAAAAACAAAAAGTGGACCTTACCTAACCACCATATACAATATTAAATTCAGGTAGTTTAAAGATATAAAATAAAAAGCAGGGCTGGCCAAGTGGCACGTTGGTTAAGAGCTGGGCACATTGGTTAAGAGCTGGCTTGGGATGCCAGCTCTGAGCAGCAGGACCCAGGTTTGGATCCCACATTAGGGCCAGTGATGCTGCACCCTCTACAACTAAGATGGTGAACAACAGCTCAACCTGGAGCTGGGCTGCTGTGAATCACCGGCGATGGCATAGGCTGCAGCCCCTGCTGCAGTGGCTGCCATAAGCTACTGTGAGTGGCTAGCAGCCAGTGTGAGCTACCAAGAGCTGAAGTGAGGGACCAATCTGCCTCATCTAGGAAGAGTACAATGATACTACCAACATGGGCCAGTGAAGCGATGTCCACCACAACTAGACTGAAGACCAAAAGGACAGCAACTTGTCTGTTCCCCTTCCCCAATTCCCCAATAAAATCTTTAAAAAAAAGAATAAAGCAAAGCTATAATACTCTATAGGACAACATCATATTGTTATGACCTTCTGAAAGGTAGGGATTTGTCAAAACAAAACAGAAAATATACAAACCTCGAAAGAAAAGATTCATAAAATGCATTAATCTGACACTTAAAACTTTTGACTTCTGACCATCAAAAGTCAATGTAAAGGAAATAAAATAATTACACATTGGAAGAAGGTATTTTACAATACATATAACAGGCAAAGGATTAATCAATATCCAAAATATAAAAATAAAAATAATTTCTACAATGTATAAGGAGGAATAAATAAAGCAATAGAAAAATGAGGAAAAGTCTTAATAGACACTTCACAGAAAGGAAATCTGAACAACTAATAAAAGATGCCCAACAGCATTAGTAATCATGGGAATAAAAACTAAAACCACAATGAGAGATCATTTATAACTCACTACAGTGGAAAAAACAGTTTGTTAATATGATGTGTTGATGAAGGTGGGGGTGGTTAACTAGAGCACTTATATGGTATTTTTGGTGAGTACAAATTGGTATAACCACTTTAAAAACAATTTGTCATTATCTGTATAGTCTTCTGTTTTTGGCTTTGCACTGTTTTTCATCAATTAATGAAAAATAATCCAATATTTATTTTCTCTTTCTTCATAAACTGAATTCTATTTCAGGGTAACCAAGTAAGTGATGAGGAAAAGTTATTCTCTGTGTAACAATCTAGCTAAAAAATAAAGAATGACTAACAGAATTAGAAAATCACCTTTATGCCAACCCTTAATAAAAATATTTAGGTCGCCTCCATTACTGTATGCTAAAACAATTGGATAAAAGTTGATGGAGACCTTTATAATGGAGCGACCAGACTCACACCATCTGACTCACCTACGAAGCTCACAAAGCTTCACATATCAAACATTTTTACACCCCCCCAACACACACACAAATTGACACTGAATTGCATCCAGCCAATTGACAGGGTAAAAGAGGGTAGAGGTGGGCGCGACAAATAACAGCATGGGAGTGACCAGTCACTTTTAGAATACGAAACATTTCTTAGGACAAATGACCTGGTTTCTCCATCAAACCAACAGCATAAAATATAAAAAGAAGGAGGGGGACCACTTTAAATTAAAAGAGTTGCAAAAGATAGAATAAGAAAACAATATTGTTTGGATTTTGATTTAGTAAAACCAACTGTGAAAAGATAGCTTTAAGACAATGAGATACGAATAAGGACTCACTAGGTATTCAAATTCAATGATATTAAGGAATTATTTTGCTAGGTATGATAAAGTCATGATGTTTTCTTTTAAAATGTTATTAGAAAAGAGTCATGCTGAAGTGTTAACAGGTGAAACGACATAGTATGTATATGCTTTAATATAAACAAAACTGTTAAGGTAATAGAATTTAGTATTTTTAGTAAATTATTAATTGATAGTGGTGGTGATGAAGAGGAAGAGGTCTAGGTTAGTATCTGGATTTTGCTTTGGTTTGCAAGGGTGGTGCCATTTGCAAAGATAGGGGATACAGAAGGCACAACAGGCATCAGAGATGAAAATAAGTTTAATTTTGAAAATTAAGTTGTAGGTGCTAATGGGGTACTGAGAGATTCTCTGAAGTGAACAGTAGGATAATTGAGTCAGAAATAAAGAAGAGAGATCAAATCACCCAGGGGAGTGTATATGGTAAGAAAAGAAGTCCATGGAGGAACTCTGGTGGAAATCAACATGTATGAAATAAACAAGAGAAGAGTTTAATTAGGGATTCTGAGAATAAAAGGTTAGAGTATTTGAATAGTTCTGAGAAGGAATAATCAGCAGTAAACAAGTAATGTAGAGAAGTTACAAGTAAGGTGAGAACTGAAAATAATCCACAGGATGTTGAAATCAGTAGTCACTGGTGATTTTAGCAGGAGTTGTTTCATTTAAATAATGGTGGCAGAGAACCAATTACCATGGGTTAGTGACTACATGAGATGTGAGAATTGGAGATACTTTTTATTTTGAGGGGTTAAGCTGGAAAGTGAAACCGGTAGGGAAATAGTGTACAAAGAAGACTTCCTTTGTTTAATATAAAAATTGCTTCAGCATGTCTAGAGGCAAGATAAAGGAGCCAGTCGAGAGGGTCAGTTTGACAATCTATAAAAAAAGAGAAAACAATAAATAGATGAAGTATAACTTCAGTGGAAAGAGGGATAGAAAACATCAAAAACAACTTGAATAAATTAGCTCTAAACAACACAAGAAATTCTTTTGTCTCTGAATCTGGAAAAATGTGAGAGTAGATGCATGTATAAAGGAATATTCTGCTTAGTAAGAATGACTTTTTTTTTTTTTTAAGAAAAAAATATGTTTCTAAAAGCAGAGTACAGCCACTGGGAGCGAGACCTATTTTGTTTCAGACATATCACCAGAAAAGCCTGACTCACTTTTAGGGCACATATTCCTTCACAGTTCTTGGGGAAGCCTACACCTTGCTGTGTTGGAAGCATGTGTACAAGTCTGCAGCAAATTCACTCTCTGAGAGGTGGGAGGATGGACAAGATAGCCTGGTGGTATGCCCAAGCTCAAGGGCAGGCAGACATGCTCTGAATATGGAAAGCAGTCTCAGGGGCCCACAGCTGCTAGAATCAAATTCTGACTGGAAATAATCAGAGGGGCACTCTGAAGGGGGTGTTGGTTTACAAGGAAGTCAATTTTCGTTGACAGAGAGACAGACAGATCAGGTGGTAGTTTCTGTTTAGACCCGATGTTCTCTGTGAAACATAAGGCAAATCGCATATAGAGAGAAGTCAAGGTCAGCAGTTGAGAACAATAGTTTTAAGAGAGTGGTGAAGCTTTCAAATATTTTGGGGGAGGACGGCGGAATTAAGAGTTGAGAAAAAGCACATAAATGGGTGGCTAAGGGCCACTCCAGCTGAGTTTGGAGACCACAAATTACTAGTAGCAGCCAACCCCACCTTTGTAAAATGTCCTTAAATCTCTTTCAGTAGTGCTCAGAGGTCCAACTACAGGTTCAGGCAAGAGATGTCAGGATCAATCTACTTTTGGGGGCTAGCAGGGCAGATATAATCAAAACACAAAAAGACATGGGCAGTGGGAATTATGGCAAGAGAAGTTAAATGATATGTCAGAGTCTAGGTTCAATAGGAAAAGGGTAAGTCCATGAAAATGGAGATGAATTAGGGAGTCTTTAGATAATAAGGATGGATAGAAGACGGCAGGGATATCAGAGGGATAGAGTGATGGTACAAGTGTCAAATCATGAGTTGTATACAACAGTGGAGAGTTAATGCAGAACCTGTTACTGCTTATGCGTTCTATAGCAAGTGAAATATAGCAAACTTCTAGAAGTTTATCTTGAGCGCTATTCAGAGGGAGGCAAAAGAATGGAACCTGTGAATAGATTGACAGTGTAGAGTAGTTCCTATGAGATGGGATCAGGGCTCCAGAGGAAAAGGCAGGGGTCAATAGTAAAAAGAACGATGGGTGGAAGGAATCCCAGGATAGGCCAATGAGGGGGTAAATGAAGGCAAGCTAGTCAGAGGTCTGAATTTTGGCTGGTGGCCAAAGAAAAGTAGGAGGAGAATGCGGTAGATAGACTGCTCTTGTGGCATCTAGACAGACCAAGTCCCAAGTGGTGCAAGGGCCTCATGAGGTTAGCAATTTTTAGGCTCTACTTATCTTTTAAAAGGAATGTCATTGGAAATTTACTTATCTCATCTCTGAAGAGATCCCTTCCTCAGGCTGTTAATGGAAAAATCACGCACCTATGTTCATTCCTTATTTTAAAATTTATTTATTTTTTATTCAAACCACTCTTACCACATTCCTACTATATACTCATTAGCATTCTAAGCACAGTATAGAACATAAAACAAAAACCCTTTATCCCTGACTCTGAGGAGCTTGTTCTCTTATCAAAGTTGTGAGAAATGTGTACAATTTACCTCAAATCTGTGGGTCTTGGAAGAAGTCGTCTTTTTCCATTAAAGTAAACTTCAAAATCTTCAGTCTTTAGCCTGTGGGCATAGTCAATGTATCCTGACACCTCCTGCCCATGAGAATTTCTGTCACGAATAAAGATCACGGACTGGTGGCACAAAAAAATAGAGAATGATGACAATAAATGAATAAAAGTCATTTGAGTAAATTGTATATGGTAATAAAAGCTACAGTTATGGGCCGGCCGAGTGGCGCGGTGGTTAAGCGCTGGCTTGGGAAGCCAGCGGCCCCGGTTCGATCCCACATATGAGGGCCAGTGACACTGCCCTCAAAAAAAAAAAAAAAAAAAAAAAAAGCTACAGTTATTATCCTAAGTGTTTTATGTTTCACTCTTACAATGATTCTTTGAGGCAGTGACTATTATTTTCTCCTCATGAAGAGATTTATGAAAAGTAACTGAGCATGAAAACAATGGACATTTATAGTAGTTTTATATAACAATAATAACACTTAGAGGTCAGACATTGTTTTAAGTGTTTTTAATATATAATTTATTTACTTTTCCCCCAATCCTATTGTCTTCTCTTTGTCATCATTTTCAGATTAAAAAACACACATACACACACACAAAAACCTAAGGAAAAGAGAGGTTGAGTACCTCTTTCAAGGTCTTATTGCTAGTAAATGGAAACACTCAGACTAAAATCCAGGCTCATGTGTTTGTCCTTCTAATCCCTTCATTCTTTCTTTTCATTGGAACGCCTGTGTATTTTCTGTTATAGAGATATAAATTGGGTACCTTTTGCTCAGAACCATAAGAGAAAGAAAGAAAGAGAAAAAATCCTTTATGAAACTGAAATCGCTTTACAAATTAAAATTGTTTTACAAAATTAATTCCATAGGTTAAAATTATACAGCCATGGGCCGGCCGAGTGGCATGTTGGTTAGGATCTGGCTTGGGATGCCAGCTCTGAGGAGCAGGGCCCCGGTTTGGATCCCACATACGAGGGCCAGTGACATTGCCCTCTACAGCTAAGGTGGTGAACAACAGCTCCACCTGGTTGCCTCTATAGCTCCACCTGGTTGAAAATAATAGAGATGGTGAATGTTGCCTTTATAGCTAAGATGGCTGGTGACGGTGTGGGCTGCAGCCCCTGCTGCAGTGGGCTGCCATAGGCTACAGTGAGTGGCCGGCAGCCATCATGAGTGGCTGGCAGCCAGCATGAGCTGCCAAGAGCCGCTGTGAGTGACCGTCCAGAGGCCGGCAAGCGACTGCTTCACACAGGAAGAGCACAATGATGGTACCAATGTGGGCCAGTGAAGCAACGTCCTCCACAACTAGACTAAAGAACAAAAAAAGAACCACAACCTGTTTGTTCCCCTCCCCTAATTCTCTAATAAAATCTTAAAAAAAAAACTAAACTAAAAATTATACATTAAGTACTCATTAATAGTTCTCATTAACAGTAATTCCTTCACAAATGTCAGGCACTACTGTAGGTGCCAAGGATACAGTGATAAACAAGACAGTAGAAGTCCTAACTTCTCAGAACTTACATTCCGGCAATGGAAGACAGATGATAGACATGAAAAGAAAAACAAAAAATTACTTCCAGTGAGTGGTAAATGTCATAAAGCAAATAAGGAAGATGGCTATCTAGAGGGTTGTTCATGGTGAAGACTACTTTTGGTAATTAGAAAAGAACTTGAGGAGGTCACACTTAGCCAAGGCTTGAAGGATGAGAAGGAGTAAGCCATGTGAAGATCTAGAATAGGATCAGGCAAAGGGAACAGCTGGTACAAAGGCCCTACAGTGGACAGAAGGTAACGCGAATGGATGAATTATAGTATTTTTCCTTTCAAGATATCAACCTCAAGTTCTAGGAGGGAAAAAAACAAACCAAGACAAAAAACATACTGTAATTGTAAAAGCTCTTAATGTATCTATTTCCAAATCTAGATCAAAGTGTAGAATTTCTTGGCAAGGTTCTCTATTTTACAGGAAGAACCTGTAAACAACCTTTCTTTTCCTCTTAGCAACCATTGGATGTTACTTATTGGGACTTTGTGCAGTCAGTGCAGGAAGCACAGATATGGGTTACCTTAGATAACAGAGCTTCCAAAAAAGGTGAAGTTAGAAAACTTAAGGAATTCTTTTCCCTGCTGATATGAGAAACATTACTAACAATACCCCAATGGAAAAATGGAACAACAGACACGCTGTTTACAATTAGGTGTTATTCTGCTGATTAGCATCATCTTCCTGCTTTCTCTGGTTGTTCGGCATTAGGTGATGAGAATACTGTGCTGAGAAAGACTCTCAGACATGTTTTTGGCTCAAGGAAATGTTATGATGGATTAGCAATATTTCCCAAAAATATGGCTGGAGGAATGAGCATTCATTGTTATTCCTGTACTCAATCTTATATAGATTCAATCCTTAGTCCTCCTCATTTCCTCCATATAACTCCAAGTTAAATTTATACAGATTGCACCATAATTTAAGCTTTCTTTTTTAGTTTTTATAGCACAAACTCTAAATGGATAGTAACTCAAAGAGACTTCTTGAGACTCTAACACTACTAAACCAAGAGCTAGCATTGATGTCCCTTCCCTGCTCAAACAAGACCATGAGCTATAACTACAACTATCAGAATTTCATATGGAGTACTAAAGGTGCTAGGAATCTTTATTCCATCAAGGCTGTTCCTGATGTTAGGCCAAGTCATGCAAGGATAGAGAAAGAGAAAAAAAGTTCCAAAATAAATCCGCAACTTTTAAAATGAAACTCAATTAACAGAAAAAAAAAAATCCTCTTTCTCTCTCTCTGTCTCTCTCTCTCTGTCTCTCTGTCTCTGTCTCTGTCTCTGTCTCTCTCTCTCTCTCTCTCTCTCTCTTTCTCTCTCCCCCCCTTTTTTTTTAAAATTCTTTTATTGCGAAATACACCTTTTTTTAAAAAATTTCTTTCTCCCTTTTAAATGAGAGATGAGCCAGCCTTATTTTTCCAGCAGAGTAGTATATCAGATATTGTGACTGACCTTCCTGCTGAAAACAAAAAGTCTGGATATAATCTAAAAAGCAAGTTGTAACGTGCATTTATGCTTTGGCAAGAAAATGGGTAATACTCAGAGTCCAAAAACTAAGGGAAAGCAGAAACCCAGAAAGGAAAGCAGAGTCCTAAAGTCATCTTTGTCCTGTAGGCATTTTCCCAAACCAAGGGAATTTAAGCAAGGATATTATGACCTTGTGGGGTGGGGGTGGCAGGATACAAAATCCAGCCTTCAAGTGGAGAGACTAACAGGACTTATTGCCTCTATATAAAGTTGAGAAATCAAAAATGATGAAAAAATAGCTTTGATGTGTCCAGAGAAAAGAAGAATCATTCCATAGTTATACATCCATAACTTTCTAGTGAGCAAAATATAGAAATTTTTAGATCAAAAATAGGAGAGACTTGGCTAACAACAGGCTCTTAGCCAAAGAAATTTTGCATGATGCACTTCAGGCAAAAGAAAGGGACTCCAGCTGCAAAGTCTGAGATAAAGAATAGAATGATAATCAAAGAAATTAGTAAATAAAATATTGGACTGTATAAAATAATAATAACAATTTCTTGGGCTGGCCGAGTGGTGGTTAAGTGCTGGCTTGGGAAGCCAGTGGCCCTGGTTTGGGTCCCACATAGGAGGGCCAGTGACACTGCCCTCAAAAAAAAAAAAATAATAATAATAACAATTTCTTCCGTAATAAAAAAGATCAGCATGTCTAAAGTTTTCTCAATAAACATGTGTTTGGAGGGGGTAATCAGAGTTAAAGTGTTGGAATGTCTTTTTAGAATGAGGGTAGCTATCAATATACAAGTATTATATAATTTTAGAATTTGATAATTATGCATATATGAATCTAGGATTACCATCAACAAATAGGAAATAGTATATATGACATTAAAAATATTAGAGAAAAAAATAAAATGAAAAAGAGTGACCAGTCAGTAAAACAAAAGGCAAAAAAAAAAAAAAAGAAAAATATGAAAGAGTAGGACAAATAAATTACACTAAAATGTAATGATATTGTTATGAGCTGAATTGTATTCTCTCAGAATCCACATGTTGAAACTCTGACTCCCACTACTTCAGAGAATATACTTAGACTGGGGGCCTTTAAAGAGGTTTTAAGTTATAATGAGTCAATTAGGGTAGTCCCTAATCCAATCTGACTTCTTAAGAACAGGAAATTTGGACACACAGAGAGACATTAGGGGGTTATGTACACAGGGGAAAGAAGACTTGAGGACACAGTGAGAGGGGCCATCTGCAAGCCAAGGAGAAAGGCCTCAGAAACCAAATCTGCTGACACCTTGATTTATCTTGGACTTCTAGCCTTGAGAACTGTGAGACAATAAATTTCTGTTATTTAAGCCACCCAGTCTGTAGTATTTTGTTATGGCAGCCCTAGCCAACTAATGCAGATAGTAATAAATTAAAATAATTAAGTACAGTAACACCTTGGTTTGTGAGCATAATTCATTCTGGAAACAAACTACTCATATTTCAAGACATTGCTCGTTAAGATGTATTAGAAATGTTTGCTAGTCTTGGGAAACACTCGCAAATCAAATTACTCGCAATCCAAGGTTTTACTGTAATTACAATAGATGTAAATGGCCAAATGTTTAACTTAAAAGGCAACAGTTATTACAATGGATACAAATATACATATGTATATATATATATATATATATGATCAAAGAATATATATATATGAATTTTCTATATAAAAAAGAGCTATATAGCATATTAATATTAGTTAAAATGGATTTTAAGGTAAAACATTACTAGAGATGAAGAGTAACTAGATATTGATAAAAGATTCAATTCACACAAATATATAACAATTCCAAATTTTAACGAACCTTTTAAAATATAGCCTCAAAATATGTAAAGAAAAAATGGATAGAACTGGGCTGGCCAAGTGGCTTGTTGATTAAGAGTAGGCTTGGGAGCGCGAGCTCTGAGCATCAGGGCCACTGGTTTGGATCCCACATGGGCCAGTGATGCTGCGCTCTCTACAGCTAAGACAGTGAACAACAGCCCAGCAGAGAGCTGGGCATCCGTGAGTTGCTGTCAACGTCGTAGGCTGCAGTGGGGCTGCAGTGGGCTGCCATGGGCTGCCGTGAGTGGCCAGCAGTCAGCGTTAGTGGCCAGCAGCTGGCGTGAGCTGCTGTGAGCCGCTTTGAGCAGCCATCCAATGGCCGGAGACCGATCTGCCTCAGCCAGGAAGAGCGCAATGATCACAAAGCAACATGGGCCAGTGAAGCGATGTCCTCCACAACTAGACTGAAGAAAAAAAGGATAGCAACTTGTCTGTTCCCCTCCCCCAATTCCCCAATAAAATCTTTAAAACAAATTGATAGAACTATAAAGATAAATGGACAAGTCATCATCACCGTTGCAAATTTATCTTCTCATTAAATTCTAGATCAAATAGAATAAACACATAAATGCTATCGAATTAACATAGATTTAAAACTTAAAAACACAAAGTTGAACGCTCAGTTTTTACCTTATTCAAGTACCTAAATATGTTTACTCTTCAATGTTCATGTGGATTAAATGACTGATGGTCCAAAATTATAAATATTTGGTCATAATTGCACTATATTATATTATTATGTATAGTCCTCCCATGTGAAATAAAGCCCCTGTTTATGGAAATCTGAGTAAATTTATTTCAAATTTCACTTTTCCAGCCTTGAGAGAGTTAAGTGTCTGCTCTGAGAGTTTTGTGAATCCTGGGGTTTTCTGAAGATAGAGAACTCCAAGCAAGGCCAAACTGGGTATAATACGTTCACTGTATGTCCTTGCGTGGGTTGCTCAAACTCTTAATGCCTCTCTATATTCGTAAGTCCTATGGCCTTAAATAGGTTCCTGTAAAATCCAGGACATGCAGCTAGAGAGTGGGGCACCCACACTCACACCAGGCCCTTCCTATGCAGCCCATGTTCCTCACCACCACTCAATGTACATGCAGACCTGGACCCAATTGCTGACCCTGCAACCTGCTTACTTTGTGACACTGGTAAGTTAGTTACCCTTTTTAAGGTTCAGTTTCCCCTATTATAAAATGGGCATAACAACTGCTGTGTGAATAAAATAATACTCATTTTGCTAAGCAAGTAACAATGTCTGGCACATGGCAGACATTCAGTAAATATTATCTAATACTTCATTTTTTTTGTTTTACTACTACCATTGCTATTGTATTTATACAATGCTAAGAGTTTTATCAGTTTCTTAGAGATAAGGAAATGGAATAATTATATCAAAATTCCATTGCTTAGGTGTGTATACTTATGTTCAAGTTGTAGTACATAATATTCCTTTGTTAAGTTTAGTCATTCTCAGTTAAAACTTTGGATGTATTTTGAAGTGAAAATTCAAACAATTTTTCCAAGTATTATACAGGATGGACCTAACTGTCAAGAAAGTCATGATTCTGGCATCCAGAATGTGCAGAATATGTTATAAGAGTATTTTGAAGAATTATGTTTATTTCAGCCTGAGTGTGACCTATTTTAGTAATTGAAAGCTTTGTTATTTGGAGCCCTCTATTGTTTCAAAAGGAATTGAAAAATGTTAACAAATAATTATTTTAAGTTTCTCTAATAACTTTCTTTTTCTTTAACTATAACAGCTTCATTGAGGTATAGTTTATATAACATAAAATTCACCCCAAAGTTTTAAGTGTGATTTTTAGTTAATTTGCAGAGCTGTGCAGCACACTCCAGTTTTAGAATATTTTCATCACCCCGAAGAGATCCCTTGTGCCCAGTTCAGTCATCCCTATTCCCACCCCCAGCCCCAAGTAACCACTAATCTACTTTATGTCTCTACAGAGTTGTCTTTTCTGGATTTTTCATATAGACAGAATCATACAATATATGGTCTTTTTCACTCTAATAACATTTTTTATCACAGTTAATTTCCCAAAAGACACATGAAAACCATACTTGATATATTTAAGGGGTCTTTTAAATGATGATGTTATGTTTGTAAAAGGAAAACTGCCAAAATGTTCATTGTTCTTAGATAAGACCCTTTAATCTTCTCTAGACAAATCAAGGTATAACCAACACAAGTATTTCAGTAAATCAAAAGATATTCATTTGAAGCCATGAATATTGATCTTTGTTTATTTGCATCTTAAGCAGAAAACAGTAGTTTTTGTGTAAGAACAACAACAACAAAACCTCACAACAACAAGTTACTGATAAATATCAAGATGTAAGTATTCCTGATACCAAAGCAGGGGCTCAGACGCCAAGGAGCATGTGAAAACTGAGATTTTTACTGAGATGGTCTGTGACCTCAAGTGGGAGACTAATGTCAGTTGAAAAGACTTATGGAATGTTTAGTGAGGTCCTCATTACTTCTCATGTGTTGGTAAAAGATAAATTAAAGTACAATTTAGACCATTAATATATCATTTGGATCTTTGGCTGCTTCTCTTTTCCCAGAAGTGGATTAAAATACAAAATCATAAACTTGTTATGAGTTGACTACATGTGTTGCCTGATTTTTCTTGCCAAACATTAACGAGGAGACATAAACCTGATACATCAAAATGGGATTTTTTTCAACAGTGAAGCCAAACTCACTTTAAAAAAAACCCCAAAAACAGTGTACTAAGCAGTATGTCGCTGCACTAAAACTGAAACATCCATTTCAGGGAATGAGAGCTGTCAAA
Organism: Aselliscus stoliczkanus; assembly: GCA_033961575.1. NCBI lineage: Eukaryota > Metazoa > Chordata > Mammalia > Chiroptera > Hipposideridae > Aselliscus > Aselliscus stoliczkanus. The sequence continues at coordinate 91,298,332 of CM066734.1, read as the reverse complement.
CAAGCTAAGCTCTTGTCCTACACCTCTGAGACTAGCATTGCTCCTTGATGGAGACAAATAAAGCAAGAATTCTTATCTCCCAGAATTTTAATACTTTGCGCTGCTTTTATGAATCAGTAATTTTAGGGAGTCTTTATTTCATTTCAGAAGAGACATAATTTTGCAAATGGAGTCTAAATTCTGACAAACATTTGTTCTCTAACACTTCAAAAGATCTGTCATTATAAAGTTCTCTGAAACAAGTTATTTTCTAAAGTTTTTTATACTGATAATTATTTTTAAAACTCTATCTCCTCTTATTCAACTGCATTTTGGCATATAGATTTTCACTACTCACACAATTTGCATGGTTACGTTTAAGATAGTGCTTTGTCCTTCCTGCTGGAGACCTAGGCTCAGAACCAGCACTTTTACTTCCACATCTTGTTGGCCAAAGCAAGTCACAGACCAGCCCACATTCAAGGTGGGGAAAGTGACTTCTCTTGATGGAAGGAGCAAAGCATCATTGCAAAGGGGCAAGGAAAAAAAAACAAAATGAAGAATTGTGGTCATTTTTGCAAGCTGTAGTTATTTACCAGAAAGAACCTAAGAGTTTTTTGCATGTAGGTGACTGGCTTGTTCATTTGGCAACAGTTGGAGATTTGATTTCTGAGGGAAATCATTGACTGTATTATTTTTTCTCTCTCACTTTATATGCTACAGACACATTTGAAATCGCTTTTCTTGCATTACCAGTGAGGTTAAGAATAATTTACAAATATCTGATCTCACTGTAAATATCCAAAATATTCTAGAAACTTTAGTAAACAAAAATAATATTAAAAGTACTGGAAAGGAGAAAAGAAAATTATCATATTTGCATACAAATTGATAATATATTTAGAAAATCCAAAAGAGCTAACTGAAAAACTTCTAAGGCAGCTCAATAAGTTGATTCAATACAAAATATTTATATAAAAAATAATAGATTCGTTTTATACTAGCAATACCTATTAGCTGTTGTGTATCCATTCTTTATTTACATTATTTTTTTTTAAATTATAACATTTCTCCAAATATATTTTATAAAAAACATTTCTATAAACATTTTTATAAAAAACATTAATTAATATTTTAAAAACTAAACAAAGAGGCTAAGTTGCTAAAGGAAAGTTATTACTATAAATGTACTAAAATTCTAAGCAAATACCAATGTGGTATTTTTGATTACTTAAAATTTTACCTTGAAGGATAAATGCTTAATGCCATCTAAGATAATTTTGAAAAGGAGAAATAAACAGCAGAACTTGCACTATCAGATAGAAAGTTAAAATAATTAAATCTGATGTCATTGGTACAGTAATAGATAATGGAAAGTAATAACTTTAGAAACACACCCATCCATACAAATGTATATGCACATAATACATATATTTTTCTATAGAGTGATACTTTCTCAGTTTTCTGCAATGAATATCTACTCGTTCTTTAACCACACAATCCCCAAATCTTGTTTTCAAATGTACCACTCTATGACATCCATCTCCCATTTTCCTAGCTCACATACTCTGGAAGCCCCACCTTAACAACCATTTCAGATGTTTGGAGCTGCTAGTCCATTACATCACCACATGTCACTGTTTAGTTAACTTGCTTTATATACTCTTTCCTCTTTATCCAGCTTAGATTCTATAGCGAAGCATCACAATTGCTCACTTGTCTACCCCTTCAAATTCCTTGCACACATCCTTCTGTTACACTCATTGAAAAAGTTCCAACACTGTTTTAGCCCAACTTTCCTTTTATTCTGTTTTTGTATAGCAACAACTGAGTTTGACTAGAGTTAAAAAAAAAAAAAACCTATGATGGTTGGTCTCACAAATATTAATAACCATAAACTCAGCTAGACCCATAGCTCTTGAATAATAATTGCATATGATAGGCTCTTCTTCTCTTCTACACTCAGTTTTTTTCATATCTTCTCTCCTCAAACTTTAACAATACCTTTCTCACACTCAATGATTTTCTCTCTGAAAACAGAAGCAATCAGTTCAGGACCATCTCATCTTCCTCCCATTAAATCTGCCGATGCATCTTCATGGGAATCAATGTTCTTCCTTCTATCCTATTTATTATATAAGAGCTGGACCATCCAGGCTTCTCAAGGCCAGCCTCTTGTTGTGTGCATTGTGCCACATTTCCTCTCTTGCTACTCTTGAATCCCTGATTTAAAAATTTTGTTTTTTACTTTCTTTAAGATCATCACTATTGACACATAAACATGGTATAATAGCTACTGTTTGAAAAAGAAGCAGCTAGTTACAGTTCCAAGTTTCTGCTTCTCTTTACAATCTTCATGATCTCTTTAGCCATTACAGTCTTTTTCCTGGAGCACTCTGCTAAATAGACATCTCTTATGTCTACTATTCCATCTTGCCAAATCCCATGGTCAATTTTCATCTTCTTTATTTTAATTTACTTGAACTCCGTGCAGCATTTCACATAATTGTTCACCTTCCTCTTCCTTGAGATTTTTTTTCCCCCCAATCTGGCTTCAGTGACATCACATATTACCAAGATTTTCTTCTGCTTCATCAATGTTTTCTTCACTGGCTTCTTCTTGTCTTTCTGATCTGAGCTTTTGGAGTTCTCCAAGACTAAATCCTCATCTTTTCTTTATCTATATTCACTTACCAGTTATCAGTTTTTACTCCTTCATGAACTTTAGACTCATGTGGGTAGTTTTTCTCAAAACTTTGGCTCTGGCCTTGAGGTTTCCCTTGAATTTCAACATCGTATGTGTTACTGTCTACTACATCATTCTAACTGGATGTAATCCAGGCATCTTGGTTTGCAAAACCATATCATCATTCTATAAATCCACATTTAATTATGCTTCCTACAATAGGAAATAGCTTCACTGTCAAAGTGTAGAAGCCTCTGTATTAACTTTGATTTCTCTTTCGTTTCCCATATCTAATCAATTACCAAACCCTGTTGATTTTACCTTTAAGATCTATCTCAAACCACACCTTTGATTTTTATGACCATCGCCAACATCTTATTTCAAACCTCATTATCTCTCTGCCGATGTATCATAACTATTCTCCCTGACATGATTTACTCCAGCCATCTGCAAAAATATTACAGAATTTCCTCTCTGAAACAGAAAACTGAGTATGTTTCTCTTTGTTTTATTAGCTAGTTGGTGTTCTGAAGTACAACATTTTTAGTATTTTGGACTGCCCACAATCTGATGCCAAACTGACATTCCAGGGCCACTCTCACCTTCCCCTTTTAGGTAACCCCTTTTGTGCAAGATGTTTATATTTAAGCTCATATTTACAATTTATTTGTACTCAATAATGTACTCATATATTTTCTAGGACTCAAATACTACCTCGATGCATATCAAGAAATATAATTTTACCTTCATTTCTCCCTAATCATGATACCTGTTCCTCAGAAAAACCTCATTGAACTCTTTTAGCTGTTTCTAAATAACATTAATACTGATATTTCTTAATTTTTTCACTTTTAACTTCAAAAAGTTGCTTTAACTTTTCTCCATGCGCCCCCCCCCCACCACCAAAATAGAGCAATATTATAGTTTTAGGTTAAGTGATTATGCAGTGTTTACAATTTTAGTGCCATTTAAACACTAGCCACAGCTGAGCCATAGAATCAGTGAGGTCAAAGTATTTATTCCTTCAGATATGAAATCATTTCCTTTCTTCAACAATTCTTAATTTTCTAAGAGGTTAATTGCCTTGGATTTCTACTCCCTTCAGTTTTCTATGTACCTATCACTAACCCACTCCAAAAATTCCAGTACAACTATCCCTATATTCTTAATGCATTCATAATTCTCTGGTTTCTCTTTTCCTTGGAGACATACCCGCAGGAAAACACTGTCTTCTTTTGTCTGTACTTGATTATTTCTAGGCTTCCACCAGAATTAACTATCATTTTGGGGAATTCTCTATACCATCATCTGGGGAATTTTCTGTTTCTCACATGAACTCCTGTATTAGTTTTTAAAATATTTCTATTTTTGCACTTATTACTTTATATTGTAGTATTTGACATTATTGCAGGCTGGAGACTGTATCTTTATTTAACTTTGTATCTTTAGTTTCTCTCCTGGCTCTTGGTTCAAGGCAGGTGTGTAACCAACATGGTTTTGGAATTGAGGTGATTAAACAAAGTCCAACAAGATAATCTGCCACGGTGCTATTTATTTAATCATGCTTCACAGAAAGTATCAGCATGGAATGGAATAATAATGTTAAATTATAACTTTTAATTAGTGCTTATGTGCCAAGATTTCCTCTCATTTAATCCTAACATAAATTCCACAATGTAGGTACCATTATTAATCTTATTTTATAGATAAGAAAATGAAAGTAAAAGGAGGTGCTAGGGCCTGGGCTCATATGGCCTGTGTGCCAGTCAGAATTTCAACAGAAAACAATGACAACAGTTGTCTATTTACACAGGGATTGATGGATGGCATGTAGGATCACCACAAGGAATACTGCATGAAGCCAGGGATACTGCTATTGAAACAAACACCATCCTTACCACCAGCCTTTCTTCATCCTTCAAGTGGGAGAGTTTATCAGAACCCAAAAAGGAGAGAGAAATATATAGATTTAGAACATCCTGGAGAAGATGAGAGATGTTATGTCAAAGGACATACATGGTTGTAGGTAATCCCACAGAAGAAGGGTCAAGGAAATAGATGCCTTCCTGCTGGAGCCTCAGATTAGCAAATCTAACCAGGGCCAGAGACCTGATACCATGCATGTGCTTCTTCCATAGAAGCACCTCCTTAGGTAGAGAGTAGGGTGGAGACGAAAGGAAAAGGATCTGAAACAGCAAAACAGATAGTAGGAGAAGTTAGTGATTATCAGCACAATCTTGGGTATGTTTGTACCTAAGCGTTTGGCTATAAGGCCGCTATTCTTAATACTATACTATGCATGTGGGGTGGCATGCAGGAAGAGAGGTTCTGTGTTTGGTTCAGATTCCAAAAACAAAGATATTCTTATGAACAAAGGGATTTTTATTTTCTCTTCACCATCAACATTAGGAGAACATCCATCTTGCAGGGAGGATATAATTGATTAGGAGAATAAGAGATAATCTTGGAAACTAACAGAAAAATGACTGTGACATCACACAGGCATTCTTATTAACAGGAGAAGAAGCACTCAGAACTTTGTAGAGCTATTGGTTTGGATCAAAGGGCTTCAGGCACAAGCAAAGACTAAAAAAAAAAAAAATTAGAAATAAAAGTGGCTGAAAGAATGTGGTCATCCCAGTGGGATAACTGCATCCTGAGACACACAGTAGAGCATGTGACCAAATCAGAATAGAGTCTCATTGATTAACAAGAGTAATTATGGGCTAGAAACACTTCCTTAGTGAGAAGAAATTATAAAATGATACCTGAACTCACTATACAGGCTTTATAATTCATTGAATCTGAATACTGTTTTCATTAGAGACTGGATCCCATCAACATCAAAAAATCCTTTCATTGTCTCCATACAATTCTGAGTTAAAAAACAAACCAATATATCTATATCTTTTAATATAGACTTTTCTGAATGGAGTAAATCCTATTACGCTTTAGAAGGGCTCATTCAAATACACTTAATGAGAGACCAGTGTGTAATGGGTGCTGTCCTAGGAGCTAGAGATCTTATGCTGAACAAACTAAGACCCTGACCTCATGGAGTTCACAGTCTAGTGAAGAAGACAGACAATTTCTAAATCTGGAAATCTGGAATGAACTTCCTCTCCTTTACCATCCGAGCATTTTTTCTTATCCTTTCAAACTCATCTTTTTGGAGGGTTTGGTGACTAATCCTCCCTCGCTTATGCAGTGTCCCCACAGAACCCATTTCTTAGCTCTTCCCTAAACTATCACACTGTATCTTATTGGTCTCTTGACTGCTTTGTCCCATTAGATGGTAAGCTGCTTGTGATCAGGGAAGCTATCTTTTACCTTGGTTCTTCCAGAGTCAAGCCTCATGCCCAACACAGAGAAGACATGTAATAATGTTTGTAATTAAATACATAAATAAACAAAAGAAAAGAGAATAAAAATATCTTCTACCTACTTCCCATGTGTAAACCTTGAAATAGGCATGACTTATCTGCATGCTTGATGGTGAGAGTACAGCATGATAATCTTCCATGTGACAGTATTTCTACTAAGTAATTTAGGTATTTTTATTTCCATTTTTTTAATCACATAAGAAAAACATTAAATATTTTGCCCAAGGTCCCACAGCTAGTTAGTGGCCTGTTTGGTGCTTGGAATGAAGGTTTACCAACTCAAGTCTTTGCTTCCTCCAGTACACTCACATGCATTCAGCAAGCATGGAAGAATGTCTCAAATTCATTGTAAATTGTTGTTATGATAATGAGCTCATTCTTTATAAAGAGGTCCCCTATGTATAAATCTATAATTTCTGTTCCTAATGTATAAATTAGGAACATAGTACAGTTATGAAAACTTACACTACTATACTTCTTCTATATAAGGTTGTGCATGGTCTAAAGAAATGACTCAATTATTATTTCATTTTCCTTGCTTAATCACTGGCGTTTACACTTGGGTTTAGGGCACATTTTTTCTTTAACCTATAGATAAAATATCAAGTTCCTTATTTTAGTTGATGAAATAAACTTTTAAAACCTTGTAATCTAATTAAGGTAAGGATCAAAGTAAGTACTATTTTCCCATGGCATGAAATAGACCTTTAAAATATTTAGGTTTAAAAAAAAAACACCAAAAACTTAAAAATAATACCAACACATCTGAATTTACAAATAACCTATGGTTGTTTGAGATTGAGGGGAAGCACAATGGGAGAACTTTGAGGTTCTTACGAAGGATCAGCATATGACTTGCTTATTCAAGTTAATCCACATTTTGTGAGAAAACTCTCACAAAATTAATAATTATGGGATATGCTGAGCTCTTTTTGTTGGTTACAGCTTGTCCGTGTTTATATGGACACCTAGTAGAATGTTTACTTCAATAATTACTGCAGGCCAGGCCGACGGGCGCGGGCGCTGACCTTGCCTATGCCCAGCTTCCCTCCGGGGTGGCCCAGCTGTTGTAGGCGCTCTTCTATGGGACCTGCTCCTTCCTCATCGTGCTGGTTAATAAGGCACTGCTGACTACGTACGGTTTCCCATCACCAATTGCTCTTGGAATTGGACAGATGGCAGCTACCATAATGATACTGTATGTGTCGAAGCTAAGTAAAATAATTCACTTCCCTGATTTTGACAAGAAAATTCCCATAAAGCTGTTTCCGCTACCTCTGCTCTACGCTGGAAACCACATAAGTGGATTATAGAGCACAAGTAAATTAAGCTTGCCGATGTTCACTGTGCTCAGGAAATTTACCATTCCACTTACTTTACTCCTGGAAACCATCATGCTTGGGAAACAGTACCCCTTGAACATCATTGTCAGTGTTATTGCCATTATTCTCGGTGCTTTCATAGCAGCTGGTTCTGACCTTGCTTTTAACCTGGGAGGTGATATTTTTGTATTCCTGAATGATATCTTCACAGCAGCAAATGGGGTTTATACCAAATAGAAAATGGATCCAAAGGAGTTAGGAAAGTATGGTGTGCTTTTCTACAATGCCAGCTTCATGATTATCCCAACCCTTATTCTCAGTGTCTTCACTGGAGACCTTCAACAGGCTACTGAATTCAACCAATGGAAGAACATTCTATTTATCATACAGTTTCTTCTTTCCTGTTTTATGGGGAAATCAAGAAGTAAAACCTCTGCTACCAGCTGTTCTCAGTGTGATGTGGTGGGCACCTTCTGGATGTGAGCTGTCACTCTCTAGGGCTTGCCTGTGAGAGGCGTGACCCCATCTATGTACAACTCCATGTATTTTTTTCCATGTAACGATGTGCTTCCTAGAAAACAAATACTATCTTGCTGAAAGTTCTTAATATATTATTTTTTCAGTAGTCACTTTGCAAATGAAAATGTCCTAAAGGCATAGAAATTATAAGTAAATAAATAAATAAATAAATAAATAAATAAATAAATAAATAAAATGATGAAATCATTAACATTTCAGGTTTCACCTAACTTTAAGGATGAAAACTTGGTAGGTCTCTGTTTTTTAAGTGGGTCTTTAGAGGACACTAAAATCATGACATCATTCCAACACTTAAGTGCCTAAACTCTGGAATCAGGTGGTCTGGATTTGAATCCTGGCTTTACCACTTATTAACTTGGGGTCCTTCGACAAGTTATTTAACCTCTCTGAGCCTCAATTTCCTTCCCTTTAAAATGGGAACAAGCTGAAGTATCTGATCTATAAGGTGGAGTTATGTGAATTGATTGAGTAAAAAGCTCTTAGATGAGTGCTAGACACATAGAAAATGCTCAATAAGTGTTAACTATTATTGTTGTTAATATTTCTATTTTTTTTTTTTTTTGAGGGCAGTGTCACTGGCCCTCATATGTGGGACCAAACTGGGGCCGCTGGCTTCCCAAACCAGCGTTTAACCACCGCGCCACTCGGCCGGCCCAATATTTCTATTTCTTAATGTCAGTTCGGCTGTTTTCTTTTTACCTCAGACAGTTTTGCCACTACTTACAGCAAATAATTCTGTTATGTGTGCTTTACCTGGTCAAGTTTTAATTCTAAAATGTTCTAGAAGGAAGCTTCAATTTTGGCATGATGGATTTTTCAGAATCCTGCTTTCTTGCACTCTGTCATTCAAAGGACACTATAATAGAGTCATTTGCTTCTTCGCAAGTAATAGACGCCATTGAAAGCTCCTGAGCACATCCTTGGTTTTCAGAATGACTATCCCCAGGCTCAGGAGGTCCCTTCTCTCAGGGAGGTCTCAGAGCTAATGTATACGCATCCAATCCTTGACTGCTGAGGGCTCTGACACTCAGCTTCTGACTTATTTTCACTGCTTTCAAGTTTGTATTTCAAACTTGTGTTTTCCAAACACCAGACCTCTATTCCAAATTGAAAATATAATTAAAAATTATAACACTTTAAAAACGTATGTTAAAAACCAATGGAATGATGAAAAGGAGAGACTTTTAATTATTATTATTATTATTTTTTGAGTTATAGTGAAAGACTTAGCTTTAAGAAATGCTATTTGTAACCAGTAGTTCATAAATAAAGTATATGACGCAGTCAGATTGTGTTGGGAAGGTAAACTGGATGCGGGAGCTGAGATAATTTAATGCGGGCGAAGGTAAAATATAGATGGGAATTTAAGTTGATGAGCTGGACTTTTAAAAAGCTAGCTCTGGAGCTCTTTGTAATTTTGCTGAGAAATGACAGGCTCTGGTTCCTTCATACCAGCAGCTGGCACCAGCCCCCAGGCCCCAGAGGCCATTATTCTAAACTGTTTCTGCCCCAGTAGCAGGCCCTTTAATCCCACTGAGGCAATAATATATTCCTTAATAAAAACACAAAAGTATCAAATTTCCCTACTCACAGGATAAAAATGTTCTGTTCTTTGAACTTTTACTGATACTGCCGAGCTGTAGCACACAAGAGAAAACAGGATTCTGTGGATGGCTGGGCCCAGGAGTGACAGGACCTTTACAGATGGCAGGTATTCCTGTAATTTCTCAGCAAACCATGTCTCAGTGTACAATCAATGCTCTAGGACGAGTGACCGTATTTATCCGATGACTTCGGCATCCTTGCACACCACTGAGGCCTGGGTTGGAGTGAATTCTTACCAGAGATGGGCAAGATGAGCATTCTGGAAATTCTTTGAAACCTGGAATTATAAGAGAGTATTGTGCTGGGGTACTGTTGTGGCTGGTGGAATGAGTGTAAAAGTGGCTTTTTATTTTTTGAACATTTGTGTTGAATTTCTGTATATGTTTGTGCATGAAATGGTAACCAGGAACATATTGTAAATGAGATCATTTGAATTCTGTTTTTGACTGCCACTATTGTACCAGGTAAGCTTGAATAAATCAGGTTTTGGTGTATCATTTTCAGAAACAGGAAGAAACCTTTGAGCAGGGGCTCTGGTCCAGGGGTTTCCACATGGGTACCTCCATCCCTTGGACCCTATAAGCCAAAATGTGCAGCTGGCATCTGCTATCTGATTAAATGTGTATCACATGTATGTGCTATTATTTTTCAAATGTACACAGAGGATATATGATTTAAAAAATGCAGACTGGCAAAAAGCTACTGAGCATTTGCAATGCTTTTAAATATTTTTTCATTTTATTAACCCACAGATGCTAAAATCAAAACTGTCATGTGAAGGTTGACATTTTTGGTGTTAAAAGTGGTGAGGTTTCCTTTGAACTGAGTTAATAAAGGTTCTTTTAGTTCCAAAATAAATAAATAAATAAATAAATAAATAAATAAATAAATAAAAATTACTGCATAAACCACAAGATATTGAGTAAATCATGATTTAATTAAGAACACCATTCAGAATTCATATATATCATGTCTACCTTACAAAAAAGTAAGAAGTTAAGCTTTAAGAACAAAGATGGGCAATCAAAATAGATATGTCTCAATATATGTTTATAATTCATTTAACATAATATAATACAATAAATTTTTAATTTATTTATTGCTCTTAACATCTACTAGACTGTATCCTTACCAGAGGGTAGAGGCTTTCTCCTGTTCACTAGTATATTCCCAGGGTTTGAACAGTGTACGACACATACTAGGTACTCAATAAATATTTAGTGAATGAATAAAGAAATGGTTAATTAAATTAAGGAAATTAGGCATAAGAGCAATTCACGTTGATTGCCATATATTTTTGCTTAAGTTATTGTGGAGGTTGTGCTGAGGGGCATAAATAATGCAAACAAGAGTGGGGAAGAATAAATATGGTTATGAGGAATGGCATAGTAATACATAAATAAAGAATGTTCATATACAGAAATGTGAAAACAAAACAAAACAAAACAGCTGTAGTTTGGAATTGCTCGAAGGACACAGGAAAAATCTCAAAGAATTTAGAGATGCCTTTGTATTTTCTGGGACCAGTTATCCCCAAGTGATACTGCCTGAAGTGAGACCCTTCTGGTGGAAACTAGGGTCTATCCAGGGGTTTCATAAGTGTCTCATCTTTCCCTTCATCACTCAAAAAGAGAGGTGATGGTGCCTGCCCAGCAATTGGTGAGCAAATGAACAAAGGAAGACTGTGAGGTACTACCTGGAAGGTAAAATTCAGGGTGATCATGTAGAGAGTTAAAAGGGTCATGTAAAAGATCACTGCTGTAAGGGGAGCAAAGTCCTAAACATTATTATTCAGTGCTGAGTAAATTTCAGAGATATGGAAAGGGGAATAGGTGGAGATCAGCTCACTATTAAAGGGATATTTCAGGCCATTCATTCATTCTTACATTTAATAAATAGTCATTGAGAGTCCATGAGCAAGTCACTGTTCTAGACACTGATGATAAATGGTGAATAAGATAATGTTCCTGCTCGCAATAGATTGCTTTACAGTGAAGAAAGAAGAATCATAAATATGTAAACAAATAATTGCAGGTAGAGATATTGTGCTGTGAGAAAAGCACAAGAAAAGTTGATATTAATTGGAAAGAACCTAGCTACTAGAGAGAAGGTTGGATCAGGTCTCTCTGAAAAGGAAATGTTTTAATTGCAACTTGAATAATGAAAAAGCAATGGGGAAAAGGCAAAGGAAGAACATTCCAGGCAGAAAGTACAATGGCCCTCATACAGGAAATAACTTGGCTTGTTCCAGAAACAGAATGAAGGTCTATATGACAGGGTATAGTGAGAGCAGGGAAGGGGTAGGGAAGGGATGACAAAAGACAAATTTGGGGATTAGGTAAGAGTCAAGACAATGAGAAAACTCTTAGAATGGCTTTTAATTTGATTTAAATGCAATTGGAAGTCACTGAGTAGTTTTATGTAAGAGTGCTATGGTCATATTTTTAATTTAAAGACATCACTGGAAAATGTGAAAAGTCTATTGGAGAAGATAAGTGTTCTGTGATAAGAATGGAAGATAGAACAGGAGAGATGACTGAGACGTATAAACAGGGTGAAGATTTTCCCCTAATCCTTCAGGATTGGAGGGCTGCTGTAAGCAATATGAGCACAATAGACATAAATTCTATGAGAAAGAAAAGCAGTATTCTCCATTCCCCAATGTCTAGGGTAGAACTGGTAAATAACTTGGCCAAGTTCACCTATATAGGAGGTAGTGGAGCCAGGATTAGAACTCAGAAACACTGGAATTTTGCCCAGTGATATGCTGCAGCCTCTTCTCATATATATATATGTAACTTGTTTCTGTCTGGAGAAAGATGCAGGCAAAGTCCCCAGCTCTCCTATCTCCAGCAGCCATCTTCCTTATATCACCCCCAGAAGTGATGAGTCAGGGTCTAGGACATGTGTCTGGCAGAGGTGCTAGGGGCATGTGGTCTCTTTTCCTTGTCTGCATACTAAGACTGGGGTGAATGGATTAGGCTAGTTTTCTCTTAGCCTTACAAAGAAATTCTGGCTTGTTTTCTTGCCAAGACCTTCTTATTAGACCAATAAACAAAGACTGAGAAGAGGGCTTGGGTGAAAAATAACACAAGAAGCCCTCTCAATGTATTTCAAGTGTCTTTGATCACTTAAGGACAAAATCTGGTACAGACAAAAAGGCACCCTTCATGTGGTTTAGCTTAGCTCATCATGGGTCTACTTTGGGATTTGGGACAAAACCTCATTTTAAAAGAGGGTACCCATCTGCCTCATTTGGTTTATTGTCTTAGGATCCTTCCCATGGGGGAAGGTTGTTGTCATACAAGTTTCAATTGTCTGGGGATCAAATATAATTTTTTGGATTTAGATCAAAATACTATACTACTATTAGTACTAACTATTACTACTACTATTAGATTAAAATACTACTACTTTTATTAGATCAAAATAATATTACTTTAGATATAATTTATATCACGTAGTATGATTTTATAATTTTTTTTAATTTTTAAAATTTTCATTAAATTTATTAGGGTGATATTGGTTAGTAAAATTACATAGGTTTTAAGTGTATATTTCTATAATACATCATCTATCTATTGCATTGTGTGTTCACCACCCAGAGACAGTTCTTCCATCACCATATACCTATTTGACCTATTTTTCCCTTTCCTACCTCCCCCTACCCCCATCCTTTCTGGTAATCACTAAACTGTTGTCTGTGTCTATGAGGTTTTTTTTTCTTTGTTTGTTTGTCTTGCTCCTTTGTTGTGTTCAGTTTTATATCCCACATATGAGTGAAGTCATATGTTTTTTGACTTTTTCTGTCTGACTTATTTCACTTAGCATGATAATCTCACGATCCATCCATGTTGTTGCAAATGGCAGTATTTCATCTTTTCTTATGGTCTAGTAATATTCCATTGTGTATATATACCATATCTTCTTTATCCAGTCATCTGTCAAACATGTCTTGGAAACCATAAATAAAGCTACAATGAACATAGGTACATATATCTTTATGGATAAATGTTTTCAGATATTTTGGGTAGATACCCAGGAAAGGGATTGTTGGGTTGTATAATAATTATATTCTTGCTGCCAATGGGTGGCCGGATGGCAATTGGACTTGGAGCTGAACTAGCTGTGCCCTCCACAGCTAAGATTGAAGGACAACAACTTGGCTGTTTAACTTCCCTAATTCCCCAACACTATCCTCCCTCCCCAATTTCCCAATAAAATCTTAAAAAAAAAAAATCAGCACTGGTTAGTTGCTCAATTATTCAACATATATTTATAAAGTGTTTATTGCAATTGGGTGAATGAATGAGATATCATTCTTGTCCTCAAAATTTCTGCATTCTAATATATAATTACATATTTATTCTTCTTGATCATGTTTAGTTGTCATGAGTGGCAGTTGGGTATAATGGAAAGAGTCTAGAATGGGTGGAAGTGAAAACATTAGAATCTGTGTTCTGCAATTAGTCAGCTATATGACCAGAGATAAACAACTTAAGCTCTTTGTGGCTCAGTTTCCTCATCTGTAAAAAGAAGGTGAAGGGATTTATTAGACATTTGAATCTAAAAATCTAAGAGGCAAACACATTTTTTGGGGCTATTTTAGTTTGGCATTTTACAAAAATTCTGGAATAACTTGTGTGCTTAATAAATATTAAATAAAAATAAGATCATCTTAATCCTCATCTTCCTTTGTTCATAAGTCTAGAGGCTTTTTAAAGAACTCAAAACTCTTAGGTATCATGCTAGGAAAAAAGAAAATCAAAAGAAACTCTGAAGATAAGCATTAGATAAAAAGAACTTCCTTTAATCCTAAACTCTCTGAAATAGAAAACATGCAGGATGTGGTTAAGGGTAATGTCCAAATACAAAATTGTGATCTCAACATTAAAAATATAATAAATGTGTGTTTATTTTTGTTATCTTGCCATTCAAAATATCTTTCTTCTTTTTTTTTTTTGAGGGCTGTGTCACTGGCCCTTATATGTGGGACCTGAACCAGGGCCGTTGGCGTCCCAAGCCAGCGCTTAACCACCGCGCCACTCGGCTGGTCCAAAATACCTTTGTTCTTAACCATGATGATTATGCCCAAATAAACCAGTAGCATTTATCTTTAAGAAAAAAAACACCAACTTGTCTACTTATATCAATGTCAATTTAAAATATCAAGTCATCCAAGTTCTTTCAGCTTTTATGATTTGTTGAAGCACTTTTAAAGCCCCTAAAAATGGTAAACATTTTTGACAGACATGGCTTTAGAAGGAGTTAATGCTATACCTTACTAATTAATGAAAATTAGAACATCACATACACCATTGAGTTCAAGTTACATATTTTGATTATGAGAAACATCCATTTGAATGTGGATCAGTCAAATTTGAAATGTCAAATTTGTGAATTTTTCATGAAAATATGCTTATTAACATTGAGAAAGCAAACAGATTAATTGATGAATATTTTCAATTTTCCTGAGTAAAACACCTAAAGACAACAAGGCTTTGCATAGGGGTATTTACAAAAATTATCTCATTTGCAACTCATAACAATCCTGTAAGTCAGTTTTGCCATCTGGAGAGTGGGGACAACTATAACAGTTCAGTTATATTAGGCCTCAGAGTGGGCTTGCTTTTTCCTCATTGGGACCTTGATAATTTCTCGGATGTTTCCCAGGAACTTCAAGGTCTCAGCAGCAAGAAAGGGAAATGAGTTGCTCTGTCTAGTGTAGCTCTGTAAAGCAGAGAGGGGGTGTTATTCCCTTGAAACACATTCGGGGGGATTTTTTTAATGGGAAATCCACAGAGAATATCTTTTAAAGACCATTTGTCTCCTTGGGATTTTTATGGGAGAAGGTAATTTTAAGATGACCATGAACAAGAATTTGGTTTTTAAAAGGAATTTACCTTTTTAAAGTGAATTATTTTCTATTTTCTTATTTTACCCATAGTATAGCCCAGAGATGTATACAGAAAAAAAACATTGCTATAGTGGCCATTTTGCAGATGAGGAAATAGAGCAATGGCTGAGATGACTCAACTTGCTCAAGTTAGTATGCTGGTGAAGGCCTAAAGGAGAGTGAGGCAGAACTCCTGATTTTTCCAATCCCTTAAAATTTCCATTAAGTCACACAGCCTTTTTGTGTTCATGAATTCAGCAGTATAAGAGACAGTATTTCTTTTCCTGAGTATGATACAAGAAAAATATTGTGAAGCATTTTTGAGGACATTCTTTGCTATTCTAGATTATGACTTGTCATTTTCTCTGTTATTGCTTACTGAAGATGCTAATGATAATGAGGATATGATACTGTTGACCAATCAGCAAATGTGTACTCTAATTACCTACAGTGGGCAGAGTGGTATGATAATTAAAAGGAATATGCAGAAACATAATGTATTTCATTTGCCTCCAACTAGTTTTTAATTCATTTGGAAGAAAATGTTTATCGACATAAAAAGTAATGAAGAATTCAAGGCAGCTCATATGCACCAAATGAACAATATACCAAATAAGCAGATTAAGTCTTCAGAAGAAGAGCGATATCACTGTGGGTTGGGATGATCAGGATAACCTGAAAGGAAGACAGAAATTTGATGGGTTTTGATATATTTGTGAATCTGAGACAAGCAGAAGTGTCCACATACCTAAAAAAATCAGCCGATAAGAGTCCACTAATTTTCTCTAATGATTAGGCAACACATTCAGTCAATATGGTAAAATAATGCCATGAGTTAATAACTTGGCGAAATAGAATTGAAAGAAGTACAAAGAGAATTGTAGGAAAAATATTTGCTACCTCTAATTTTAGCTTTTTTCCCCTCCTTAAACAGGCTTTAATAAAACCAATCTCTCCACTTCAGAATGTTAATTTTTAAAAATATAATTCTTAGCACTCATCTCAAAGGAGATCATCTAAAAAGTTGCTATACAATATATTTTTAAATAGTACTATTAAAAATTATATGTAACTACAATGAACTATAAGAAAGAGAAATTAAGTGAACAATCCCATTTGTAATTGCATCAAAAAAAATAAAATACCTGGGACTGCATTTAACCAAGGAGATGAAAGACTTGTACACTGAAAACTATGAGACACTGATGATAGAAATCAAAGACACAAATAACTGAGAAATATTTTGTGCTAATGGGTTGGAAAAATTAACATTGTTAAATTGTCCATATTACCCAAAACAATCTACAGATTCAATGCAATCTCTATCAAAATTCCAATTTCATTTTTCACAGAAATAGAAAAAAAGAATCCTGAAATTTGTATGGAACCTGAAAACCCTGAATAGCCAAAACAATCTTGAGAAAAGAACAAAGCTGGTGGCATTACACTTCCTGATTTCAAACTATAATACAAAGATATAGTAATCAAAGCAGTATGCTATTGGTGTAAAAACAGGCACACAGACAATACAGAGCCCAGAAATAAACCCATACATATATGGTCATTTAATCTATGACAAAGGAAGCAAGTAGACACAACAGGGAAAGGATAGTCTCTCCCATGAATAGTCAACCACGTGCAAAAGAATGAAACTGGACCCCTATCTTACACCATACACAAAAATAAACCCAAAATGGGTTAAAGACTTGAATGCAAGACCTGAAACCATATTTGCAGAAGAAAATATATGGGGGTTAAGCTCCCTGACTGTGGTCTTGGCAGTGAATTTTTTTGATATGAGTATAAAAGCAAAGGCAACAAAAGCAAAAATAAACAAGTGGGACTACATCACGCTAAGAAGCTTTTGCACAGCAAAGGAAACCATCAACATCATAAAAAGAACGAAATGATAAAAATGGAGAAAATATCTGCAAATCATATACCTGATTAGGGGTTAGTACTCAAAATACATAAAGAACTCATACAACTCAATAGAAAAAAAGTTTAAAAAACAGGCAGAGGAACAGAATAAACGTTTTCCCAAAGGTATATAGGTGGCCAATAGTACTTGAAAAGCTGCTCATTAATCATCAGGGAAATGCAAATCAAAACAATGGAATATCATTTCATACCTGTTAGAATGGCTACCATCAAAAGTATAAGAGATAAGTAAGTGTTGGCGAGGATGCAAGAAGAGGGAACCGCTGTGCACAGTTGGTGGGAATGTAAATAGGTTCAACCACTATGGAAAACAGTATGGAGTTAATTAAAAAAATTAAAAATACAACTATAATATGATCCAGCAATTTTGCTTCTGGGCATGTATCTGAAGGGAACGAAATCACTATCTTAAAAAGACATTTGCACTCCCATGTTCATGCAGCATTATTCACAATAGCCAAGATGTGCAAACAGCCTAAGTGTTCAATGATAGATGAATGGATAAAAAAAATGTGATACACACACACAGGGAGATATTTTTATTATTATTATACAGACACAAAAAGGAAATCCTGCCATTTGCGACAACACGGATGAAACTTCAGGGCATTATACTAAGTGAAATAAGTCAGAGAAGAAAAATACTGTCTGATCTCACTTATATGTAGAACCTAAAAAAAAACAACAAACTCACAGATACAGAGGACAGATTAGTGGTTGCCAGAAGCAGGGGGTTGAGGGTTGGCAAAATGGGTGAAAGGAGTCAAAAGATACAAACTTTCAGTTTTAACATAAACAAAGGGAAGTAATGTATAGTATGGTGACTACAGTTCAAAAAATTATGTATCCCTAATTTAGGAAAAACAATAATTCCAGTATAAAACTACCCTAACTACACAAACAATAATTCTCAAAATAGTTGAAACCCTAGAATTGTATTTAGGAACATTATACAAAAAAAAAAAAAAAAAAAAGTTGGGTGAGTAATGCTTTAAATGGGAACATTTTAAAAAACTGAGTGACTTTAGAAAATACAGCTAAGATAAAACAAAATCAAAAAGGCTGTTCTGTTTTATAAAACTAATATGAAATATTAAAACTTTCGATATCATCAAAATTAGGCATAGAACTAGAAAAGCTATAGCAAGTATGGTAGCCATAATGGTCCCCCCCCCCCAAATTTCACATCTTAATCCCTAAACCTGTAAATATGTCACCTTACATGGCAAAGAGACTCTGAATTTGTAATTCATGTTAAGAATTCAGAGATGGAAAGATTATCCTGGATTGTCTGGATCAGCCCAATATAATTGTAAGGGTCCTTAAAAGAGGAAAACCTTTGCCAGCTGTGATCACAGAGGGAGATTTGACTACTGATAATCAAAGAGATGCAACTGAGTATAGAAGAAGGGGGCCATGAGCCAAGGAATGCAGGCAACCTCTACAAGCCAGAAAAGGCAAAGAAATTAATCCCCTCCATGGGTCTACTCAGGCGGGAACTCAGCCCTGCTGACATTTTGATTTTAGCCTGATAAGACCCATGTCAGATTTCTGCCCTACAGTGCTGTAAGATAATACATTGTGCTGTTTTAAACTTCTAACTTTGTTGAAATTTGTTATAAGGAGCATAGAAAACAATACACCAAGAAATATAGCTTGCTTTTATATTAGAAGGGGTTATTCAAAGATGAGTTACAAAACCAGGGATTATTTAGAAGAATCACATGCTATAATTAATTATACATAGGCTTGTGCAAAAGTGCTGAGCCAATTAAAGAGCTGCAATAGTTAGTGAGTTAAGTAAATAGGCCCAGTGATTGAGATACAGAAATGTTAATGTCGGCGCTAGATATGTAAGTGTATATGTAAGTAAAATAAGGAAAATAAGCAGGTTATGTGATGTAGTAATGTGAAGATACCATACAAAGGACTTTTTACTCATCTTCTTCAGGTTCCTAAAAGGATATGAGTCTTAATGACACTGAAGGAAGAGAGGTATTTTATTCAAAAAGGAATTAAAGCTGGTGTATTTGTTTCCAATAACTGCTGTGAAAATTACCACAGACTTGGTGGCTTAAGGCAACAGAAGTTTATTCTCCCTCAGTTCTGGAGGTCCCAGACAGGGTGTGACAGGTCTGCACTCCCTCTGGAGGCTGTAGGGGGAGAATCCATTCCTTTCTTGTCTCTTCCAGGTTCTTGTGGCTGCATTGGCTTGCGGCTGCATCAGTACAATTTCTGCCTCCATCTTCATACGGCCTACTTTATGTGTGTCTATTTTCCCTCTGTCTTCTAACACTTGTGATGGCATTGAAGCACCACCTGAATAATCCTGGAAAATGTTTTCATTTCAAGATCCGAATATCCATAAAAACCTTATACTATAAGGTAACGTTCACAGGTCCCGGGGGTCAGGACCTGATGTTTTGGAGGCCACCATTCAGCCCACTGTAGTTGGTGTGTGGAGTGCTGGTAATAATTCCATTTTTGCTTTGTAATCTGGGTGCTATTCTCAGGTGTATTTAGTTAAAAAAAATATGTCCAGACCTACTGAAAAAGAGTAGGTCTTAACAAGACTCCCCAGGTGATTTATGTGTGCATTAAAATTTGAGAAGCACTGCTGAAGAAGCATTTAAAGGTCATTATTTGCCATACCTCTGTGAGTGACTGGATGAGGCGACTGTTAGTAAAGGGAAGTAAGGAGTAAGTAAGTGGGAAGGTAGCATATAAGACGTTATCAAAAATTGTATAATCTAAAGAAATAAAGTTTTAATTTACAGGAACAAAATTTTTAGTTCCAATGGACAAATTTCCAGAACAAGAGAAAACTGGCAGAGATATGTGGAGTCCTTTTGTCACGGGTCTGTGAAATTATTCTCTGTAGGTGTGAGTCTCTCCTTCACCCAAGCATTGCTGACATGCTCCAGGCTCATCCAGAATGTTCCACAAAGTTTGGTTCCTGCTACATGTGAAACTTGGTCTGGTCTGCTCTGTGAATCAACTACCAAAATTAGTAATAATTTGTTAGTCCAATATAATGGGTATGAAATCGTTGCACCTATATTCTGAGTATTTGTGTTCCTTCCTCTGTCACAGCAAGCCCAAACAGGAACTGGGCTGTTTGGCAGGAAAAGTGGCACAGTCAGGTTGGACACTCTTAGTGAAAATTCTTCTAGTCATAAAATTCAGAGCTTTTCAAACACTTTGGCCACGCATGAAGTATTAGCAGTTGTGTCAATGACAATAACATAAGGATCCTAACAACTATCAAGGGCTTATTTGGTGCCAGGCGCTCTCTTCTAAAGAGCTTTATTGGCTCAAGTAATCCTTACAACAACCAAGAGGATGGAGGCGCTTCCCTGATGAGGAGACTACGGCCTTCCTTGCACACCTGGAGCAAAGTCACTTCTTTCTCAGGACGTCTCTATCTCACTTGGCATCATCCACTGCCTCTAATCACACATGAGTATGAGAAATACTCAACAGGTCATCCATTCAGTATATATTTATTGAGTGCTAGGTAATGTGAGTGAACTGGAAAATACATGCACTTTGAGGAAAATCAAAGACTAAACAAAAACATTATAAACCAAGAAACGGAGCATTCTGCTTCTCTAGATGCACGCAGTTAACAAACAGCAATTACTTCCTGTCTGAAATAAGGAAAGGAGCTTTAGACCTGTTTCCTCCTCTCGACCTGTGACTCTAACTTGTGGACCTATATACTTGCATCTGCTCTGTAAGATGCCCTGATTTGGGATGTCCTCTGCCAGCTTTCATTTCTTACTCTAGCCTGGGCCAAAAATCAATTCCTGGATGTCACTGAGAAGGTTGAAGCTCGTATATCATGTTAGGAGTAATGGCTATGCTAAAGAGACCAAATGTTATTTTGTATCTACAAAGGAACCTTTCCTGTGTTAGAATAGGCGTATTCTGGCAGACAGGCTGCCATGCAGGGCAGGTCCCACTGTGTTCTTGCATTTGAAATGTTATATTCATTAAAATATCTCCAACAATCAAGCAGTCATAATACTGGGGGAGAATCAGGATGGATGTATGAAATATAGAGAACTCCCCCACCTCCCCCGGAGCATACTTTTAATCAATGTCATGTATTGCCTTATTAAGTTTATTACAGCTGCCAAGTGGTAATAAAATTGTTACATTTATGTTTTGCCTCCTCTCCTCCTCCGCCTGATTTCCTAAAAGTACCTGCCTCACACATTGTGTAGCTCATAGTAAATTCGTACATATTTCTTTCCCCCTCACAGGACTGTCGATAACGTTATAAAGTAATAATGAAGCAGGTAACTGGAGAGGACAAGATGAGTATTAGGGAGGCCTTATGGGTTCTAAGCTCCCAAATAAAGTGTTGATTTAAACTATCAATATGCAATATATTTTTAGGTTCAAAAACATTAATGTACTTGTCCTCAGTAAACTCTGAAATTAAAATGATAGTACTTCATAAAACAGTTTATGGGCTTGTAAATTGTGCCTTTTATTATCCAAAATATTTGACCCACTTTTGGTTACTATGTTCAGTAAATACTGCAAAATCTGCTTTGCATAATCACATGCTAATTGAGTAAAGTAAAATATTGTTAAAGTATATGGTCAAGAAAACATAATTACTGAAAACTCACAAAAGTTAAAATGTAACTTCCAGTTGTAAATATTTTGCATTAATACTTTTTTATACTTGGATTAGAAGATCAAAACAGCAAAACAAATCAAAAGTAAAACAGCAACACTAGGTTTTATTTTTTTAATTAAAATATTCTAATTAAAATATCTCTAAGTGGTAACAATTATGTCAAATTTCTTAAAATATTTGCCACATACTATCTTATTGCTTCCATTGTAAATGTAAAGTGGCAATATTTATACTGAAATCTTTGTTTGATAAAAACATAAACTTAATCATCACAATAGATATTTCTGAAATAAAAAATACATTGTCTAAGTGGGACCTCAGCTGTGATAACAAACACTGCTGCTTTGGAAATGAATTTTAAAATCATCTACTAATTTACTTAAACAGTCAAGATTAAAATTAACAACCTTGAATCTTTACATTTTAAATTAAAGCCAAATTATGGAAAATTAGAACTTTAAATTTACTTTAAAATTTAATATTTTTGAAAATTGTATAAACCTTTTGTGTCACCAATTGCCACAGTCCTGATCACTTTTTTTCTCTGAACCTCAATGATGTTATCTTTGGTGAATACATGTCTTGCTTTCCTTTTATTTATCAATGTGTTTTAAGTTATTTTAGTCAACAAATGTACACGTACCATTTTGAGTAATGGACATGTTTTCCAATGTGATGTAATAGGAAATAGTAAAACGAGACTTAATTTAGAACTTAAAAATTCCCTTGGGGTATAATTACTGACTCTCAGAATTGGCACTGTGTTGCACATTCTAGACCACAGTATGAACAGTGCCTCTTGGAGTTGTGCAGTGTACATCCTGCATCACTGTACATGACGGCCGTAAGTAATAGACACATGGAATGCCAGCTCCAAGGGACACTTAAAGTCCATGAACATTAAACAACAAATATTTGGGCGTATCAAAGGAGTAAAAATCCATTTAGATAGTGCTCATGGTTCTGACACAGAAAAAACAAATCTTACATGTGTTTTGTGGAAGCCTTATTTGGAAACAGCTCCTGTAACCTTGCCAAGGACCAGATTTATTATGGGTGGGCAAAGTATAGTTGTGACATGCAAAATTGTTTGGGATACCGTTAACGAGTACCAGTTCCTGCTGATTCAAGCATTTGCGTTCTCTCTTTCACACAATAGTGACTGCTTCGGGAATAATAAGATATGAAGTATTTTGTTTTTAAGAAGTTAACAAGAAGGAACAGAAAATTACTGGATGCTACAACAGTATGTCCTTAATGGATAGTTTCAGTCTTTCACATTTGTAAGACTAATGGCATAGCTTTTATTATTACAATATCGCTATAATATGAATGCAAATAAATACCACCTAGCAATAGTTGTAAAACACTATTGTAGTTAACTGTTACTTGGGAAGTCAGTTCAAGTGCAGTTCCACACTCCTAGAGATTCTGATTTAGAAGTATGGGAAGGGGCCTAGAATTTCCACTTTAATAAGTACGTACTCCCACGGAAGGAGAATTGACTCTGGGTGGTGAGCACACAATGTGATATATAGATGATAGATTACAGGATTGTATACTTGAAACCTATGTAACTTTACTAACCATTGTCATCCCAATAAACTTTAATTTAAAAAAGTATGTACTCCACAATTCCTAATGCTAGCAGTCTTGCTCTCTCATTTTGAAAAACACTGCCATAAACAGGCATTTCTGAGAAAGCTGAGAAAAGTACAGATACCACTTCATATATTTACTATATGGGGTGAAGTCCAGATACGCCTAGATTTTTAGAATTCTACAGGTGATTCTGATTTACAATTAGGCTGAGAAACATTGGTAAACAGAATTAACTTCCTTTTGCCGTTTATTGTTAAATGCTTCTAATAGTTGACCTATTTAACTTAGAAACATAGTAAAACTTCTTTCAATGTTTAGATCATGAAACTAATAAATTTAAAGTGTTTTAAAAACATTTTCATTATCTTCATCCCCCTCCCCAACACATCCTCTGCCCGTTTGCTTCAGCAAATGGCCGTATTCTCTACCTTGTTGAAGAGACTGTTTAGGGGTGCTGACAAGCATGGGTTTGGGAGTAAATAGGCCTTTGATTGCAGCCCCATTTCTGCTACTTCCTATCCATGCAACACTGGGCATGTTACCCAGCATTCCCCAACACTAAATACCTTGCAGATTATTGTGCAAATTAGATGATTTGTGTAAAGCACTTAATTCAATCCCTGGGCCATGATGAACCTTTTTATTTATTTTTCACATAGTATCTTTCCATTTATTTATTTATGTCTTCTTTAATTTATTTCATCAAATGTCTTCTTTTTCAATTACAGTTGACATTCAATATTATTTTATATTAGTTGCAGGTGTACAGCATAGTGGTGAGACATTTATGTAATTTATGATTTTCACTATTCACATAAGAGGGATCATTCAGTATTTGTCTTTTTGTGACTGGCTTATTTCACTTAGCATAATGTCTTCAAGATTCATCCATGTTATAGCACATGTCCGATTTTCCTTCCTTCTTAAGAATAATATTCCAGGGCCAGCCGAGTGGCGCGTTGGTTAAGAGCTGGCTTGGGACACCAGCTCTGAGCAGCAGAGCCCCCATTTGGATCCCACATATGAGAGCCAGTGATGCTGCCCTCTACAGCTAAGGTGACAACAGCTCCACCTTGTTGCCTCTATAGTTAAGATGGTGAACAACAGCTCCACCTGGAGCTGGGCTGCCCTGAGTCGCCAGGGTCGGTGTAGGCTGTAGCCCCTGCTGCAGTGGGCTGCCATAGGCTACAGTGAGTGGCCGGCAGCCAGCGTGAGCTGCCAAGAGCTGCTGTGAGCAGCCATCCAGAGGCCAGCGACCCATCTGCCTCACCAAGGAAGAGCGCAATGATGATACCAACATGGGCCAGTGAAGCAATGTCTTCTGCAACTAGATTGAAGAACAAAAGGACAGCAACTTATCTGTTCCCCTTCCCCGATTCCCCAATGCTGTTCCCCTCCCCCAATACCCCAATTTAAAAAATCTTTTTTAAAAAAAGAATAACATTCCAATGTGTGTATATATACAGTGAACCCTTTTATACTTGGTGCCTAGATCCTATAATTAATATTTTTGCAAGAGACTCTATTCAAATATTAATTCTATAACTTAGTTGGGTAACCTTGGGCAAATTATTTAACCTCTTTGAAACTTAGTTTCCTTATCTAGAAAAAGGGGATAATGGTAGTACTTTAGGCATTGCTGCAAAGGTTAAAGGATATAATCCATGCACAGTACTTAACCCATTGCCAGGCACAAGATAGATATATGCAGTCAATGCAAGCTATAGAAATTAGTATTTGTTGAATAAATGAGTTAATGACTGACTGCATAATAAAGTTTCTGAATCTTCTAAAGGAATTTTACCAGCTACATTTTAGCTGTTGGATGCAGAACTGTGGTGTCTCTATTTAAGAATAATCATTCTGAAGAATATGAACACAGATAATTTTTTAAATACCTGAACCAAGGTGCCTATATATTTACTATTTTAACTGGTCTGGTTACATGCAATGAAAGGTCTCCAGTATATCCCTTGGATTTCTTTCACAAAAACAATAAATAGACAATAAGGGAGAAATGCTATAGTTTCTGATATATTAACATGCAGTTGGGACTACTGGCTATACTGAGTTTCGGTTATCTGTGGGGGCCAAGCAAAGGGGTGTGGGAGGCAGGGCAAGGGCCATACCACAGTGAAGCAGGAAATAGAGGGGCGTTGGGACAATCTTTCGCCAACACAAACTGAGGCTAAGCCCCTTGCTCTCTCCAGGTTATTCCGGTCCCCGAGGAGTCCAAGGGCATGTGTTTAGGGTTAGGGCAAGGGAGAAGGTGCTAAGTGGGTCCAGGTGGAATTTCTTTAAGGCACGTTGGCTTTTCTCCAGCTTAGGTCTTGCTCACATACTTTCTACAGCTGCATTGCTGCTTAAACCACAGCTGGTGCGTTCTCTCTTGTCCAAGAATGGTTTGGACTATTCCTAAGACTTGATGTAAGCGATTTTAAATACTCAGAAAGTACATCAGGAAGATGTACTTCGCTAATGAGAAAAAAATGAGACAAAACCAAAGTTTCAATATGCTAGAATCTCTAAACAATTTTAGAGATAGTATCCACGTTTTTAGCCTTTTTCTTACAGAAATTACTGTATCATTGACAGATTCAGAAGGAAGACATGCACAAGGTAGGCAGTACAATATTCTAGAAAGAGCATTGTATTAGAGGTTTGAAATCTGGTTTCCATGCTAACTTTGACCTCATCTTATGTGGACCTTGGTTATGTTATGTTCACCTCTGGGTTCAATATTTTTCTATTATGCTCTCTCATAGACCTTATCCAGTTCAAAAATATTATAAGTGAATTGAATCTTAGGTTTTTGAAGCTGCACAATTATTAAAATAAGCTTTCTTTTATTTCTTCTATCATGAATAAACATTAATCAAAAATATTTAGTGTACTGAATATTTAAAACACCAACCAGTGCCCTTAAAGATGTTAATTATTATATTTGAATATATTTTAAAAAGCTACTTTCACAACATGATGTTATTATATATATATATATATATATATATATTCCTATTGATCCATTACCAACTTAAATCATATTTTCTGAATTATTTAGAAAAATATTTCAAACTTGAATTCATGGAAGAAAAAAAAAAAGACCTTTGTTGTAAATTCCAAGAAACCCAGTTCTGAAAAGTGTTCACATGTTAGTGAAGGCTTTTCAGGTTACTTGAATGCACCTGCTTGATCAGAGCTCCGCAAAGTATTTTCATTGGCAAAAATATAATTTATGAATAAATAAGAAGTTGGATCCTGAGAAACTGGAATAATAAGTTCCATGCCTTCAAGGCTTTGTGCAAAGGCCTGCATGCAGTTTCTACCAAACCTCTGCAAAATTAATTTCAGCAAGTCCAAGTGCCTGGGCTACAAGGGGATGACTGCATACAGAGGCCTTTTCACACACTGCTGCCCACAGTCAGTGGTTCTCTTCTATTAGCTCTCTTGGCAGTGCAGCAGGCCCTCAGGAGGGTCTTTGGTAAACTTCTTTTAGTGTGTGTGTGTGTGTGTGTGTGTGTGTGTGCGCGCGCGCACGCTGAGCCAGTGGATGGCTACCCATCCTCCCCCAGTCAAAACGTTTCCCCTTGGATGAACAATCCTGCACTGTGAGTGTTCTGCAGGTGTCTCTGGGTGTCAGCTGGCCTCTGTTTATTATTGGTGTGCTGTGTACAGGGAGGCCGAGCTGGCCATCAGTAACAACTCTCTGCAAATGGGTCAAGGAAATGAAAATAAAGCCTGTGCAGCAGGAACTTTTAGGGTCTGGGGTTTTGCTAGCACACTCTGCCCAAGTTCCTCTTTAGGTGCTACTTTAAAATTGCTACTTGTTTGCCTTGGACCAGACTTCACATGGCAGGCCTGTGAGAGATATGTGAAGCGGGGACCAGCTGGGAGCAGGTGTGCTGCCTTTTCTGTTTAGCTTTTACAGAAGAACACATCCTCTGCTTGCTTCTGAGGCGTTTCTCTTTTTCAGAAGCTTGTTTGTCTAAATTGTTTTCCAAAAATGGGGGTAGGGGGTTACTATGAAAGGAGTCAGGGATCATTCGCATAATTCGGAATTATTGTGTTTTTTTCAAATCTATTACTCATAGTTGAATAAAAGGAAACAAACATCTTTTAAAATTGGAAACCTTTTCCTCCTCAACTTACATTTTCAGTGACCCAAGAATAAGAATGGAGCTTTCTTATCAAGACTGCTCTGTGAAGAATTTCCAAATGCCATTTAATACAAGGGAATGCCACTGATTTACTTATGAGGCTCACTCATAGTTAAGTCTGTCAAGTTTAATATCTTAATTACATTATTCAAAGCCAATTTCTGCTGAAGGAAGTGCTAATTGATAGCAATTACTTAGCACAATTGTTTCGTGATACATCAGCTCTTTGATTATCTATGCTATCTTCCCCTGTGATGACCCTAATAATTATGCTGGGAAACTTTTAACTGGTTCTCAGTGATTAAAAATTTTCTCTCTGCCCAATGACCTATATTACTCAAAATAACAGCTTACATAATTTGAGAAGTTGCTATTTATTATATTCATGAAATCTGTAATCAGGCATACACATCATCATTTATTCCTTTATTCCTTTAATCAGTGAGCACTGATTGAACCAACAATGCATGCTAGGGAGTGTGTCAGGCAAGGCAGTGACACACAGAGAATAATGATGCCCTTCCAGCCCCCTGTCCACCCCGTACTTACCTAAAGCAACCAGAGAAACGCTTTTATAGCATGAGTCATATCACATCCTCTCTCTGCTTAAAACTGCTACAGTAGCCTCTCAGGCTAGCTCCTTCCTCCCTCCCAACCCTCATGTCCCACCCGACCCCTGCTGTCACTCTGCTCCAGTGATAATGG
This sequence comes from Aselliscus stoliczkanus, assembly GCA_033961575.1. NCBI lineage: Eukaryota > Metazoa > Chordata > Mammalia > Chiroptera > Hipposideridae > Aselliscus > Aselliscus stoliczkanus. The sequence continues at coordinate 91,269,862 of CM066734.1, read as the reverse complement.
CCATCTAGCTGTTCCTCAAACACTGAACATCAGGCCCTGACTTCCTGTCCTACAGGTTGTAGTTGCATAACTCTCTATTATCTCCATGGTATTTTTCTCCTGGTCTGATTCTGTTCTCATTAACCTCAGGCTTTGGTCTGATCTCTTGTTTAAGTTACATGAGGGCAGATGTGGTTGCTGTTTCATTTCTCTCTCGTGTATCCCCTGTGTTTAGAACAGTCTTTCATATAGTAGAAATTCAATAAATGTTGGATGATAGAATGAAAGCATTACTACTTGGTCTTTAGTATAATCAGAGAGGCATGTGAATAAATATCATAATGTATCACCATAAATCATTATAGAGTTATGGTACAACATGTTATAGTGATCATATACCTGTCTGTATTTTTTTAAATGTAAATTTACTAAGATATAGATCTACATGATATTAAAGGTGTGTTTAGAAGTCAAGGAAAGCATTATTTGTGTCAAGCTTTCTTATATTTCTAATATTTCTCGTGGCTACTGTGATATAGCCCTTGTCATCTGTAATTCTCTTATCACTTCTCAAACTGTCAAGAGATCAACAAAGAAAATGAGGGGAAAAAGAAAAAGAAGGAAGGAAGGAAGGAAGGAAAGAAGGGAGGAAGGAAGGAAGGAAGGAAGGAAGGAAGGAAGGAAGGAAGGAAGGAAGGAAAGAAAGGAGGAAGGGAGGGAGAAAGATGGAAGGAAGGGAGGGAGGAAGGGAGGGGGGAAGGGAAGGGGAGGGAAGAAAGGAAGGAAGGGAGGAAGGATAGGAAGGAGGGAGGACAGAGGGAGGGAGGAAGCAGCTGTTTTCTAAGAACTTTCAACAGATTCTCAAGAACTTTGTCTAGAATTTTGTCATTAATCTTAGGAAAATGCCTGAGGCTTTGACTATCCATGAGAATGGAGCCTTTTTAAAGGTCTATAAATAGTAGGAGCATGATGTTGACAACATTGTGGTATTTGTTGTTTTTGTCAGTTTTATATTAAGATAATCATAGTACTTAAGCTAAAAGCTTTTTTTGGATTTTATGAGTTGGGGCATGTTTCCCAATGGACTGTTTCAGTTTAGGTAAATAGAAATGATTAAGGTCAGTATTCACAGAGATTGTTCTTGTAACCTGGAAATGAATAATTCTATTGCTTTCATACTTACTAAGTTCCACAATTTCCTCCTCCACACCAGTTAGCTATTTTTTTTCTTTATTTGTCTAGAAATCAAGTTAATCCTGACCGCCTATGTCGCTTATCTGACCTAGAAAAGTTACTATTTCTTTTGGACATGGTTAGCTCCTTAGTATACCTTTTGTCTGAGTTCCTTTCTCTGGATAGTCTTCAAAACCTACCAGTTTATTAGATCTCTTCCCTCACCTAACACACTTTTAACACTCCTAACTAGAAGGCCTAGGTCTTCTGCACTCCCCTGATGAGGCTGGACATTTATGCAGTGTTTTTATATCGAGTCTGTTCTAAAAAACCTCCAGTGACTTTTCTGAAGCCCACAGACAGTTCTTTTTTACACTCAGAATTCTTTATTGTGCACTTGAAGCCCTCATAAATCCTACATAGCTTCTTCTCCTAGCTGAGGATTGACTGCTCAGATGTTAACCAATTTCAGTTTTCTCTTGTCACATGTTAAATCAATTTCCTATACATGACTTCCTAATATACCTAAATCAAAGAAAAATCACATTCCTCTTGTTCTCCTTACATTGCGCATGTTCATCAATTCTGCCAAACAGCCATCTGTCTCACTCTAAGTTACATGTACACTTTCTAAACCTAGCTTAGAACACTGAAGTTAGCGTCTTTTCCTTCCCCTCACAGGCCATTTCCTGTTGAGAGAGAACCTCTCATTTGACCTCGCTTCAATGTGCTTCAGTAATTTAGATCTTTTCTTTTAAGATTTTTAGTCAGTGACTTTTATTTAATTCAATTAAAATTATACCATGATGACTTCATAAGCTAAATTTAAAAGGGTGGGTAATAGGACCACATTTCAAAATAGGCAATGTGAAGCCTGAGGGAGGGACAGAGGCAGAGAGTGGGAATGGTTCATCTGCCACCATTTACCAGAATAGTATACGATCCAGTTTGGTTTGGTGGATCAGGATTTTATTTTATTTTTAATTAATTAATTAATTAATTAATTAATTAATTTGAGGGCAGTGTCACTGGCCCTCATATGTGGGACCCGAACTGGGGCTGCTGGCATAAAATCATTTTGAGGTAAATGGTACATTTCTATGTTCCCAGGTGACATTTTGATGTGACAACTTACTATTTTTAGTTCTTTGTGTCAAACTGTTATCAAAGCTTTCTAAATCTCTATTGTTATAGCTCTCTTGGATCTCTTTATTCCAATTTCAGCAAATTATTGAACATCTAGACCGACTGACTTTCTTTTTTTCTTTCTTTCTTTTCCTTCCTTCCTTCCTTCTTTTCCTTCCTTCCTTCCTTCCTTCCTTCCTTCCTTCCTTCCTTCCTTCCTTCCATTTTTCCCTCCCTCCCTCCCTACCTCTCTCCCTCCCTCCCTCCTTCCTTCCTTTCTTTTCCTTTCTCCCTCCCTCCTTCCCTCCCTCCTTTTCTCTCTCTCTCTCTCTCTCTCTCTCTCTCTCTCTCTCTCTCTCTCTTTCTCTCTTTCTTTCTTTTTTGGTGGGTGAAGGGAATTTGATAAAACAGTCCCTGATGCTCCCTTGAAAGAATGTAGAAGAGTCTAATGAAATGTTAAAGAGAAGAATAATGAAGCATGTGTGTCTGAAGTTTACTGTTGTACAAGTAGCCAAGATGTTGTCACATTGAACAATGGAACCAAATATAATATAATAGACCTAAGCACATACAAATAATTTAGTATATAAAAGTGTAGTGTTTCAAAGCAGTGGTAAAAGGACTGTTTATTTAATATAAGCTCTTTTAGCTTTTATTAAAAAGATAAACTATTTGGAAACAAAAGAAAATTTAAAATATTGTTACTCTCTAAAATAAAAATATATAGCATGTAGAATAAATCTGAATAATTCATAATAGGAAACCTGTGAAAGCATAGGAAGAAAATAAGGGCACCTGAAGAAAGTTGAGATGGTGGTAAAGCATACTGAGCATACCACCAAAGTCATATTTGGGAAAACTACTCCATCATTAAAAGTTCTTTTTAAACTTTGATTTTTAAAACATAGATAAAATTAAGATGTAAAGAAAAGTTGGGGACAAAATATAAATCTACCCACGAAAATGTTTTTGAACAAGAAATAATCCTAATTACATACTATATACTAGATTTGTCCTATATGCAAATCACTGGTGGTCCCTGTTCTCATAAAGTTACCAGTCTAGAGGGATTAAACAAATTTTTATTTTATTAAAAAAATATCTACAGAGATGAATGTACAGTTAGATTTGATATTAAAATCTTTGGAGAAATATTCCATGATGGTGTAAGAAATAATATCAAGGGAATCTAATTTGTATTTTGGGGTCTAGTAGACCACAGGAAGGTAGTTGCATTTGTAATGTAATTTTAGTATATTCACATTCATATAAAACAAATTAAGTTTAATTTATTTATATATTCATACTTATAAACTATATAGGCTATAAGCATTTCCATGTCAATTATATTATCATTTATTTATCAGCCATTATATTAATATAACAATATAATATGTATTATATTCTTAAAATATAGAGAACTCTTGAATTTCATAAGAAAACTAAATTAAACCTGAATTAAAAAAAAAATAGCCCAGCAAATGAATATGTAGCTCACCAAAGAAATTCACAAATAAACATGAAAAATATTCAATCTCATGAGTCTGCTCTAACATGTACAAAGATATTTTCTGCAATATTGTTTTAATAGCTGAATTTTTTTCAGCCAGAAATCCATAAGTAAATATATAGTGTATTCTTTCACTATAGACGGGTAATGGGATGGAGTACCAGAGCATCCATTACACTAATGGTTTCCTGTTGAAAATTACATGGTATCTGCACAGAGTTTTCAAGGGTCTGGACAGAGTTATCAAGTGTCTAGAGTCTTATTCTTCTCCTGAATTTACCACGTTCTCCCTTGATGAGAACAAAAGGAATGGATTTACTTTTACACAATTCATAAAAGAGTTATATACATACCAAAACTATCAGTTTTCACTGAGATGGATAGGTGACATGAGGACCAAAATATTATCTTGGCTGACAGTACAGTTTCTACTAAGTTGAAAAAATAATCTCCTGTGAAACCAAAATGATACCAGAAGGTTTCTTGGTTTGTATTGTGTCAGGAAAAAAGTAATGGTATTAAAAGATACCTGCTTTCAAATTGAATAGTCCCATTTTACCACTTTCTATATTAGATCCATTTTCCTTTATTATTGGAGATAGACTAATAAAGTCTTTTTTCTCAATTTTTTTCTAGATTCATTGTAGAATTTACATTTTTTTTCACCTTTCTTAGAGTTTATACATTGACTCTAGATTTGGAAGAATATTATCTACAGCCATTTATAAATCATATGCAAGGTGAGTTGTACTTTGGAAAATTTCACATGTATTTTATATGAATTATTATTCAAAGAGAGTGTCTTTATTTTTTAAATCTTATTCTCAAATTCTGATGTAATTTACTAATTCATTGACTTTACACATTGCTTTGTAGAAATGATTTGTCAAGTAGGACTTTTATGGTTACATATGTAATTTTTTCTGAGTCAAAATGCCTCCCCTATTGTACCTGCCAGCAGACACAATAAAAGCAGCTAAAGCGTGGCCTCCACCTCAGTACGTTCTCTCTGTCTTCCAAATCTCACACATTGCATTCTCCTTTTAGGAAGCTAGCTAGGTCCCACACAGAACCCAAGGGGTAGAGGAGTTTGAGAAATACAGACTCTCCAAGTCTCTAGCGTGCAAACGGGGAGTCACAACAAAGGAGTTGAAACCAGAGTTGAGAGAGGAAATTTGCAGTATTTGCCACATCATAATTTTCATTTTCAAATTTCTATTTTTCTTTTATAGTAAACTTTATTTTATAGATACACTATATTCTCAACTTTACATACATTAAATGCCCATTTTAAAGTTTTTCTCTATTTTCACAATTGACTTTCTGATGGCTAATTCTTCTGCTTGTTGAATTTGGCACTTCTCTTTCACTACTGGTTTTCATTAAATGTTTAGAAAGTTTGGTTTATTTGTTTATATGTGTGCATGATAAGTCCAGTTTGCCTGTAGCAAGTGTAGGGGCTCATTGCCTTGGCCAACTTCTTGGGATATGTGCGCGTGTACAGAATATGCATCCATTTGAGATGTATGGGTGGCATGTCTTCTGGAACATCTTTAAATATCTGTGCCAGATTTTCAATGCAGATTTTATCCTAGGAGCAAATCTTGTGTCTCAATTGATTTCACCCTGCTTATTTTTCCAGCATCAGTATTCACTTGGGAGTTCCTCTCAGGCACACTGTCTACTTTCTTAAGAAAGGAAACCAAGATTTTTTTAACCTTTATTTTAAATTAATAGCTGAAAACAAGTAAAAATAACAAATTTTGCTAAATACTCCAAGGGAGTATTTTAAATCACATACTCAGAGCTTAAACTAGTTGGAGACATTACAATTACTCCTAGATAAAAAGACTCTTAGGGGAAAAAAATCACATGAACACAAAACTCACTGGGGAGCTGATTTCTTGCATATTTTTCTATGGAATGTGTGTTCTGGCTCAAGTATTCTCCTCTCATCGAAACTATCTGAAGACCTTCAAAATCCACTATAAACATGGAAAAATGCCTCTTATGGGATTACTAATGACATGATGACACTCATGTCCATCTGTGTTTGATACTAAATGCCAACATAAGTTCACTTTGAGAGCATGGAATAGGCACGTGCTTTTAACAAGTTTGAGGGGTTGCTGAGGAACACATGGAGTTGTCTGAACAAACATTTTAAAGGAAAGGACACCATTAGCTCACTTGTTTAAGGGACGTGATGAAGTGTAATAGAGTTCAACCTGTTCAAATACACTTGACAAAGCTTTGAACTGCAATGTTCTACTTTTTAGAGTTTGGGGAGAGAGCAATGACAGAAGACAGAGCACAGAAGAAAAGAGACTGCGCTAAACAAAACTTTCTATTACTTTTGAAAGGTATCTAGCATATAAGCAATCACAGCAGATTGGAATATGTCAAATGAGGTACACACTAACTTTTAAAAACACAATTTGTTAATTTAGAAAAGGGAAAATAAACAGGATCGAATACAACCTATCTTTGATTAGGAATAACAAGAAATCCAACAAACTGATCAAACTGATTTCACAATTAGCTAAAAGCTTCTCAAACACTACTTTAAATTTGTTGGGTTGTGTTTTACTTTTTTGGGGTAAGGAATTATATCAAATGTTTGGCTGCCTTGAGTTTGGTCTTAAATCTGTTCTATACTTCTGGCAATGATTTTATGGTACTATTTTCCTTTGTTTGTCTTATAACACTGATGGCTACTCATATAGTATATTTCCCCCCAACATAGATGTTTAAATGAACTCCAGTTTTCTAAACTTCTGAATTCTATTTGAATTAAATTAAGGTTGAATTAAATTAAGAATTCATGCAAATTCTGTCTCTTTAGGTATAGATATAGCTAATGAGCCATTATTTTATTCACAAGGCCAGAATGCTTATTATTTGGATAAGATACCTATGTCCAATAAATATATTTGAAGAAACAAAAGATGTCATTTCTGTAAATATACAGAGAGAACTGCTTTACCCCTTTGTTTACTATCTTATATACAATGTTCCTGCTTTTTATAAAAATTCTTTGGAGAATTTAATATTTAATATAGTTTTAAGAATAAACTCCTAAATTCCAAAAAAATTCCTTAGTTCATGGAAATCTACTTTTCATAAATCTAGTTATTGAGTGATACAAAATTACTTCTCAATGTATTATGCCAAAGACCCCAAATAATCATTTTTGTCATATGTTTAATGCTATTCTAAACTTTGATGATATAACTTATTTCTGTGTGCTAATAAGTCTATTGTAATTAAGTACATAAATTTTTACATGCAAACTATATTTGTGTATACAGGCAGAAAAAGCATTTTATATGTCTTCTAGACATTATAATTAATACATGATGATAGATTTTTCACATTATTTTTTTTAATTTTTATTGGGGGAGGGGAACAGCATTGGGGAATCAGGGAAGGGGAACAGACAAGTTGCTGTCTTTTTGTTCTTCAGTCTAGTTGCGGAGGACGTTGCTTCACTGGCCCATGTTGATATCGTCATTGTGCTCTTCCCGGATGAGGCATATCGGTTGCTGGCCTCTGGATGGTTGCTCACTGCGGCTATTGGCAGCTCACGCTGGCTGCAGCTGCTCACTGTAGCCCATGGCAGCCCACTGCAGCAGGGGCTGCAGCCTACACCGTCGCCAGGGCTCGCACAGCCCAGCTCCAGGTGGAGCTGTTGTTAGCTGTAGAGGGCAGAGTCACAGGCCCTCATATATGGGATCTGAACTGGTGCTGCTTGCGTCCCAAACCAGCTGTTAACCAATGCACCACTCAGCCGGCCCACATTATTCTTATATTATGAAGTGTTCAGTTAAAATATTTTAAAGTTTGAAGGCAGCACATTTTTCTCCTATAATTAAACATTTTCTGAATGTATTAATAGCATGCATGTGAAGTGTCAATAATCTCTTATAGCCCTGTCCACAGACTTCAATGAGTACGCCTATACACATATTAGTGATGTCTTTAGATTTTTTTTTTTCCATTTTACTTAGGAATAAATGATCCATTCTCTATAGTCTCTATAGAAATGAACAGACAAGTCCATAGTTTTATTTTATAGCTTTTGTATCAAAAAATAACACTGTGATAAAAGTCCACTTGAAACATTAGCAGTGTTCTCCAATGTCAAAGGTTGTATAACTGTGTAAACAAAGTAATTAATTGAGGGAAAAATATCCCCTTTTATGCACATTTGTATATTTCTTTTTTTTTTACTTCTTTTTTTTTTTTTAAATTAGTTTCAGGTGTACAACACAATGCAATAGTTATACTCTTTACCCCCGAAAGTGACAACCCCCCTCCCCCAGTTTGCCACCCCACTCCCCCACATATCATACATATCTATTACAATTCCTTTGACTCCCTTCCATAGTATACAGTATACTCCACATCCCATGACTATCTATATATTCAGTTACAGTTGTCATACAATATTATACAACATCAGCTTCAGGTGTACAGTGCAGTGATCAAGCCTCTACTCCATCCATGAAGTGGTCTCCCTAACAAGATATGTGACTATCTGACATGTCACAAAATTTTTACATTATTATATTCCCCGAACTGTGTTTCATATCCCTGTGGCAATATTGTAGTTGTCTATTTATGCTGTCTAATCCCTTCCTCTTCCCCCTTATTCCCACCCCGCTCCCAAATAGCAACCCTCAGTTTTTCCTCTATATGTATGAGTCTGTTTATTTTGATCGTTCATTCAGATTTTCAGATTCCACATATAAGTGAGATCATATGGTACTTGTCTTTCTCCGACTGACTTATTTCACTTAACATAATAGTCTTTTCACAACATTATCAATTACATTCCTAGAACTGCCCCCATATCCCTGCGGCAACATTGCAGTCACCCACCTAGGCTGTCCAAAACCTTCCCCCTCTCCCTCATCCCCACTCCCTCCCAGCCAGCAACCATCAGTTTTTCCTTTATATCTGCTTGATATGACTTCAATCTTCTTAAATTTACTGAGACTTGTTTTGTGGCCTAACATGGCCTATCTTGGAAAATGTCCCATGTGTACTTGAGAAGAATGTATATTCTGTTTTTTGAAGGTGAAATGCTCTAAAAATATCAACGAAGTCCCACTGGTCTAAAGTGTCATTTAAGGCCCCTCTTTCTGTGTTGATTTTCTGTCTAAAGGGTCTGTCCATTGGTGACAATGTGGTGTTGAAGTCCCCTACTATGATAGTGTTATTGTTGATCTCTGTCTTTATGTCTGTCAAGATCTGTTATGTGTAATTAGGAGTTCCTATGTTGGGTGCATAGATGTTTATTAGGATTATAGTGCCCTTCTTTGTCTTTTATTGTAGTCATTTTAAAGTCTATTTTGTTCAAAATAAGTATTGGTACTCCAGCTTTTTTTTTTTCCTCATTTCCATTTGCATGAAATATCTTATTCCATCTGTAAACAGCATATACATGTGTCCTATTTTCTTATCCACTCAGCCACTCTCTGTCTTTTGATTGGAGCATTTAGCCCATTCACATTTAAAATGGTTATTGATAGGTGCATATGTATTGCCATTTTGTTATTTGTATTCCTGGTCTTCCTGGGTTAGCTTGTTTACCTTTCTTCTGTTTAAAAAAGCCCTTTTAACATTTCTTGCAATGCTGGCTTGGTGGTAATGAATTCCTTAAGCTTGTTCTTTTCTGAGAAGCTCTTTATTTCTCCTTCAATTTTAAGTGACAGCTGTGCTGGGTAGAGCAATCTTGGTTGTAGGCCTTTATTTTGTGTCACTTTGAATATCTCCTGCCACTCCCTTCTGGCCTGCTGAGTTTCTGTAGACAAGTCAACTGTTAGTCTAACAGGAATTCCTTTGTATGTAACCTGCTGTCTTTCTCTTGCAGCCTCTAGGATTCTGTCTCTGTCTTTAACCTTTGCCATTTTCACTATGATGTGTCTTGGTGTGGACCTGTTTGGGTTCAGCTTCTTTGGAACCCTCTGTACTACCTGGGCATATATGTTGATTTCCTTCACCAGGATAGGGAAGTTTTCAGTCATTATTTTTTCAAATACATTCTTGACCCCTTGCTTCTTGAACTCTTCTCCTTCTGGTATTCCTATGAGTCGAAGGTGGTTGTGCTTCATCTTGTCCCATAGGGCTCTTAAACTATTTTCATTGTTTTTTATTCTTTGGTCTTTTTGTTGTGCCAACTGGGTGATTTCTGCGATTTTGTCTTCCAAATCGCTGATCCGCTCCTCTGCTTCATTTACTCTACTGGTGATTCCTTCGAGTGTGTTCTTCATTTCAGTTATTTTATTCTTTAGTTCTAACTGGTTGTTTTTATGATTTCTCTATCCTTCCTTATGTCCTCACTAAGTTTGTTAAACATTCTTATCATCAGGGTTCTAAACTCTGTCTCTGAAAGGTTGGATCCCTATGTTTCATTTGGTTCCATTTCTAGAAGTTTCTTCTGATCTTTTACTTGTGACATGTTTCTTTGTTTCCCCATTCTGGCTGTCGCTCTGGGATTGCTTTGATGTATTAGATAGATCACCAGGAGAGCTCTGGCTGGATCACGCAGGCACACAGCTCATGGGAAACTCCCAGTCTCAGCCTGTCCCAATAGATTTAAATACGAAATATGAAACCAACATACAATGTAATAAGTAATGCAACAATTTCAACCATATTTTAGCCAGTCATTATAATAAAGTGATCTGAAAGTTATTTATGCAAATTATGACCAACTGAAGTATTTCCTCCCTAGCCAATCCATTTTTAATATGAATGCTGTATTTTTCCTAGGTAAGGGTATGTGGTTTAACAAATGCTAAGTAAATAAATACAATAGATGCAAGCTACTTTTCATGACAGATTTTAGTGTTTCCACCACTTTTTAGAGCTTCCTTCTTCAGTTTAAGTGTTATCTATCTGGGAAGCTTTCCTTGATCAAGCCCACAATAATGTAGGTGTAATGTCTCTACGTACAAACCTCCATTCAAAACCCTTGTCACTACTACTTCAAGAGTGTCAGTGCATCCACCCACCTCTGCAGTCTCATGGGAGGTGGGGACTAGGTCTGCAGAGAAGCTTCTGACACATAAAAGATGATCACTAAATGTTGAAAAAAAAAACAAAGTAATCAAAAGATAGTTCATTCTAACTGTGACTCATTGGTCAACTTATTCCACTGGGTATAGATGATAGACATATACTCTTCACCATTTTCACAAGCTTAATTTTTGGAATTTTGGAGTGTATGACTGTATTACTTTCTGTCTCATTAAACGGAGACTTCATCTACCACTGCTGAAAGCTGTGGTTACTATTATAGTCCCTTTTCACATAACCCTTTGGTTTTTCAGCTACTCCACATGATGTAATTTTATATATTTATTGCCTCCCATAATCCTGCTTTATTCCAGATTTGTTCATTTCCCTCATTCTTTCCAAATTTCTTGCTTTGTGTTTTGTTGTGCTTTTACATCTGCTGTCTTCTCTGTCCATTTTTGGCTCTGGGCCTTTAGTTCACACCAAGTTTAACCTCTTGAATCTGAAGTGCCAGATGCCTTATCTTCAATCTTTGAAGTTCTTTACAGCCGGCTCTCCAGCAACACAGTTTCTCAACTCACTGCCCTTTCAACACAAAGCGGATACAACTGACCCAGTGTTTGTAGGTCACTTCTCTGAGTGACCACAAATTTGGGAGTCAGCCAGCTGTGGTACAGGGTACAGTCTGTAGCTGCAAAACCACAAGGCCATAAGGAGATCAAACCCAGGGGCTTAGCCATGCTCCCTGAAGCACTAATGATTAACAGCTCAGTGAAATAGTCACCAATACATCCTTCATATTAACTAGATGGAAAATTTGGGTCACATGTTTATAAGCATACAAACGTTTTCATCTAATAAATGAATTTCATGGGACACAAACTATTATCATAGCTAATCACAATTTATACAATTAAGTCATGTTTTAAAAAATAGCTACACTATAATGGCTATATATTATATATAATATGTATACTTCTTCTGGGTATATATTATTTTTTTGCAATTGATATTGGATACATATGCCTCTGGCTATCAATATGATATGAGAGCACTGAAAAGGTGTTTAAAATATACATTTTGTAAAATTTATTTTATATTTATTTTATTATTATTTTTAAAGATTTTATTGGGGAATTGGGGGAGGGGAACAGTGTTGGGGAATCAGGGAAAGGGAAGTGACAAGTTGCTGTCCTTTGTTCTTAGTCTAGTTGTGGAGGATGTTGCTTCATTGGCCCATGTTGGTATTATCATTGCACTCTTCCCAGCTGAGCCAGTAGCTTGCTGGCCATTGGATGGCTGTTCACGAAAGCTCATGCCAGTTGCCAGCCAGCCCTACTGCAACCTACACCGTCGCCAGAGACTCACGACAGCCGAGCTCCATGTTGAGCTGTTGTTAACCATCTTAGCTGTAGAGGGCGCAGCATCACTAGCCCTCATATGTGGGATTCCCAACCAGGGCCCTGTTGCTCAGAACTGGCGTCCCAAACCAACTCTTAACCAATGCGCCACTCGGCCAGCCAAACATTTTTTTTTTCTTTTTTAAACTGTGGGTCATCTGGAGTGGGTGCCATCTAGGGCCACTGTAGGACCCCCCAGTAGGCCACCTACTTTTTTAAATATTTATTTATTTATTTATTTATTTATTTATTTATTTATTTATTTATTTTTGAGGGCAGTGTCACTGACCCTCATATGTGGGACCCGAACCGGGGCCGGTGGCTTCCCAAGCCTGCGTTTAACCACCATGCCACTCGGCCGTCGGCGAGCTCAACATTTTGTATATTTTAAATAGTTTGTATTCTAACACTATCTTCGTGAAAGATGACTGGGATTTAAGTAAGTTGTTTTTATGGCAGATTTTTCTATATATGAAGAGAACCACATTATTCATAAAATTCAGAGGCAATTTGGATCAATCAGTTAAGCTTTGTCATAGCCTACAGAATTTAAATTACTCTATGGGTATAAAAATGTGGAGGGTTCAGTTTTCATCCTTACATAGTTTATAGTCCTGCTGTAGAACCAAAACATATGCATGTGAAAGGGTAATAAAGTAAGACAAGACAGAAACCAAATGAGTGGGGCAAGTAGCTGGTTTCAGTGAAGGTTCAGAGAAGGGAGCGTTGGTGTCAGGCTCAGATGATTTCATCACTGAAAGTTTCTCCACATAGGTGGGAACTGAACCGAAACTTGAAAGACGAATAGCATAATGCTCACATATTAGTTTCCTGAGCCTGCCACAATAAATTACTACCAGCTAGGTGGCTTAACACAACAGGAGTTTATTCTTTCACATTTCTGGAGGCCAGAAGTTCAAAACAAGGTGTGGGCAGAATTGGCTCCTTCTGGATGCTCAAAGTGAAAAACCGTCCCATGTTTTTCTCCTCGCTTGTGGTGTGTGGCAATCCTTAGCGCTCCTTGGCTGTAGACACATCCTTCGAATCTCTGTCTGTCTCCACATGGCCTTCTTCTCTAGGTCTCTCTGTGTCCTCTCTTTTTCTTAGAAAGATACTAGTCAATGGATTTAGGGCTGATGGTAAATCCGGGATAATTACATCTCAAGATTCTTAACTAATTATATCTATAAAGTCACTATTTCCAAATAAGGTCACATTCTGAGGTTCAGGATGAACATGAACTTTGTGGATGGACACTGTTCAACCCACGTTAGATGGGTCAGATAATGCTCACAGAGGCAAATTACTCTGATTATATCCCTTCCAGGACTGGGTAGGTAACACTAAAAAACTGTAAAGAGTATGTTATTAGAAAAGAAGATAGTCTAAAAAATATGAAAACTCAAAAAATAATTAAAACATGGTTTGCCAGATAATGCACTTCTGCAGGAAAGATTCAGCCAGAGGATACCCAGTGTGTATCCTCCAATGAACAGGAACACCAATAAAACAGCTGTCAATTTTTGAGCCCTTACTATGGGCCAGGCACTGTCAAAGTTTATTAAGAACATGTTAAATTTTCACCAAAACCCTAAAATAAGGGTGCAATTATTAGACCCACTACATAGATGAAGATATGGAGCCATTGAGGTGTTAAACCACTAGCCTCCAGTCATACAGCTCGTAGTAATGTGCCTGGACCCCTCCAGTCAGATAGCTGGTAGATTTGGACAATCTGAATTCAGGCTGCTTCTACGGTTTCCAAACTCAATACTAATATAGCACTATAGGAAGGGATACAACTAAAAGAGAAGTGAGTCTGAGAGGAGCCTTTGTGGTTTGTGAAATCCAGTAAAGGATATTGGTCTCTATTCTAAGAAACTGGGATTATTGAAGTTTGTGAAAGGATTTGTAACATGATAGAAACAGTTAAGTTGGGAAGATTGTGCCAATTTAACGTTGTGCAAGATTAACGTTCAGGAGAGACTGAAGAATTGGTTTGTTAGGAGACATTTGCAGTAAGAAGCTTTTGCAATAGTCAAGAGGTGATAAAAACCTGAACTAGGGTGTGGTGGCAATTATGACTCATTTCAAAATACGCTGCAGGAAATAATCCTGGCTGTGTAGTGATCCCTCTTTCCCTCTCTCTGTTTCATGGAATTTGGAGAGTCTATGCAGTTAAGAAAACGCATGGCACATTGTCTTAGAACACTTGCATGTTTTATTTTGTGGACAATTTTACTTCCTTAAAAATTTCACTTGTCACCAAGATCGAAACAATGCAATCCTCCTGTTCCTACCCAAAATATTTAGTTATAATACACTATCAACAAAATCAAGAGTGATCCTTTCCCTATAATTACAGGGTGTGCCACAGTGCAGATGTCTCCATGCAAAACAGAAGTAGCCTGCAATTAGCCAGAAGAATTCTGCAGCAAATGTGGTTAGAGGCAAAAGGTTTAATCTAAATTTGACAGCTTGAGCTATAGCTATAAATAGTTTGTTGGGCTGGTGTTTTGTTTTGTTTTTTTGTCTTTGTCAAGGACATTTTTGCTTCATCTAAGCATTTTCTGCTAAACAATGTTACAGCTATGGATGCCATATGTAAAAGCTGTTTTTGCTTTGGATTGGTTTCTCCCTACTCAAAACAGTCTGAATAATCCATTATGGAAATGTTTCTGCATTTTCTGTGCATCTGGACGGTATGCATATGAATTTATAATGCTTATGTGAGGCATAAGTCAGTGGTTAATCCATCTGATTGTAAATCATGTGACTATGGACCATGACCACATTAAAACTTAACCACAAATAAAAAGGGAGAATGCACTCTAACCTATAATTGTGGCTCTTAGAATCAAGACTCTCACAAGCATTTAGTCTTCAATGTGTCACATGTAAGAGATGCTTGAAAAATCACATTAGTTAATGTCTAACATGTGCAGCGCATGCAATGGCAGGTTAGCAGCTTTAGAAATGCTTATTTAATGGAAAGACAGAAAAGATCACAATATACTCAGTGCAAAGGCATTATGGCAGACCATGTAACATACTGAAATCAGAGACCTTTACCTCACAAAATTCAACAAATTCCCTACACAACAGAATTAAGAAGGTATTTTAGAGCATCAGCAAACACACATTTGAACTCAAAATTAAGTTCAACATTTTTTCATGAAACTATGGTGTTATAATGCCAAAAAAATAACTTAAAATACAGATTGACAACACATCACTAGTCACTAAGCTTGGTATTTCCAGTTAAATTAATGCTTCCACAAAGTCACTCAGGGTAGCAGCATATTAGGATCTATGAATGCCAAATTCCTTCTTCAAATAGAATTTTGATTAGTAACCAAAGAACTCTGAACAAATATGGCTTTGTCATAATAGTCAATACATTCATCTTAGAAAATTTTAACAGCCAAATTAATTTTTCAATATTTCAGTATCAAAATGGAAAAGCTGAAATATAACTTTATGAACTTTCAAATATTTACATATAAAATCCTTTAATTTATGTATAACATTTTTGAAAGTTCCATATTTTAAAACAAAATGCTTATTTCTCCTTTTGTTTTCTCTGCTCCTCACTAACAGTGTTTAAAGGCTCACAATTCATGGCAGATGGTTCTCTTCTTGGTTTTTCCTGTCTGTGATATTTGAATGCAAATTTTAGAAATAGTGTAATACAACCAATGAGGTTCTCTCCCCATCCCCGACTTTTAATTATGACAGCGAAATGGGTTATGTTTTTATTTTAATGCCAAGATATATCATTACTGAACTGAGGTTCCCTAGCATGCAAGTTTTGAAAGGTCTGAACAATGTCATCAGTCAGGGGAATACAATAAATTACTGTCAGAAATTTTTTTAAATGAATGCCCTTTGTCATGTTTATTCAACATGATAGCCCTTTTTTAAACAAGTTAGAGCATAAGAAGAGTATCTTTTCAGTGCTTTGTGCTACAATCTAGGGTTGATACCCAGGGACTTTATTAAAGTTCAGTTTTTACAAGTGTACCTTCCTACTAAAGCTTCATTATTAAAAATTGACTCATTTTATGTATTGTACTTCAGTCATTGAATTTTTTAAAGGATTAAATAAATATCCATGACTAAATTCAGATTTTTCTCAGGTGCTTCTTTGTTATAAATGAGTATAACCTAAAATGTGTATGGCATGGTATACAGTGCACTATCAACTACCTCACGGATGGTAAATCTATGTATGAATTTTGAATTTAAACTAAATTAACTGAAAACACAATGTATTCCTATGCTGTGATTCTTGATATGGTTGTACATTTACAACATATATCACATATTTCATTGAATGATAATTTTTATTTAAAATATCTGGCTTTATCTGTAGGCAAAAGAAATTGCCAGTGTATTATATTTATCACCCTCATTACAACTACTCTCTTCCCAAATAAGGTTATATTTTTTTTTTAAAAATCCCTTCTTTAAAGTGCATAATCCTGTTTCAGGTTGATAATTTGCTTCTGGAGAAGAAGTAGTTGGTCCAACTTTATACCTATAAACTGCCATCCTTCCATTGACAATCTCGATACCTGATGAATGAGTCCAAAGGTAATTCTTATATTCGAAGCATGCTTAATATAAATGGGTCTATACTCTTAAAATTATTAACCAAAAAGCTAACATCTTCATATGATTAAAAACTAATAAGATACACCCTAGAGATGTTCTAGCATTTTCTACCGTCTAATAGGATTTAGGTGTCAATATCATACCACCTAAGAGAAAGTGGATGATGTGTACGAACAAATACAGAGGAACCCAGTCTCCCTCAGTGCCTTCGGGAAGGCTGCCACTTCCACCAGCAATGACCAGCACCTTTGTTCACATTGTTCATTGAAATTATCTGGAGATAAACTATGTGAATAAAGAAATATAAGGAGCATCTAAAAATAACAACAAATAGGTAGAAATAATATATAGAGACTAGAAAAGCATGGTGAGGCAATGGTTGAATGGTTAAATTTATGTATCATCTGCATGAAAATTTCACAAACCACAACAGAAGTCTATGTAACTACAGGGATAAGAATAAAATAAATTTTCTTAAGTTCAATTACATGTGTTAATATACTGGCTATAAGTATGCTTCCATTATACTCACAAAATGATTTACAATACCTTTTAAAAATATTTGTCCTAATATTGTTAATGATTACATTATTAGATAGATGTAAAGGTAAAAAGCACATCAGAAAGTTCTCATTTATCTAGGTGGGTTGTGAGTGCTTTAGTTCATTGAATTCTTTGGTTATTAGAGTGTTATAACCTCATAAGTAATACATAAATGATCAATTTTCAAGTAATTAGAGGTATAGCTAACACTCATACAATTTAATAGTATGCCAAGCACTGCTCTAAATGCTATACATTTATTAACTCGGTTAATACAAAGAACACCACTGTGAGGAAGGTAAGTTATTATTATCCCCATTTTACAGAAGGGAAAACTAAAGCGCAGAGGGATCAATACTTGTAAGTGTTAAAGGCAAGATTCAAATGCAGGAAGAGTGACTCTAGAGTCTGTTCTCTTAACCCCTATACCAGGTTACATAGAGTCAAATACAAAAATTTGACTTGGGTCAATGAGCCAACCAACCACAGACCGCTTTAGCTCATGAGCTTATGATCATTCTTGGGACCTCTTCCTCCCTCATGCCCACTTTCAATTGTTCAATAACATTCATTCAGCTCTACTACCATATAACTTTCAATGCAGTCGCCCTGGTAACCACTTCAGTTCAAGCCTTCCTCATCTTTATGTGGACTACTGCAATAACTTCTCAGATCTCAGTTGGAGTCTCTTTGCCCCTAGCCTGCCCACCTTTAATTCACTTTCCAATCATTCAGTACTAAAACCGTGTGGCTGTTAAGCACCTTTAATGTGGTTAATTCTAACTAAGAAGTGCCATGAGTCTAAAATATACATGGGAATTTGACAACTTAGTATAGAAAAATTTAAATATCTCATTAATAATTATATTTTGATTATATGTTGAAATTATATTAGATAATAGGTCGGACAATTAAGTTAGTGAACTTGTTGTACTGATGTTGCTAAGCTTTTTTGATATCGAGGGATTATTCATTATGAATTTGTACCAACTGGACAAACGTTCACCAAGTATACTATTTGGAAGCGCTGAAAAGGCTGCATGAAAAAGTTAGACGACTTTAACTTTTCACCAACAATTCATGGCTCTTGCATCATGACAATGCACCAGCTCACATGGCACTGTCTGTGAGGGAGTTTTTAGCCAGTAAACAAATAACTGTATTGGAACAATCTCCCTACTCACCTGATCTGGCCCCCAATGACTTCTCTCTTTACACAAAGATAAAGGAAATATTGAAAGAAAGACATTTTGATGACATTCAGGACATCAAAGGTAATGCTACGACAACTCTGATGGCCATTCCAGTAAAAGAGTTCCAAAATTGCTTTGAAGGATAGACTACGTGGTGGAGTCTCATAGCTTCCCAAAGGGAGCACTTTGAAGATGATCATAACACTCAGCAATGAGGTATGTAACACTTTTTCTAGGATGAGGTTGCGAACTGAATTGTCCGACCTCATATATTGAGTTAAATAAGATACAAGGTATAAAATGCAATGTATCATGTTCTACATATTACTAAATTTAAATTTAATTTATTATTATTAAAACCAATTTTACCAACTTTTTCCTTTTTAATATGGCCACTAGAAAATTTAAAATTACACATATAACTGGTATTATGTTTCTGTTAGACTGAACTGATCCATGGGATAAATGTAAGCTTCCCCTGGCTCTAGCTTCCACTTTCCTCTTCAACCTCTTAGCTGGTCATTGAATCAGCCTGTGGTCCTGCCTGTATCCATTCTGTGACCCAGCATTTGTGATGCTCTTACAATTACAATTTCTGATTTCTAAACACCCAAATCTTTTTGTTGGAAAGCCTTTCAATCTTTGATTTCCTTGGTGAAATCCTAGTAAAATTTCAAAACTTATTTCCATCAAGTTTTCTGAATGAGCTCTTCTTTGATCTAGCAGGCAGCATTGATCACTTCTGCATTAATGATGTTCTCAAATCTATATTCATGTTAATGATTTCTCTTATCATACTATATTGTAATCATTAGTACAAATATATCTCCTAAGATATACAGTGAGTTCTCCCACAAACTGTAGATATGCTTAATAAGTGTTTGTGGAATAAAAGAACAAAATGGAGTTTGGAATCAAACAGATTTGCTTTAAATTATGTCCCCATCACTGATTAGATATGCAAATTTGAAAAATTTATTTAAACTTTAATATGCAGATACTCTAAGACATTGACCTAATCTGTATTTATTCTATTGCATAGCATTTAATACTCCTTTAAAAAATACATCCTTTATATCAGCTTCCTTGCCATTTAAGTTTTTGTCAATAAAGGATGTTTCCACGTTTTGGTTTAAGATTAATGAGAGATTTCAGAATAGAGGAATTACAGAAATTTATACAAATTAATAATGCACATGTCATAATTTAGAATGGCAACTTCTTACATACTGTATGTTTTTAAAACCTATGGAATTTTTCTAAACTTATAATTCATTATAGTTAAATGGACACAAAATGCTTATACTAAGAAAGGGCCAATTGAAAGATAGTATGTATAATCTTTTCAAATTATACTTAGTAAGGGAGATGGAAAGAAATGAAAAGAAGGCATGGTGGGACTCATTTCATATATTGATCTTTTTTCCAGAATTTCTTCCAAACACTGGAGGTTTCAAATATCAAAGACTGTTTTTAATGGCAGGAAAGAGAAGTGTGTCAGGGAGCTCCTAAGATGGTGGAGGGAATGTCTAAAGTGCTCATAGATGACCACTAACAAACCAACATCATCGCAGCTAATAATGAAACCATGTTAAAGGAATGTGTTAGAGAACCCATAATTCTATTATTCTTTAAAAATGAAATATGATAGATGAGAATAAAAAGTAAAACATAAACAATACCATAATCATATATACCACAAGTCAAAGCAATCATCCACTTCTAAAAACATATATTTTGAGTAAAGCCAGGCCTCAAAACAGATCAGCCTATGTGTTCTAAAACCTCTGTCCTATTGCAATTCAAAATATATTTAAAATTAGTTATTTACTTCCCACTTTCATTGCTACAATCCTGCATCTAGTCTTTCTGTTGTAAAACATGCCAGGAGTTTGAGATAAGAATGTTTTCAGATTCGTTAATTAAAGTGATATTAAAACAATTATTTTTTGACAAGTTTTAGGCTAATTCACTTTGAAAGTTTAAGTCACGTTTTGAAAAATGTAGTGTTTTGTTTTTTATTCAATTTGTGACTTCCTGCTTTCTAGAGACAACACAACATGTTCCTCTGACATCAAAAAAGTGCTTGCAAAACACTGTTGTGCTGAATTAGCTGAATATGAATAAAAAACATAAGGATTATATTTCTACTGAACTTCACAGGAGCTTAATTGTGAGAAAGCAGAGTGCTTTGGGCAAAATGGTTTTGAGATTTTACTTAACCCATTCTTGCAAAAGTTAGAAGCACCACTTTTTGCAAGAAGGTTTGCCTATTCCAGTTTGATCGACCATCTATTTTGCTCTCCTTTTTCCGTCTTCCCAGTTGATACCGTAACTGTATGGAGCTTGAGAAGAATGTGCAGCAATCTTATGGGGAACATGACAGACATCTTGTCATGATTTCTTCCGCTAACTATGACTACGAAGAAGCAAGAAATTCTGGTTTAATCATTCATAAAACTGAGTTGGAAGAAGCAGTCTAAAACATAGCTTTTATTTTCTTTTATATATGTGAATTTAGAGACCAGCCTACCAAATCTTGTCAACCATTTTTCTAGTCATGACTGATACATTCTTTCCTTTATTTGTATTTTACTTCATAGATTTCACTACAATTTTTATTTTATTTTTATTTTTTTTGTTTGTTTGTTTTTGTTTTTGAGGGCAGTGTCACTGGCCCTCATATGTGGGACCGAACTGGGGCCATTGGCTTCCCAAGCCAGCACTTAACCACTCGGCTGGCCCTCACTACAATTTTTAGAATACAGTGATAAAGACACCCAATTTATCGATTAAAATCAATACACTACTTACATTTGTTATTCATAAATTCTATTTTATACTGATTTTGTGTATGTGTGTGTGTATGCAGAGTGGGGGGAGGTCACCATAGTATCAATACTATGATTTCACTCAGAATATTTTTTTTGAGTTCAAATGAATTTCTATCTTCTCTAAAGATTCTTATCTCTGGGAGGTACGTTTGAGTACTTATTTATCTAGTCTATCACTCACGGCTTAAGATTTTAATCCAAAAGCATAGTAAGTCCTACTGCACCTCAGTCAGAAAATTCAACTTACTTATGAAACCAAATTAACCCAGATCTGATGCCTGCAAAGCCTTTGCTAAATCAATAGTGGGGACCAGAGATCATAGTTTTAGTGTAGTTTTGTTTAATGTTATTAAAGATACAGCTCAGTGCCAATAGGAGCTAGACTTTTAATTTAATTTAATTATACTTTAATATTCATATATAGTTAGTGATTATCATATTGGAAAAATTATCTGATAAAAATTCAAGCTACATACACAAAATTATATATAATGATGCGATGACACTATATACATTTTCAGATAAAATTTATCATGATATCAAGTTATTAATTTCAACTGATTTGGTGTGTTTTTGTTTAGTAGCTCTTTCTAAAGTTGTTTACATTTTTGATAACCCTCCTTCTCAGTGTTTGTCATACTTCTAAGAACATGTGAATAACTAAGATTTTATACATTTCAAACATATATTTGTTGGGCCGGCCAAGTGGTGTGGTGGTTAAGCGCTGGTGTGGGAAGCCAGCGGCCCCGGTTCGGGTCCCACATATGAGGACCAGTGACACTGCCCTTAAAAACAAAACAAAACAAAAAAAACATATATTTGTCAATATTTTATTCTGTGAGGGAATATGATCTCAATTTCCTTTATCAGTGAGATTTTACACTGTTTATGTAGGTAATAATTCATTTTACACTGATTGTTTATGTAGGTAATAATACAGCTTAACTCCTTGAAATCTTCATTGGCTTTTATCTCTAGACTTCTTTTCTTTCTAAAGTCAGCTTACATATATTTAAGGATTTGCAAAGGTGTAGTAAAGCATGTTACTTTTACTTCCTCTTTACCAGTGGCATGCTCATTCCCAGATTTCAGTGTTAGCTTCTAATATGCATGGAGGACTTACTTCTACTTTATCAAAAGGTGTACTATATCTCAGTAACTGCTATAATTGCTAACAGATATTGAAGACCTCCTGTGTGCAAGAATGGTACTAAATACATGGATTTTCTCACTTAATCCTCATTACCATTCTTGAAAGTAGGTATCATAATCCCTATCCTCTTGACAGAGTCAATGAAGTTAAACATTTGCCCAAGTTCATCCACCTAAGAAATAATAGAGCTAGGATTCAAACCCAGTCTGGGCAACTTTAAGTCCCCAGACTTAAAATATTGTTTTCCCTGAAACTCTCAAATGTAATAGGGAAATTTTGTCTTTTATATTCATGAAACAAACGAAGACTAGCTAAGGAACACATTTTCTTTCTCTAGACTATTAATAAAACCTGCTTAAGACCTGAAATAATAAACTGCAAAGAAGAAAGCATAGGTACTAAACTTATGGACCTTGGATTCAAAGATTTTATGAATATGACCTCAAAGCCAAGGGAAGTAAAGCTAAAATAAATTAATGGGACTATATTAAATTAAAAAGCTTCTGCACAGCAAAAGAAACCACCAACAAAACAAAGAGGTAACCAACCGAATGGAAGAAGATATTTGCAAACAACACCTCTGATAAGAGGCTAATATCCAAAATATATAAAGAACTCCTACAACTCAATGACAACAAAAAAGCAAACAATCCAATTAAAAAATAGGCAGAAATCTGAACAGACACTTCTCTCAAGAAGACATACAAATAGCCAACAGATATACAAAAAAATGCTCAACTTCACTAGCTATTAGGGAAATGCAAATCAAAACTACAAGAGTTTTGTAGTGCCCAGTGGCACGGTGGTTAAGCGCTGGCTTGGGAAGCCAACGGCCCCGGTTTGGGTCCCACATATGAAGGCCAGTGACACTGCCCTCAAAAAAAAAAAAAAAAAAAAATTACAAGGAGATATCACCTCATACCTGTTAGAATGGCTATCATCAACAGGGCAAGTAATGACAAGTGTTGAAGAGGCTGTGGAGAAAAAAGAACCCTGATACACTGTCAGTGGGAATACAAATCTGAACAGCCAGTGTGGAAAACAGGTAGAGGTTCCTCAAAAAATTAAGAATGGAATTACCATATGACCCAGCAATCCCTCTCCTGGGTATCTACGTCAAAAATCTGAAAACATTTATCCGTAAAGATATATGTGCTCCAATGTTCATTGTAGCTTTATTTACAGTAGCCAAGACATGAAAACAACCAAAGTGTCCTTCAATAGATAACTGGATAAAGAAGACGTGGTGTATATACAAATGGAATATTACTCAGCCATAAGGAAAGATGAAATACTACAGTTTGTGACAACACGGATGGATCTTGAGATCATTATGCTAAGCGAAATAAGTCAGACAGAAAAAGTCGAAAACCATATGACTTCACTCATATGTGGAATATAAAACTGAAAGCAACAAAGGAACATGACAAACAAAGAAACAAAAACTCATAAACGCAGACAACAGATTAATGGTTACCAGAGGGTAAGGGCGGAGAGGGATGGTAGAAAAGGGAGTCACATATATGGTGATAGAAATCACACAATGTGATTTCAGGTGATGTATTACAGAATTGTACACTTGAAACTTATGTAATTTTACTAACCATTGTCACCCCAATGAATTTAATTTTCAAAAAACCTGAAACCAGTCAGAAAATTCAACTTAAAATTTTGTTCATATTTCTTTTAAGCCAGTTAAGATCTAGTTATTGAGGGCCGGCTGAGTGGCGCGTTGGTTGAGCGCTGGCTTGGGAAGCCAGAGGCTCCGATTCAGTCCCATATATGAGGGCCAGTGACACTGCCCTCAAAAAAAAAAAAAAAGATCTAGTCATTGAAAACTACTGAGGTTTTGTTTTTTGTGTTTGTTTTCTTGAGTGTGGAGGACTGTATGTTTGCCATTATACAATTAAAAACTGCAAAACCTCAGTGATATGGTCCAGAGTTTAAGAGATATTCAATAATAAATGTCCCCATTAGAATTTTAACATGGGAACCATTTTTGCTATTTAGGATTTTGGGTGAAATATTTCTAATCTCATCATTACATAAATGTTGTTTCCTCACATGTCATGTTCATGGTACCTTTAGCAAATAAAATCCTCAGTATATCATGGGTACTGTGATTGGGATTCAAGATGGGTTCAGTGTTGATGGGAAAGAAAAATAATGCTATGACCATTAAGAAAGACTTTCAAATCTTTCGTTGTGAAATCTGCCTGTGTTGTATTGTGACTATGAAACTTCAAAGAGCTAGAAGACAACGGAGAAGCTGCACATGTTTTCATTGGTAACTTCATATTTCGAGGAAACCTATACACTTAAAATGGAACCTGGTAGTTTTCAAACTCTTTTAGTAATGCTTTAATACAAATGACAACACTTGATCTTTATGTACAGTAGAACTGTAAGAGGAATTCACATGAAAAGGCAAAAAAAAAAATTAGAGGAGAGAATACAGTGATGTTGACTCTGACTTGTTTGTTGGATCACCTTGAGCAACTCTCCTCCTGATTCCTGACGAAATATTAGTAGATACATTAGTACTTACCGTTATCTGTCTATTACAAGTTGAATATGTAAGGGTAGAAGGCATGTTTCCAATTTTTAAAGGCAAATTAACCCTTAGGTGAGTGGTCTATGTCAGCAAAATTATTGGATGGCTAATATACAAAAGAGTTAATATGCAGCTCTTCATTGTGTGAGCAGGTTAATAAGAGTTTAATGCTTGATGAGAAGGAGTTAGCAAAAATGTGATTAAGTTCTAGATTTAAAGTCAGGAATTGGTCCCAAGTTTGCTTACTAAGAGTCATTTTCTTGGGCAAATCTCTCTTGTTCAGAGCTTCTGTTTGCTCACCTCTAAGGTAGTGATAAAAAATAGCCATGTGAAGAATAAATGTATGTTAACAAGCCTGAAACATAGTACTTGTCTAATAATGTCTGGCTGTTCATTCACAGATGGTGGAAGTAACTGAGCATCCATCTATGAGGATGCTTATGGCAGAATAATTTATCAGAGTATTAACAAAATCATCTTCTAATAATCCTGTATCAGGTAACTTTATATCAGTGTTCACTTTTCCCCAAGTTAATAAGGTTATCTAAAGCAAGTAGGGTAGGTTAGGTTCTAATGGAAATCAATAGTCCTTTCTAAAAGTTCCTGCTGCTCTCCTTCCAAACCTTAACCTAAACATACTAAGAAATCAGTTTATTCTTGGTACGTTAAGTCACTCCAACATAGGAATAAGATATTCCCAGAGGCATGCCCGATTTTCAGGGCTTCAGTGGTAAGAACTGCCTCACTGGCATCCTCAAAACCTGACAGGTTCAAGCACCTTTGTTTCTGTCCAACCCTGGTCAGAACAGAACCAGCTGTCTATTTCTATCAGATGATAGCCATTTGCTTATTTTCCCTAGAATTTTAAATGTTTTCATAATCAAAATCCATTGGTATTTTAGTTTGCACATAATATAACATCTCCAGATGGAAAACTAACCTCATACTATATGTTAATCATTATTCAAGAGCTGTATTTCAGCAACCCTCAAGTGACTCGGCAACATGCCGAGGAGAGCAGATACAGGAGATGAAGTATTAGATGTTTATATTAATCAACCACATTTAATTTAAAGGCTTATCCATTCCAATGAAAACCAAAGCTTTGAAAATCCAAGAACATATTGTCTAACCCTAAACCACTTTAATAAACAAGGACTTTCCATTTACCACAGAAAATCATTTTTCAGAGGCCTATTACGTGTTCGTTTTTCCTCTCTATAATGGCTTGTCTCTTCCTCCTGATTCCCCTGCCCTGCCCCCACCCCTATTAAAACTGGCCATTATAAACTGTGGTTAGTAAACAGGAGAGAGAGGTTTCTCAAACTCATTTATTCATAATTTTAATAAAATGCCACTTACTACAGAGAGAGAGAGAGAGAGAGAGAGAATTCTATCAAACATATATGTATATATGTGACATATATGGCAATATATTTAATTTAATCTCCTCAAAATAACCAGATATGGTGGGTACTAGTTTTAATCCTCTAATGGAGACAAGTAAACTAAAGGCCTGACAGCTAAAATTAGTTACCCAAGTTACCCTACAGCTAGTTCAGCTAGTTACTGATTAAATAAGCTTATAGATGCATTTCTGCCTCACGCCCAAGTCTATAAGCTTTCATTTTTCAGCATTGATTCCTTACTGAGTGTCAGGCGCTGTGCTCAGGTACTGAAAGTACAGATAAAGACAGACAAGACCAAGTCTTTTGCCTTCAAATTGTTCACAGTTAAGTTGGGGAAACTACATTGTCATATTTTTTATGTTTAATTAAAACCTAGAACAGTGATTCTCAAAGTCTAACCCCTAGACTAAATCAGCTTCAGCTTCCCCCAGGGACTTGTTAGAAACACAAAATCTCAGGCTCCATCCCAGATCCACTGAATCAGAAACCCAGGAATTGGTATTTTAACAAGCTCTCCAGGTTGCTACTTTGGGGCACACTGAAGTTTGAAAACCAGTGGCTTAAAAAGAGGGGCTGTAGGGAAACACATAGTGAACCTGGAGAGGTGGGAGAAGCTTCCTGGAGGAGCTGACATTTGACCTGTGTCTGGAAGGACTTAGGAAATTTTTTCCAGAAGAGATAACATTAACAAACACAGAGAGGAAAGAATGTCATGTGTTTGATACTCCTAGAAACTGAAGGTCCCAGGCAGGGGATGGTAATAGACAAACTGGATTTAGACTGGGGCCAGTCTATATGCATGCCTTCCATATTTTAGACCTTGCCTCATACAGTGCTTGGTACTAGACTCCAGCAAATAACTCTAGGGACTCACTGTGAAAAGGATCTGGAACTAATATTTCTGCAATATTTGGGGTTTTTCTTGTTGGACATCTAACAGTTACTGACCATGACTCCCTGTAGCTTCCTCAGGATGCTCTTAGATCGTATGAGGGAGATGCTTTGCCAAAAATGCATGTCCAAAAAGGAAATGCTGGGAGAGAGAGAGAATTAGAAGAAGGCAGCTTCAGACTCAGGTACTTCTAGATAAGTGCAGAAGCCGTGGGACCCAGGCGGGCTGTGAGAAATTTAACTAGAGGTGACTGGGTTAGAGAAGAGAGTGGTTCAGAAGAAGGGAGGAAGGATGGGAAAAGGTGTTAACTAAAATTCAGGTTAACTTTATTCTCAATAACACAACAAAGGGAAATGAAGATCAGCCACATGAATATATTAATATATGACTATTATATAGTTATTATAGCTAATTCAGTTCACAGAGCAGGGGAATAGGACATTATCTGTATTTCATCATTATCTAATATACTCTTGACAATGACAGGGTAAAGGATCGGCTCTTCACATTTCCATGTATCCCTTCCGGTGTCTTCAGAGCAATCTGTTATTTATAAGTTTGGGAGTATTACTTTATAATCATCAAACCCATTTTACAAGGGACAATCTCTGAATATCTTGCTTGCCCATTTTACTGATCAAGTGTGTCAGAAGGACAGGATTCTGTGCATGAATGGTATCCACATTTTGAACAGTGAGGGATTATATTTAAAGTAAATATTTTGTATTAATCACTGGGGAATCTGGGTTACAGAATGTGGCAGGCTTCAAGAATTGGTAGCATTGTAGCAACCAAAAAACACTTTTCGAACCTGGGGCCTCCAGTGGTTTAGGAACAGCTACAAATTTAGCATTCCCTCATTTTAAGCATTCCAAAATATTTTAGTGATTGTCTTGATAGGATTCCAGTAAAAAACAGCTGTCAAAATGTATCATATACTTGCAAACCTCCTACATAGCACTGTTACTATAATTGGTTGAGGTTTGTTTTTTTTTCATTTGACTTTAAAAAGGTTGTGGAAAGCATAATTTCGGTTTGGTCAAACTTTTATTAATGTTCACAGGAGGACTATAGTCCATAATTAGACTTCAGTTTTTAAAGTATTTCATATTTGAAAAGTAAACAAATGCATAGGTGGCAATTTTTCTTTATAGCTTCATTAATCTGAAAGTCAAACCCTCTTGGCCTGTAGTGGGTACATGGTATTGCAAATCACCACTTTTTAATCTGTTGTATCTGTTCCATCAAATAACCAAAGTAATTTGGTCAGTGTTTTCATTGGTTTTAATATCTCCTTCCCCACCTCCTTTCCACTCCAAACTATGACTTAATTGCACTAGGGTTATCCTTTTAAAACCATGACATTAAAATAGCCTGGAGTACTACATTTCTTTCTACAGAAACCATAGGCCACTAAACAGAGGGTCTATTTCACTAGCCACATGTCTATCATGAGTGTCTTAGAATTTAGGGTAAATAGTTTACTGGTTAAAACAGAGCCAAAGACAAGATCAGTTCCAAATTGCAAGATGTCTAGAAAATATGTGGAGGTCCTTTCTGATATTAAAAGAAGAAAAAAAAAAACTTATGAGGGTTTTTTTTTCCTTCATTATTCTGTTCTGCTTGGCCCTGAAAATTGAGTTTTCTTGACAGACTCAAAAAGGGTACCTCAAAAAATATGATTTTACTGCTCTGAATTATTTTAACTGTGTTTTGAAGCAAGGCACTTTCTTGTATTGATGAAACCAATTATAGATTCTTTCAATCAAAAAAAAAAAGTTATACTGTGGAAAATATTAACTGTAGTAGTCACTGAGAAATACATCAGTTCATAAGGTTTCAATAGGCAGCTCTATATGCATCATAGATCAGAACTTGCATCCTGACCTCTTGCCCTCCATGCAGCCTAATGATTCTCATGATCTACAGCACAATGTTGTCTCATTGTTATCCAAAACAAACTTGTCCACATGAGAGCCCATAACTACGTTAGTAAATGTTCGGGGTATTCATTGTATGAGCCCAGCAGAGCTGCCGAGGTGGTTAGAATATGGATTGAAATTTTGACCATGGAAATGAAGAAAAAATGGTGAATCCTAGAGATGTGCTGCAAGAAGAATTATAGACTTGTGGGTAAGACAACATCTTATCTCAAGGACAGTGGTACATGGTGTACCTCTGGTAGAGGTAGGATGCCATGTAGAGATATCCATGAAAGCATAACCTTATGTTTTTGGCAGGGAATTTTAACACATGTAAAATAAGAATCTTAGGTTAAGGCAAAAAGAGGGAAAAAAAATTACAGATGACAAGCAAACATGAAATGTTAAAGCCACTACAACAAGGAAAACATTTAAAAGTGGTTTTTTGTGGTTGTTGTTGTTGTTGTCATTAGGGTAATCACACATAGTTCCTCACCAAAAAATTATACTGAAATTTGGTAGAATGTATCAGCAGCCAACCTGATTCCACTAAAATATTTTTTAAATATAATCACTTAATACACTTGTCTTCTTTATCAATCACAAAGCATTTATCTGCTCTGTAATACAGAACATACCCTGCAGACAGCAGAGTATCAAGACACTCAAACAGTTATTCAACTCTTGATTTTATAAACTGGGTAAAGCCTTCTAAATATACTATTGGTACCAAAAAAAAATCCAATATTAAAGGATGAGGAAAGACAGGCTATTTAAAGCAAGAAGAATGAATAAGGATGAAATATTAATTATTCAGGGTATTTTGGTGAGCTAAATTTTTTCCTGAACGATCCCTTAAAAATTTGTTCTACATAGGGTTATTTTTCACTTTTGTTATAATTGCTTCTTTTCAGGTAATTTATTTACTAATTAAAGGTATAGTGATATTGGGCTTGTAAATCTTTGTCTGTCCCTGTGGAACTTCTCTGCCTGGCTCCATCCCCTGAAGGCTGACCCTGAGAAGTGTATTATTCAAGATGTCGGGTTTGGGCAATGGAGACACCAGGAATATTGTTCCAAATGCCATAATATATGTGAAATCTCTTTGAAAATCTTTTGCAAGAATATATTCCTCTAAACCTTACTAATATTTGTTATGGTTTTAAATCAAAGACATATTGCAGTATTAAGGTGATAGAGATAAACATTAAATAAGTTTTACATTCTATAGTTTTATGTCCATTTATGAAGAAATGAGTTGCAGACTATTTTATAATTAAGTAATAATGGGTAACTTTTACTGAGTCAGTTAAAAAAAAAACTGCATTGTGGTTAAGAGAGCAGGTTCTGTAATAAGACTAGTAGGTCCAAAACCTTGTTCCATTGCTTAATGGCTACGTGACCTTGGAAAAAATACTTCAATATTCTATGCCTTTATTTATTTATCTACAAAAGGGAGAGAATAATATACTTTGTTCCAAGATGGCCCCCAGATGCAGTCCCCTCCTACACTAAATAGGGCTAACTTGTGTAACCAATAGGATGTCAATGTAAATGACATAGTATTACTTTCAGTACTCAGTCATAAAAGATAGCGAAGCTTTTGTCTTTGTTGGATTGCTCTCTTCCTTCTTAAAAGTGGATCCTCAGCCCCAGTCAAGTCTTCAGAAATCTGCAATCTCAAATTACATTTTAACTGAAACCTCATGAAAGTCTATGAGCCAGAACCACTCAAATAAGCTGCTCCCAAATTCTGAACTGATAGAAACTATGAAATAATAAATGTAGGGGCTTTGGTGTAGTTCGTTATGCAGCAATAGCTAAATAATAGATGCTGCCTAATAAGGTTGTAAAGATTTAATGAGATAATTATGTGACACCAACAGAATAGTATCTAGAATATAATGAACAAACAAGCAGTGTTAGTTATGTTCCTGAGCACCAGTATGTTTTAGGAACTGGGGTAGAATATGTACCTATAAATTGTGTCATTTAAACCTCCTATATCATATAGTTAGCATTATGCTTTGACCCAACTCAAACCAGCTTAAGCTGAACCCTCTCCACCTGCCCCCAAATAAGGAATTTGTTAATCCAAGTACAAGGGAGAGCTTTTTTCACAAACTGCTAGATTCAAGAGATTAAACCGTACCTCCTGGCATCCCTCTACCCTTGGGCTTTGCTCTCCTCCTATGTTATTTGAGTTCTCAAGCTCTTTACGGCAAGATGGCTGCCAGAAGCTTCAGCCTCATACATTCTTCTAGGTTCCAGTACAGTAGGAAAGAAAATGCCTCTCTCTCTCAACAATCCCAGAAAAATTCTCATTGTATCATTTTTGCTCTGACTGAACAATGTCAATGTCTCTGACACAATCACAGAGCCAGGGGACAGAGAACATACATCATAGCTTCCTCTTGTGCACAGAGGCTAAAAGTGGAGATGGGGTAGCTGCCAGAGGAAAATTAGGGTGCTAGGGTCTTGTGATTAGAAGGGTAATTTGGATGCTGGGCAAAAAACCAGATATCTCCCATGCCTCATAATAATTATATGAAGTAGTTAACATTATTGTCACATTCCACAGAGGACAATAAAGCACAGAGCTTGAGTGGTTTGCTAAGAATTGCACAGCTATATGTGGAATGGCCAGTCAGATTCCAGAGCCCACGTGCTGCCCCACCTTATTATATTACCTCTCTAAATGATCCTATAGATTAGTATTTTATTGTGGCTCAGCAACTTTAGTTATTAAGACACTACATCTGTTCCACTCCTTCTATCCTAAATTATACTCCCCATCTTGCATAATCTGGTCAATTTCTTCAACTAACTTATCTACTCAACTGTGAAACCTAAATGTTTGAGTCAGATAAAATACCTAAAGTGGGCTGTATTACAGAAAAATCAATGTATAATCT
Organism: Aselliscus stoliczkanus; assembly: GCA_033961575.1. NCBI lineage: Eukaryota > Metazoa > Chordata > Mammalia > Chiroptera > Hipposideridae > Aselliscus > Aselliscus stoliczkanus. The sequence continues at coordinate 91,237,617 of CM066734.1, read as the reverse complement.
TGTTAACCAAACCTTCCCTTGTAGTTACTAGATGAACAATGAGTCTTAATAAGTTTCCCCTCCGTCTTTGCAAATAGTCTTATTCTAGTTCCCTCCAGACTAGATTGGCTGTGACAGGCAAGTTTTTGTTAGCGGTAACTTCTTGTTCTTTACAAAATCTCCTCCTTGAAAATTAAATCTCAGAAACAATCTACAACATACATCAATATTGCATATATCTCCTTTGTTGGAAATTCACATCCCAGGCTCTTTTGATGCACCACTTTAAAATTGTAAGTAACTATTAAAACCACTCTGAGTACTTCATGATCAACAATGTTAATAAAAGAGTTCTGATGATGATGAAATAATTTCTCCCTGTGTTATCTTCCCTGAAACAAAGAAAATGGTATGGTTTTCCCCTCAAAACAGTGTTCTTTAAAGTATTCATCAACAATAGCAGACATCTGAGGTCATCTGAATTTTACTTTCTTTCCCTTATATCTCATACTGGGGCTTCTTGAACTTGATAAAATAAATATAAACCTCCTTTAAAGAAAACCATGTGGTACAATAATGTTTTCTAAATATAAAAAGTATATGATTATGTATGTGATAATTATGTAAGCATACATTTTATATAAAGTTCTTATGGTAGGAGGTCATCACAAAGAATCAGCATAAGCATGAAAATACATGAGTTTGTTGTCCAGTGCACGGGCACAACACACTTGGAGAAAAATCAACTTATCAACCACTTTTTCTTAGATTTTTATTTATACCAACTATATATCTATTTCTACCATAAACATCTAGGCTTCATCTACTTAGTCACCAATTGTGTAACCATTGACAGGCTTAGATATTATTTTTGAATATGTTTCTCTTCCAGGTTCAGTTGTACAGGCATATAGGCTCAACTACTGAATTACATTAGCATAAGTCATTAGCAATAACTCTAGGCATGTGATCAAAGACAAACACTTCTCTAACCAAAAGTTTGTAACAATAGATACAAAGGGGATTATTGATTTTAGAGAGCTATGAGGCCAATAAAATTCATTTGCTTGTTTCTAAGGCTACCTAGGATTTAAATAATATTTCCCTTAAACACTAAATACATCATATAATTTCTATACTGCATGTTGTCATATTGTAAACATTTCAGTTATGCATTAAACAAAATGCTGGGGTGGGCCATATATGAGTGTGTTGTGCTAACTGCTATGGGAATAGAAAGAAGTAATTTGGCTAAGATTATATAGTGGCAGAGGTGGGATTCTGAGAAAGTGGCACTGCCATTCAAGAGCTTACAATGATGATACCAAGAAACTGTCAGCAGAAATAAATCTCAACAAAAGGTAACATTATGAAATGCCAAAATGACACATTGGTGCAGGCAACAGAAGCCTAAGAGAGAAAACAAGGGGTGGGGGTGGAATGAGGGGAGGAGGCAGTTTTCTTAGAAAACACTTTAGAGTTTATTTGAATAATGAATAGAAATTATAAATGTGGAGAGGGGAAGGAGGACATCCCAGGTAAGAACAAAAAGTGTGAATCCAATTCAAGCAAAAAGTGAACAACCACAGCAACAAAAGTGAAAATGTGGGGAGAAGGACAAGGACAAGGTCCAGGGAGTGGACCAAGATGTGGGAAATGATGTACAAGTGGAGTAAATATGAGTAGAGATGTTTTCAATGTCTGCTCCACAAAGCTGCGGGATTCTGGAAACTAATTTTTTCCCCAATACCTTTTACATACTGCAGTTTTGCATATGCTTTCTTGAAATAAGAGTACTACTGCTTTATATACATAAATATGTAAGAAAATACATACATAAATTTTAAAAAGCTGACAGCCAAAGATTGAAAAGAAGACACTATGATGCTGAGTAGGAAAGTGATAAAGTGGAGATTTAGGAAATAGAGGGGCAGGTGGGTTAAAAGGAGAGTAAGTGTCATTAGGGGGTTGACAGTGGAGATAGGGCTGGAGAGGCTAGAGGAAGATTAAAAAGATCAGTCTGTTGTAGTATACATACATACATATGTATGTATGTATGTATGCGCATACTGGGGGTGCAAAAAAGTGTATACAAGTGGACACTTTGGTCAAAGTTGCTCAAGCAGTAGTTCATCATAATCAGAAGTGTCTAGATGTTGATGGTAACCACTTTGAGTACCTCTTGTTATTGCAGAAGTCCAATGTGACTTGTATTCATCTTTTATTATTGGTATATATTGAGTACTACAATTTTAATAGTTTTCCTTTCTTAAAATGTGTATACATTTTCTTGGCACCGTGTGTGTGTGTGTGTGTGCATGTGTGCGTGTGTATGTATAATCTGAATATCTGAATACAGGAGTATGATGACAGGATCTGGACTTACCTTTGGTGACATGGAGAAGGAATTATGGGTTCAAGGGGAATGGAAGGTAAATGACTCTTGTTATCCCCTCTCCAACACTGTGCTAGACAGTTGACTAGCCTGGTTCAATTTAATCCTGCTCCATTAAAGCAGGATGTATAGCTAGCGAGGTACTGGCCAGGTTGTGACCTAAACCTAGAGTCACAAAAAACAGCTTCTCTATGACAGAATTAGATAACATGTTGAATAGAGCCGTTGACTCGAAAAATTCTCATTTAGTGGCCATTTAGAAAATATGGAAGTGCTGAAAAATGAAATAATTTGTCAGGGCATACTGTGGAGAGATTAAGAGCACAGATACTGGATCAGAATGCCTGGCTCAAGTTTCAGCTTTGCCCCTGGTTTGCTATGTGACATAGGGGTGAGGTACTTAACCCCTCTGTGCCTCAGTTTTTTCATCTTTAAAATGGAGATGATAAATCTACCTGCTTTCTAAACTTGTTTTGAGTATTAATATTTGTAAGATGCTTAGAACATTGTTGAACATATTTTAAGTACTGTATATGTTAGCTATTATTTTTATGATTGTTCTATTAAGACATAGTGTCTGCACTAAAGCATACAAGTAAAAACGTGTGGGTTAACTTATACCTGTGGTGAAATTGCATTGAGCTAAATATATATGCACAAATGAATGCAAGTAAAATTGAGAAAACCTGAATAAGATCGATAGGTTGTATAAATGTCAATATACTGCTGTGACATTGTATTATAGCTAGTAAAATGTTCGCATTGGGGAAAACTGGGTAAAGGACAACATTTCTTACAACTGCATGTGAACCTACAATTATCTCAAAATAAAAAAGTATAATTTTAAAAAGTGTGGGTTGTTCTCGATCCCTTTATAAATCTATGGGACAAATGGCTGTGTTGCGGTTCATGGGTTTATATGAAAGGGAGGATTTCATGTGATATGGAGAGAAAAATCATCTGTTAAGGTCTCCAAGGCCATTTGCACCAGCAGTGTGTGAAGGAAGGAGAGAGCAGAAAATCAGTGATAAGAGGAGCTGGTAGTAAATCAGTAATTTTTTATGAAAAGAAAAAAGAAAAGAAATAATTTTAACTGGCTGTGGAGACTGGAAAAAAGATTCTGTAATCCCCAGGCTGTCAGAAGAGCTTGCTTAACTTGTTCACTACACAATAACACCCAGAAGAGGCATCCGCAAAGGATGGAACCCAGACTCCAGGCTAGTGGCCTTCATGAGCAGAGACATTTTTTCTAATGCATTCAAAGGAGCTCTCTGGGCTAGCACAGATACACAGTAAGGCTTGCTCCTCTCCAAACTGGTATACAAAGCGCAGTCTGTACAAGTGGTTTCTAAATATTTGTGGCACTTCAGCTAGGAAATTTTGAACCAGTTTCCATAGCACAAATTAGAAAGAAAGAGGAAAAGAAAAAGGATCCTGAACCTGTATAAAGGGACTGGAACTCTAGAATCTAGAATTGTTGTTTTGACTTTGCATGTTCCTGAGAAAATACCTGGGACTCAGGCATAATAAAATAATTCCACAGATATGCCTCTTTTGGGTACAAGTTGTAAGCTCATTTTGTTCAACTCAAATAGCTAACAGCAAATTTTTTTCTTTTCAAAATTTTGTCTTTTTTTTATTAAAGATAGGTTCTAAAACACAAATACAGGTGTAATAGAAGAATGGATTTCCTGTATCCCTCAACCAGCTTCAGAAATTATCACCATGGTAAATCTTGTCTCATTTATCCATGTAGCCACACCTTTATTGAATTAAATTAAAGGAAATAATGAATACCTTATTATCTGTATATAGTTTAGTATAGGACTCTAATTATGGGCTTTAAAAATGTATTCAAAATAGGATCGTCACACCTGAAATTTTCCACTTGTTTCATAAATGTTTTTGAGTTTATTAAAATCAAGCGTCAAGCAAGGTTCCAACATTGCATTTGATTGACATGCATTTTGAGATAATTGCTTCTCCTTCTCTCATCTTCTCCCCGCTCCTCCTTCTCCTTAGTCTTCTGTCTGATGAAGAAACCAGGTCACATGTGATTCGAAATTTTGACATTCTGGATTTGGCTGATTTTACACCTGATATACAGAGAATATGTTTTTCTATATTCTTGTGTTTTCTGTAGTTATATTTAGAAATTTGGTTTCCACAGTTTCTGGTGAATAGCTGCCAGTCTTATGGCAGCTTCACTGAGAGAAATGTAACTTGTTTTTTTCTCTCTGTCTGGCTATTTATACAATTTTTTTCTTTGTTTTAGGTTTTCAGAAGATTAACTATGGATACAAAGGTATGGCTTCTTTTCATTCATTCTTGATGGATTTAATAGGATTTCATTAAGCTGTGAAACCCTTCAATAATTAAAAGAAACCTTTCAACTAGTATCTCTTCAAATTTTGTTTCTACCCCATTATCTCTCTCTTCTATATTAGGGCCCCATAACAGTTGTATTAGGTCTTTTCATTGGGTCCCAGGTCTTTTCTACTACTGTATGCATTTTTCATCCTTCTTTCTTTCAATGCTTTACTCCAGTTAGATTTTTGTTTGTTTGTTTGTTTGTTTACAAGTTTTGTGTTGTGTCACACAAACTGTCTTCATATACAGGGTGTAAGTGAAAACCATGTCCTCCCCACACATCACAGCAGACCAGTGCTTGCTAATATAAAGAACGTAAAACACAGATCCCTTTCTGAACTGAAACAGCTGATTCTAGACACTCGCTTCTCACTGGGGTAACTTTCCCATGTTAACATGGACATGAAAGCTCCAGTGCTTTTCAACTTGTCCCTAAATTTTTCTCCTCAAAGTTCTGAGCAGCAATTGACTTTAATGCCTTCACATTGGATAAAACTGACTATTTAGAGCTTGTCAATTACGTTCACTGTGTGATCACTAGGAAAAGAACCCTGACTCACACCTACGGAATCCCTCAGACTATTTAGAACGTGAAGAGAAATCTCAATCCTTACTGATGGGCTCATTCATCCAACAATCAATCACATGACAGTGATAGTCTTAAAAACGCTGATTTGTTATTGTTCTTTTATGTACAATACAAATTCCCTCCTAACAGACATTCCTTTCTGGCAATGTTCTCTGCTACCTGGACTATCTCGAGTGATTGTACAGCTGTCAAGTTTTGCTGATGAAAATAACAGGTCCCCAGGTCATCCAGTTAGATTTTAAGTGCTGGTAAACATGTTCTTAATTTTTCAATTTTAGAATTTTTAATTTTTGCATATTATGGTTCTGTGGTAAGTTATCACATTATCTATTTTACTGAATATAGTAATCACAGTTATTTTAAATTCTATACCTGGTAACTTCCATATCTTGACCACTTTAGGCTCCCTTTCTGTTATTTGCTTTCTTTGTCATTTGTTCCTGATTGCTGACATTTCTGGTAGCTGTTTGATTAAATATCAGGTATCGAGTATGAAAAATGGTAGAAGTTCTGCATAAAGTTATATTCTTCCTGAGAGGATTTACTTTTCTTCAAGTTGTCAGTAAGAATTGGTATAAATCAAGGACCTTGATACAATCAATGACTGAGATACATCAAAGCTGGTGTTAGGGTTGGTGGAGACTCATCTATTTTCAGTTTGCTCTTATTCACAAAGGGTAGACTTTCAGAGGTTTCAACTAAAACACTGTTTTCTAGGACCCTTTTTCACTGGCAGCCCTAAAACCCAATGTTTGTCCTTGCAGCTCAGTGACAAGGACCTAAGTTCTGCTTTACATGCCAGACAGTCTCTGATAAAGCTACTTAGCTCCGCCATTGTCCTGTGGAGGCAGCCACAGAGATGAACCAATGAGCATGGAGTGCCCAGCGAGCCCAATTTGGCCCATGTTGTGGCCTGCTGACCCCTGCTTTGTACCATCATTTTCTGTTTCACCTCTGAAAATTGGCTAATATCCATGGGGAAAATGGCAGAGAAAGTTGGCTCACCTAAATTTCTCTCTCAAACACTAGCTGCTCTGGTTGTTCACTGATTAACTTTGAAATATTTAATTCATTTATTTACCTTTTTTTAAAATCCTGCCTTTTTAATTATACTTATTAAAAGGGATGTTCTGATACAGAATACTTCAAGAAGCCAGAAATAGGAGTTCATTTACATATCACTCTTCTTTTTACTTATGAAACCTCTACAATATAACTCCTGTATTCTTTAGTAACTTCCTTGATTTCTGGCATGAGCAAGATGGTCTAGGTTTAGCTCCAATGTTTGGAGGGGGACAGGTGTTGGAATATGGTAGGCTGGCTTCACTTGAAAGACATGAAGGTGGGGAGGAAATACTAATTTTTTTTTTTTTTTTTTTTTTTTAGGAAGCAGGGAGCATTACAGATAAAGTGAACAGCAAATCGAAAGCCTTGAAATGGGAGTTTGTGTGAGGTGTTTTAGGAACAGAAAGAAAGTCAGCATGGCCAGAGCTGAACAGTGAAGGTTGCACAGAAGAATAGGTTTAAGTTTAGAGGGATGTATACAGTATAAAGCCTAAGAACTTACTAGGTATTCCTCAGTTATCTACATGTATACAATATTATAAAAATAGAAACACTGTTAAAATTGCATGTAGGGAAGAGGGAAAGAATAGAGCTATTTCAGCAAATTATGTATAGATAACCTTTTCTAATTCCTACAGCACTATAAATTAGATACTAATATTTCCATTTTATAGATGAAGAACTTGATGCTTTGAGATGTTAGCTAAACTGTCCAAGTTCATACAACTAATAAATGATAGAACTAAGATTTCAACTTCAGTGTTTTACATTTATATGACTTGTATTTCTCCATAAGCCATGGTGGGAAATTTGGGAGGATTTGTTAAGATCAGCACTGATGTAATTAAATAGAGAAGCTTGCCTTGCCTGAATGAAAAAAACAAAAGAAAAAGAGTAGATGCAGGAGGTGTTGGGGCTGGGGTAGGAATGGGGGACACACAATTTTGCTATAATGTATGCAAACTGTAGGAAATATTGCATGTGAACACATAAAAATTATTTGACTTTCAAAGAGGAAGAACATTTGTTATGGCTCTCTCCAAAAGTATTGTAAATATTTATCTATTAATATAAGATTAGTATAAAGAACAGGAGGAGAATTAATCCTCTTGGGTGTGTGTGGTTTAGATCACACCTGAATATTGCAATCTGAGAACCACACTTCAAGAAATAATAAATTATAAGATTGGAGTGTGTATAAAAGACAGAGGGCATGATGAAGGGGTAACCAGTCGTCAGAAAGGAAATGCTTAAGAAAACGGGGATGGTTAGAGTAGAGGAGATTTCAGCAGAAAAAAATGGTGAACGATTTGTTCTATTTAAAGGATTATAATCAGACACAATGACTACACAAATTCTGTGTCATTCCAGATGTGGTTTTAGGGGGGAAAGAAAGGTAGACACGGTTATTGTAATACCATGTTGTACCTGGTTTTTCAAGTAGTTGATCTATTTGATCATGGAATCAGATACCTCTTCTGTGGTTCTTAGTTCTTTTGAGCACACTGATACTTTTGGGAATTTAATTAGAATATGGAAATAATGCACATATCCCAAATTTTGCATATAATTTCAAGGTTATTTTCTGACCCTTGAAATTAATTTAGGCATTTCCATGGTGTTTATGACCCCAAATTAGAAACCCTAGAGAGAGTGACAGTTCTTCATTTCTAGAAACATTGAAATAGAGCTTGAGTAACCACTGTGGCCTGCCATTGTAGAGAAAATGGAAGAATAGAATGATGAATTTTTGGCAATGATCCTAAAATAACTATGGAAGTTGCCAAATGAACATGATATATCTGTATGTTCCCTCTCTCCATCACCTGTACAAGTATATCCTTCTATCCTAAACAGTTGTAAAAGCCTCTGTTACCTTGAAGTGTTTCATCCATTGCACCTTTTAAATTATTTCCATGGTGTTAGAATTGGCAAGAGAGTGCTTTGAACCTGGTGGCAACCATCTCCATCCAGGGGGGAAAAAAGAGAAAAAGAGATGCAGCCTAAGCCAGAACCACCATCTACTCTGCAAGACAATTTCTTTTATAAAATGCCAGTATCCTCAAATGGCATCAAATTGTCATATTTATTTTGTTGACTCAGTTGTTTCCTAAACTGCAATTCAAATCACTTACTGGAATATTTCAAAGTGTTAAAAATAATATCGAAGCAAACAAAGACTCATGCCTTTCTCACTTTGTACAACCATTTTGTTTATGAATTTGCATCCCAGACAAACTTGTTTTATTTGGATAGCCAGTGTTTCAAAAATATTCTCCAAAATTCTCACAAGCCCAAGATTTTAAACTTTTGTACAAACATATCTGCACTGATTTTTTTCCCCCCACTTTTAGTGTGCTGGTGCTTCTTTTAGTTAATTTTCAAATTATTTATTTTGCAGTGTAGTCTCAGGCAAAGGATACTTAGTTGGAATTTGGAATACTATGTTCTGATTTCATTCCCCAAACTGATTAACCAAAAAAAAAAAAAATACATCAACTAACAAGAGCAAAATAATAAGAAAATAAATATGCTGCATTAAAGATGGAAGAGGCCTAATTAATGAATACATAAAATTGAATATCCATTATTTTTATTATTAAATTTAAATCATTTCTTGTGTGCTTCCTGCTCATTGAAAGAGACTTGGATATACAGAGATGCATAAGGAAAACATATTTAAGAATCTGTAATTCTACCACCTTGAGATAGTAAAATTATAATACTTTCTTGTCTTCTGCCTTACAAATATATCTTCATATTACATATTCATTTTAATTAGAAGCATGTTTATATACAGGAGCTGTAGATTTATTTATATTTATATATTTATATATAGGTTTATATCTTAGTTTTCCACCAAACTATATCCTCATACTAATACTCTAAAACCAGTTTTTAATAGCTACATCATAGTTCACCAAAGGAAAATACTTCTTTTTAATGAGTCCTTTCTTTGGATATTTAATTTTATAAGTATGACTGTGATGAATATCCTTGCCCATAAATATTTAAAAACAGAACCACTAGATCAAAGAATGTAGTAAGTCTAAGCTAGCTGACACATATCACCAAATTATCTGCCAGAGAGTCTGCCTGTTTTCATCATCCATGTATGTGAGTGCTCTTTTAACATTATTAATTTTGCCAATGTTCATTAAACAATGGCCTAATTAGGACCCGCCAAGTGGCTTGTTGGTTAAGAGCCTGTTCAAGAGTGCAGACTGAGCTCTGAGCAACAGCAGTTCGATGCCCAGCCCGAGCTGAGCTGCCAACAGGTGGCAGGATGGCTCAGCTAAAAAAAAAAAAAAAAAAAAAAAATGTGAAAATTAAGTAGTTGTCTTAGTTTATATTTATTTAATTGAAGGTGAGTTTGAACATTTTTACACATATTTATTGGCCATTTGTAATTCTTTTGTGAATTGGTTGTTTAAGATCTTTGTCCAAAGAAACGTGTTTTTTTTTTAAAAAGAGAGAAAATAAACTTTAATCATGTATACACATATATGCATATATTTATATTAGTAGAGAAAAAAACTGTGAAAAGATATATGACATTGGAAGATGGTATGTGGAAGTGCACAAAGATTATTTACTTTTTATATGTACCTTTACTTTGTTTAAATTGGTATTACTCTTGTTTTTTAAAATAAATATTACCATGCTTTCGCTTAATGGGTGTTTGTGCAAAGCTTTGGTGGCCCTGAGAATAACTTCTGTACCTGAAAATTAATTATAAGTATTTGCATTCTTTAAATTAAAATTAAACTTAATAATGTCACAAATTCACAGATATATTTTACTTAAGGTTTTAAGTTCAAATTTTAAGTTGTTTTATGTTTTTTATTATGCTTTTCATAAACTGAGTAAATCTTAACAATATCTTTCAAGAGAGCTTTTAATTAATGTATAATGAATCTAACATAAACAAATTGAAATCTCTTTATAATTACAACCATTTACAGACTTAATTAAATGATTTTAAACACTTTCAACTACAACTCATGTATAAATTTATTATATTAACTTTTTTTAAGTACTCCAAGTTAGGAATTTGCTAGATTATATATATATAAATAATGTTAGTAACCCTAATATACTAAATTCTGAAATATAGTGACACCTAAGACTCATTAATAACATGAAAAATTATTTTATAACTTTTGAGCTACAAATTGCGAGTCCTAAAAAAGGACTCATATACACATTAATTGGAATCTAATGTTAACCTGCTAAATACTCACTATTCCCAACTCCCTATTAAAATATTTAAAAGATTAAATTAAAAAAAAATGGTGAAAGTATTACCAACAAAATCCATCCATTTCTAGATTTAACAAAAACAAATTATGATGATAATTTACACTTGTAATGCTTCCATAGTTCTAAAGAAAATTATCCAACAAGGAAAAAAGAAAATTGGGATCACCATGTCTACAGAATGAAAGATAAAAAACAGACAGCAGACATCCAGATGGATTTTTCCCTTCTCACTGAGGGACAAATTGGGCCAATTTTTCTAGTCACTATAACAACCATGGATTCAAGTCCATACCTTCTAAATGGAGTTGAATAATAGCAGTAGGCCTCTCAACTCAGGAAACTTTACCAGAGATTATCTTCCATCTGGGTTGAATTAATAGCCTCATACCCTACTCACTTTACCACTTACTAGGATTCAATGAAATCTATTCCCTGCTTCATATTATTCTGAATTTATTTCATATCTTACAGTATAGTCAGGTCACAATTCTTAAATATATTTAAATGGTATTTGATTACATTTCTTATAGCTCTCAGAGCTATTCTATGGTTACATCATTAAAGTCAAACTAATGACAATTATAAAGGAAATAGAGCAGATTAGGAAAATGTGCTTTCTCAAGTGGTCGTAGACAAATATCAATCTAATTATATGTGATATTTTAGTTTACTGGCTTATAGAGAGTCATTCTGTTTAGCACAGGGAATGAGTTCTCTGTTATGGGAGTACCATCTGAATCTGAGCTAAGTGAAATTAGTAGTCCCTGTTCCTATGTCCTTATATAATGTCATATCCTCTTTTCCTCATATGCCCTGACACAATCAGATACCTGAACCACACTTTTTTCTGGCAACCTTTGACACATTTTTATCACTTTTCTTCAGGATGCATTGATGTTTTTTATAATGTACTTTGTAAAGCAAAGAATTTCTATTAATATCTTATTGATCACTGATCTTTACCATCTGTTTATTTGGTTGGTACCACAAAGATATTTGTTTGCCCCAAGCAGTAAAACTTTAGATATTTTTGTCCTGTGTGATTCTTCTGCACTATTTTTTGCCTGCCTTTTATTAGCTAGAAATGATAGGTCAAAACTGGTCATAACACCCTGAGGTACTGGCCAACAAAACTCAGGGCAGCAATTCTGAAACATGTGGCAGTGATTGCTGATGACTCTCCAATCTCCATTTTTCCTTTTAATATAATAATAAAAATTGTGACTGGACCCATCACTGTTTAGCAAAGACTAAATTTCTTAAAGTCCCTTGCAGTTAGGAATGACTATTTGACTAGTCCTATAAAAACAGGATGTGACAAGAAACAGCTCTTAGCTACTCTCTTAAATAGAAATGTCCATGTGCTCTCTGTTCTTCCCCTTGTTAGCTGGAATTATGTCAGTGACAAAAGAAGTTCATGATGGAAGACATGTATTTAGACAACATAGATGAAGCATGGGTCCTTAGCACCATAGGGCCACTGTATCAGACCTAGATGCTTATAACCACCCTATTAACTTAAGGGAAATTTTTTTAAAAAGTGTATCTTGTCCTTTACCATTCATTACTAGTCAAATAGACTTCTAGCAACAATATAAGCTGAGAATATGTACAGTAATGTGCCAATCTAGTTTTCATGGGTTGGAACATATAATAGGTTTTATTTGATTAAATCGATGGGTAGGAAAAAAGTTAGTTACATTAACTTGTAATTCGAAAGTATTGTAATTAATATTTACATATGTAAAAGGTTTCTGCACCAAATGCCTATATTTCTGAGCAAATGTAGATTTATCTCTTCATTCATGGGAAGTAAATATACTTGGCCCATGCTTGATGCTTTGAAAAGCATACATCTATGCTGTTTAGCATGTTAAATTAAGAAATATGTTTCAAAATAATTATAGGAGATGGCAGTATAACATAATATTAAGGGAAGGGGATTTAAAATAAAAGAGATCTAGATTTGGATTATAGCTATGCCACTGTGCTAGGCAGAATTCTAAATGGCTCACATGATTCTTACTCCCTGGTATGCATACCTATTATAATCAGCTCCCTTTGAATGTGAATAGAACCTGAGAATACCGGGGTTGCCAAAAAATATATATATACACAAGTGGACACTGGTCAGCGTTGCTGAAGCAGTAGCTCGCTGTTATCAGAAGTGTCTGGATGCTGATGGAAACCACTCTGAGCACCTCTTGTAATTGCAGAAGTCAAACACTACTTGTATTCATCTTTTGTTATTGGCATATATTGAGTATTACCATTTTGATAGTTTTTTCCTTTCTTAAAATGTGTATACATGTTTTTGGCACCCCCAGTATAATAGGCTATCACAACTATAATTAGCTATTAATCAGTTGGCTTTGAGTCAACCAAAATGGAGAAAACCCAGGTGGGCCTGACCTAATTAGCTAAACCCTTAAAAAAACGACCTGACTATTCCTAAAGTCCAGAAAGACAGGAAGTATGAGAGGGCCTATGGTGACATGTGGCAAGGACCTAAGAGTAGCCTCTAGGAGCTGACAGTGTTCCCTGTGGATGAAAAAGTGGCCAAATACTAAACCTGACAAGCTCAGGGGAGGCCTGCATGGTGGGCTTTACAAAGGCAGAGACTGACAGTAACCACACAAGATGGTCTGAACATACAAATTCCTAAGAGCGGGTCATGGCTGTAGTCATATCCTAGGCCCGTGGCTTCCTTTACAAAGGTCGGTCAACCTTTACCCTCAGTGAGCCTGTGTATTGTCTTTTTTTTTTTTTTTTTTTTTTTTAGAGGGCAGTGTCACTGCCCCTCATATGTGGGACCCGAACCTGGGCTGCTGGCTTCCCAAGCCAGAGCTTAACCATTGTGCAACTCAGCCAGCCCTCTATTGTCTTTTTGTATCTAAGATAACATACCTTTGAAATATCAGAGTAATCTCCTTTTCCAGACCCCTCAGGGTACAACAGCTCACCAGAGCACAAAAGCACAGAACTCTTTATTGTTATCTTGTTCCCTGCATACTCCTTCTATGGCTAAAAATATGTATTATTAACAATCCTGTACTCACCAATTTAAAAGAAGTATGTGTCTCTCCATTGACTTTCTATCCAATGCCAGAGATTCCCCAACTTGTTTTCTCCCACCCCCTTAATCTACTACCATCAATGGATTTCATATGACTCTTCTTATGTCTCTTCCTTTTATACTGATCCATAAAGTTAGCTGCAAAACTTCCATTCTCTGGAGCACTTTCTCGATCCCTTGAGATCTTGCTTCCCAGAAATTACCATCAGTTGGACTCAAATAATTTCATACAAATTCTCTACACATTTAGACATTTCTTATGTCAACATCCCCAACTGACAGATGGCAAGACAACAGGGATACTACTCCCACAACCAGAAGAAATGTATTCTGCTAACTTGAGGGAGATTAGAAGTGAAAAATTCCTTAACTGAGCCTCTGAATGAGGTGGCAGCTGGCTGACACCTTCATTTTGAAAGAAAAGACAGCATACACTTTAAATATGTATACATGTATTGGTATATATTTATATTACCAGATAAAAAAGTGTGAAAGGATACACACCTCTGTATCTGGAGGGGATGTCTGGAAGTGCAGAAACATTAATTAGTTTTCATATGTTCCTTGTTCTGTTCTTAAAAAGAGGAAGAGAGATCTTAGCAATGGCAAAAGGTTTAGCAAAGCTGTCTCCTGCAGTTATGTGGAAATCTGAGCTTTTAATCAATAAACTTGGACACCCAACTGGGATATCAAAAAGAAAAAAGAATCCAAAAAAAATGAGGATTGTTTAAGGGACTCTGGAATGTCATCAAGTGTAACAACATTTGCATCAAAGAGGTACCAGAAGGAGAAGAGAGAAAGCAAGGGATTGAGAACCTATTTGAAGAAATAATGACAGAAAACTTTCTTAACCTGGTGAAGGAAATAGACATGCAAGTCCAGGAAGCAGAGAGAGTCCCAAACAAGATGAACCCAAAGAGATCCACACCAAGACACATCATAATTAAAATGCCAAAGGTTAAATACAAAGAGAGAATCTTAAAAGCAGTGAGAAAAAGTCAACTAGTAACTTATAAGGAAGCTCCCATAAGATTGTCAGCTGATTTCTCAACAGAAACTTTGCAGGCCAGAAGGGATTGGCACAAAATATTCAACATGATGAAAAGTAGGGGCCTACAACCAAGACTACTCTACCCAGCAATGCTATCATTTAAAATCGAAGGACAGATAAAGAGCTTCCCAGACAAGAAAAAGGTAAAGGAGTTCATCACCACCACATCAGTATTACAAGGAATGTTAGAAAGATTTCTTTAAGACCAAGAAAAAAAAAAGATAAAAAATATGAATAATAAAATGGCAATTATTTTCAATGTAAATAGATTAAATGTTCCAATCAAAAGACATAGGCGGGCTGAAGGATAAGAAAACAAAACCCTTACATATGCTGCCTACAAGAGACTCACTTCAGATTGAAGGATACACACAGACTGAAAGTAAAGGGATGAAAATGGAAACAACTAAAAAATATGGGGTAGCAATACTTATGCCAGACAAAAAAAGACTTTAAAACAAAGGTTATATGGATAAGAAACAAGAGACAAAGAATGAACCAGTAATCGCACTTTGGGGTCTGAAGAAATCCAAAGTACTACTTCGAGGAGACCTGTGCATCCATATGTTCATTGCAGCATTGTTTATAATGACCAAGATGTGGAGGTGGCCTGAGTGTCCATTGATGGAAGAATGGATAAACAGGAGGTGGTACATATATACAATGGATTATTGCTCAGCCATAGAAGGGAATGGGTTTCATGCCATCCGTGATGGCATGGATGGACCTGGAGGGAATTGTGCTGAGTGCAGTGTCAGATGGAGAAAGATAGATGCAATGTGATTTCGTTTTTATGTAGAATCTAAAGAACAAAATAAACAAACAAACAAAACAGAAACAAAATCATAGATACAGAAAACATTTTGATGATTGCCAGATGAGAAAGGAGTTGGGGGTGTGGGTGAAAAAAGGGAAAGGGATTAAGAAGTACAAATTGGTTGTTTAAAAGCAGTTATGGAGACATAAGGAATATAGTCATTAATTATTGTAATAAATATATATATGGTGTCAGATGGTACTAGAATTGTTGGGGTGATAGATGGGATTTTGGAAAAAGGAGAAGGGATTAAGAAGTACGAATTGGTAGTTACAAAATAGTCAGGGGGATATAAAGTACAGCATAGGGAATATAATCAATAATATGGTACTAACTATGTATAGTGCCAGGTGGGTACTAGACTAGTCAGGAGAATCACTTCTTAAATTATTGGGTTGTTGGAAAAGTCATGACTTATTTTTTCTATGTTTTTCGTTGCAAAAATGCATCATGACTTTTTCGACAACCCAATATATAAATGTCTAGTCATTATGCTGTACACTTGAAATTAACAAAAGATAATACTGAATGTCAACTGTAATTGAAAAATTTTAAAACGTGGGAAAGGTGAAGAGAATAAGAGGTCCAAATTTCCAGGTATAAAACAAATAAGTCATGGGGATATAATGTACAGTAAAGGAATGTAGTCAATAATATTGTGATAGCATAGTACAGTGTCAGATAGTTGCTGGACTTATCATGGTGATCACTTTAGTTATATAAATATTGAATAATTATGGTGTGCCCCGGAAACTAATATAATATTCTATGTTAGCTATATTTTTGATAAAATTCTTAAAAAATAAGAAATAAATTAAGAAATAATGGGGGAAAAAAGAAAGAGAGAGGAAAAAAAAAAAGAGAGAGAAAAAGAAAGATCAGAAGTTTCCTCACTGAGCTCAACCTAACAGGAGGAAGTCTAGAAAGGGGAGTCAAAGAGAAAGGAGGTGTTATGTGAAAAAGATTGGTGCATATGGCTTTTGTCTAGAGGAGCAAATGCCATGGAAACTCATAAAAAGCCCACAAAGTTGCAAGCTTGGCCTGAAAAGGACAGAAGAAATACAAATAGAAGGAGGCTGTCAGACTCCCCCCAACAAAAAAAAATAAAAAAATAAAAAATTTCAATGGCTGGAAGCAGGAGGATGAACTGCTCAATTGCAAACCTGTGCTACTTTTCATAAAAACGATGATTCAGAGGGTGAAACCAAGTACCCAGAGGATAGCTCCAGAAGCCACCAAGAATTTAGTCTTTACAAACTAATCAGGAAAGTCCCATCTGCCAGCAGGATTAGGAAACTGCTTTGGACCAGGGACTCCTTTTTACCTTCCATTTCCTTTTTGATTCAGAATATTTATAATTATGATCCTATGCCTGTTCTCACTATGTATGTGGGGAGTGTTGAGGGCGGGTATCTTGTCTCTACTCTACAAATGGAGAGGAATTGTGCCCCAAGAGTGGTACTTAAGGTTTATAGCAAGAGCCTCATCTGCACCTCATTAAGATGATTTAGATGATGAGATTCTTGACTTTAAAGAGATTTAGATACAATTTTGGGCTTGACCTGATGAGATTATGAAAATTTATATGTTGATGATGAGATGGGATGTAATGGGATGAGTCTTCTGGGAACTTTGGAAAGGGAGTGAGTGTATTTTGCATGGGAAACAGAATTCTGAGAAGGCCTCCAAGATTTCTGCCCCCTGGTGGACACACCCTATATAGTGTGGGTAGAGCCTGTGAATATATGATGGGATCATCACTCATTTTTAGATAAAGTTTTATGCCAAATGTTAGTGGATGACTTTACATTATATAAGGCTCCTTACATTGTATAAGAACAGGCATAGGATCATGGCTATAAATATTCTGATTCAAAAAGGAAATGGAAGGTAAAAAGGAGTCCCTGGTCCAAAGCAGTTTCCTAATCCTGCTGGCAGATAGGACTTTCCTGATTAGTTTGTAAAGACTAAACTCACCGATGACCTTACATTGTATAAGGCTCCACCATAGCAGTCTATAGAAGTATTTAGAAATTAGAGGGATCCGCCTCTGCTGGCTTGGAAGAAAGCAAACACCTACATTGTGAACTGCCCATGTTTAGTCAGTTGGCAAGGAACCGTGGACAGCCAGCCTCTGGTTGCTAAGAGTGGTCCCCAGCCAACAGCTAGCAAGAAGATAGGGACCTCAGTCACAGACGCAAAGAAATGAACCATGCTAACAACAGATGAGCTTGGAAGAGGCCCCCAAGCCTCGGATAAGAATGACAGCCTTGGTTTAAACCTTGATTTCAGCTTGGTGAGACAGACCCTGAGCAGGGGTTTAAGGTAACCTGTAGCTGTACTTTGACCTACAGGACTGTGAGCTAATAAATGTGAATTGTTTTAAGCGACTAAGTTTACGGTAACTTGTTACACAGCACTACAAATCTAGTATAGCTACTAATGAGTTACTTCTCCTTTAAAGTTCTGTAACAGACTCACTAAGCCTCAGTTTCCACATCAGTAAAACAGGATCATAGTACCTACATCATGCCGTACATAGTGTACTGAGTGAAACAATTCTTATTAAGCTGAAATAGACTGCCAGGCACCTAGTAAGCACTTCACAACATTTACTCGTATGTATTACTATTTTCAAGAAAATTATAAAAACCTTAAATTTTCATTTCAACAGACTACATTGGCATCTATCAAACATTTAACCTGAAGTAATCTACTCCACTCTGCTCACCTACTTATTCTCCACCTTTGGAAAGCACTGCTGAATAGCCCAGATCAAATGTCTCTTTCTGTCTTAAGCTTTATTGGAATCCTCTCAGGTAGCATTAATCAGTTCATCCTCTGAAGGGCCACAGTGTATGCTAGTTGACTTCTATTTAAGGCATATTTCATCCTACCACGTATCTGGCTTTTTTTCTTGTTATTGTTAAACAATCTATCTCCTTGACTTCAGGGTAAGTCATTTATACTTAAAATAGCAAACAGATACAAGTTACTGTTAGTGGATGCCTTCTTACTTCTCAGGTGTGTCATGCAACTTCTTGAGAACATCTATGGAACCCTCTGTGCTTTTGAAAAGCTCTTTTAGAATCTTAGGTGTCATTATTAAATATAGTATTTGGTTACTGATGATTCATCCTTCTCAAAGGGAATAAAATAGATTTTATTCCCTTTTTAAAAATCAACATTATTTATGCCAATAATGTTGATGGCACTCTGGACCTCACTTATGAAACTGAATGTTCTCACTTGCAAAACTGAAAACACTAAATATATTCTTATACCCAAGTCAAACAAATTATGTACAACCAGAAATCCTGCATTTTACTAGAAATTACAGCATTGATTTTTAAAACAGAAATGCTAACATTAATTTGACAAAGGTATATATAGGGCAGTTAAAAAGAAATGATAATTAACTAGTGAAACAAAAAAAATGACTATTTTGATAAAGGAGAGTTCTATTTGATAAATAATAAGTGGAAACATCAACTTAAGTTCTACAGAAGAATGAAAGTTATCCAAAAATACAGCAGTCACTCAGATGACAAAAGTCATAAGAAAGATACAAGTGAATACTGAAAATAATACTAACCCAGTTATTGCCTTTATTATCTTATTCAGGACTTGTAGAAATGACTCATATCTGCTTAAAACTAACATTTACTCTGAAAACACACACAATTTCCAAACTGACTCTTCACTTAAGAATTTTAAATCAAGGAGTTAAATAAGAATGAGGCAATGGCTTCACAGCAATTTGCAAAACAAAACTTGATGACATCTGGAAAAATTTCAGTTACTTAGACTTTAAGCACAAAACATCATTCTAGCATGTTATCTGGCACTCACAAAATTCTAACATTCATGACAGTTTGTTTTTGCTTGCTTCCTTGGTTTTAAGTTGTATGGTATAGTTGAGAGAGCAAAAGAACTGGAGGGAAGAGGCCTGGAGAAGTCTTTCAGAGCCTAAGCTATACTCTCTGTAAAAGAGAAATCATATTCCTCTCTGATCTAACTTTCAGTTTGTGTGTGTGTGTGTGTGTGTGTGTGTGTGTGTGTGTACATGATAAAAATGTCGTTAAAGTGTTGCATTAGCTGCACAGACCCCATAAATGATATAGAACTAGTCTTTGACCATTGTCAATATTTTCGTATTGTAACTGTGTAGAGAGGATAAAATTCAATTATCTTAAGCAGTTACAAATGAACAAATTATTTCCTGTACATACTCTAATATTCTATATCTGTATAAGTAGAATTTTATACTTAAACAACCACTTAGCTGAATCTAGAATTCAAGCATAACATTTATTGTCCCTACAAAAGTGGAAGCTATTTTCTCATTGTCTTTTAATCTTTATTGTTGGTGACATTTTGAACCACTGGAGACATTTTAACTTTGTTCTTTGTAGGTGATCTAGGTTTTTTTCAGTTGTTTTGAAGATTTTTTTCTTTGTCTTTGGTATTATACATTTTCACTAAGTAGTGTCTAGGTAATGGTTTATTTTTACAAGTAGTTATCCTTCTATTAACTCATTTTGCTTCACAAATCTTAAGATTCATGACTTGCATCTATTCAAAACAATTTTTAGCTATTGTTTTTCCAAGTATTGCCTATTGTCATTCTCTCTATTCTGTCCTTCTGAAACATAGTAGATACATGTTGAACCATCTCATTATATCATCTGTGAGTCATAACCTCTTTGATAATTTCAAATTTTATATTTTTGTACTGCAGGCTGGGTAATTTCTTCAATTCTATATTCAAAATTACTAACTTTCTCTTCAGTTTGTTTAAAATTAACCTACCCATTGAGACTTTTTTTCCTCCTTTCATTACAATGTTTTTATCTCCTCTTAGAAGCTCACAGTAGTTGTTTGAAATTTTAACATGTTCTAAGGATCCAATTATTTATTTTTAAATCTATTCATTTAAAAATACTACTTTTCAATTCTCAACCTAATTATCTTAAATTCTTGAAACTCCAATGCTTTAGTATATTTCTCTACCAATTAATTCATAGCGAATATTTTTTATGTGTTTTGTAAATTTCTATTGTGAGCTCATCTTACTAGTGTTTTGTTTTTTGTTTTTTTTTCCTAAGGAAATCATTTGCATTCTGGGTGGTGTGACTACCTCCTGAAAGAGGTTTAGCATTCCTTTTTATGTCAGTGAAGTGAGGTGTTTTCTCTGGCTGAAGACCAATTTCATGATAATTTTTCAGCATGACACGTCCTGAACCACATGGGAGGCCCACATCCAGCAGTTAGATTTGTCTTTTTTTTTCCTCTCCTACAGAGGATCTTGGAAAAGACAGATAACCCTCCTGTGCCTTTAGGCAATTATCTCTAGCCTACTCTTTCATCAAGCATACATGTCACAGACTGGGTTCTCTGGAAAACAGACTGAGAAAAAGTTTAGTGTTCAAGCGATTTGTTAGGAAGCGCTCTTGGGATTAATACTTGTGGAAGGAAATAAGACAGTGAATAAAGTTGAGCTGTGCTGCAGTTACATTAAATGCCTCTGCTGGCCCTACATGTGGCTTTGGAGTTGGTATGGCTCTTTATCATTGTTTTCCACTAAGGAAATCGGGCCAGGCCTGTATAGCCCTGTCTATCAGTTGGATGCTGGCAATCCTAGGAAAGGAGTATGGCTTTGATGAGACAGCTCTCTTTAGCCAGACAATTTCCAAAAGGGGCTGGTGGAAAAGAACTGTCTGTGTTACTTCTAACAAATGGGATAATATGTTCTTTATTCTTGAAAGGAGATCTAGCAGCATATTATTCACCACAGCACAGACTTCAAGGACCCCAGCTCCCCGCCTCAGGTGGGCTCTCGATCTCATCTCCTGTTCCCAGTTACGCTCGAGCTTGTTGACATCACAATTACAAACTCCATTCCCACCGTACTCCACACCCTACACTAGGGCCAGGAGCATTAATTGCTCATGAGCTTCCAGCTCCCATTTACGATTACTGGACACATCCAAATCAAGACATTTTGGGAAGTCCAATTGCACTTCGATAGCAAGGTTGTCCCAGGCAAAATGGGAAGTATATTATTTATTTCAACTATGTTTCTTTCTTGTGATTTTAGCCATGAGGTCAGTTTTCTGGTTTTTTACATTTCCATCTCCCAGCATTTCTATGTGTATGTGGGAAGTTTTCCATTTATCTTAGTCTAGGGGTTGGCAAACTTTGGAGACGGAAGAGCCAATTCTGTTTCTCACAACAACTTAAAAGTTATTCGAGAGCCATAAATATATTTTTACAAATAAGGAAAATTTAAAGTAATATTATAACAAGTAACAGTATTAATTATATCTTTATTAAAATAAGAAAAAGTCACACAAGTAAGTACCCAAAGAGCCGCATGTGGCTTGCGAGTCGCAATATGCTGACCCCTGTCATAGTCTATCAACTTGCAGGAAAGGAAATGTATGTTTTCAATTTTTAAATCTTACCCTGAATTTATGAGAATTCTATCAAATGTAATATATGCATATCCCATTATATTTTACACCAAATTAAAATATAACACTATTTATGGAATAATCATTCATCCATTGATTTAAAATGATACATGCATTATATCTGAATCCCACATACATGAACATGCACACAGATATTCAAATACTGAAATCTGTTCTTTTGTTTTCTACATATCTCCATCAATCTGTTTACCTATTTCTGTACCTCTGTCACATTGGTTTTATATTTATAGAATCATAATTTATTATAAAAGATCACCTTGTGTTTTCTGAACATGGCTAACTATTATTTAAAACAAACATAAAAATCACCTTTGAAACTGCACAAAACTCCCACTGGAAATATGATTGGAGCTTATTATATTATTTAGAAACTGTCTTTGTCTTATTATTATTCACTTGCATAATTATTTTATATTTATTTTTGAATTTTTTTCTTTTTTTTCTGAGTTGGTTGTTGTAGACACAGAGGAAAGCTTTTGTTTTTTTTTTTTTCTGTATACATTGTGCAGTCATCTACTTTATTGAATTTTAGTTTTTATAGCTTGGGTATTTGAATCTAAGGTGAAGCATTTTCTCCTCTTTTCAATAAAAATATATCAGTTTTTCAGTTCTGAATAGTGTAGCACATCATTGTAACTAGAGATTGACCATACTAATAATAAACACAGAAACTAATGCACGATTGTGGTTACTTCAGCAATCTAATGCTAACCAAATTCCATTGTGGCTTAATTTACAGGAGAGTCCTTCTATATTTTTCTTTGTATAAAAACAAAGACCACAATAGTGACCACCCAGAAGTAAAAGACTTGTTGCTAGAAGGATATATATATATATATATATATATATATATATATATATATATATATATATATATATATATAAAGTTTGCTTAAACACATGTTCTTGTTTATATTATACTTTTAGACCATTTTAAATTGAGATTTTAAAATAAAATGTAGTTCCTGTCTGACAATTCTTTATAAAATATCTGCTGAGAGACAATAATACCAATTGAAACCTACTCTTTTCTAGGATGAGAGGAACTTTTAACATAACAGCCCTCATATAAACTGAATTACTGCCAAAATGTGAGTAAGGGAGCAGGAAAAAAAATTAAATACAGGTATAAAAATTTATCAAAGAAACAGTAATTTGATCTTCACAGGTTACCCACTTCTCCTGGGGACTCAGTATCCTAGTTATCCTGAACTTCTTTCAGTTCTCCCCTGACACCATGATATCTCGGTCCTGGGGCATTTCATGTTACTTTCCTTCCCCTACTTCTCTCCCCCATCAATCACACCTGCCCATCCAACAGGTATCAGTTTAGAAGTCTCACTGCCAAGAAGGTTTTCCTGGTAAACTCTTTTGGGAAGGGCTCAGCTAATCTCCCCCAGATTTACCCGAACTTCTTACACTTTTATTTTAGTTGCTTTTTATATTTTCATCCCAGAGAAGAAATTGAATTTTGAGAAGATGGGGCGTTCTTGTTTAGAACTGTATCTCCAACAACGAACAAGAAGCCTGGCAAGGGGTAAGTGTTTATTAAATAACTGCTGAATACATGAATGAATATGTAAATGACTTAAAAAAATCGGAGTGTGAGTGTGGTAGTGTTGTACAATGTCAATTTGGGTAAGCTGAAACTTTCTCAGAATCCCCTTCCCTGTATAGTTTCTGGTTAAAGTTGGGCAAAAAAAAAGAAATTTACACAGAATTTGGAAATTGGAAATTAAGCAGTAGCCATTCATTGTGCTTTGAATGCCATGTAGTTAGCCAAGGTGGAAGTAGATGACGGGGAGGTGAGGCCTTATTGTGTCCTTGCCCTGCTTTGTCCGGTGTTCAGCTTTTCCTTTCAGACTCCTAATGATTTCTCAGCTTCTTCCACAACTATGTAAGATCTCATTACTATAATGAGTCCATTATTCCATAATTTTCTTGATAGTTCTGCTTTTCTGATAAAATCCTGATTGGTACAAAGAATAATAATCATTATCTTTATTTCTCTCTCCTTCAGATTATTTCATACAGTGTAAAAAAAAGATAAAGATCAAAATTAAGGTTAATGATTTTTTTATGAGATTTTCATTGCAGAAAAAAATTGAACCAATTTGGAAATCTAAAAAGACAGTGTTGTCTATCCTTACGAAGAGTTTATAGAAGTCATAAAATTGACTAAATCAGGGTAAGCTAAAGATAATGATTTTTCTCAAGCTGTGGACATGATTCATAGACTTCTGAAGAGGTTGTCTGCAGCTGTGGGAAAACTTACCCATAACATAATCCCAAATAAAAAAAATGTTGTGATGGGATCGAGAGGGTTTGTTTTTTTTTAAAGCTTAAAGCAACCAGGTCCATATTGAGGTGAGGAATTAATCAGGTTACTAAATAAACTCAGTGTAACAGTTATGTAAATCATCATTTCTATTTTGTTAAATTGCTGTAACACTCACATTATATAATTCCAGTTTGCTATGATTACTAGAAAGTCTGTCTACACAACAATAAAACATTTCCAGAAAGAAGGAAATAATGGTGATGTTAAAATTGTCATGAGTATACAATAATCAATATTATTAATTTGATATCTTCCCTCCCCGCCCCACCCCGTTATTTAACACAGATGAGAATAATGGATGAAAGGAGAAAAATACTACAATAAAACAAGCAAATAAAACAAAAGACAATTTTGCTCACATGTTCCTTCTATGATTTTTGAGCACAACCATAATCATAATTGCCCTTTCATCAAAACTTTTTAATGAGTACAGAATAAAGTTCAAACTATAATCCCGACATTCAAGATTTTCCCTTTAATCAGAGCTCAAACTACCATTTTAAATCTTTCCCCTCACAATTCTACCTAATTTGGTCATGTAGATATGGTCTACATTCTACATCAACTATTGGACTGTGAGTATCTTCAGAACCAGATCTATGTATTGACTAACTTTGTATCCTCTTTAGAGCCTATTACAGCGCCTGGTACACAAGAGGCATTGGAAAAGATTGAATGTGAACCATGCTAGAAAAAAAGAAAACCTAGGAAGTTTTAGGCATGAATATCACACGAATCAAGTTTTATGTCTTTTTGTGGTTGCAACATTTATTTTTTATAAAAATATAAATATATTTTTCAAAATAATTTGAATGAGTTTCACCATTTCTCTTCCAGAGTTAATTTTAAGAATAAAAACCCAGGACAGTACAAAAAAACATCAATAATGCTTTCCTGCTGTTTTAACATTTAGAAGATTGTAGGAATTCTTTTTGGTCAATAAAATTTGCCCCGATTTTACCCATATTTAAGAAAGTTTACTTCTGCTTCCTGGTCATCTTTGATATACAATTCTCTGTTTTGCTAGCCTTAGGAAATACATTATCTTTACATAACCAACGTGCATTTTTTGCAATCAAATTAATAAACACTGGGAGAAGGGAAATGTTGTTATGTCTGTATTAATATTGTTTAGGTCCACAAGCATATCATTTAGACATTCTTTATTATCCTTTACTGTTTATATTATGAATATGCGATGGAACATTTCTTCTTGAGGAAACATCAATTTAATTCAACTGACATTGGCAAAATAAAAAACCGACTTTGTGAAAAAGACAGAACTAGTGTTTAACAATGAAATGAAATCCACATTAACTTGCTAATATCAAATACGGGCTAGCAAGCTGAATAACGGAATCTTAGCCCTGGTAAGAAACTATTGAAGCTTTCAGAATAAAAGCATTGTCTTGACATTAGAAAGACCATAAAAGAATATAAGTTTGGTATAAATAAGTTAGTTGTCAGTAAATGTTTCAAATAAATAAATATAAATGAAAAGAATAGTAATTTCCTACTGAAATATCCCTGAAACATTGATATCCCTCACTGGTAATAATTCTAGTTGTAGTCATGAGAAAAGCAATTTTAAAATTACTTTTTATTGAATTTTGAATATTAAACAATCCTTAGATTAATAATATATTTTAAAATTTGAAGTTTGGGTAGTTGTTATATTTTCAAGATTTCTAATTATAATTTTTTCTTTTTTAAAAAAATTCCTTCTAATGTCTCTGGTGCAAAATGATGATCAGAGATTATAAAAACTGACTTACCAGAACATAGAAAAACCAAACATGAATGGGTTGTGAGGACAGAAAAGTAGTATTGATTTTCATGTGTGGTTTGAGTAATCATTTTCATTATTTTAAAATTGTTTTTCATATGAAATGATTAAAACCCAAATCATGATGGGTGTATTCTTGGGAAGGTATCAGTATTAGCTGCATAGAACTAGAAATGTCAAATATTTATTTCCTAAATATCTAATATATTTGAGGATATATTATTATTCCTATGATAATAATGCCAATATCCATCCCACTGCATTGTCTACTGTTTGGCACATTTCTTTCTCCTTGGAATATTCTTATCTTGATCAGTCTAGTTACTTTATATACAGCAGAGGTCAGCAAACATTTTCTATAAATTGGCAGATAAAAAATATTTTAGGTTTTGTGGGCCATTATTTCTGTGGCAGTTACTCAACTCTGCCTTTGAAGCAGAAACCAGCCATAAATAATTTTAAAACAAATAAGTGTGGCTGTGCTCCAATATACAGCTTTATGTATGGACATTGAAATTTGAATGTCATAAACATTGTATGTGTTATGAAATATAAATCTTCTGATTTTTAAAAAAATAATGCAAAAACATGTAAAAACCATTCTGAGCTCATGATTGTACAAGAAAAATAAGAGGCCAGATTTGGCCTGTTGGCCAGTTTGCCAACTCCTGACATAGTGTATAGAGGAGCCCATCAACTCTTTTCAGTTGCTGGATCACAATCTTAAGTTCATTCATGGTGGTCAGACATAGAAAAATAATTAGCTTAAATATATTCTCTAAGAGAATAAACCATAATAAGTTTGTATCAAGATATAGATGCAGTGGCACCATGCAAAAGCAACCAGTCAAATATCTGAACTATATTTTCTTCACGGAAAGAAAAGAAAACGGAAATAGGGCACAGAAAAAATATAAATAAATAATAGTAATAATAAAGTTAAGAAAGCCACACAGATTAATGTATCATGCAATTTGATTTTCTGTTGGAGAACTATTACAATTCATTCAATATATGTACACTATTTTCTATATTAAAACTATGTAACTTCACTAACCATTGTCACCCTAATAAACTTTAATTTAAAAAAACAACAACACAAAAACTACCTACACTGCAAAGTAGGGGCATATTGGTTCCCTTTGAAAGATAAAGTTTTGATGGACAATAAGGTGTCTAACAGGACCTGTGTTTTCCCCTTCCTCCCACAAACTTGAGTAACTGATGTCTTCTTGAAGGTGGCGAGAGCAAAATCCACACAATATAGCTCTCAGATGTCTCTAAGGAGAAAACTATGGGCAGGATGATAGGACTAACCTAAAACTGAGACTAGCCCTTTTTTATGAAAAGCACCAAAGGAAAGAAATAGTCCTGCTAGAGCCAGTATTTTTTATTTATTCATGTAAAAGTACAAAAATACTTGCTAGTAAAATGAATTAAGTGGATGTTTCTGTTGACCACAGAATTCTAATGAAAACTACACTGCTCATTGCACAAGAATTACAGCTTAGGAAGGGAGCCTTTGAATTTCTTAAGCACTGACCTATCTAGGATTTACCATTAATTGGATTATGTTAGATTTCTACCTCCCATTCAGTTCGACTTCTACTTTTCATTATCTACTTTGTCACGCTGAAGAGTACAGGGTGAACTTAATAATTTAATGGTAGTATCTCTAAGCAGTGTTCTAAGTGTTTGTTCTATGTGATTTATGGTCATTTAATTTCATTCCCAGAATACTTTGTCATAATATACAATTGAGAAAACAGTGAAGAATGGTTTTAAGATGAACCAAATGAAATAAAAAGAGGCATTAAATTTTAATGACTTCCGAAGACCTTAACATTTCTCACCCATGATTTTTGTTTGGTTGTTTCTTTTCTTTTGTTAGATCTGACTCCAAAGGAGCCAATTTTGCATTTAGCCTAATGCCTTTGGATTCTATTCATCTCTCTGAAAGAGAAAATAATGTTCCATTTGGACTCTGTCTATAACAAAGTCAGGCAAAGCTAGTAGGCATATAATACCACTGACCACTTATCCACCTTTTCCCTTTTCAGACTATTCTAGATTCTATCTGGTTTTATTACTACTTACCTAGAAAATCCTCAGACTGCACTGATCTCTGGGACTAAGACTGTTGTTACCTCTTGATAATTAATGACTTAAAAATGAATATCTGATTCTATCAGAGATTGCCATCATCCTTACAATAACACCACTTTCCACAATCAAACAACATAGAACTTTTTTTGAACTCATCAGAGAGTTGAAGTCACAAACCAACATAAAATCTAAGGAAAGACAGGCATCTCCAGAGACAGAATATGAGCAGTTGCTTACCTGGAGCAGATACCAAAGAACATGTGGAAGAAGAGTTCAGCTAAAATTTTTAACAAGTTATCAAAGGTCAACTGTGAGATAGCAAGAGAATATGTTACACTTGGGAACCACAGACACATGGAAAATCCACGCCAGCTCTCAGGCTCTTCTCACAAAAGCAGACCAATGAGAGTGATGAGAAAGCCTCTTAAGAGGTGCAGGCTTATTGGAGCAGAAGAGCAGCCACTTTTAGAAAAAGGCACAGCGTCCCGCCCAGAACCTTCTCTTCATTTTCCCTTGGAAAAAAGAAAGCCTTAAAATGGTGGGGGAATGGCAGCAAACACTGTCACCCTTGAGGACCTCATGAAAACTCATTGCAACTAGGAGAAGGGAGCTGGAAAAAAAACAAAAAACAAACAAACAAACAAAAAAACCAACCCAAAACACTCTGCCCCTGGGGAAAAAGGGAAATACAAAATCTAGAGTTGAGGCAAGGTCACTGAGATGGCCCTACTCCAATACCCATTTGACGAAGTGCTTGAATAAGAGTAGGTCTTAATCAGTATAAAAAAAAAAAGAAAAAGAAGCTCCGCTCCTCCAGCCACAGCAGCATGGCAAGCACGGAGGCATTGAGTAACAGCAGTGTTCCTACTGGGCAGATGGACAGGAGCTTGGAGGAAGACTCTGTAAGGACCATGAGAAGGGGAGACCTGAAGCTGAGGGTGGAGTGGCCTAAAATATGTACATTAGATAAGGGGGGGAAAAAAAAAGATAAAAATCAGTAGTCCCTAAGCTCTCATCCCAGGGAGATAGAAAAATAACAAAAAAAATAAATGAAGGAAAATACAATACAGCGAATATAAAAGATAAATGCTATAAAGAGGAACATTGTAGACAAAATTGGATCACTGGTAATAACAGCAAAAATATCCCATGGTGCGACTGATCAAAAAAAAGTGAAAGCATAACCAATAGCAAGAATGAAAAAGGAAATCATACAGATATTAAGAAGATCATAAAATAACTTTGCAAAAAGTTTATGCTGATAAATTGGAAAATCTATAGAGACATAAAATTCCTATAAAAACACATCCTACTAAATTAACATAGCAAAATAATTTTCTTGAATGCATAAATACTTTTATTTGAATCTATAAATAAAAATATTTTGTACAACAAAACTCTGGCTCAGATAGTTTCAATAAATTTTACTAATATTTTAAAGAAGAAATAATGTCAATCTTGAAAAAAAAAAAAACAAAACTCTTGCAGAATATAGAAAAGGAGAAAATACATCCAAACTTATTTTATGGGGCTAAGATAACTTTGATGTCAAAATCTGACAAACCAAACCAGGTCATATATAAAAGAATAATATATCATTACCAGTTTAAGTTTATTAATGTTAGAAAATCAATTGATGTAATTTAACACATTAAACAGAATAAACGGTGGAATATCAAATTATCATCTAAATAAAATCCAGAGCAAAGCATACATAAATTTGTAATTAAAGAAAGATCAAGGGCAGCTGACTGGAACAGGGTGAGACTGGGAGTTTTCCTGAGAGTGTTGGGCCAGGAGCTGTGCACCTGTATGATCCGATTGAGGCTTTCCTGGCGAGTTTGTGTGGACTGATTGCTGATGCAGAGTGCATGCTGCATTGACTTGGTGGGGGTCACTGACCACATTAAGTGGTCAGTGGGGACTGCCCCACCCACCTAGAGCTGTGTTGCCAGAGGCACCCTGAGCCCCAGGTGCCTGGCCCACATCTCCGCAGGCCACAGAGGATTTTTTTTTTGCAGTAGCGGACAACCTGCAACAACCTGTGAAGATTTTTTTTTTGGTAGTCAACACAGTTCAGGAGCACACAACAGCAAATTGTGGAAAGCTCACTGCAAGCCTGAGAGGGAGGCCGGCACATAACATGTTAAGCCCTTCCCCCCGATAGCCGGTGCTGAGTCGCCCAGTGACTCTCTGTTGCTGAGCAAGTGGTCTGTAGATTAAAGAGGACAGAAAGCCCCCCCCACCTCTTTTTTTTTCCCTTTCTCTTCTTTCTAGGTGATCTATCTAATACATTGAAGCATTCACAGAGCGACAGTCAGAATGAAGAAACAAAGAAATATGTCCCAAGTAAAAGACCAGAAGAAAATTCTACAAATGGAACTAAATGAAACAGAGGTATCCAAACTTTCAGAGACAGAGTTTAGAATACTGATGATAAGAATGTTTAAGGTACTCAACGAGGACATAAAGAAGGATAGGGAAACCATAAAAAACAACCAGTTAGAACTAAATAATACAATAACTGAAATGAAGAAGACACTCAAAGGAATCACCAGTAGAATAGATGAAGCAGAGGAGCAGATCAGCGAATTAGAAGACAAAATAGCAGAAATCACCCATCTGGAACAACAAAAAGAAAAAAGAATAAAAAAGAATGAAAATAGTTTAAGAGACCTCTGGGACAATATGAAATACAACAACAATCTCGAATCATAGGAATACGAGAAGTGAAAGAGAAGAAGTAAGGGATTGAGAATGTATTTAAATAAATAATGACTGAAAATATCCCTATCCTGGTGACGGAAATCGACATATAAGCCCAGGAAGTGCAGAGGGTTCCAAACAGGCTGAATCCAAACAGGCCCACACCAAGACACATCATAGTTAAAATAGCAAAGCTTAAAGACAAAGACAGAATCCATAAAGCAGCAAGAGAAAGATAGCAGGTTACATACAAAGGAACTCCTATAAGACTAACAGGTGACTTTTCTTCAGAAACTCTGCAGGCCAGAAGGGAGTGGCAGGAGATATTCAAAGTGACACAAAATAAAGGTCTACAACCAAGATTTCTCTATCCAGCACGGCTATCACTTAAAATTGAAGGAGAGATACAGAGCTTCTCAGAAAAGAATAAGCTTAAGGAGTTCATTACCACCAAGCCAGCATTGCAGGAAATGTTAAAAGGGCTTTTTTAAACAGAAGAAAGGGGGAAACAAGCTAACCCAGGAAGACAAGAAATACAAATAACAAAACGGCAATAAATATGCACCTATCAGTAATCACTTTAAATGTGAATGGGCTAAATGCTCCAATCAAAATACACTGAGTGGCTGAGTGGATAAGAAAACAGGACCCATGCATATGCTGTCTACAAGAGACTCATCTCAGATCAAAAGACACACACAGACTGAAAATAAAGGGATGGAATAAGATATTTCATGCAAATGGAAATGAGAAAAAAGCTGGAGTAGTAATACTTATTTCAGACAAAATAGACTTTAAAATGAAGACTACAATAAAAGACAAAGAAGGGCACTACATAATAATAAAGGGATTGATTCAATAAGAGGACATAACCCTAGTAAACATCTATGCACCCAATATAGGAGCTCCTAAATATATAAAACAGATTTTGACAGATATAAAGACAGAGATCAACAGTAACATTATCATAGCAGGGAACTTCAACACCCCGTTGTCACCAACGGACAGATCCTCCAGACTGAAAATCAACACGGACATAGTGGCCTTAAACGACACTTTAGACTAGCTGGATTTAATTGATATTTTTAGAGCATTTCACCCCAATGCTACAGAATATACATTCTTGTCAAGTGCACAAGGAACATTCTCCAAGATAAACCGCATGTTAGGCCACAAAACAAGTCTCAACAAATTTAAGAAGACTGAAATAATATCAAGTGTCTTCTCTGACCACAGTGCTGAAATCACTAACTAGAAATCAGAAACCAGAAATCAATTATAAGAAGAAATCTGGAAAGCTTACAAATACATGGAGGCTAAATAACATGCTACTAAATAGTGAGTGGGTCACAAATGAGATCAAGGAGGAAATCAAAAGATACTTCGAGACAAAGGAAAATGAAAACACCATGACCCAAATCTCTGGGATGCAGTGCAAGCACTCCTAAGAGGGAAGTTCATAGCAGTGCAGGCCTACCTAAAGAAGGAAGAAAAATCTCAAATCAACAGACTATTTTTACACCTAAGGGAACTCGAAAAAGAACAGCAAAGCAAGCATAAAGGGATTATAAGGAAGGGAATCATAAAAATCAGAGCAGAAATAAATGAAATAAAGAACAAGAAAACAATAAAGAAGATCAATGAAAGCAAGAGTTGTTTTTTTTGAAAAGATAAACAAAATCGACAAACCCTTAGTCAGACTAACCAAGAAAAAGAGAGAGAGGACCCAAATTAATAAAATCAGAAATGAAAGAGGAGAGGTGACAACAGATACCACAGGAATACAGGGAATATTAAGAAAATATATGAGCAACTACATGCCAACAAATTCGACAATCTGGAAGAAATGGATAAACTTCTAGAAGCATACAATCTACCAAGTCTGAAACAAAAAGAAACAGAAACTCTGAACAGACTGATTACTGCCAAAGAAATTGAATCAGTAATCAACATTCTTCCAACAAACAAAAACCCTGGACCAGATGGCTACACAGGTGAATTTTATAAAACATTCAAAAAAGAATTAGTACCTATTCTCCTCAAACTATTCCAAAAAATACAGAAGGAGGGAAAGCTCCCAAACTTTCTGTGAAGCCACTATCACCCTGATTCCTAAGTCAGACAAAGATATTACAAAAAAGGAAAACTATAGGCCAATATCACTAATGAACATAGATGCAAAAATTCTCAACAAAATACTAGCAAACCGAATTCAGCACCTCATTAAAAAGATCATACAACACGATGAAGTGGGATTCATTCCTGGTATGCAAGGTTGGTTCAATATCCGCAAATCAATTAATGTAATACATCACGTTAACAAAATGAAAAATAAAAATCATATGATCATATCAATAGATACAGAAAAAACATTTGACAAAATCCAGCAGCCATTTGTGATAAAAACTCTTAGCAAAGTGGAAATAGTGGGATCACATCTCAACATAATAAAGGCCATATATGATAAGCCCACAGCAAACATCGTATTCAATGGGAAAAGGCTGAAAGCTTTCCCCTTAAGATCAGGAACAAGACAAGGCTGCCCACTTTCACCACTTCTATTTAACATAGTTCTGGAAGTTCTAGCCACAGCAATCAGACAAGAAAATGAAATAAAAGGCATCCAGAATCATGCAAGATGGCGGCTGTGAGGCGGGTTCCCTGAAATCTCCCCTGGAAATATCCACAATTTGAACTTCTAATACACTTCATAAAGACGTCTATTCATCACACAGAGCAACTAAGAGTTTCACACAATGATTATTGGAAGGTGGGCAGGCTGGGCGAGTAGGGGAAGAAGGTGTCGAGACACGTAAGGTGCAGCCAGCACCCGCGGCTGTGGAGGCATGGTGAGTGTTCCCATGGCTTGCTCCCTATGGCCTGCGGCCCACCTAGAGTACAGCAAGAGCGCATTGGTTTGCAGTCTGAGGCAGAAGCCTCAGGCCGGGCAAGTGCGGGAGGAGAGAGAGGAGACAACTGTGCATATTATACTGTGGAAGGGAGTCAGAGGAAGAGTAATAGATATATATGATATGGGGGGGAGGAGTGGGTTGGCGAATTGGGGGAGGGGGGTTCTCACTTTGAGGGGTAAGAGTATAACTATTGCATTGTGTTTTACACCTGCAAATAATTAAAAATTAAATAAATTTTTTAAAAAGGCATCCAAATTGGAAAAGAGGAAGTAAAATTGCCATTATATGTAGATGACATGATACTATATATAGAGAATCCCAAAGACTCCACCAAAAAACTGCTAGAACTGATAAACAAATTTAGTAAGGTAGCAGGATACAAAATTAATATTCAGAAATCAGTCGTATTTGTATACACCAATAATAAACTATCAGAAGAAGAAATCAGGAAATAAATCCCTTTTACAATTGCTTCAAAAGCAATAAAATATCTAGGAATCAATTTAATGAAAGAAGTAAAAGACCTGCACTCAGAAAATTATGAGACACTGAAGAGAGAAATCAAAGAAGATACAAATAAATGGAAATACATACCATGCTCATGGATAGGAAGAATTAATATAGTTAAAATGTCAATACTACCTAAGGCAATATATAGATTCAATGCAATTCCAATCAAACTACCAAGGACATTTTTCTCAGAAATAGAACATAGAATCCTAAAATTTATGTGGAACCACAAAGACTCCGAATAGCCATGGCAATCTTAAGAAATAAGAACAAAGTGAGAGGCATCACACTACCTGACATCAAAACATACTACAAGTCTACAGTAATTAAAACAATATGGTACTGGCATGAAAACAGACACATAGACCAATGGAACAGAATAGAGAGCCCAGGAATAAACCCATTCATATAGGTTCATTTAATCTATGACAATGGAAGCAAGAATTTACACTGGAGTTAAGAGAGTCTATTTAATAAATGGTGCTGGGAAAATTGGACTGACACGTGCAAAAAAAATTTAGATGGACCACCTACTTACACCATATATGAGAACAAACTAAAAATGGATTAGAGACTTAAATGTAAGACCTGAAACCATAAAACTCCTAGAAGAAAACATAGGGAGTAAGTTTGCAGACATCACCCTGAGTAATATCTTTACTTATATATGCCTTCGGCAAAGGGAAATAAAAGAAAAAATTAACATATGGGATTACATCAAACTTAAAAGTTTTTTCACAGCAAAGGCAATCATTAATAAAACAAAAAGGCAGCCTACTGAATGGGAAAAGATATTTGCCAACGATATATCTAATAAGGGGTTAATACCTAAAATTTATAAAACACTCATGAAACTCAACACCAAAAAAACAAACAACCCAATTAAAGAATAGGTAGAGGATATGAAGAGACATTTCTCTAAAGAGGACATACTGATGGCCAACAGGCATATGAAAAAATGTTCAACCTCACTTATCATCAGAGAAATGCATATAAAAACCACAATGAGATACCACCTTACTCCAGTCAGGATGGCTATCATCAATAAATCAACAAACAACAAGTGCTGACGAGGGTGTGGGGAAAAGGGAACCCTGGTGCATTTTTGGTGGGACTGCAAATTGGTGCAGCCATTATTGAAATCAGTATGGAGGTATCTCAAAACACTGGAAATGGA
The DNA here is from genome assembly GCA_033961575.1 of Aselliscus stoliczkanus. Taxonomy (NCBI): domain Eukaryota; kingdom Metazoa; phylum Chordata; class Mammalia; order Chiroptera; family Hipposideridae; genus Aselliscus; species Aselliscus stoliczkanus. The sequence goes on along the minus strand of CM066734.1, from coordinate 91,201,977 downwards.
ACTGCCGTATGACCCAGCAATTCCACTCTTGGGTATCTACCCAGAGGAATCCAAGATGCTCATTTGAAAAAATATATGCACCCCTATGTTTATTGCAGTGCTATTTACAATAGCCAAGACTTGGAAACAACTGAAATGCCCATCGGTAGATGACTGGATTAAGAAACTGTGGTACATTTATACAATGGAGTATTACTACACTATAAAGAAGAATGAAATCGTACCATTTGCAACGATATGGATGGACCTAGAGACTATTACGTTAAGTGAAATAAGTAAGTCGGAGAGAAAGACAAATACCATATGATCTCACTTATATGTGGAATCTGAAAAACTGAATGAATGAGCAAAGTAAACAAAAACAGTCTCATACATATAGAGAAAAAACAGGGTTGCTAGTTGGGAGGTGGGTGGGGATGAGGGAGAAGGGGAAGGGATTAGACAGCATCAGTAGGTAACTACAATATTGCCACAGAGATATGAAAGACAGTTCGGGGAATATAATAATGTTGTAAATATTTTTGTGGGATGTCAGATGGTCACATGTCTTGTTAAGGAAACCACTTCATGGATGGAGTAGAGGCTTGATCACTGCACTGTATACCAGAAACTGATGTATAATATTGTGTGACAACTGTAATTGAATATATAGATAGTCACAGGATGTGGATTATATACTGTGGAAGGGAGTCAAAGGAATTGTAATAGATATGTATGATATAGGGAGGAGGAGTGAAGTGGCGAATTGGGGGAGGGGAGTTGTCACTTTGAGGGGTAAAACGTATAACTATTGCACTGTGTTGTACACCTGAAGTTAATGTAAAAAAATGTTTATTTCACAATAAAAGAATAAACAAAAATAAAAAATAAAAATTCCATTAGATTTTTTTGTACAAATTGACCTAATGATTGTAAAACAGTTACTGATATGTAAAGCTCAAATAGCCAAGGCAACTTTGAATAATACCCAGATGGGAGAATTTACTCTGCCTAGTATCATGAGTTATTATTAGTCTAAATTAATTCAGACAGGTGTGTTTGTGCAAGGACAAATAAACAAAAAATAAATAAAGAAGAAAATAGAGAAACAGATCTACAATATACAATCATCTCATTTACAAGAAAGGTGCCTCTGAAGGTAAAGGGAAAAGTACAGTTGTTTCAATAAATGGTTCCAAATCCAAGAGATATCCTTACAGAGGAAGAAAGAAAACCTGACCTCCCAACCGAATATTGTAAACAAAAATCCATTCCAAGTGGTTGGAAAACATGAAAGGTAAAACAAGATAATGTGGGAAAACATCTTTATGTCATTAGGGCAGGGAAATGCTTCTTAATAATGGAAACAAAAAGGCACTAAGTATAAGAAAGAGATTAATAAATTGAACCACATTCATATAGAGAACTTTCATTCATCAAAGACACTACTAAAACAATAAAAACATAAGTTATAGAGTGGAGATGGTATTTGCGACCCAAGTGTATTATTAGTGTTCTAAAGTTTCTCTAACTGATAACTACAAACCTGGTGAATTAAAACAATTGAAAAGTGCTATCTCACAGTTCTGAATGACTGGAGTCTGAGATCAGTACCGTTGGGCCAAAATCAAAGTGTCAGCAGACTCTAAAGAAGAATCTGTTCCTTGCCTCTTCCAGCTTCTGATGGAAGCATCCATCAGGGCTCTAACTGGACATTTGGTCCTGTTCAAAATGTTCATGCCCAAATGTCCCTGAAGTGTGAAAAGAGGAACAGCAGAGCCATGAATAAGTTGTCACCTAGGTTCTTGATGATGACAGTCAACTATGGCCACCAACAGCATCATCCATATCACCAACACTGCTCACAGGTAAGGTACAAAAAGCCAGTCATCAGGTCAATATACGCCTATGCTGGAGCGCAATTGCTCATTGACTTCAGAGTAACTGTCAAACTTCCTGATGAGGAAGAACAAGAATCATCATGAAATCCAAGGTTCTTCATGAATTACAAGAAAAATAATATCCATACAATTTGAATGAGGTTTAATGTTTGTATTCTGTAATAAATTACGGGTTTACATGAACATTTTGGGACAGGACCAAAGATCAAGGACCATTTGCCATTGACCAAATGTCTCCTTGGATGTTTTGGACAGGAGCAAAGATCCATTCATCCTAACTCCTTGTTGCCTTATCTTTTGTATCTGTACCAAACCTCCTCTTCTTCCCTGTTAAAATGATGCATGTGATTGCGTGTATTTACAATCCATCCAGATAATCCAGGATAATCTTTCCATCCCAAGGCCCTTAATCACACCTACAAAATCTCTACCATGTAAGGTAAAGGATTAGGATTAGGACCTGATACATTTAGGGAACCATTATTCAGCCTACTTCACTATGTTAACTGACAGAGGGCTCAAATCTAAACTATGTAAGAACTCCTATAAATCAACAAGAGAAAGGCAAAGCAATAAAAAATAAATATACAACTTCACAAAAGAACATAACCAAATGGCCAATAAACATGAAAAAATGGTCAACTCCATTAGAAATCAGGGAAATAAAAACTCATTAGATTGGCTAAAAAGGATCTCAAATTTTGCTGAGACTATTGAGCAGCTGGAAGTCTCACACACTCCTGATGGGGGCATAAACTGTTAAAACTACTATGGGGAACTGTTAATATTGTCTACTAAATGAGAAACTAACAACTACCTATGGCAAAGCAATTCCACTGCTAGGCATATTTCCTGGAGTAATGTACGCTGAAGTCCACCAAAAGGCAAGTCAAATAATATTCATAGCAAGATTATTCATAGTAGTGCAGGGCTGGTAACCAACCCAAATGTCTGTCAACAGCATAATGGATCAATGAAACATGGTGTAATTACACAGTGATATATTATTTATAACATATCTTTCTGTGCTCCACCCACATCTCCTTGTTTACCTTTGCCATATTCGGAATAATTGCAGGAACCTAATTTACCATGCACTCAGAGAGCCAGAAGCACATGGAAATTTATTATGTTATGGGCAACCCTTAACAAATGAGTGACAGGTGTAAGAAGAATACATGGAAATATTGGAAATATTGCAGGATCGATGCCAGACCACTGCAATAAAGCAAATATTGCAATTTTTTGTTTTCCCAGTGCATATAAAAGTTATGTTTATACTACATTGTGGTCTATTAAGTATGCAATAGCATTATGTCAAAATGTATATACTTTGATTAAAAAATAATTTTACTGCTAAAAGAAAAAAAAAACAACAACAATCATCGGAGCCTTTAGCGAGTCATAACCTTTTTGCTGGGGGAGGGTCTTGCCTCAGTGTCCATGGCTACTGACTGATCAGGATGGTGGCTGCTGAAGGCCAATGTGGCTATGGCAATCTCCTAAAATATGACAATAATGAAGTTTGCTGCATTGATTGGCTCTTCTTTTCACGAATGATTTCTCTTAGCATGTGATGCAGTTTGATAGCATTTCACCCACATTAGAATTTCTTTCAAAATTGGAGTCAATCCTTGAAAACCCTGGCAGCTAAGTTTATGTAATATTCCAAATCCTTTGTTGTTATTTCAACAATCTTCACATAATATTCCCTGGGAGTTAATTCCATCTCAAGAAATTACTCTTTTTGCTGATCCATAAGAAGCAACTCCTCATCTGTTAGTTTTATCATGCGATGGCAGCAATTCAATATTTTCAGGCTCCAAGATTTAAAAATTAAAAAAATGAACAGCCACATATTTAACTGTCATAATGGCTACAGCATGGTCAAAGTGATCCATGAACCATCTATTTTCTAGTTTATATTACAGCAAACATAAATTTCAAATTCAAGATTTTATGTATATAAATAATCTTTAATTCACATATGAATCATTTAACATATGACCAAGTAATTGAATCACATATCAATAACTAATTATTCAAATCAAAATAATAAATTGGATGCACATATAAACTCTGTGAGCTAAAAATACCAATTTTAAGCAATGGTGTCATTTATATGCACTTACTTTGCTAGTCTGTCACCTTAATAACACTCTTAGAAAGTTCTTATTAATGTCAATTTCAATTGTGCTATGAAATATTCTTTTGGTAGTACAACAGAATTGAGAGATAGATAGCACATTTACATACAGGAAAAAGTATAGATGTTGGCAATCCAGGTACGAGAGATAATGGGCTCCCAAAAATGTTTACAGTTGCCTGGTTCCCTGGTTCCTCTGGACCAGATGTGATAAAGGTGAACCGAAGACAATTTGCAGTTCCTTAATAATTTTGGTTAATGAAACTACAACTTCATTATCACTGTCATTATCATCCCTTTTAATATTCAACTTTGTTGTCATCGATATAATCTCATAAGTACTCCGTATCCCTAAGTAAAGGCTGTAGATTAACACACAGTTTGTATTATTTTTAAAACCTACTAGATTTTACCTATTGAGTTTTTACACTTAAAATGTTTGAAATGTCTTTTTTTCCCCTAATGACAGACTCTTTTCTTGAAGTTGTTCTTGGTATCCAATTTTTACAGAGACATTGTTTGTAATATCACAGACTGGATGGCTTATAAACAACACAAATTTATTGCACACAGTTTTGGAGGCTGGGAAGTCCAAATTCAAAGCACTAGTAGATTAATGTCTGGTGGGAACCTGCTTCCTGGTTCACAGATGGCTGTCTTCTTGCTGTGTCCTCACATGGCAGAAGGCAGAAGGGAGAAGGGAGCTCTCTATGGTTTCTTTTGAAAGGCCACTAATTCCGTTCATGAGGTCTCTGCCTTTAAGCCCTAACCACCTTCCAAAGGCCCCGCCTCCAAGTACTATTACATTGGGGATTAGGTTCCAATTTAGGAATTTGGGGGGAACATAAACATTCAGTCTATAGTAGAGATGTTAAATTAATATGCAAGAAGAATAACAGTAATTATATTGCAAATGGAATGCTTCATCTTTTCAGTACAGACATAATTGCAGACAATATAAATGTAGGCTGAACTACAGCCAGTCTGATTATGTCTTACAAAAATATAACAGTATTCCTTTTTTTAAAAAAAAAAAGGTTTAATATTTAACAAAAATGAGACAATTCAAATTAGAATGCCTTGCATAGCTTACAATTTTGCATGTCTTGGTTGGTTTACAACTTATTAATTTTTTAAAACTTAAATAAAACAAAAAATAGATTACATTTTTTTCCTTTTTAAATTAAACCAACCTAAATCTTTTGCATTTCAAGTTTTTACTCCAGAATGGTAGAAAAGACATAAAACTACAGGGAAACATACAAGGGGACACACATTTGTAAATAATTTGGAGAAATAGCCCATGTATATGCTTATAACTAACACAATCTTTAATACAGTATATTTCTTTGAATTGAATGTTAACGCAGAGGGCCTGGCATGTTTCTACATTTCTCCTGCATAAATAGCAGCTAAGGATATTATAGTTAGCCTGCTTTATGAAAAAATTCATCCTACTCAGCTATATGACATTATTATATTCAATATATTAAATATTGATTGAAAATGCCCAGAGCCTAAAATTCAAACTTGTCATCATGTGATGACATGTATATAAACTTAAGAATATATATTCTCTGAATAATGATCTCAAATTTCTTTGCCTGGAATTAACTATTCTACTCTTCCTATATTCTAATTTGCTCAAAATCTACTATAGAAATTTAAATTGTGCCCCCCCCCACAAATTTATATGTTTGAAGTGCCAACCTTCACTACCTCAGAACACAACTGTATTTGGAAATGGGGCTTTCAAAGAGGTAATTAGGTAAAATGAGGTCATGTGGATGAGTCCTAATCCAATGTGACAGTTGTTCTTATAAGAAAAAACAATTGGGACAAAGATATATACAGAAGAAAGACCACGTGAAGGCACGAGAGAAAGAAAGCCATTAACAAGCCAAGCCCAAAGGAAGCCTTAGAAAAAATCAACCCTGCTGACACCTTGATCTTGGACTTCTAGCCTCCAGAATTGTGAAAAAAGAAAATTTTGTTGAAGCCACCCAGTCAATGGTACTTTGTAATGGCAGCCCTAGCAAATGAATACACTGTATTTGGCACATTGCTTTTGGCTAGAAGTAACTGTACATGTAGATATTTTAGATATTGGAGAGAGGGAATCTCATCCTTTTCTTGCTGTGTGTCTTACTCTTCCTATCTTTTTCTTCTTGCTGTTCCTTCTTCTCTCACTCCTTTTTCATGGTGTCTCTCACAGTCCTTGTTAATTTGCAATAAAGTTTTTAATGAATAAAAATTTGTGAAAGCAACTCTGATATTTAGAGAAGGCAGAGTAGAGAAAATAATGTAAATACTTTAGGAAAAATCAAAGTAATAAATATTAAACTGAAATTTTCAATGAATAATTTTTAAAAGAAAGGAAAATTGTAAAAACTATTCTCTCTGTTTTGAACAATGCTCCTTATTTCCACTTTCGTTATTCTTAAGGCATGCTTCTTGATGGACTTTGTGCTTGGACATGTATCATGCTGCCTGGAACTCTTACTTTCCTTTTACTCTTTCCTCCTTTCTCAGGACTCTACTTGAAGTTCACACATAAAAGGTGCACCAAACTCCTGAAATTCTGAACATGGTATTAACTGGCAACACTTTTTATGATTTTATCTTTCTTAAAGAACAGTTTAAGCAGAGCCTCACATAATCCAAAGCACATTTTGTTTCTGATGTCTTCATAACATGATCAAATCATGACATTGTGAAAGTAACTCACATGGGCTTAAGCTTTCAACATGACTTAAACACGAGTCGGTCCTGTAAATAACACTCATGGTTTCAAGCCCATAAGATAATGAAAGAAAGGGTAGAATTAATGACCACTGTGTTTTTTTATCTGATAGGTGAATTTTCACTGGTGTTGAAAATTATGGCTCAGTTCCAAGACTATAAAGCCACAGGTGGGTTACTACTATACAAGACTTACAATTCTTATTCACAGGTTTCATTGTTTCCACATATATGATGAGCTAGATAACAGTATTATTCCGCATGTAAACTCAGCAACTATAAGAAAGTATGTCAGAATGTTACAAAGTCTAACAATTGCTTGAGTATAGACTCCTCTTCCCATTTACCCAAAACGCTTAGCAATTTATGATCTAGATAGGTCAAGAATGTTAGGAATACTTTAAAGTGTTACCCTTTTTTTTAAATATTGCCATTTTCAAATGTAATTCATTATAATACCATTTTATACAGTTTGGACAATTTATCATATATTTGTATAAATTATACAATAGCAGAAATTTTACATTAGAGAAAAAAATATGTATTGGCACGTATCACTATTTTAAAATATATTTTATACTACAAGCAATGATTGCAAATGAAAGATTTATCTTCCTAATTTTACTTTAGTAATTCTTAAGACTTATTAATTGCACTTTACTTTTTAAATCTCATAACATTCCTATAAGGTGAAATATATTTTTATTTCTATGTTATACACAAGGAAAACAAAACAAAAGCTTGAACAGCTTTTTCTGTGCAATGAAGATTCAAAGCCAGGTTGTAGATCCCTAAGCCTTGTACCTACTACTCAGTACTACCTCCCAGGCATTGAACAGCATGTAGCATTATTATTCATGATTCCCTAACTATTCAATGAATGTTGTAAAATATGTGTATGAATGTTCTCTTTCTAGCTAATGATGTACAAATAGATCTCAAGTATATATGCCTGCATAACTGTTGCCTATTACATAACGAAAGTGAAATGGTTAAAGAGGAAAAAAAGTCACTTTCTACAGAAAAACAGGAAGTTGAAACAGTAGATAAATAGGAAGGACTGTGGTATTCACATTGCTGTATTGTGCATATGGACAGTTTACTTTTAATATTGGACCTCAAGATTTTGCCAAAAGAAGAGAAATAACCCTGTCCATGTTGCAGTGTGGCAAAGAACACACAGGCTGAATGTACAATCCTTCTGAGAGAGCAAAGCCAGTCCCAGGCCAATAAGAAAATGGTGGCAGAAATTTTGCAGAGCATATTGATGATAAGTTATCTCCTTTGGGATATGATAAATGAAGACACTCTACTTAAAATGAACTTGAGCATATTCATAAACAGCATTGGTGATAAACATACATAACCAAAACACTGATACTCCAGTGTAAATGAAAGTGTGGAAAAGGAGACCACGATACATTCTATCGATTCAGTAAAAATATACTGAATTACTACTAAGTGCAGAAAAAGAAAAACAGTATGCTTTCATGGAATTTACAATCTAGTAGGGAAGGCAGGCATTTAAGTAGGAGAGTGATAAGAGATGAGGCTGGAGACATGAGCAAGACTAAATCATGCCACTTTAAGGGATTAAGGGATTTTTATTACACAAAAGGCATGGAAAAATCATTGAAGGGGTTAAGCAAGGAAATGACAAGTTAATATTTGCATTCTAAATAGATAACTCTTCAATATAAAGAAAGGATTGGAGGCACAGAGTAAATGTGAAGGGATTAAAGAGCTGTTGGTGTAATCTATTTATGACTTGATAGTGCCTTGAAAAAGAGAAATATTTAATAAGTAGATAGGCAAGATTAGATGATTTAATAAATGAGAGATAATAAAGAAAAGGTGTAGAACTTGGGCCACAGGATGTACTTGTATGACAGTATGCTTTGCCTTGCTGGAGAACGCTGTAGGGTTGTATACATAATAGAAAGTTCATGAGTTCATTTTTGGACATGTTTGATTTCAAGTGCCTGTAATACATTCAGGTAGGGGGATATTATATTGGGTCTATAAACCAGGAATTCAAAAAATATATTTGATCTGAAGATATAAATGTGTAAATCATCTGCATATAGCTATGATGGTGAATAGGACACTTGAGAGGGAATGAACAGTGAAAAAAGAAAGAAGTCTAGGAGAGAGCTCTATGAATTTCACCATTTCAAGCCACATGTCATCGAAGTTGGCAAAAGAGGCTAAGAAAGTAACAAGAATTTCAGGTAAGTACTAGCTATGTCAGGTAAGACAAGGGAAAGAGTGAGCAGAATGAAGTCAGCTATGCAGAATGCTACCAAGACATGATACAAGATGAGACTGTAAATAATACACAAAAGAAACCATAGCCAGGATTATTCTCATCATTGTCCATAATCTTCAGGAAAAACAAAGTCAAAATTTATTTCAGTACTATATAACTATTTTACATATAATCATAATCCCATAAGGGAAAAGATGAACAAGTTGGGCAGCATTCATATTGGGAGCTTTTGTTCATTGAGACACAAAGAAATGGAAAGGCAAGGATAGAGTGAGAAATGATAATTACAATCCTTATAACTGACAGGAGACTCAAATATAAAGTACTTAAAGGACACTTACAAATCAACAAGGAAAGGGCAACCCAATTAAAAATTGGCATTCACTTCCACAACCTCACAAAAGATATACCCAAGTGGCCAGTAGACATATGAAAAATTTGTCAACCCCAGTAGAAATCAGGAAAATGCACATATTACACAATGTAATACCTACAAGCTTACCAGACTGGCTAGAAATGGTAATCAAGCATCCCAACTTTTGGTGAGGTTATAGAGTAACTGGGAATCTCACACACTTCCAATGGGCACATATTCTGTTAAAACTGCCAAAGAGGAGTGTTAATATTTCTACTAAATGTGAAGCTAACAACAATCTAAGCCCAGCAATTCTACTGCTGGTTAGATTTCCTATAGTAATGTATGCACAAGTCTATCATGAAAGAATGTCAGTAACAGTATTATTTGTAATAGCCGAAACTGGAAACAACCCCAATGCCCGGTGTTGGTTTCTCTATCTCTTTTTGACTCTAATCTTTCTCTTACAAAATTCTGAAAATATATTTCATAAGAACTATGTCATCTCTTATACTCACTATCATATTCATATCACATCAAACTCACTGAAATTCAGGGATTCCCACTATCCAAATCTGTTAAGCAACACACACACACAGAAACAAAATGTTCATCGATTGGCTCCTAGCTGCTTCTAGCTATCCCAAGGTAAACTACAGGGCTGATGCCTGGCCTGTGGAACTCTGGAATGTGTCATGAGAATGAATCAAGGACATGCAGGAAACGAAAAAGAGAAAGAACATGATAGGCATCAGTCTTTGTTTGGCATGTTGATTTTTTTAATCCAGATGAGTACCAGTTAAATGTCAGCAACTCCATTCAATGTGATAAATATTATTCTATTAATGTAATAAATGTATACTTAGTGGATGCAGGGTACTAAATGGCCACTGACGTAAACCACTGATAATCCCAGTGGGCAGATTAGAAAGCCCTCAGCTAGTGACTGCATAGCCATGAGGACATACCACGGTGTGGCTGAATGCCAAGTCTCAGTACCCTCCTTTTCTTCTTTTTTTAGTGACTGTTCCTTGTGAAAGTAATTTGCTTAGTAGTGAAATCACAAACACCAACTGTTTAGAACTATTGCCTTGGAAATGTGTGTAACCAAGGCTGCTTTAGGGAAACTGACTGGAGGGAGGCTCTGGCTATTGTCCATACATGTGCTGACATCATGGCGTCTAAAGCGACAACAGCAAATGGATTCAGCGGGAAGCCAGTTGGGCTCTAAACACAAGGCTGCTATTTGTTTGAGCATTGATTACTTTCATTGAGGCTTTCTAGGTCCACTATGTCCCTCCTAAAAAGAAATTAAAATAAAATAAAGGCAGCTTAGATCCAAGAACATTTCTCCTTTTTTGTGCAGGTAGCCAGCCATTCTGTCCTTTTTTTTCTTTCTTTCTACTTTTGCATGTGTGCAGGAATACTGACTATATTGAGCGCTTCCAAACTCATTAATTTTAATACTGTTTTATTCTTACAAAGCAGTAAACAGTGAGAACACCAAATGAGTCTGTATTTCCTATCATTATAATCTAGAAATATGTTCAGTTTTAAGGCTCAGGTGAAATTTGCTAACTTGGGAAGATTACTACATTCCTTTAACAGAGACATAAATAATACTTGCTTTTCATGGGATTTTACAATTTTCTAATTATTTTCATTTGGAGCCTATATTAGATTCAATTATTCTACACAACAATTTACTTATCGATGAAACAACTCCAACTAGGGCCAGCCGAGTGGCGCGGTGGTTAAGCGCTGGCCTGGGAAGCCAGGGGCCCTGGTTCGGTCCCACATATGAGGGCCAGTGATACTGCCCTCAAAAACAAAACAAAAAAAACAACTCCAACTTATACATAGTCTTAGCATGAAAACGTTTGTTCAAAATAATATAGATTTTAAGTAGCTAGAACTCAGGACTCTGGTCAGAATACCTTTTTCTTCATATCTAATTGTTATTTTAAACTTAATAGTAATGTTTTTAATGTGGCAAATAGCATCCTTTAGACATTAATTATACAATCAACTCAGGATATAATAAACATCACCTTAGCATTACTTGATTATTTAGTTTATTAACTGTGTATCTGTTATTTTTGGCTCCCGTTATTCTCTTTGTGGGATCCCTTTCACTCAAAAATATGACAATGCCAGTCCTTAGAGCAGGGAGGAAGGAGTATTTTCTGTGTTATATACTTATATTCTATTCACAAATGTCATTAATTAATTTTTATTTCTTTTACTTTTATTGAGGAACAGTGTTTTGTTCCAGGACCCATCAGCTCCAAGTCAAGTCATTGTTTTCAATCTAGTTGTGGAGGGCGAGCTCACTGGCCCATGTAGGAATCCCGGCAGCATTGGTGTTATGAGCCTGAGCTCAAACCACCTGAGCTAACCGGCCACCCAATTAATTTTTGATTTGATATATTTCTGCCAATTGTTTTAATCAACTTACTTCTGAGTCCACCTTAGGCTTTGGTGTCTGGGGTTGATGTGACAATTGTTATGTCCTATTGCCTAAAATAAAATTTGAATTAGTTTAGTATAAAAATCACTATCAAGCTAGTATTTGTATTGATTGAAAAATTAAAGAGATGTAGATGAAGTACACTTGTAGATTTTTTAGTTAGATACTACTCTGTGTATATTAACTTTTAAAGTTCCCTCCATACCTGATATTTTATGAAACTGTACTTCGTAAAATCTTAAAGAGCATTTTTACCATAATATACATGTATAAACAACTTCTATACATTGCTTGGAGCAAACAACTTTTTATTCTTATTGGCTGTATTAGTTATTTCTTTTCCTTCTACAATACGTACTCGCACTTGAATGTGTGGATTATTATTACCCTGGTCTTTATGTTCAAAGCCTTAGAAAATAAGATTGGGCTGAAATAAAACTAAAATAAATCTTCTTTACATACAGACATACTTTATGAATATATAGAACCTGCTTCAATGAAAATGTTGTCTAGTAAATCAAACTATCCAGCTGTTTTTTGAGATTATTACAGTTACAATGGAGGACAGACTAGCTAAACTATGAAACAGAGACAATCAAATACCCAGCTCACTCAGGCAAAAGTTATAAATCCCCTTTATATCACAGAGGATCAAATTCTATCTGCAAAGATTTCCGTGGTCTCCCTGACATACACCAGAGATGCCCTCTCCTTTTTTTCTGTATCTTTCTCTCTTCTATCAATAGCCTTAAAGCCATCATCCACCTGCTTCAGATAAACTTAAAGTTGCCTTATAAATAGAGATTTCTTCCAAAACAAAATTAAATAGAAAGCCGAAAGAAGCAGAGAACATTAAATTTCCTTTAGGCTCCCTGCCAAATTCTTCCTGAGCTCAGAGTCCAATTTCCATTGAGCCCATTCTGGTTTCTTTAAAACCATGTATACAAAGGCCAGTCCTTATTATCATGATCACTCAATTGTATCTAGCTTGTCCTATCCAGAAGATCATTTCCAAGTTTCTAGTTTGTTTTTCTAATGTGTTATTTGTGCACACAAGCTTTGAATGGGCTTTATTAGGTTACTTTCCACAGGTTAACTGAAAAATGCACTACAAATAAGAGTGTATACTATCTCTTGCAACTTTCACTATCCACTTGAATACAAGTCTGTGAAAACATCTGTCTGTTCCAATACTAGATTATTTTCATTATAGAAGTATTGCTTCATGATGAATATAATTTTAATCATTAAATATTCAAGTACGATCAGCCACTGAGGAGATGTTGACCCATCTCTGCTCCTGGAGGATGTCATGTCAATCAAATTGATATCTACATCTAAATATGATAAACAACAAAATTTTAGCACTCTAAAAAACTGAACAGAGCGGGCTGGGCCGACCAAGTGGCACGTTGGTTAAGAGCTGGCTTGGGACGCCAGCTCTGAGCAGCAGGGCTCCAGCTCCGATCCACATATAGGGGCCAGTGACACTGCCCTCTACAGCTAAGATGGTGAACAACAGCTCCACCTGGAGCTGGGCTGCCGTGAGTCACTGGAGACAGTGTGGGCTGCAGCCCCTGCTGCAGTTGGCTGCCATAGGCTACAGTGAGTGGCCAGCAGCCAGCGTGAGCTGCCAAGAGCCTCCGTGAGTGGCCATCCAGAGGTCGGTCATGGATCTGCCTCAGCCGGGAAGAGAGCAATGATAATACCAACATGGGCCAGTGAAGCGACATCCTCCACAACTAGACTGAAGAACAAAAGGGCAGCAACTTGTCTGTTCCCCTCCCCAATTCCCCCCCAAAAAAATCTTTAAAAAAAACACAACTGAACAGATTTTTTTTTTTACTCAGAGAAAGAGATATGGTGTCATTGTAGTGAAACCATATGTAAAAATTAACCCTTAGGATAACTTTTCCAAACTTAAATATATTTATTTTCACAAATTAAGTAGGCTTATTTCTGAAATCACTCATTTTAATAGATTCTTATAAAGGCCTAGTCTGTGCCCAAATCTGTATTTAGTATCAAATAATATTTTTTAAAACTACTACTTATTAATAGCTTACTACATCAAGGAACTAATCAAAAAGTTAGCATGCTTCATTTCTTTTCATCCTTAGAACACCCTCTAAAGTGGAAGGTGGCTCTTTACTTATGAGTAAATTGGCTCTAGGAGATTAATTTATTAGCCCAAGTACTAAAATCTAATAAGTTGTTGAACCAAGACTCCAGCATATTTCCTTTTTGCCTTCTGTGATATTCCCAAATGTTTCCTGGCAGAAAAGCTCCAGGTCCTAAATTGCTTGTACCTTGGGGTCTTTACATCCTGACTACCTCTACCCAGATGGGACTAATAACCAGAAGACTGCAGAAAATTGGGACAGAATATGAATTCCTTGGGAGATTTCTTAGCTCAAGACAAACATGAGACAAATCCCTGCTGATGGATGTTATCACCAGTGCTTCTTAAAATCAAGTCTTCAAAGGCAGGGGTACTCAAAGAGACTAAGGAAATGTGGTGATTAAATGTCATGTGGGAGCCTGAATGGGATCCTGGAATGGAGAAAAAGGAGCTTAGGTAAATTCTAAGGAAATATTAATAAAGTAGGGCCTTTAGTTAATAATAATAAATGAATATTGGTTCATTAATTCTGATAAATGTATCATATTGATGTAAGATATTAATGATAGTGTAAATTGGGTGTGTGGTAATATAAGAACGCTTTGTACTATCTTTAGGAATTTTCTGTAAATCTAAATCTTTTCTGAAATTAAAAGTTTATTTAAAAAGTTAAAAAAGCTTTCTTTGGAATTCATTTTTACTAAATCAGACCTATAAACATAATTCTCAAACTGAATACAATATTTTCGGTGAAGTCTTATCAGAAACAAACAAAAGCAATTTTATTTGATGCATCATATCCATGGCAATATTTCAACCTGCAACTCAATTAAAGTTTGGTTCATAGTCTGTTTGGGTCTCCTGGTCATTTTAGCAGTATTATTTTTATATAATCTATATCATTAGTTTTATATTTATCATCAAGGCATGACCTTTAACAAACTCTAGTCTCATCAGTTTCCTTACATGTAAAGTGGGTGTAACAACAGATAAATTACAGGATTGAAGTTAGGACAAAAGGCGATAATATCAAGTCTGATGGAAGATCTTCATATACGTAGGCTCTTAAAATATATTGCTTTCCTATTCTACCCAAATATCATTTTTGAATTTACCAAATCAAATTTTGCTGCCCTGCCTGTGCCCATCTGAAAACTTTCGGAGGGCATGTGGAGCAGATTGGAAAGATCTCTTTAAGATTTCCCTGTAAATTGGGCTAAGGACTAGAGCATCTGAATGGATCACCAAACACAAATACTGAGGTATTTCAACAGTGATGGGCAGCCACCGCTTCTGAAGATTTGCTGTCTTACTCCTTCCAGGTTATATTGTTTCCTGTGACTTAATGTCTGCCTACACGGTGGAGTTGTTTTGGACACTTAGTATGTTCATGATCTTTATTTCAAAGTCAGTTTTCATCTATTATTTTTCCCAGGTTTTTAGCCAGATGAATTGTTTGGCTTTGTCTTGGTTGCAATGAATAATGCACTGGAAACTCCTCTTTGATAGTGTGAGCCTTCGTTCAGAATACTTTTATGCATCCATCAAAAATGCTTCATTATCTCTCAGGAATATTTGCTGCCACATATAAGGTGACCAACCCAATTCCCCAGCCTGTGGAAAAGCATATTTTTAAAAAAACTGATCTCTATCTGAGATGATTTTTAAAAAACTGATATGTATCTGAGATGACTTTTCTTTTATTTATTACTATTTTTAAATTATTATTATTAGTTACAGATGTACAAAACAATGCAATAGTTACCTTTTTCATCCCTTACAAAGTGACTACCCCTCCCCCTCCCCGGCCTCTACACCCCCGATATCATACATATCTATTACAATCTTATTGACTCCATTCCCACACTGTATTCCACATCCCATGACTATATATGTGAGATGACTTTTCAATCATGCAACTCACTTTCTCAAGTTGAGAAATTTGAAGCTCATCATTATAAAGAGATGATCAAATTTTTAACAAATCAATGTACTTCCTATCAACTATGTAAATGACTCCTAAGGAATAACTTATGTGCTGGGTAGATCTTATGTATTAATAGAGATTAACAAAGCGAACAACCTTTAAAAAGAAAAAGAGGAAAACCACAAAAGGTAAGGGAGAGGAGGTGCTCATATGCAGAGAAGCAGAGCTGTTTGCCAAAAATGGTGCCCTATATGCAAAATGTTAGGGCTGATTTAAATGAGAAAATAGGTTTTTCAAAGTGGAGATGGGTGCCTGTCCATCTACTTTTCACTATTGCTTTTGTTTTGCCTCCCTCCCTTCCTCCCTTCCTTCCTTCCCCCAGTTCCTGTGAACCATAGTAAACTCCTCTGTGCTGGCTGGTCAGATCTGGAGAAGAGCCATGCCCCATGATACAGAACACAGCAGGGATTACAACCACGACCTGAATGACGTACACTGTCCTGGGATTCTTCCCAGACTATGGGAAGACAGCAACTGAACTTCTGCAAGGTCATTCTATTGCTGTCTTTAAAATGAGATAATTATTTTATGAAGAAACCACTGCCTGATTTTCCTACCTTTTTGTCCTATTGTCTTCTTATACAAAAAGTCATTAAAATTTCACTAAATGGGAACCATCACATGAATTACATGAGTAATGATATCATATACCTTTAAGAGATAAAGGAAATAATCCAATCTATAGTTTGTAGTAAAGTATAAAGATATTATCTTTATGGAAAACTCACATCTGTAAAGAGTTGCAAACAGATTGAACTAAATTTCCCAACAAACAGCCTGGGTCCATATTTACAATCTGGCAATAATCATATTTACTCTAAATGATGAAAAATACCACTTGTGTTGTACATGTAGACATGCGAGACCTTTAGATACATTTGCTTTTATGGCTTTTGACATGTGGCAAATTAAGTCATATTTTATAGATTTCAATTCTACTCATTCTCAAATACCACTGAGCAGCCTAATAGTCTCTTTTCAAGATCTCTCCTTAGGCTAAGCCAGAAACTAGTTCGTGAAAACTAAGTCATTATATATTGTGGATGCAAAATTCAATTTGACTTTATAACTATTTATCCAAGCCTATTAATGGTTATCGTCAAATGCATTTCCTATTTTACAAGAAGTTAAAAGCGAAGCACAGGATCAGATAAACATATCTGTGTGTGTGTGTGTGTGTGTGTGTGTATGGATGGAAAACTATATATATATATATATATATATATATATATATATATATATATATGAATAAATTTATATAAAGAATTAGGTTGGATTATAATGTTTAAATTTTTCCTTCCTCTTATTTTTTCATCATTTCTAGCAACAAATTATATGTTCATAAGTCATAGTTCTACAAATATTTTTTGCTGAATGTTTCTGTGCTGGTCTGAGATTGCTCCATTAGCATTTACATGCCAAGTTGCAGGATTAGTGGAGGAAATTCAAGGAATTTTGTATCAAAACTGAGCAACGCTAATGTGGAATGAAGTTATTTTTATGAGATTTTTGGACAAGGATTTAGATCTCCTACATAAATAAGAAATTAGAATTGTTTTATCTGTCTAGATATATGCTTACAAAAACTAATATTAACCATTTCCTTGTGTTTTTTAAACTAAAATTTCACTAAATGGGAGTGAAACGGTTTGGTTTAGCTTTAGGGGCAACAAAATATCCTCTCAAATATAATTCTTATCTGCTGGCAAAGAGAACAGAATTCTCTCTTGACTGAAAACACTAGCATCTACCTGAACTTGAAAAAGAAACCTGATGATTTTAACTCAACTTCTTCCTAGAAATAAAAATAATACACTACTGTTTGCTATTGCTAATTACTTGCCAGTGTGCCTCAA
This sequence comes from Aselliscus stoliczkanus, assembly GCA_033961575.1. NCBI lineage: Eukaryota > Metazoa > Chordata > Mammalia > Chiroptera > Hipposideridae > Aselliscus > Aselliscus stoliczkanus. The sequence continues at coordinate 91,184,150 of CM066734.1, read as the reverse complement.
GAAAATCCTGATATTTCAATGATCATTAACAAAATAATGTTTGAAGAGTAGCCTGAACCTTTCTATGAATGATACACATTATTATATAACTTAAATGCATTCTGTATGTAAATATACACACATGCTTATATAACTTTTGATGACATATAAAATAAAAATTAAATTTGATAACTAGCTACACAATCAAGTTGAGTCCACTACAAAAATAGATGCAATGAAATTAACTGATTTCACACTTCCTAGGATTTTTTTAACATAATATCTAAATTTTTTATAAACAGTACTGTCTACATATGTATCTGAATCATCTTTTCATACATGAGGGACCAAGACAATTGAATTGCCCCCATAAGATATAACATTTCCTCTCTTTCTGAGATGAATTTGTCTTGATTTGAGCTTTTAAACACAGAACAAAGAGGCTGCCTACATGTCATATTGAATTAAGACCAATATATTTTGGCTTTCCTGGATATTCACAGCTGGTCTCCCACTTTCACTTTTATCTAAAGTCACATACTCTTTAAAATTATCTCATTTGTAGAAAACATTTTCAGATCTTGATATTATCATGCTGATAAAGAGTTCCCCTTCCCTTACCACCTACCCAAATAACCCCACTTATTCTCTAACCCTTCAGTTTTCTTCTTAGGACTTATCAAAGGCTGATATTATTCCTTGTTATCTGTCTGCTTATCTGTTTGTCTGTGTGCCTGTTTATCATCAGTCTATGACAAAATTTTTTATGGTCTCTTTCCACAGCTAGCATTTCACCTCCATGAGAGTATGGGATTTGTTTTTTCTTCTGCTACAGCCTAGTACTAGAATGATGTCTGGTACTTTGTAGAAAGTCAATAATTATTTCTTGAATGAATAAGAGAATAAATAAATAAGTATAATGCCTTTCATTAGAAAATACCTTATTTCTTCTATAAAAACTCTACATTTCTTATTATCCCTGTTTAATGTCCTATGTTAACACATTGTATGCGGGCATTTGAGCGATATGACGAGTTTACTCGTTTCCTACAAACAATATGTTAAGCTGAGACAATATTAGCTGTTCATTAAAACTGGCATAAGTTCAAAAAGTAAGTTAGTAGTCCATTGAAAGTTTACCATATGACCCAGCGATCCCTTTTCTGGGTATCTACCCAAAAAATCTGAAAACATTTATCAGTACCCCTATACAGATATATATATATATATATATATACCCCTATGTTCACTGCAGTATTATTTAGTGTCCAAGACATGGAAACAACCAAAGTGTCCGTTGATAGATGACTGGATAAAAAACGTGTGGTACATATATACAATGGAATATTACTCAGCCATAAGAAAAGATGAAATACTGCCATTTGCAACAACATGGATGGATCTTGAGATTATTATGCTAAGTGAAGTAAATCAGACAGAAAAAGATGAGAACCATATGACTTTACTCACACCTTGGATATAGAACTTAAAGCAACAAAGAAACAAAAACTCACAGATACAAATTTAGTGGTTACCAGAGAATAAAGTGTAGAGGGGGTGGTAGAAGAGGTAAAGGGGTTCAAATACATGGTGATGGAAGAAAAACCAACTGTGGGTGGTGAACACTCAATGTGATATATAGATGATGTATTACAGAATTGTATACTTGAAACCTATATAATTTTACTAACCAATGTCACCCCAATGAATTTAATAAAATGTTTATTTGCATACTTTTACAATTTTTAATTTATATCCAATACCCATTTATAGATTTTTAGTTATAGTTCAGGCTGGTAGATTTAGGTAGGCTTCAAAATTACTATATGCAGAATTTATTATATTATATTATTGTCTCAAAATTATAGCCACATACAGATAATAAGCGACCATAATGCCATTACTAATGTAGGCCTAATTAATACTGATTTGGCAGTATACATGTATAGTCCTGGAAGTTTTGAAGATAACCTACACCAAACACTTCAATAAGGCTTATAACTCATCAAGCTTTAGAAAACAATGCTAAAATTACTGTCATGGCTATGGCTATTGGCAGATGATAAAAAATTTATATTGAAGTTCTTTCTTCTTGCTTTCTTTCCTCAAATTATTTGTTGAGCCTATTATATACTCTTTTCTAGCACAGAGAGTACAGAGAGGAGTGAGTTCAAAGTCTACAGGGACACATAAAAGTAAACAGAAAATAATAATGCAGTGTGGAAAACACTCAGGGTGGGAGGAAGGATGTCAGAGAAGACTTTCCTCAAGGAGACTGGTTGATCTTAAAATCAGAAGAGGCACTCAAGGGGAAAGAAGACAAGGAAAATGGCCACTGGGGGCAATTGCTGCCCTACTTCTAAAAACTGAATTGAACAGTAAGAATTAAAGATTATAGTGTTTCAAAAGAACTCTCCAGGTGTTGTTTGTTTCTTTTATTGGCTAAGTGGAGAAAAACTCAGATACATTTTTCAACTAACTCTCTTGTATGATCTCACTGTCTTCTGTATTTCCAGTCAAAAATGAAGGCGATTTCTTAATTAGCAAAAAGCTGAAGACCGAAGGTTAATGTGTAATGGAAGGATAGGCAGCAGGTCACTCTCTGCATCCAGAAACAAGGAGCAGAACTCACAGCTCAAGGTGTGTGCTTCTTAAAGCAAACTCTCAGAGTATCTATGGCATTTCTCCAAGTAAACAGCATGATTTATGAAGGAAAGTCATGAAACTGAATCATTTCTTTCAAATATTCCACCCTTTCTGGCACATTTCCAATCAGATTGGTCTTTTTCCTGCTTAGGGTGTCTACATTCAAAACACACAATATTGTTTTTTTTTTAATGCAGGGAAATCTTTGCACAGCATTTTAAAGGAGAAATCACCTCTATATAGAGAAAAGGTTATGGAAAGCTTTTAGTAAGGAGGAAATGCATGACAAGCTGATAAATTAAAAATTATAAAAATAAATCTGCAAAGGGCCACATTGAGAGTTGAAGAGAATTTTAAAAGTTAGGGATTTTTTTTTTTTTAGAATTCTATACCTATAAAGTGAACAGGTAATAATCGTGACATTATGAGAAAAAGCATGAATAGATGATGAAAATCAATTTGGCCAAAGGCTTCCGTAGTTTTAGGCCAATGAATTTAAGAATACAAGATCACTCATTGTTTGATCATGGTGAAATCAGGATTTTTTTTTCTTTCCAGTGGTAAATTGAGCTTGTTATGGTGATGCTAAATAAGTGAGAGGAGGAGGGCAAACAGATGGGGCAGGCACTGAGTAACAGCCAGTGATAACGGGATTAAATGAAAACAAAAACATGAAGAAATAACTGCACCTGCACCCATTAAAGCTTGGTAATGGTCACTGGGCCCTGATAGAAACCAGAATGCTTGAGTCCTTGTAATTTAAAAGTTACTTTACAAGGCCTTACTATGCATTTCCTCATGCATGCCTTCCTTTTTATTGTCAGTGGAGGGTTCAAGGGAACTTGCCACAGGGCGTTTTTAAAATGCAGAGGATCTGGTGATTTTTACTGTGGCTGTTTTTGTTTACCCACATATTCTTAGGTTAATGTTTATTTTAGCAATGTGGAACTACCTTGTACCTGTTTCAATATGTGACTTAATTTGCATTTTAAAGCTTCCAGAAGTTAAAAAAAAATAAATAAACCAGGCACCAACTACTCTCACAAAAAAATATGAAGGAAAGGTTTTCTTTTATCGTTTTTTCAAGTAGGAAAATAGGTGTCATCTTTAAACATACACACACATAGAAAAGAGGCACACAGAATAAAGCTATACATCTGTGAATCAGCATATCTCTCACATCATTACAACAGATTCTGAGCAGTAGGTACAAAGCATTAGGGTAACACAGAGGAAGTGCTGTTTAAGGTTACCACCTCAGAGACCAGCAGCAAGTGGCTCAGTTGGTTAAAAGCATGAGCTCTGAACAACAGGGTCACTGGTTCTATTCCCATATGGGCCTGTGAGCTGCGTCCAAGCTGAGCTGCCTCTGAGTTGCCAACGGTGGCAGGATAGCTCAGCTGGTGAGAGCACGTGCCCCTAACAACAAGGTTTCGGGTTTCACTCCAACATGGGATGGTGGGCTATGCCCTATGCAACTAAGATTGAACACAGCACCTTGAGCTGAGCAGCCGCAAGCTGTTGACCAGCAGCCAGATGGTGACTGAACTTGGAGTTGAGCTAGCTGCGCCCTCCACAACTAGGACTGAAGGACAACAACTTGGCTATTCCCCTTCCCCAATTCCCTAACACTTTAAAATCTTCTTTTTTTTTTTTTTTTGAGGGCAGTGTCACTGGTCCTCATATGTGGGATCCGAACCCAGGCCACTGGCTTCCCAAGCCAGCTCTTAACCAATGCGCCACTTGGCAGGCCCAACACTTTAAAATCTTAAAAAAAAAAAAGGGGTACCACCTCAGGAAACCTCAGAGGAAGACTAGAGAACAAGTGGAGACGAAGGACAATCTAGGGTGAAGAAAAAGACATGTGCAAAGGCCGGAAGAAATGAAACAATCCGATGATGTGTTTGGGAATTTCTAAAGTAGCTCAATATTTTAGCAATGTAATTAAGCTAATGGCATGGAAGCATACCAGCTTTGAAGAACAATGTATTAGTTATCTATTGCCCAAATTACCTAAAATTAACACATTAAAACAACATCATTTACTATTTCACAGTTCCTGTGAGTCAAGAATATAGGTCCAGCTTAATTGAGTGCCTCTGACTCAGGGTCTTTCATGAGGTCGTGGTCAAGCTTTTGGCCAGGACTGCAGTCATCCCAAGACGTGACTGGGACTGAAGAGTCATTTTGAAGCTCAATCAAATGGGCCTTTCCCCAGGGCTACTCACAAATTTTCATCTTGCTTCCTGTGGAGTGAGTGATTTAAGAGAAAGTGACAAACAGGGAAGCCATGGTCTTTTTGTAACCCATTCTTAAGAGTGACACACTGTCATTTCTGCTGTATTCTATTTGTTAAACGTGAGTCACAAAGTCCAGTGCATTCTAGGGAGAAGACTGCACAGGGCATGAATATCAGAGTGAGAACCTTTAGGAGCCATCTAAGAAGCTGCTTACAAACACATGTAAATTTACTCACAGGCATGGCTTAAAGTGGTATTGTTGTGGCTCAGGAATCAGCAACCATAAGAGCATTGAGCTGGTATTGGTGTAACTTTTTATATCTTTCACATAGAACCTTTTTTATTGCTCTATGAGGCCAAAATGGTGGACTCAATCCTGCAGATGGTGAAGGAATCCATGAAAACTTTCTGGCAGCACCCAGAGCTACACACAATTAGTTAGGGTAAAGATGCGTCTACCTTCTATTTTTAGTAATGTCAACCTCCCCACTGAAAGGGACAAGCCAATAACAGTAACCTGCAGTCTTCTATTTTATCTATTTTATCTAAGAAACTTTGTCTTGGTTAATTAAACTCACTTTTCCTTATCACAGGAAAAAGGAGTTGGTCTCTCTTGCTTGTATGAAGCTTGTGGAGAGCTTTTAGGCATTGCATCTTTTAAAAACTGAATATACAATTGGTGCAAAGGGCAAAGCAAAACAGTGGACAGTAGGCAGGAACCAGGAAAAATTGGCTTTGTCTTTCACACTAAAGAGCTTAGATTTATGCTGTGGGCAACGTGTGACCTCTAATGGGCATTACATTTTATAGAGAACACATTGACAACAATGTGGAAAGACAGTGGATTTATGGAATCATTGTTGGAACTAAGATGGGACAGAGAAGACAAAGAGAGAATGGAATTAAGAGATTTTTAAACAGCAAAATGCATGCAACTTAGCAATTAATTGAATGTAGAGTATATGGGAAAAAGAAGGGTTTAGGTTAGTTGCCAGTCTCCAAGTTTAGTTGATGAGATCAATGGGAAATATAGAAGAAAATTTAAGTCTGAAACAATGATAATAGGAAAGGATAAATAGAAAATATGGTTCTGAATAGTTTCACAAATCTGAGGTCAAAAGAAAATGAAGAACTAAATAAACTGTGCTACTGGAAAAAGAGTATTATTTTCTTGAAATAGAAAATAGAATCCATAGTAACATTCTTCAGTCTAATGCCTTTTATTTTTCCATAATATGTTTTAGTCTATTATTCCTCTGTCATTGGAATATGTGGGAAGTGCTAAGTCAAAGTTCTGTGGATTTGGAATTAGTGAAAAAAGCTCTAAGATTAGAGAAAGGAATATTCTACAGGTTTGGAAACAGGGTGACCAAAAAAGAATATTACTAATGTGCAACAAATCATATCAGTTGGAAAATTACTTACTGAACTTTGAATATGGAAATATTAAGAATAGATTTTTTCCCCAAAACAGCTGGAATTCTTTTATTGCTATTACATTTTAAATTGTAATATGTTCTGAAGGAAAATCCTGGACATTCATGGCTTTAGAAATAGAAATTGTTTTTTTGTTATTCATTAAATGCATAATTGATTTGAGCTTTTCTTAAACTGCACATTAATTGCTACAAAAAGAAATTCTAGTTACAAATTTAATTTATTTATTTATTTATTTATTTATTTTTGAGGGCAGTGTCACTGGCCCTCATAGGTGGGACCGAACCGGGGCCGCTGGCTTCCGCAGCCAGCGCTTAACCACCGCGCCACTTGGCCGGCCCTACAAATTTATTAATATTGCTTTCATGTCAAAATACTACGAGGAATTTCCTAACATATTTTACCAAATATTCACAGTTGTTCTATAGACTGTTTTCTGAACTTTGCTTGCCCATGGGAACTTAGGAAGTCAGAGATCAAGATTCTGTCCCAAATCTAACAATGGCCTATACCTGGGTAACATCTTAAAATGTGCTTCCTGGACTTGGTAATGATAACAGTTTAGGATAGTTTTGACAATTAATATATACATAACACTTATTGAGTTCTTACTAAGTAACTGACACTATGTCCTGCTTCTTATATGTGTTAGTTTTCTTTAAATTTCTTAACATTTTTGGGTGGCACTATTATTAGTACTATTTTAACAATAAGGAAACCAAGGGCCATGCTTCCATAAGACAAGAAGCGGTGGAATCAAGATTTGAACTCAGCTAGTCTGGCTCAAGAGTCCATCACTCTTAACCACCTCTGCATCTTTTTTCAAGAATTGGTTGTCCTTAAAGCAACAACATATGGCAAGTTAATATAATTCATGTTCTACAATCTATCCTTTTGGAGGAGTAAAGTGAAGTACAGACTAGTTAATAATTTTCTGAAGCTATTCTAGCTACTTAAAAACATTATAATAGTGAAGCAGCAAGTAAAATATTCCAGAAGTGAAGTAAGAATAGGTAGATATCATCATTAAGTGATCTGGAATTTTGAGCTATGTCATATTTTGCTACTGAGCTGAAATAAAAATATTTGTTTCTAGAAGGAATATATAGACGTTCTTTCACATTGAAAGTAAATATTTTTCTTAAAATATCTAAATGTTATCTTGGAATATATAGGGCATTGCCCTAACACAAGATGATCTATTTTCTTTTATTTATTTTTTACCTTATTTTTCCTGGAAGGCTGGGGGTGGGTGTGGAAAAAGGAAAGCTTGAGATTTTTTTCTGAACTAAATTACTGAACCAAAAGAAAAACAATACAATCATGAAAAGTATTCCTAGATGAGAAAACACCAATTGCTAAACACATACCTGTATCCAACTGATTATATAATACCTCTTGGGTGCTGTGGTAATACTGTGAAAACATGGTTCGTATCTTTGAAATATCAGATTTAATTTAAATCAATTTCAAGCCAACTACTTTATTCCACTACTGGTGAGTAATACTCATACAGCCAGTCCCCACAATGTTTAAGTTAGTGAAGAAATGGAAAATCAGGGAAAGAACATATGCTAGTGTGGATCTGCTATGGATGTGAAATGCCAAAAGCATTACAAAGAAAGATAGCTCATAACACATGTCAGCACCAGTGAAGTGTGGGAAAAGAAAGTTAATCTCTTCTTGATACATTTTGTCTTTCCTTTCCTTTTCATTCTCATTATTTGATGGTTAGTTATTAAACTCTGAACACACGTTGTATAAATATATTTGTTTTATTGTTAATTTAAGTATATTTAAAATAAGTATAGTATAAAATAAATGGATTTAGAGGCTTTTTAAGAAACATTGTCTTCTAACACAAGTATTTTTTTTCCAAGTATTAATGATCACCTAAGGCAAAAGAAAACCCATTAAAATACTTGAAAATTACAGGAAGCTTCAATATATACATTTTAGTGTTATTACTCTAATTGTGTCTGAGTGGAAGAGTCTAAGCTTCTGGTTAAATATGACAGATTGAACACAGGCATTTACCTCTGCTCCCCCTGGAAAGCTTAATGAAATAACAGTAAAGGAATACAAATTGTATAAACTTATAATGGCAATGAGAACTAGAGAGTAAGTGAAGAAGAGAGAAATCCACACTCTAGAAGATATAAAGCAGATCGTTGATCACCAGTTAATACAACACCAGAGGTCGAAGCCCAGGTGTTCTCTGCAGAGCGGAAAGAAACACAGAGGCACTAGGTGCAAGAAGGTGCCCATGGGTGTGGGGCTAAAATCAGAATTATGTGAAGGCCTGTCAAAGGACCAGTTAGAACCACCTTCCAGCCCCTTCTAGCTTTGGCAGCCAGGGAAGTGTCCCTCCTTCTCTTACCACCTCAGAAGTTTACAGAAGTTGAAAAACACAGACTTTCTGAAACTCAGAAATCAGTCAAGCAGGAGGATCAGAAGCCATAGTGAAAACAGAATCATGAAGTGTAGGTCAGCAAATTAGAATGTCTGAGTAAGAAGACCCTGCTCCCTTTTTCTACTTAGCTCTCAGGTTGGCAGTGAGGTCTGTACTTGCACCTTTTTAACATCATTATGGGCAGAAGATGAGAAAAATCCTTGCTGGAGAAGCTGACTTGGAGAAGGACTCCCCTAACTAATTAGTTGCTTCTCCACTCAATCATTCTACGGCACCATCTACCTTTGGAAAAGTCAGCCACAGAGATACAGACCTTCCAAATGGCTTTTTAGTGCTATCCCTTAAATAGTATAAACAAACCAAGGCCCTCCGAACACTGAAGGGAAGTTTCTAACATGAAACAGAACTGATAGAAAAACCAAACAGAAAACGAGAGTCAAGGGAAATACAGTCAATGAAGAAAGTAAAACAAAAACCTCAAAATATATAAAAATTAATATTCTCAAAGAATTAAGGGAAAGTAGTTCATCCATGATATAAAAAAGAAACTTTCAGAGAATAAATCAAAGCTTTCGGGAATTCAAAAAATAATGGAAATAAAATATTCAATAGGAAATATTCAGAAAGCAATTGGATGTAGCAGTGGGTGAAGGGTGGGGCATTGGGAGTGGTCTTATCTGGTACAGGCAAGAAAGGGGTGCACTGTGTTTAGAAAATTTAAGAATGATAAAACCAACTAAAAGTAGTCTGCTTTTTATTATTAGCATGAACTACATCAGTAATAAAATATTCTTATCCACAATAAGTTTATGTACATCTAGCCTCTAAACAGTTGTTGCAGTTGCTGTTGGTTCTAAACAGAAATAAACCCAAGAAAATAAAGACATGAATAGTATTCACATTTCTGGAATTTGTTGTGAATAAGATTTTAATGTTTTAGTTGTTATTTACCTCTTTTCGTTTCGTATTTTGTATAATTTTGCTTCCCTTCCTTTTTCTCTTTATGAAGTTAGCTAGTGGTTTGTCTATTTTAACCTTTTTTTCATAACAACACAATTTTGAATTATTAGTTAGTTGTCTACCTCATTGATCTCTACTTTTATATTTAATAATTCTTCTTGTGTGAGCTTCCCTCAGTTTACTTTGTTTTGTATTTTAATCTAGTTATTTTTTGGATGTGGGTATTTAATCTATTCATTTTATTTTTACATTTTAAATAGGTACTATTCACATACATTAAAATATGCACATATTTAAAGGGTACTATTCATGTTTACCTGTGTAAAACCCATAAAACCATCCTGACAATAAGGCTAATGAACATACCTATTACCCACAGAAATTTTCTTGTTACCTTCTGAAACCTTCCTCCCACCTCTCCTCAACTCCTCATTGTGAGACAATCACAGATCTGCTGTTTACCACAATAGATTAGCTTACATTTTTAGAAATTTGCACAAATTGAATCATCCATAGACTCTTTTACTGAACGAGTTTCACTCAGCATCATCATTTTGAGACTCATCCATGTTGTAACAGGCATCAGCAGTTCATTCCTTTTTACTAAGTAGTGTTCTTTTGTATGTCTATACTGCTGCTTCTTTATACTTTAGCCTATTAATATTTGGTTTGTTTCCAATTTGGGGCTCTTATAAATCACACTCCAATCACCATTCATGTAAAAGTCTTTGTATGAGAATATCTCTTTGATAATTAACTAGAAGAATGGCTAAGTCATATGATGCATGTATGTTGAACCTTTAAAAAACTGTCAAAAAAGCTCTCCAAAGTGATGGTGCCATGTTATGTTCCCACTAGCAGAGTCTGAGAGTTTCATTCCTCCACATCCTTGCCAACAGGCGGTATGATTAGTCTTGTTTATCTTATACATATTACTAGGTGTGTAGTGGTGTCTCACTGTAGTTTTCATTGGCATTGCCCTAATGAGACTACTGATACTGATCTTATTTTTCAAGTGCTTGTTTGCCTTCCATATAGTTTACTTAATAAAACATCTGTTTTTAAACATTATTTTAATGTTTTGTCTTCATCTTCAATACTTTCAAACCTCCTCTCTGACTTCCATTAAATTCCCTAAAAACCCCTCATCATTAATTGTTTACTCTTGACAAGTGTTCTAAAATACTACAGAGACACGACTCCTGCATTTGTATTGATGAAAATACCTGTTTTAAGTACAATCCTTATTGAAGATATTCTTTCCCCTCCACCTGTACATTCTTCAATTCACCAAAAATGTATTGAGTATAATGTGGCTACCATAGATTCCAAGTTGCAGACTTGGTTCCTTCCCCAGAGGGAGCATGGTAATCTGCCGTGTGTTTGCCCCTGCTTTGAGTTTTGCTAAAAGTCTTCATGGTTTTGTTCCCATATTTTCTCAGTATAATGTTCCAAAGACAATACTGCCTTAGAGTGTCACTCAAATTATTGTACAGCCTATCCAGAAAAGCTATACTGATGATCACTCACTGCATCATCTTCACCTCTTCATGTACTCTCTTACATGAAGTTACAATGTAACTTGAGTTACAATGGCTCTGGCTTCAACAATTAGTAGGTCATTACTATGATCAAGTGTAAAATAAAAAGGAGATGCCAATAGACAATTAAAATTATAAAACTGGGTTTGCCGAGTGGCGTGGTGGTTAAGCGCTGGCTTGGGAAGCCAGCGACCCCAGTTTGGGTCCTACATATAACGGCCAGTGACACTGCCCTCAAAAAAAAAATTATAAAACTAAAATTATGGCCAAAACTACAGTGATTATTAATGAAAAGCTATTTGAGAAATGGGGATAGTCAAATATTTCAACCAACACAGGTGTACATCTAATATTTTATAAAAGTAAAAGTACATGATTAATAGAATCAAGTGAGAATTACAATAACTACCTTAATTTTTATTTGTACAAAATGGTGATAACAAACCAGCTTGATGGGGCTGTGGATAAGATCAAAACAAATGAATGCTGAAGCTTTCTTAACACACAGCAGGCACTAGGTATACAGTAGTTTTTGCTTTGATTATTATAATTTCACTCTTAAACAAAGATAGACATTTAAACAACTTTTAAACAATGATTCTCAGACACAAATAACTTAAAGGCATGTCCAGGATACATGTTTGGGGAAATTCTGATGTTTTGTCTACACGTAGTTGGAAAGAAAGAGTAGTTAGTCATATGTGATTTCTGCTGACCTGAGTTTATTTCCAGTATCACACAGTGGTCACAACAAAGCATTCAAACATGGCTTTGTGCATTTCAAATGTCATGGGAGAAGCTGGAGCTACACAGGAGAAAATCATTGCCAGACGTTCTGGTTCCTTCTCTTATTTAAAAATGGCTAACTCAACTCATCCTTCAGTTTTCAGCTTAAACACGCTCACTTCTTCAGTGAAGCCACCCCCTTTAGACTAGACTCTTGTAAATTGTCCTATGCCCAAACCTCAATTTCTCCTAATATATAACTTCATCAATGTTTCATAGTTATTTTTAATTGTATTTCTTCCCAATATATTGCAAACTCTATAAAAAGAGGAGACATGTCCCTTATTCATTGCTGTAGCCCCAGGAGGAAGCTGACTGGTACAACACTGATAATAATAAATATTTATTAAATAAATGAATGGATAAATGAATAAATTCCTTAATAAATGTACCAATTTAAATGGAGGACCAGAGATAGCTCCAGAATCTGGGTCTGAAGTAGACACAAGAGACCATGCAAACACACATCTAAGGTTTTGACAGAGTAAGAAACTGTTATTTGCATCCTCAGGGCAACCTCACTGTCACAGATAATTGTTGGAGACCCATAGAGACCTTCCGGATTGACATTGCTTTGGAACCAGCTAGGACCCCTTAATCCACAGCTATCAAATTGAATGTATTCAGATTCAGATTCAACTGAACTAATATGAAGAGATCTAGCTATATACCAGGCTAAGGGCTATGTGCCTTGTCATGCAATTTCACTCAATGGCACAAACTCTAATGTGGCAGGATGATCATTATAAATAAGAAAACTGGCTACAAAAAGAAATCATAACTTGAGCAAAGTCATGTATCTGTTAGTAGAAGAACCAGGATATACATATATATAATGTAAGGGTGCATGTTGAAGGTGAATGTTTTAGGGTAAAGCAGAGTCATGTGATTATGCTCCAGTTGTTTTTGCATGGAAGTGGGCAGTCTGTACATGTCATCAGTGAATTCAACTGAAGCCTAAATTAACTTATTTTTAGCATGTATTTGAAATCAGAGTGATGCTTACTAACATTCACTTGCTGTCAGGTGTTAGCCTTCTGCACTTCATTTTCCTTATCTGCAAAGTAAAAATACTATGTGCCTTGTTTCTCTCACAGGGTCATGGAGGGACAAATAAGATACCCATACAGAAGTCACATTGTATTAATATAGTGCTTCAAAGTTTTAAAGGGATAGTTAACACAGCTATCATCTCAGTTTTCTTACTCCATTCCTATTTTTCTGAGCAAGGTTTGTTTTCTGCCTTATTTTTGTTTGGAGCTTTTTAGCCTTATAGGTTACTAGTCCCACATTCTTTCAGTCCTATGAACATCATCTTAGTAAATTTACAAATAGGAAAGTTTTTTTCAGATTTTGACATAATGAAAATCAAATCAGATTCCCAGAAAAATAATAACTGCTTACACTAAATGTTTGTTGTGGTATGATTACCATGAAAATAGATGCAAATTCAAGAAAGTTTGATGGAAATATTAGACTTGACTTTTAAACATAGCTTTGGATTAAACTAGAATTGCAACCTTTACTCTGAAATCCTTATCAATAAAATGGGGATAATAAACTCAGACCTTCTTAATATCATCAAATTCCATCAAATTTTAAGTAGCAATGTTATAAGGAGTTTATGCTGTACTCACATAGTCAATATTTAAAGAAGACATGCATTCAAGGGAAAACGTGCATTTAATATTTGAAACCAATTTTTATTTGTTTTTTAAAAACAAATTTTTTTTTAAATTTCTGAAAAGCACTTACTCATAAGGTTAGCTAAATTGATAAGCAATAGAATGTGTCACTTTGACAACATACTGTAGACTCATTTTGGTCTTTCAGAAGTACAATATATATGACAATCCTCAGAAAATTAAAAGGGATGCTATTTCTACATCAGAAAAAAAATGCCATCACAAAATACAAAACAAAACTTTTGGTGGAAAATATTGCTTGATCTATTATTATCAGCAGCAAACTGACCTAAGTATTGCCAAGATGTGCAGGGAGATCAAAATATACTTAAGGTAAGCCAACTTGTCATTTTTTTTTCCTCCTCATTTAAAGGTTGGGTCATATAGAGGCAGCAAAACTCTTTGTGTTTCTTTTACTGTGTTCTACTCAAATTACACAGCCAAGTTTCAATACCATTATGTTTATATAGTGAACTTCAAACACCTACTTCCTAATGTGGACTGATCAGAACATCTTCAAAACATCTGCCCAGCTTGGTACACTGCCCAGGAAGTCTTTTGAGAAAATGAGAGGTATTGGCTAAGACAGAGAACTACCTGGAAAATTATGAAGTTTTAGTAAGACTATCAATATCCCTAACTTTGCCAAAGAGTCGGCCATGTGGAATGCTGTAAGAACTCCAGGCAGCTTTAAAATAAACTCGTTGATTAAATGCAATTATAAGAAATTGTCAACTGTCAGAACTGATATATTTCCTTGGAATAATGTAAAAAATCATCAATGTCGGAAGTATGATTAGTAGATTTCCAAAACTGGCTCAATTTTCCTACACAGTATGCTCTGGAGGTAAAGAGAAAGCCTGCTTTCGCAAAACTTTACCTCCCTTTCAAGTCCTGGGATGCTTACAATCTGACTTTCTAAACAGGTCTTGTAAGACTTTCCAGAGGGCAGGGGCACATAGCAAGGTAAGGGTGTAACACAGAAAAATCAACTGGATTACAGCCAAATAGCATAGAAGGAGAGTGTTTTCCTTGATGAATTCACCACGACTCCACGCCGACCCTCAGTGTTTAAGACTTAGAAATTTGACTTGTGAGTATTCTGGGAATAGATTTGTGTCTCAGGATTTACATTAACCAAAGCTTGTAGATATGCAACAGCTAAAAACAAAGGCTATTTGAAGAATGAAAATTAAGAACTACACCTACCCATGTATCCAGGTACTTTATCCTTTACCCAGAGCATTTTCTCCAGGCAGTCCAGCCACAATGGAAGTCAAATTATAATCAGAACTTTGCTTTGAAGAACAGAATTTGAATAAGGGCTTTTTACCATGTGATCTGCATGTTTAAATTTATCGCACGAGATGGCTATTTTATTTTATTTTATTTTATTTTTTTTTTAGCTGAGCCATCCTGCCACCTGTTGGCAGCTCAATGGCAACTCAGCTCGGGCTGGCCTCGAACCACTGTTGCTCAGAGCTCAGCTTGCACTCTTGAGCGAGCTCTTAACCAACTGAGCCATTCGACCGGCCCTGAGATGGCTATTTTAAATTAGAGTTAGTCCTTTTATGAGATAACCCTTTCCAAGTACTTCTGAAGCGTCTCTTTCCCTCTGTCTCCCCATAGCCCACTCTTCATACAGAAAACACCCTCTAGGAGAACTAACCCATTAAGCCTCTAACAGACACGTCTGTTCAAATCAGTTTCTCAGATAACTTTTTATCCCAAGAGGTGGGCAAGACACCATTAGCATTAGATCACAGGGAAGAGGATAAAAGTCAACAAGAAATAAGGGTAAAGAGACAAGAAGTGCTGAAGATATATCCTACTACTCCATCAGTTAAAATAGGGCCTGCTTTGCGGCTTACTTCTGTTTGGGTATAAGCAGCCTCCTGGAGTTCAGGCACCCATTAAAACGACTAGAAACTTGACCTAGCAATTCCCCTTCTGGGTATTTATCCAAAGAAAATGAAATCACTAATTTAAAAAGATATGTATACCCCTGTGTTTACTGCAGCATTATTTACAATAGTTAAAATATGGAAGCAATCTAGCGTTCACTGATAAATGCATGGATAAAGAAGATGTGATACATACACACACAGACACACACACACACACACACACACACACACACACTGGATTATCACTCAGCAATAAAAAATGATATCTTGCCATTTGCAACAACATGGATGGACCTAGAGGAATGCTAAGTGAAATAAGTCAGACAGAGCAAGACAAACACTATATAAATGCACTTATATGTAGAATGTGAAAAACAACAAAAGAAAACAAATGAACAAAAACCAAAAACAGACTTACAGATACAGAGAACAAACTGATTGTTGCCAGGGTGGGAGGTATGTGTAAAAAGGGTGAATGGGGAGTAATACCTACAAACCTTTGGTTATAAAATAAATAAGTCATGGAGATGTAATGTAATGCACAGGGAATATAGTCAATACCATCATAATAACTCTGTATGGTGACAGATGGTTACTAGACTTACCATGGTGATTACATTGTAAGGTATATTATTATGTTGTACACCTGAAACTAATATAATATTGTATGTCAACTATACTTTCATTTAAAAAATAAAAATAAATGTCTCTTTGAAGCCAGGGCAAAAGCAGTCATAACGCCTATTTACTTTTGATTACTTTCGTAGAGAAATTTATTCAGTTTTTACCCTGAAAGCCACTGGTTTATGATTTAATACATAGTTAAAGTTATAAATTAAATAACCTTGGTTGCATGGTAATTAAGACCACAGCTCTACAAAAGACCTGGCTTTGAATCTCAGGTCACCATTTCCTGGTTGTGTGACCTTGACTAAACAGGGGAACGATAACTTACAAAGTGGTAGTAAGGACTGCACTGGAGCATGTATTAAAGTCTTGGCAGAATGTCTGGTGCATAGCAACATAAATTCTGGTGACTACTGATGTTGCTACTGGTGTTACCACTGTTGCCATTAGTGATGGCTTTGAGGGATTCTTCCGATATCCTCAAATTCTTCCCACGTTATAGAAAACAATTCATTTTCTATGGTATAAGAACAGCCTAGGGCCGGCCGAGTGGCGCGGCGGTTAAGCGCTGGCTTGGGAAGACAGCGGGCCCCAGTTTGGGTCCCACTTATGAGGGCCAGTGACGCTGCCCTCAAAAAAAAAAAAAAAAAAAAAGAACAGCCTTGTTCAGACCACCATCATCTCTTTCCTAGCCTCCTGTCTTAAAATCAGATATTTCTCTTCTCAAAATTGCACCCAGCTGCCTGATTCACAGCTGGATATGCCATTCTCCTGACTTCAAGTCCTTAATGGCCTCCTCCAGAGGCTCAGGCCCTTAACAGGGTCCTGATAGCAAAGCTTTTGCCCAACTCTCAAGCCTCTTCTTTTTACTTTATGATTCATTTACACCTATAGTCCTTTACATGCTGTGCTGTCTCTCAGGTCCAGGCCCTTTTGCTCCTGTCTCTCTGGTCTCCTAGAATGCCCTCTCATCCCATGTCTACAGGTTAATGCCTGTGTATCCTTTAATAGTCAGTTCTTCCACCTTCTCCCAGCCCCACAAATCGATGCTTGGCTCACCACCATCCTCCAGCACCCAGCACAGGTCTTGGCACACAGCAGGCTCTCAAAAAATAAATGGATGAAATGATGCCCCTCTGATAGGGTACCCTACCACTGAGAGATGAGGAAATCAAGGCACAAGAAAATTTCCATTCACAGATTTGAAGTACAATCTGTTGGACTGTAAAAAATCAGTCTTCATATATATAAACATAGCAGAATATTTAGTATCATTCTGTTAAGTGTTAAGCTCAACAGACCATTTTAAGACATACTAATCCCTCATTTGTTACAATGATTCAGTTATTAGGCAAGAACAAATCATTCCAAATCATTTTCATACCTGATTTCTAAAAAAGTCTTTGGATACCTTATAATATATTTGGTTGTTGAGTTGAAAGTTTACTCGTTTTAGTGAAGAACTAATTGAAAATTGTTACGTATGGATCATACAGTTAGTCACCTCTACTGACTTACACATTTAATTTGTTCAAGTCAAAACAAGAATTTCCGTACAGCCAGTACAACAAGTTCAAGCTAGTAGCTAAGGAGTGAAGATTGTCAGTGTTAGTTGGTCTTCCTCATACTTTATGTTACATATATAACCTAGATTCTGGACTTAGTACTTA
This sequence comes from Aselliscus stoliczkanus, assembly GCA_033961575.1. Classification (NCBI taxonomy): domain Eukaryota; kingdom Metazoa; phylum Chordata; class Mammalia; order Chiroptera; family Hipposideridae; genus Aselliscus; species Aselliscus stoliczkanus. Next base: position 91,166,259 of record CM066734.1, on the reverse strand, counting down.
TCTGAAGTTTTTGTTGATACATGAGATTAAATAAAGCTAACCTACTCTGTCTCAGCTGTACTGGCTTTATAATATGATCATGGTACAAATGTAGGGTTTTATTCTCAATATGCTGAACAGCCATAATTCAGATAACACTTAAGGGGCAGATGTTGGGAAATAATGGTTCTGGGGGCAGTGTGGCTATTGAGAAATAACCAAATGCCTTAAGTACACAAATGGGGCATTTGTCAGACACTTGTACCCTTCGCTTTTAAGAAGTATGGTTACCTCATAACCATAGCCTCAGCCTGTGTAAACCTACCAGAGTTTTGGCTTAATTGAACTTTTGAGGAGTTTTTAAACATTCTGAGCTAGGAAACTATTGCCTCCTTATCACTAACATTTGAATTGAGCCTCAGAAGATGTTCCATTTTAGAAATGCAAGCAAAGGATGTAGCTTTAAACACTGGGATGATAACTCCAACTTCACAATTTAATCTGCTTTAACAGGACAGAATCAATTCATAGAATTTGTGTTCTACAATGTCTCGGTGAAGAAATGCATCCTGAGTCTACCGGGAGGGTCCAATCTCGAAGTAGCCTCATCTTGATGAAGGGTAGCAACTCATTTTTCCAGCAAAATTAGAAAATATGTCACTCTAGACGAGAATATCTCTCAGATGGCTAAATATTTCCACTTTTTAGGTCCATAATTTAAAAAATAACAATAGTAAACAATAATTTAAGTGAGGATAGTATAATACAATAGAAAGACCCTCAGCCTTGGTTCCAGTTAGCTAAGAATGAGGACCCTGGTCCTGCAACTCATAAGCTATGTGGCCTTAGACAAGTCACTTAGCATCCATCAGCCTCAGTTTCATCATCTGTAAAGTGAATATAATGTTACTACACCATAAGATTGTTTTGAGGATTCATCTCAGACACATAAAAGGAGCCCAATAATTAGCCAGTATTATTGTTTATTCTAACATTATTCATAGAGACTCATGGAATTTTAGAGGGGAAAAAAAGGCAATAGAAAGAGAGGTAGAGAGGTCTCAAATTCAAATTCTGTCAGGGACAAAACAAGGACATGAGTAAGGGGAACAAAGGGTAGAGCAGAGTACGACATCCTCTGTGGTTAAATTCTAATGTTAGTAATGAGGAGGCAATAGTTTCCTAGTTCAAAATATTCAAAAACTCCTCAAAAGTTCAATTAGACCAAACGTCTGGTAGATTCACACAGGCTGAGGCAATGGTTATGAGGTGACTACACTTCTTGGGAGTAAAGGGTATAAATTTCTGACAAATGCCCCCTTACATATTTAAGGCATTTGATTATTTCTCAATAGCTATACTGTCCTCAGAGCCTTTATCTCTGATGGAATTGGGGAATGTACAAAAGCCTCTTAAGGCTTTTAGATTCAAAATCTTTTAAACACCATGGGGAAAAAATATCTTACTTCAGTTCTTCAAACTTGATCCAAGGCCATTAATCTGTAATGCCTGACATTCCAACATAATTAATTTAAAAGTACTAAAGTCAATGCTTAGTGAGGCCTTTACTTGTCCTAATCACCTAGCAGCTTACTGGAAGAGTTGAACTCAGAATCTTCTTCTCTAGTATGTTATTTGAGCTTCTTTCTTTCAATCCCAAGTTTGTCTCTTTGTGGGACCCTAAGAAATCTAATTTCCTTTTCTGGTTCCTGCACGTTGCTTTCCTTGGACAAAGTTAAATCCATTTTCCTCAACTATCCTGCCAAAAAGAAAACAACTTCACCTACCTCCACATTGGGCCTCAAATAATGAGGCTCAGATAAAACGCTCCCCCAACTCACATTCTTCTGATTTTTTAACTCTGGAGCTAGCTGATTACAGAGCTGTCTCCCTTCTTTAAGCCCCAATATCAAATCCCACTAATTTTCAATTAGCTACTCTCTTAATCACTACTGCCTTATGTAATTCAATCTTGATTTATCTTTCTTATTGTTCTAAGATCAGTATCTCCAGCTGACATTCAGATAAAATTGATAGTTGTCTAATAGCTATTTATTTTTATTGCTTATCAGAGATATAATAAGAAGTCAATCAATTTGCACTTTTTATTGTACATATGAGGTCTGACAATTAACTGCACAAACTTACCCAAGAAAAAGTGCTACATATCTCACTGCTTAATATCACTATGGTCATCTTCGAAGTACTCCCCTTGGGTAGCTAGGTACTGACCCCAGTGCCTAGTCCACCCTTCAAAGCAATTTTGGAACTTTTTCTGGAATGGCTATCAGAGCTGTCATTGTATTAGCCTTGATGTCCTAAATGTCATCAAAGTGTCTTCCTTTCAATATTTCCTTTATCTTCAGGTAAAGAAAGAAGTCATTGGGGGCCAGATCAGGTGAGTAGGGAGGGTGTTCCAATACAGTTATTTGTTTACTGGCTAAAACCTCCCTCACAGACAGTGCCATGTGAGCTGCTGCATTGTAACGGCCATGAGAGTTGCTATCATTCATTGTGTGCTTAATAATTGTCATAGGGACTTTACATGTATTAAATCATTTAACTCTTAAATTAGAATGTAGGTACTAGTATTATTCCCACTTTACAGATGAAGAAGTTGATGCATAGAGACATTAAACCACCTGCCTGAGGTCACATAGCTGTAAGGCTTGGAAGCCTGCTCCAGAACACATGCTCTTAGGTATTATATTCTACTATCTCTTAAAATCTACTCATATGATTTAAACAAAAGTTGTGCTAAGTCAAAAGAATTTCAAAGAAAAAAAGAGTTCCCATTATACACTGGCCCAAACTCCCTCCCTATTGCCTTCTTTTCTCAGACAGGTCTTGAGCTCCTACAGTGTTGAAGTGATACACCAAGATTTTTGCACATTGCCAGTAAGAAAAGTAAAATCTGGGTCACTGTATGGAGTGTTGACTTAACAAAACAAACTGCTTGTTCAACCAGTCTGTTCAACCCTGTGCCTAATGACCCCAAGGACCCTGTCTGTGTTTGTTACATTTTATCTAGCTCGTAGATGACAGAACTCCATGCACGGGCCTTCGCTGAATCAGATTGTCCAGTGTCTGAACTACTAGGGTGGAGGTGAATCGCTGATCCTTTCAGATTAAAGCTGAACTTGGGGAGAAACTTGTTCAATAAAAGTCCTTAATCATAGGGGTAGTGATTAATATCAAAATATGAATGAGGAGAACAGCAATATATAACAGTGCTTCTGACAACCCTGACATTAACCCAGATTATTTATATGCATTACAGGCTTCTACTTGTTTGCAACCTTGGCAAATTTTCTTTTGTCTTTACACTTTACAACAACATCATTTGCTTTCATTTACCCGTACAACAGAGAGGCTGTAAGTCAAAACGTCTTTCAAAGAAGCCACATCCTTTAACAAATGTAAACCATGTGAAAGAATAAAACAGCTCAACTCTAAAAAGGAAAATGGCACTGTCTAGCTACTAACTGATATCTCAATGTAAAAGGATTTGGCTACAGGAATATATTTGCCTTACTGATGTTATAACATTTACTGGGCTCACATTGGTTTAGCATACTTTTTTACAGCTATTGAAAAAAGTGAAAGTGTTAATAGCCATAGTATTTATAATAGTAAAAACAGAGCTGATATTTATTTTTTGTGACTTTTACAGTTTTAAGTCTGATATTCCACAGATCAGATTACAAATTAACCATACACTGATTCTCTATCAACCCTTAAATATTTTTTCTTTACATTTAAAAATAATGTTTATAGTCATTTATTTTAATATTTTATGCTGTGCTTTTGGCTGTTGGTAACTGAAGGTTTAAATGTAAAGGATATTTTTCTCATAATATATCAACCTTAAATGTTATGTGTTTTTAACTGCATTATCATTTGGATTGTTTTTGTGTGTGAATGATCATAAGCAGAGTGAGCTTACAGGGCAAAAACTTTGAAAAAAATTGCCAAAGTGGCTCTCTCCATTGAAAGAAAGTTGTTTGGACACATCCATAAGTACTCCTTTCAGTACGTGAAAAATACTAACATCAAAGGCATTTTTTTTCATAACAATTTTACACTAATTTAAAATAGAATCCTAGCAAACCTTGTAAGAAAAATACCAACCGAAAGCCTTTCTCAATTGAATTTCTCTATAAAGAGTATAATTTGAACTGCAAATAGTACACTTGAATCTAAGAAAGAGAATGCCAGGCATTGCGTGAAATGCTGGATTCAGTTTTAGTGACATTAGTAAAACAGAATGAATCTGAAATACATTCACAGAAAGTGCAACATGATGAAGAACGTTTCTGCTTCCTACTGTGATTGGACTCTAATCTTGATGGTCTGCAAAGACAACAAAAATGGACAAGTGTAAAGCACAGACTGAGCAGTCCTTTCTTTCTAGCCAGCTCAAGAGAAGAAGTGGATAAAATCTATCAGGAAAACCTTGTGCCTGCATCAAATGGTCAAACTGTGCAAATCACTTCAAATAAAGCAACTTAACTGAAAATCTTGCCGAGAGTTGAGTTTGCTGGTGAACAGCTACCACCTGGACATACTAGAAAAGTTAACCTTTCCTGATAGATATTGATATGGGTACAGGTTTCCTGATTTTGGAATCCATAGTCTTAAGCTTTAACTACCTGTATCTCATGGATGATAATAAGTGAAAGTTTCTGATTTGTGTTGCCTGGATCTTCAAAAGTTCCTCATCAGATTCCTGAAAATTTCCTGCCACATAAATCTGATTCATCACAGCTAGAGTAGTTGTGGCAAATGGCCCCATATCCCTCAGCACTTTCTTGAACTAGAAGTGGATACTCATTTCCTCCAATTTTGTGTTTGCTACATGGATAATTATAATTTAGCAACAAGTGCGACTCACTCAGTGGAGTTTATAATATTCAAAGTGTGAAATAATGGGATTACTATCCAGGTAAGAGAATAAATAGTTGGATGAATTCAACATGTGGGACTCTAGCATTTATGTTCTATGCCTAAAACCAGAACAGTGGGAGTTAAGAAGCACTGTGAAGTAAATAAACAAATACCAGGCAAGGTGAGCTACTGAGCTGCAATAACGGTTGGGTTGTGTAAGACCTAGAAGTTATACAATTTTAACAGTGGAAATAAATGATAATTAAAGATGTGGTCTAAAGTAGAGGCGATCTAAATGTCAAAGTGAAGAAAGTAGATTAGTCGTGATTATAAAGGTTACCAAGATATAGAGGTGTGATGGAGGACAACAGATGTGCAGTTGAGAGCACTGCTAAAACAGCCAGTTATTCATTGTGGCTGAAAGTAAGAATGAGACTGAAGACACAGTATGGTGGGGGGCTGCTATGGCAAGGGTAACCGTAACTAATGACTGAGAAGGTGGGGAAGTTGGAAATATGGGACCCTGTTGCTGTACAAGGCTGATGATACTGGAGATGAAGCAGTTTTGAATGACACATGAGCAGCCTTGTAAGGAGGAAACTGTCATGGTGTGTGTGTCAGGGGAACCTAAAAGGGCCAGGAAGAACAAGGAATCGTGAGATCAGAACATTAAGACAGTCATAATATAAATATTGATGTTATTGAAAGTAAATATAACTGATGGGTGAAGAGGAGAAAAGTGTGAATTTTTGACTAATGTACTCGAGGAAGATAGATTCATTCACTCTTTTACTTAATCATCTAACATTGGTTGAGTTCCGTCTACTTTTCAATGACATTGAATCAAGCATAAAAAAAATAACATATCTTTATCTTAGAAATAAAGGTGCGGGGGCTAAATTTATATGTGGATAGCATGGCTAGCAAAACAAACTCAAGACAATTCTTTGTACTCTCATTTTGATGCAGAATTTTATTTCATATCATCTATTGGATTGTTGGAAAAGTCATGACACATTTTTGCAATGAAAAACATAGAAAAAATAGGTCATAACTTTTCCGACAACCCAATATTTTTTCTTATGTTTTTATTTCAAAATAAATATATTTGATGTCTACCACCTCAGCCCTTGACCTTTATGAATTATCTCCTTATTTATAGCAGAATTGCAGGACTGATTCAGTATTTTTTTAAAGGAATCTGAATTAGAATCACTTAATATTTTTTTTCTAGCCAAATACACTTATCCAAATTATTCTGCTTTCAACAGTGAAAGTGGTTAAATTTTGTAAATATGCCAGAGAGCCTCCTGGAAATCATGGCTAATATTACAAAGCAATAATAACAAAATCTTATATTAGGGGATAAAATGTTTCATGATTTTCTTTATTCAGTTAACATTTTCTGAATACTTACTGTTTCAAGCACTGTGAAAGATGAAGAGGATATAAATATGAGTAAAACTTGGAGTCTTACTTGGACTTGGGAAATTCATGTTCATGTCACTTGGGACAAATGTAAACATGTCATATGAAATAGAGTGGAATACAATAATATCAAAGGTATAAGGAACCTGCTGGAATAGGGGCCACTAAATCTGTTAGGAGAGTCAGGCAGTGCTTCATATAACAGTTAATAATTGAGGTGGATCTTAAAAGATACAGAAGATTGCAGAGAGAAGGGGTAGAGAGAATAGTACAGGCATGGAGTACTGATAGGGCTGGGAATATTTAGGGAATGGCTGAAGTGTAGCTCGGTCAGACCACTGGTGAAGGAGAGGATCACATGGGGTGGTGATAGTTGGTAATGATGCAGTAAATGACCTTCTCTAAACAAAAATCTATGATGTTATCCCTTACTTAAAACTTTTGATGGCTTATCCATTCACTTAAAATAAATCTAACTTTCTTTTGAAGTGTGTGATGCTTTAAATAATACCTTTCCTTCCTCATCTTGTGACACTCTTTTCCTCACAGTCCATGCTACACTCCACACACAAAACTCTCAAAATATTTACTGAGCACCTAGTAGGTGCATTAGATGCAGCAGTGAACAAAACAGGCTCTGCCTCAGGATCTTTGCACACATTATTTCCTTCATTGGCACACTCTTCCATCCATTCTTTGCATAAACAGCTCCTCTAATCACTTAGGTCTCAACTTCTATGTTCGCCATAGGGGAGTGATAATCTGTTAACTTCAGTAACAACAAAGAACTATTACATATGCAATCCACAGGTTTCATTTCAACCTCAAGTTTTTGCAATAGGATTAAAAGGGTTTTTGGTAGAAACTCTCACTTCCAAGCGGGCTATATATGTGTATATACACAGCACTATATAGCTTCTAAATCCACTATCAAATAATACAGAGAACATTAATATGATTTATTAATAGAAAATGCTACATGAGATGAAATTTCCAGAGCACAAAATTATAATAAAGCTTAATCAACCTGAGGGCTAAAGATGTATAGACAATCAATGGACAAAGGAGAACTTCAAAGATGGAAATAATGGAGATTTTTTTTGATAAGGGTCTGTGTAGCCAGCCCTATTCAGAAACAGGCACAAAAATATATAACTATCACTATCATCATAGCAAATTACATCATTCTAAAGTAAGGAGTGACAAATTTTTGCCTTATAAAGAAAGGTAGTAAATATTTTAGGTTTTGTAGATCAAAACACAAAATTGAGAAATTTATGTAGGTAATTATATAACAATTAAGAAAATTTATTCATAAAATTCAAACAATAATAATGATAGATTTCAATTTTTTTGTAAGGCAAATCTATTAACAAGGATGAAAATCCTTGTTTTTCTAAAACAATACTTTCCTCAATTGGGGTTCAAATATATTATTGCTTATCATCAAAATCAACTATAAATGCTCATCACCTAATGCTGATCTGTAATGAGATTTTATGTACTTCTTTCTGAAAATGTCTTTTCACACAGGTATTACCAAATACTGATATCAATCCACAAAATTATGTTTTTAATTTCTTGGAATGTATTTATATAATTCCATTACATTCTTCTTTTGATATTTTCCTTTTAGCATGTTATTACATTACAGATCAATCACTTCTGGTTGAACGTTATGTGGAAGCTTCTCAATTACACAGTTAAATGGACTTTTAATTATAAAAATGTTCTTTATACTTACATAGAGGTCTAAAAAAATTACTGTTTCTATGGCTTGAATTCCAAAAATTTATCTACTGCAAAGTGTGTGGAAATGAGATCTCACTTTTCATTTTACCTTTTGACAGCACAGGAGGTGCATACAGCACCTGGGCATCTCTTATGTATGGTAAGTAGAATTGTAAGATGGCACCCAAGATCCCCACCCTCTGGTGTACACACTCTACATAATGTCTGGGACTGTGGCTAGGGTGGATTTTTACTCCCATGACTAGGCCTGACCACAAGACTCCTTTAATTCTGGTCTAGAAGTCAGAGATAGAGGAAATCCAAGATTTTAAGGATGAGAAGGATACACCATTGCTAATTTGAAGATGAAGAGGGCCAGCCATGTGGCAAGAAATGTGGGCAGTCTCTATGTGCCCAGAGTGGTTCTTGGCTGAAGTCATCAAGGCAGGTTGATTATCTGCCCTTAACTGAAAGGAATTCAGTTCTGCTAAAATGAAGAGTGAGCTTGGAAGTGGGTTTTTCCCTAGAGGCTCCATTGGAGAACTCAGCCTGCTGAGACTGATTTCAGCATATAGAACTATGAGTTAACACATGGGTTTTACTTTACGCTGCCTCATTTGTGGTAATTTATTTAGTATTTATTGTAGCATTGCTGTAGTTACACAGCAATGGAAAAGTAATATATTTGATTCAAACAATGTAAGTTTTTGTTGAAATTTTACTGGAGTAAAAGTTTTCACTTATAAGCACTGTTTTGCTTGTAAGTTTAGGTTGAGTTCATTAAGAAACATTATCAAATCTGAAACAAAGCTAACTTCCAAAATCATTTGATATTTGAAAATAGTGGCTCAAGATTGTTCTTCCTGTTCAAAGAAATTTCAATCTCAGCCCTGAGTTTAAAAAAAAAAAAAACTATAATAAAACTTGACCACTGTTAAGCCATTGAACTGCTGCATGGTAAGGCAGCTCAGGATATTCAGTTTCTATTTCTGACAAAAATTCATGGAACTGACAATGGTTAAATCTACAAGAATGAATGAAGTTCACTGGTGACACTGTTGGTTCAATAATACACTATAGACTCAAATAATTTCCACAAAGTACCTAGTGATGAATAATACTTTAAACAACTTGCATTTTCACAAACTTAGTAAATTTCTACAACTAATCCTTTTTCTCCTCTATACTTATTTTCAACACGATTAATTATAGCATCTCAGCTAATTCCACTTCATTCAGGTTGTACTTAATTCATGTTTTCTCAGGTTCTTTAAAAACTTCTTGCCTGTAGCTGTTGAATGCAGGCTATCAGCACTATCTTTTGGCTGATCAATAGCTAAGGAAACCACTCAGAAACACTTTCTTTATTTTTCAATTGACTATTAATGTTTCTCCCAACATCTTCAATTCTTTCAGCAACTATTCTTACAGAAAAGGCTAATGGTCTTAAACAACTTGATTTTCTCTTAGATAAATTTCTTCAGCTACTGCAATCAAACATGATTTAATTAACTCAACATTAGCAAATGGCTTTCCTTGCTTGACTAACAAATGAGTAACACAAAAACTTATTTTGATTGCATCTTCATTTTCATTTTTTACTTTTGTGAAGAAATTCTACGATGATAAGATATTCTGTTTTAATTTTCTAATTTTTCTGACTATTGTTTTCTTATGAGTTGGGAATATTGTTGATGAGTGCTTAACTTAGTGATATTGACAAGTATTGTATTATTACATTTTAGCACAACTACCATGCCACTGCATACTAAACACAATGCTTTGCCAATGCTGTGATATGAACATACACATAGCACTTGAAAGACTATAGTTATAACAATGTCACTGTAACTGGTGGTGCACTGAGCAGCAATACAAAGTGATGAGAGCACAAGATATTCTATCTGTGGTGGCTACTAAACTTGGTTATAGTAGTGCATAAACAGCTACAGGTGATACGTAAACAGATGAGCATGGCTGTGTACTAACAACACTTCATTTATGGGCACTGCACTATGAATATAACTTTCATGTGTTATGAAATATTATAATTATTTTGACTTTTTTTCCAGCTATTTTAAAATGTAAAAACCATTCTTACAGGCCCAACAAAAACAGGCAGCAGGCCAGATGTGGCTCACAGGCCATAGTTTGCCAGCCCCTGTTCTAAAGCTTAGAGGTTTCATGCGCAAAAGCAAAACAAGGTGGGTTACTGGGCCGGCTGAGCGGCGTGGTGGTTAAGCGCTGGCCTGGGAAGCCAGCGGCCCCGGTTCGGTCCCACATATGAGGGCCAGTGAAAAAACAAAACAAAAAACAAAAACAAAAAAACAAAACAAAAAAAACCCAACAAGGTGGGTTACTGATCAGGGTCTCCATGTGTCACTATCGAACTCAGATTATACATGAACCTGGGAAAGCATAAAATATTCATTTCAGAAATATCATTTTGCTTAAGCCTTGGTGTAAGAGATACGATAAAAGAAGTCAAACATAGAAATACGAGGTCTGACAATTAATTTGGTGAACTTGTTGCTAATCTTTTTTGATATCAGAGGGATTATTCATTATGAATTTGTACCTGGACAAACAGTTAATCAAGTTTACTAATTAGATATGCTAATAAGGCTACATGAAAAGTTAGTTGACATGAACTTTTCACCAACAATTCATAGCTATTGCATCAGGACCAAGCAACAGCTCACATGGCACTGTCTGTGAGGGAGTTTGTAGACAGTAAACAAATAACTGTATTGGAACACGCTTCCTATTCACCTGATCTGGACCTCAGTGACTTCTTTACCTGAAGATAAAGGAAATAGTGAAAGGAAGACATATTTTGATGACATTCAGGACATCAAGAGTAATGCAACGACAGCTCTGATGGCCATTCCAGAAAAAGAGTTCCAAAATTGCTCTGAGGGGTGGACTAAGCTCTGGCATTGGTGCATAGCTTCCCAAAGGGAGTACTTTGAAGGTGACCATAGTGATATTGAGCAATGAGTTATGTAGTGCTTTTTCTAGGATGAATTCATGAACTTAATTGTCTGACCTCATATTCCTTGATGCACTCCTTAAGGCAGTGCTCCTTGACATGTGATCCATGGATCAGGCACCTACGGCAAAAGTGTTATAATAAATGCACATTAGTGCTCCTCCTCTAATTTTATTTCAGTAGAAACTTAAACTTTTAATAAGCTAAACTTATTTAATAAGTACAGTAAAACCTTGGACTGCGAGTAACTTAGTTTGCAAGTGTTCCGCAAGATGAGCAAACATTTCTAACACATTTTGTGGTAGATGAGTGATGATGTCTTGCAAGATAAGTAGTTTGTTTCCAGAACGAATTATGCTCACAAACCAAGGTATTACTGTACTATACTTCAAAAACAACTTCCTTAAGATGGAGGTATTTTGGTAGGTATTTTAAGTGAACAAATCAATGTTTTATGTTCATGTGTAAAACTAGAAGAGCCCATAGGTATATCTAATTATCTACAGCAATGTTGCCAAAATGACTGTGGCATAAACCCATTCAGTACATATCACACTAACAAATTGATTCTAGGACAAAGGGAAACTAGGAAACTGAGTTTTACATATATGCTAAACATACACAATAGTATGCACACAAAGACAATCTTCTGTCCCCCAGGAAATAATGTAACTCAGCTGTAAAATTTTATAACTTTCTCATAATTTTTCAGGTGATAATTTCATGTAGTGATATATGTAATTATCAGGAATTTGTATGATTGTGTGTTGGAAAGGTATTAGGAGAGACAAGGATAACAATTTTATTTATTTTCATTTTTTATAATGTTTTATTCTTTAATTACAGTTTACATATAATATTATATTAGTTTCCAATGTACAACATAGTGATTAGACATTTATATAATTTACAAAGTGATGATCCCAGTAAGTCTAGTACCAATTTGACATCATGCATAATTATTACAATATTATTGACTATATTCCTTATGCTATACTTTACAATCCCATGACTATTTTGTAAGTACCAATTTGTACTGCTTGATCCCTTGCCCTTTCTGACCCACCTTCTCAAATGCCTCCCATCTGGCAACCAACAAAATGTTCTCTGTATCTATGAGTTTGCTTTTGTTATGTTTGTTTATTATGTTCTTTAGATTTCACATATAAGTGAAGTCATATGGCAGTTGTGTTTCTCTGGCTGGCACACTCCAATCAGCACAACATCCATCCACGTTGTTGCAGATGGCAAGATTTCATTCTTTTTTATGGCTGAGCAATATTCCATTTGGTACATGATATATTGGTACAATTGTTGGTACAATATTTGTATGCATATTTGGTACATAGCAATATTTCAGTGGTACATATGAGGCAAATACTCATATATACCACTTCTTCTTTATCCATTATACATTGATGAACACCCAGGTTGCCCCCATATCTTGGCTATTGTAAATAATGCAGCAATGAACATATGGATGCACATATCCCTTTGAAGTAGTGTTTTGTGTTTCTTTAGATAAATACCCAGATGTGGGTCTTTCTTTGTCTCTTATTATAGCTTTTGTTTTGAAGTCTATTTTGTCTGATGTAAGTATTGCAACCCCAGTTGATTTTTTTTTCCGTTTTTATTTTTATGAAATGTATTTTTCTATCCCTTTAATTTCAGTCTCTGTGTGTCTTTCAATCTAAAGTGAGTCTTTTATAGGCAGCATATGTAAGGGTCTTGTTTACTTATCCATTCAACCACCCTATCTTTTGATTGGAGAATTTAATCCATTTACATTTAAAGTAATTGTTGATATTTATATAATTATTGCCATTTTATTATTCATATTTTTGACACTTTTTTCTTTTCCTTCTTCTTAAAGAAGTCCCTTTAAAATTTCTTGTAATACTGGTTTGGTGATGATGAATTCCTTAAGCTTGTTCTTGTCTGGGGAGCTCTTTTACCTGTCCTTCCATTCTAAATGATAGCTTTGCTGGGTAAAGTAATCTTGTTTGTAGGTCCTTTCTTTTCTTCACTTTGAATATGTCCTGCCAATCCCTTCTGGACTGCAAAGCTTCTGTTGAGAAATCAGCTGACAGTCTTATGGGAACTCCCTTGTAGGTAACTAACTGCTTTATAACTGCTTTTCTCTTGCTGCTCAAAGATTTTCTCTTTGTCTTTTACCTTTGGCACTTTAATTATGATTAAAGTTGTGTCTTGTGTAATGATGTGTCTTGTTTGGCACTCTCTACACTTCCTGGGTTTGTATGTCTATTTCCTTCACCAGGTTAGGGAAATTTTCCATCATTATATCCTCAAATAGGTTTTCAATTCCTTGCTCTCTCTCTTCTCCTTCTGGTATCCCTATGATACAAATATTGGTATGCTTGATGTTGTCCCAGAGGCCCTTTAAAATATCTTCAATTTTTGAATTCTTTTTTTTTTCTTTTTTTCTTTCTGTTTTCCTGATTCAGTGTGTTCTGCTATCTTATCTTCTAAATCGCCAATTCAGTCCTCTGCTTCATCTAATCTACTGTTGAGTCCCTCTACTGTATTCTTCATTTCTGTCCTTTTAATGTTTTCTATCTCTACTTTTATGTTTCCTGTCTCTTTGTTGAAGTTCTTCCTGAGATCATTAAGCATCCTTATAATCAGAGTTTTGAATGTTGTATCCCACAGGTGGCTTGTCTCCATTTTGTTTAGTTCTTTTTTTTGGATGTTCTGTTCTTTTATTTGGGACATGTTTTCTTGTCTCCCTGTGTTTGTTTTGATGTATTAGGTAGGGCTGCTATGCCTTCTGGTCTTAGCAGAGTGGCCTTATACAGTAGATGTCCTGTGGGGCCCAGTGGCACAGTCCCCCTGGTCACCTGAGCTGGGTGCTTCAGGTGTGTCCCTTGTGTGGGTTGTGTGTGCCCTCCTGTTGTAGTTAAGCCTTGGTTGCTGTTTGTATGTTAATAGAGGAGACTGACCTTTGGATTGATTAGGTGTGAGGACTGGCCATGACTAAAGTGGAGGAGCTGTTTTGCACAGCCTGACCCCACAGTGCATGATTCACTTGAGCAGGGCTCTGGTGCCTGCCCAGTCTGTTCTTTGGGTGTGTCATACTTGGAGGTGGCCAGTGGTTCTCTGGCTCTGTCAGAAGCTGGCCAACAGGAGTGCTGGCTCTTAGGCCTCCCAGAAGGGGCTCCACCACAGGCCAATTTTAGTCACAGCCTTTCCTCTGCTCAAGGCTTCCTTGTGTGAGCCACAAGCAATTTGCAGGTGGCTGCCCTCTGCAGTGGGGTTTGAGGTGCCTTTAAAGGCTAAGCCATAAACCAAGGATGACTGACACTATTGCCAGACTTGGAGCTGCTTAGCAAGAGATACAGGACATGGCAAGGCCAGATGCTGCTTGCCTGGAGTTTTGTGAATCTTTGAGAGAATTTAGGAGAGTCTCCAGCATGAGCCAAGATAGGCCGTTTGTATCCAAATGTCACTGGAAGCAGCTTGGATGGGCCTGAAAGTTGGGTGGGATGGGATCTCAGGGAATCACCAGAGAAGGGTGACAGGGATTAGCCAGTTTCATGGAGACCCTAGATATGGCAGCCAGCCTGAGTCTGCACACCTGGAGGGGTGTAGGATAAACAAATAAGCAATGGATTCTGCCAGCACTTCTGTCTGGGAGAAAGCTGCCTTATCCAGCCTTCTCTCTGAGGTTAGACAGTTGAGTTCCTCCCCATATTTTCCTGGAGCCTTTCAAGCTGCTGCCCCAGGGCTGGAGCTCAGAGTGAGTGAGTCTGTCAAAAGTAAGTCCATGCATGGGTCCTCTAAGAGGAACACATTGACTCTAGCCACCCTCTGTAGTACCCAGATAGTCTATGCTGGTTTTCACAGCCATAAACTTTGGGGACTTCTCTTTGCAGCACTAGAAACCTGGGCAGGGAAGCCTGGTGTGGAGCTGAGGCCTCTTGATCCTTGGGGGGACCTCCAAAGTCAAGATATTCCTCCCTATTTTTAACTGTCACATGTGGGTGTGGGATCAGCTAATTCTAGGTCCACCCTTCCTACCAGTCTTGAGGTAACTTCTCTATGTCCTTAATTGTAGGAGTTATGTTCAGCAAGACTTCAATGAGATTCTTGATGATGGTTGTTCTGTAGTTTAGTTGTAAATTTCATGTAGTTGTGCAAGGAGGCACACACAGGGTTTATCAACTCTGTCATCTTGACTGGAAATCAAGAGGATAATAATTTTAAATCTGATTTGAATTCTTGTTTTCCTCAGAAAAACTTTTCTTTGGCAAAAATCATCATTCTTTGAAACTTTGAAGCTTGCGCTAACTGGTGAGGCCAAGATTTAATATAAATAATATTTCATTTAATCCTTAGACAATACAGGGGTTCTAGCATATTCTCATTGGCCTTAATTAAAATTTTCAATGTTTCAAGATATGTTCACATAAACCCAACTCTCAAATACAAGAAAAAATAAACAATAGGTTCATAAGACATAGCACTGACCACACAGTAATTAAGGGCAACAATGGTCACAATTTTTAAAAGAATGCATGTGAGTATATTGCTTATAAGAATCTGCATTAAAAGTCAAATTAGGGTTATAAGGGAACTATAATCTAAATTTTGAAAATTCCAGAGCAGCCATTTAAAGATAACAGACACATTAATATATCTTATCATATGCATGCAAACACACTGGAGGAATTTATACTCACCATTTAAAAACCAAGAGTTTTATTTATTGCATGAACAATATTGCAGCAATAGCAGAAATTTCAAAAAAAAAATCATGTAAAATACCACTACCTGAAAAAATCAATATTCTTCTGCTCCCTAGTCAAAATACACTCATTATTTTTACAGTTGCCAATCATAGTGGAGATAAAACTCTATGTCCTTGGAAAAATAAGAATTTTTCATTTTGTCTTATTATCATCATTTAGGGTTGTTTATAGTCATTGAGGAGGTGAATTCTAATTATACTCAATAGCCTCTTCATGTTAGATAATGAGGCTAATTACTGATATTTTAATTTTAAAAATGTATTCAAACAATAACAAGATGGAAACCAGCCAAGTGTTCACAATTATTAAGTGGAGATTGGGGTTAGGTAGGAGATAGCTTTCCCTTAGCTTAGACCAGTGTTATTATCACATCTCTTCCTCTGCAGTTAGTATGGAACCTGCTATGAAGCCAAGTTGTTCCACATCCCTTTTCTTTTTTTCTTGAACACTAGGTTACATTCTCAGCTTTCCTTACAACTAGGTTTGGCCATATGGCAGAGTTCTGGGTAATGGAATGTTAGCATAATCAAAATGCAACACTTCTAAACTGGCTCATCAGACTTCTCACAAGCCAACTTCCATGATCTTTCTCATTCTTTCTTCTCATTCATTGAGAAGAAGACAACTATATAACCTTAGAAGTCATGTCTTAAAGATGATAGAGACTCCATTAACCTGAGTCCTTGAAGAACTAAATGGAATAGAGTATTCCCTACTTTCCTCTAACCTGGAATAGCTCAGGGCTATTTTGTGAGCAAGAAATAAATTTCTAGTTCTTTAAGTAATTATAAATGGTGTGGTCAATTTTTTACAGCACTTACCATTACTCTATTATTATGTAATTGAAGATATAGGCAAAGAGTAGGTTGCATTTTCCCTCCTACTTCTTTCCAAGACAAAAGTGCTAGCACTCTTGTCCCTCCAATGCCTGCACCCCTACTGACTTCATTGTCATTACCATCTCCAGTTTGTACCTGTGCCAGTAGTAGAGCCTAAAGACAATGGTTGTGTGCTCTTCTATCCATGTACAAGCTGGGTGAGCCTTATACTACACATCAAAAATGGTAAAAACAACAACAACAACAAAAGCAAAAAACAAAACAAACAAATCCATTTAATCCCACAGTCTTAGTTCTTCTTAACAAAAAACTCCGATAATATAAAGGCGTGTATAACAACATTTTATAAAATACAATAAATTAGAATTGACTGAAACCTCCAAAAGTGCTTGATACATCTGCAGATATAGTTCTATCTAGGACAGACAGGTCTGGTATCACATTAGATAATTTTGGCAACCATTATTTATCCATTTAATTAAAATTAAAGGCTTGAAGAAAGGCATGCTGCTTCTGCAATTTCAGGAATGTCTGATCTTTTGCCAACAATAAACAATGATATGTAATTATATCTATTATCTGCTGTATCTATCATTAACCTAACCATAAAATGTAACTATACAGTGTCATGTCTCATTCTTAGAAATGAGCAAAATATGAGATTCCTTAAGTGCAACTTGTATCATTTCTATATGTAGCTAATCTCAACTATGTCTTCAATTTAACCTTGCATTCCTTAAATTCAGCCAACAACCTATCTTATTTCCTATGATAGCTATTCCAGAATTTTTCTACTCTTCTTAAGTGTCCACCCTGCATTTCTCATTTTCAGCAGTTAGGTTACTGAGAAGATGCAGGCCATCATAATGAGGTCACTCAAATTCTTTACCTTTGACCTGTCTACATCTTCATCTTCATGTTCCTTCTTACTTTTCATAGCAGATGAAAAACTGTCCAGTATGTCTTCTAAATCTTATCATATCCCTCCTAAATTCTACATGCACACCCATCCTTGTTGTTGATTCATTTTATTTTCACCTCTTCCTGGTTTTCTCTATCAAGCTTCTTCATTTCTCTAGGACATACAAATTTCTCTTCCTCTCTATTAATTTATTTTTCTCACTCTAAAACAAAATCTACATATCCATAAGGGAAGAAAAAAAAGATAAAGGAAATCTTCCTCGAAGACTCTCAATGTTATTCATCTTTCTACTCTTGTTTACTATAAAATTTTTAAATAATAATCTACATTTTCTGTTTCCTTTCCTTCCCCAGTCACTGGTTTCTTAATTTGTCTTAATCTAGAGTTACGAGGATGTGGGCTGATATTGTCAGCTGGAGATGGACTAAGATAGTCATAGAAATAGAAAAGCAAAGGAAAGATAAAAGGAAAACATGTTTGGAGGGAAATATTCTTATCTTGTTGGTGGTAGAATTGTGTACCTGCAGGGGAAGAATCGGAGAAAGGGTTGGAAAGTAGAATATGATGGACTGTAGAGGGCTATGAATGTCAAGATCTATGTCACATACTCAATGCTTTCATTGCAGTTATTTTTAAGCAACTAAACATGTCACAACCTCTAAAACCATCAACATAAGAGAATACACTTTAAATTCAAGAAAATGAATAAGGGACCTTAGCAACTCTTTCCAGTCCCACCTTAGTTTTTGCTACATCTTAAACTCATTTCTTGCTATTACATTCTTTTTATATTATATGTATATTGTACTCTTCTTATATTATATTCTGTTATCAGTGTATTTATCACATTATGACAACTTACAGCTTTTTTTTTTTTTGCCAATATCAGAACTGACTCTTTCCTATGTTATATTTCACATAATATGTGAAAGACAGTAAAGAGAAATCTGAGTGTGTAAACAAACCACTAATAAATGGTAGTCTGGTTAAAAGAATGAGAACTTTACCATCACTTCCAAGATTTCCTATGGGGTTTTTGAGATATAATTCTTTCACAAGATTGCTGTGACTATAATAGGGAATCAGCAAATCAGCCTTATGAACAGACTGTGTCTTTTAGGAATGAAATATACACAGCTGTCACTGTTCCTTCTGAGCTTTTTCATAGAGTTCTGGTGTGTAATGGTGTTTTAGGTGCCTACTGAGCAAGATCCATGGGCTGATTCAATACGTGTATATTGCTGACAATTATTGATTACTTTCAATATTTCAGACACTATTCTATATGCTTTACATTTATTAAGTTATTTAGTTGTTTTTTGTACTTTTTAAAAATTTTTTATTAAAATATAGCTAACATACAATATTATATTAGTTTCAGGTGTACACCATAGTTATTCAACATTTATATACCTAAAGAACTGATAAGTCCAGCAATGTTTTGACACCATACCATTCTATCACAATATTATTGACTATATTCCCTATTCTGTACATTACATCCCCATGTTACAACTGAACTACAGAACAACCATCAGTGAGAATTAACTGAAGTCTAGCTGAACTGAAGCCCTACAACTAAAGTCATACAGAAGAAGTTACCTCCAGACTGATTATTTCTGACTGGTTTTTTTTTATGTTTTCTATCTCCACTTTTATGTTTCCTACCTCTCTGTGAAGTTCTCCTTGAGATCATCAAGCATCCTTATAACCAGTATTTAGAACTCTGCATCTCGTAGCTGGCCTGTCTCCATCTTTTTCTGGATCTTTGTTCTGTTCTTTTACTCAGGACATGTTTCTTTGTCTCCCCAGATTGGCTGCCTCCGTGTTTGTTTCTATGTATTAGGTAGGGCTACTATGCCTCTCAATCTTAGTACAGTGGCCTTAGGTAGTAGGTGTCCTTTGGGACCCAGTAGCACAGTCTCTCTGGTTACCAGAGACGGGTGCTCCAGTTTTGTCCCTTGTGTGTATTGTGTGTGCCCTCCTGTTGTAGTTGAGCCTTGATTGCTGTTTGCATGTCAACAGGAGGGATTGACCCTCAGGCTGATTGGTTGTGAGAACTGGCCATCACTACAGTGGAGAAACTGTTATGCAGGGGCTGACCCTACAGAGCAGGATTAACTTTAAAAGGTTTCTGGTGCTGGCCCAGTCTGCCCTTTGGGTGTGTCATCCTTGGAAGTGGCCAGTTGATGCTCTTGCTCACGTCAAAGCTGGGCCCTAGGCATGTTTTCCACAGGGTCTTCAAGGAGGGGCCCTACTGCAGGCCAAGTTCAGCAGCAGCCTGTGTCCTGCCTGGGGCTATTGCTGATTACTTTGTGGCTCATGCCAGGTGGTTGTGAGAGAAGACAAGTACAGCGTTCACCTAGTCCTCCATCTTGACTGAAAAATCCTGTTATTTATGTCTTAAAATAAGAAAGGTAGCTCAGATAAGTCAAGGGTTTGTGCTAAAGTGGAAGAGTCAGGGACTGCACAGGCAGGTAAGTTTCTGGCCCATGTTCTTACAATCACATAACTTAGGCCTTTCCTAAAGCACCAAAAGCTGCCAGTTGTATGTGCCATTCTCACAATTCTGTTAAATCTAGTAAAAATAAGTTGTTTAGACAACAGAGCAATAAATGTTTGCAGAAAATGCCATACTTTAAGGAAAGGTGACTTGAGATGATATGTTATATTTTCCCCAATGACAAACAAATGTGCACAGGTCAGTTTACCTGGTTTTCAGGTTATAAAGCAGATGATATTGCTCTTTAATAACAGAAATTAGATTATTTTTCAAGAAGCAAGGGAAAAGTCAAGATTATGTATGCATTGGTGATTACAGAGAGACAAATGGGAACTATCATTAATAAGTGTCTTCTCACAGATGATATCAGAAACCTGAGGGGAACATGAGCACAGAGAAGAAAGGGGAAAAGACTACAGAGAATTCTATAGATATCCCAATTTTGTTTATAGGTCTTACATTCCCATAGTTTAATTTAAACTCAGTCTTGTTTCTTAACATTTTCATTTTTGGTCTCAGGGAAGATGCTATTATTCTGCACAGATGGTCTAAAGATGTGTTGATTATCAGTATCATTTTAATTATCTAAGGGATATAGTAGCACTTCATATAGGGCAAGCTAGATTATTCTTTTCATAGGTCTTTCAGGCACTGACATTTCCTCTGAGGTAGTACAGTGTTAGTTACAGATAGTAGTAGTTCATCAGATCCAGTTCTAATCAAAAACAGTCTTTGGTCAGAAAGATTTCAGTTTAATAAACAAGTAAGCTATAGATGTTAATTGGCATTAACCTGTAGGAAGCACGACCTATTAGCTTTTTTATTAAGTAGACATATACTATGTTTATGGTAAGGGACAGGTGTAAATTCCCTTCCAGTTCCACTAAGTCATGACAGGTCATTGAAGGTGAAATAGACTTAAGTAGGAAAAGGACAGCTGAGTATATGTTGAGCTGAAGGTGATCTGTGAAAGATGGCATTAGCACACTTTATTTCCATGATATCTTTCCAGAAAGTTAAGCATTTTTTCTTCCACTATGTCAATTTTTCCGAGGCTAGTCAGAAATACTTCATGAATCAGAATACAGAATACAGACTCAATTGGAATACTTTTGAGTTTTTCTGATGAGGCTTATTTGTTACATGATACAAGATTTTAAACCTCACTAGCAATTAACCAGGATGAAATACTTAATATAGGCAAACCTAATTGAGACCTCATGTGCTTACTTTTGAAAATATAAAATGTAAAATATCTGCATTTATTTCTTACTTAGCAGGCATTGTGAGGCAAGATGGTCAGGAAAAAAAATATTTAATAAAATTCCAGAATTTACCCAAACAGCAATAACTTTACAAGGGATACATAAAAAATAAAAATAAAAATAAAAAAAAAGCTGTATGGTCTTATCTGAGTACAATTTTCAAGAATGACCTAATTTCCACCACCGACATGCAGATCAGCCTGCACTAAAGCCAACATTTCAGCCATTTGGTAAGGTATTTATCTCCATTCTACTTAAGAAACATCTGAGAACTGTATATTGAAGCAGAGAAATAATTTATTTCTTCAGCATTTCCAAGAGAAATTTTCAGTGCCATAAATGTCTTTTTAATGAAGGGAAAAAAATTAAACCAACTGTAAATTCATGAAATGTATGTAAAAAAAGTTTCCAAAAAATATTTATAAACATTGAAATATGTCTTCTATATTAAGCAAAAGAAAATACAAAGTATTTAATGAGAACTTCCTAACCTTGCTAGTCATTGAGTTATTGAAAAATGCAGAAATTTTTGAAAGGACATTATAAAAATAAATCTATCTATGAATCTCTTCAAGCATCACTATAGAGTTTTTACACTCCACCTCATCCTCCCACCTGTTTGGAAAGATATGTCCTGGCAGTGTGTCTAGGACCTAATATCATTCCTAACCACATACAAATTGAATTCCAGCCTCATAGCATCAAATCTCTGGAGAATAAAATCTGGCCACATACAAAGAACACAAACTGTTCCTTAACAAGATGGCAGGTATTTGGCACATGATTTGGGTTTTGTTTAAACAAGCTGATTAGCAGTATCACGTTGGCAAGTTCATTGTTTATAATCATTCTATTTCATTTGCCTATAAAAAATAGAAGCACACATTTTGTTTTATAAGCCTGGTATGAATCAATAGGGATTTTTTCCCCCAGAGTAAATATTGCATAGCTAAAAACAAGATGGGAAAAGATAATTTAAGTGCAAGAGATTTTAAAGCCCACCAACACTGCTGCAAGAAAAAGGTTTCTGTTAACCATTACCCCATTAACCACACTCAAACTTTTGTGGGGGGGAAAGAAAGACACACCGGTAAATATCACTGTATTTCCTGCTTAAAAATCAGTGTAGATAAATGCACTCATGTCTAGGATTATTACTTTTAAATATCTCCCTCAAATCCTTCTTGCCAAAGAGTCATAGCACTGTCTGAAGAAACCAACACATTTAGGTATTTTTGAAAAAGAAGTAAGTTAATTAAGCTTGTTTGATGATTGGTGTTTGACACCTGAATATTAGGATTCAAACATCTTGAATACCAAAAACGTTACTTCTATTTTCACAGGAGCATGGCTATGAGAAATCTCTTTTCTATATCCTCTTACTCATTCAACATCATCCTTTCTAATCCAAACCAGAGGTTTTTAAACCATGCCCTCAACTCTTGATGCTCTTGATTTTTCCATTTGTGTTCTTAATTCTAATTCCTACTACTGTTTTTAGGATCATTGTCTATTATCCCTTTGATTCCAAGTATTGATTGCAAAATAGTACAGTGCTTAGAGACATGAACTTGGGTACCAGGCAGTCCTGGGTTCAAGGACACACACTACAACCTTAGTTTCTTAAACCTTAAGTTTCCTCATTCTTGCTTGGTTCTTAGGTTCCAGTGAGATAATGCATGTAAGTGCTTAGAACAAAGGGTGACACAAAATAAATATGTCTTTCCATTAGCAAATAATTAATATTATTTTTGATTATGATTTTCATAAATATTTTCTTTTCCTTGCCCTCTTCTGACTTTGTGTAAACTCAGTCTACAAATATATTAAATCTATTCCATTTTTATTTAAAATATTTTACAACTTTATTTTAAATGAATTTATTTCAAATAATTCTTCCTCTCATTGGCAACTGCCATACTTATTTTTTGTCTCATCTACAACTTCTTGAAAGAATAGGTTAGACATACTGTCACCACATTCTTATTTAATTTATTCTTGAACACATTAGTTTCTGTACAGTATCCCAACCCTAGTATATTTTTTTGGAAGGCAATCTCACCTACTCACATTATTCTAGTCAGAGCCCCTGCTAGAACTGCAGACTCAACTTCTGGCTGTATGCTGATGCCCTGATATATGACTGGCACCTCAAACTCAGTAAGTCTAAATCAAAACACTATCTTAGCTTTTAAATTTGCTTTACCTCTTCTACTGTGTATTACAGTTTGTGGCACTACTATCATCCATTAATAATATTAAAATAATAAGTATTATATTAATTATAAACTATAAGAGCAATAACTAAAGCTATTTGAATGATGTGTGCCATGCATTGTTCTAAGTACTTACAAATATTGACTCAGTGTTCACAAAAATCCTATGAAGTAATTATTATCTGATGAAGCACAGGCTTAGGTTACTTGCCTAAGGTCACACAGATATACGTTGTAAAACCACGTATTCTGTCTTTGGAGCCTACATATTTAACAACTTTAGTATACTGACTTCTACTTGGAAGCTAGAAAGATGAAAGTCACCTTCAACTTCTCAATTTCCTTCACTTCCTTTACTGGGTTAGTATGAAATTCTGCCCATTTTAGTTCCTGTATACCTAACAAATAGATCTCTAGATTCTCATTTTATCTCACCTATATGATTGCTACATTCTTTCCAATACATCAACCCTAATTCTGCCAAAAATATCTACCTAATATTAAATTCTGATGAATTAATCCTCTGCTTCAATAGTTTCCAATGCCTTTGGGGATAAAAACTAAGTTCCACTATACAGATGCTGCCTACTTCTTCAATGCCAGCTCTTGTCACTTTTTTCCCCATATATAATGCTCCAGGAAAATTAGGATCCCAAACTGAGTCTAGGCTCAATAATTCCAGGGTTGAAATTCAGGCATGTGGAATACTCTACCAGAGTCTACTGAGCAGACTTAAGAACTTTCTGGAAAAATACAAACTTAGGGACAAAAGTTTTTTTTAAATAATCAAGAACTGACTCAGAAATAGGGTAGGAGGTTAGGAGTCAAGGGTAAATTTGAAAGATAACATAATGAGTTAAACTCTGGAAATATTTGAGGAGCCAGTAAGTACCCATATGCCAATGTACAATAAATAAACTTACAGTAGTAACAAAGCTCTAGTTATCAGAGGTAAGGAGTTATTTCAAATATAGCACATAGACCATCTTTTCAACTGTGCTCAGGAACTTAAATACCTGTAACAATTGAAGAAACTAAAATATTAGCCAACGGCATTTCTTGAGACTCTAATAAAGTATAAATCAGAGGAGAGAAAGCTATTTTGCCCATTTTGCCACTAATACTGTCTGGTGGGACAGTAATTATGCTTTCTGCATCTGGAAGAAATGTGGCAGGTGATGGGGAATTGTGAAGTCTGGAAAAGCAGCCGTAGATAACATGGTATCTGTTGGAATAACAATGAAGTGTTGTAGAGTGAAATGTTGACAGGCCACCCACAGCCCAGCAGAGTGCCTACCCTGCCCAGCACAGCAAATGCAAAACCTATTTGTATCAGTTTATATAAATATGTTTGAGATAACACTGACTAATGGCAGACATAACTAAGTTGCTGAGGGTGGGTATCAGTTCACCCTTCTGGTGTCTGGGAGCCTAGGGCACTCTTTAGAAAGAAGGAAGGAGGAGCAGAATTTAAATAACTTCTTTGGTACCAATAAGTTTATTGGGAACCGAGAAAAATTCAAATTATGCCAGAAATATTAAACATTTGATAATTTTCCAAATATACTTGACCTGCTTACTGTTCTAATCAATATCTGTGCTGGAATTATTTTGCAGAATATGTGGTGATGTCTTTGAAAGCAATGATAATCTAGCCTAAAAAAGTGCTTAGTACACAATAGGCACCTAAAAATAGTTACTGCACTGGATTGAATAAAAGTCAAGAAAAAATCCAATTAATTTAACTCATTAAGAAATTCAAATGCAGTAGACTCATGCATTTATTCATCCATTCTTTTATTTACTCAAAACATTCATTGACTGCTAGGCACTGGTCTAGATTCTAGAGAGGTAATGGTACCCGAGCCACAAGTTTTGTTCTCAAGGATCCCACAGCAAATAAAACAGTAATGGCAACTGCTAATTTGGGGTATTTACTATATGACAGACACTATGTTAGTGTCTATAAAGTATCTCATTCACATCTCACAAAATAATGATGAAATTTGTATTACTTCCCCTATTTTATAAGAGTGGTCATTCAAAAAGATTAAGGTGACTTGCCAAAGTCACACAGCTAGGAATTTGCAGAGCCAGAATTGCAATTTGGGGGTCTATGTTAGGTCAGTGCCAGCATTCCTCAATCTTCCATCAGTGAGCTATGACACTGACAGTTTGTGTCATGTCAGGTACTATTTCCATTTAGATTCTCTTGGACTTGTTTAGAGTAATTATGTTTGTGTAATTCTTAGTTTGATTTTTTACTTATTTTTCCTAACAGGTATTAAAATAAATATATTTCTATCCAAATAAAGTTTGTCTTCACACTACCCCAAGTTACCTTAAGTGTGACTTCATATGGACATATCTTGGGATGCACTGCTTTATGTCATGTTACCTCACATGAAACAGAAGGAACAAAGTGAAGCTGGGTGGTAGTAGCCATACATCTTGCTCTTGACTGCTACCATTACGAGAAATCTAATTACGCTCACTCTTACCTTTCACTATGGTCCAAAGCCACTATTCAACAAAACTAAGATGTATACATGACCCATCCCAGGGAGTGGTCCCCACTACTGTCACCAATGTCACGGCTGAGGTTTAGACTCAACTGTGTCAATTCAGAACACCAAGTCCAAAAGGCCAGGAGCCACTTATTTCAGTCTGTCTTTTGCTGTTGTTGCTTTGTGTTAGTTACTTGAGTGTTTGTTTGGAGATCAGGGTAGCCATGGCTCTGGCATCTGTTTGAATAAACTGGGAAAGCTGAGGCAATAGGATTATATTATATGAGTGGCAGGGATTGACAAAACAACAAAAACAATGATTGTACAAACATATTTGCTTCTAAAATTACCCCCAATCTTTAGACTATCCTACAAAGAAATGCATCCTCTTCAAGGCCTCATTTAACCAGAATCTCCAGTTCTGAGCAGAATCTCCAGGTTCAAATAATTTTCCTGATAACTAGAAATACCTGCTTTCAGGAATGACTAATGTTTAAATGTTGAACAATTTAGATTAAAATTTTATAAAAACATTAGTCCTTCATATGTCTCAAGTGTACTGAGCTTTATTTCATCTTCTCCACTGACACAACAGAATGTAATCCAAGTTGCTTCTTGTAAAAATGGTGACCAGGATTTGTGTGTGGCTATCCCCACCCTTGTCTTATATTACTTTTCCCAGGCCTCACCACAGTCCAGGCAACACTGCATTTCTTACTGTCCTTCACACACACAAAGCTCAGGTATGCATTAATGTCTTCATACTTCCTGTTCCTTTTGCCTGAAACATTTTCATCCCTCGAGCCTCAGGCCTCACTTCAAATATAACTGTCTCCGAGAAATCTTTTGTCACCACCCTTTCGAAGTTATCCCTCACTCTTTATCACAAACCTTGTTTTTATTCCCTTTTGTATTGATCACATGAAATTATCAAGTATATTTATATTTATGTGTTTATTGTCTGTCTCCTCAAATATAATTTTATAGAAAGACAGAATTTGTCTGTTTAATCCTCAGTTCTACATCGTCAGTATCTGTTTATTCACTGTTCTATATCCTTACTATCAAGAACATAGAAGACAATAATCATTAAAGAAAGAATCATTCTAGGGACCCTGTGATGAAGTTTGCAGACTCACTGTACTTTTATAGGTCTTATGTTGCTTTATTTTTCTGTCTCTTATTTTGGTATTTGGTTGTCATTTGTCACTTCTGACTGCCATCAGGGTGGTTTGCTCTTACATGGTGCAGTGAGACCATACTATTCTTCATAAATACAGCTTTTCCTCTTTCCTCTATGTCCACTGAACAAACAACTCATTTGCAATTACTATAGTTAAGACATAGTGAATCAAATTTTTCTTCTACACTTTAAAAAAGTTCTACCTATATGAGGCTTTGGTTTGTATATACCAAGTGTTTATAGTGTTTACGATGACATAGATAAGACCCGGAGTAGTTTTCTGCTCTAGTGGAGCATGTATGGTCTACCTTCATGATTTCTGATGCAGTCAACTCTAGCTCTCTGAGAAGATCAGCTGAGGATGTGGTGATGGGGAATGATACAGACAATATTTATACAGATGCTCACATCCATTCAGTCTACATTCTCATTCTGAAAAAAAGGAGCATGTAAATGAAAAGAATACAGCTTGTCCCATCTGGGTAGTGAAAGTATCTGCTGAGGGTGGCAAGTGGACCTCACTACATGTGAAGAACCTGTCCTAGGAATAAAGTATGGGGAAGAAGCCAGCTGGTAAAAAAGCAAAACAAAACAAGGCTCTAGCAGTCCGTAGATGAGCACTAGATTTTACTTGGAAGAGATATTAATAGAATCGATTTTATAATGTATCGAGTATTATCAGAATAGTCCATCCTGGCTATTAGTTAACAACACATCAGATATTTCCCTAAATGAATGAAGTGTGGAGGCGCGATAGAAATAATATCCTGTGCCCAAATAAGGAGAAATCATCTGAACATTTATATTAACTTGGCTTTCATCA
The DNA here is from genome assembly GCA_033961575.1 of Aselliscus stoliczkanus. Lineage (NCBI taxonomy): Eukaryota > Metazoa > Chordata > Mammalia > Chiroptera > Hipposideridae > Aselliscus > Aselliscus stoliczkanus. The sequence continues at coordinate 91,138,215 of CM066734.1, read as the reverse complement.
CATCTAAGTATATACTTAGTTTGTTTTAATAATGCTACTGTGAGACATTTCCAAATACTATAGTATATAGGGTTTGTTAGCAAACTGTAATGATCTGGTCACAACTGGAACAATTTTAGCCCCCAAAATCTGCTCTCTGCATCTAACAAAACATCAAGTTATGAAAACTCAAGCTATGGAAATGAGGTTTTTGTTTCTGCTTTAGGCTCTAAAATGTATAATGTATTTTTTTTCTGAATAATTCAATCAGTTTTTCCAATTTATTTTAAAAACTGTCAAATTCAAAACACACCAAAACAAATAATTTCACCTAAATACATGTTGCATATAATCTGAGATATCTTAAAAATAGTAAATGTGCTTTCTACCCACAATGGGCCTTATAAATATAAATAACAATGATTTTTACTGAAAGCTGAAGCTTTCAAAAGCGCTCTTGCCAAGTTAAAATTCAAGATTATAAATTAAATACCATTTTATTTTAGCAAGCAATAACTGAATTCACAAACACTATGCAGATCCTGGCAACTATTCCACACACTTGCTATTACATATTACAGTGAAATTTAAATATGGAGCATATTTGGCAAGTTATCTGCTTTGAAACTATGCTGGTCATTAAAGCTTAGAGCAGCATATAGATTTATACTGTCCTTTCCTCATGAGAAAACATTATCATATATAAAACTACCGGTGACCAGCATCAGGACTTGCAAAATAAGTATAAGAAACACAGACTCCTCCACTCTCAGCCAGGTGGCAATGAGTGTTGGGCGTTTTGCTTTTCACTGGAATCTGCAGGAAAAGGGCTGAAGAACACCTGGCCTGTGAGACATATGCATTGACCTCAAAGGGTGAAATGCAGGGCACTATTTATTCAGGTGAAAAAATACAAAGCTTTGCATGTTGCGCAGCAGTGATCAAACAGAGAAGATTCCAAAGAATGTACTCCATGTGTGACTTTCAGAATTCAACTGTTGTATTTCCATATTAAGTGGTGAGGCAGAAACATCACAATTGTGAAAGCTGTGACTATTACATTCATAATCAATTTTCCAAAAGGTTTTTTATATTTTTTGTGTATAAAAATAGTCAGAGAAACACTAAGAATGGTTTCCTCTATGACTAAACTTGGCTATTAATAACAGCTGTAAGGGCAATAATCTACTAGTTGAATGAATTTTAGAAATTATTCTTGCTGCAAAATTTCTAATGAGGGAAGCTAACACTCCTATGTTTTAGACAGCTTTTAGATGACTAAAAATGGTCATCATATTTTATCATGCAAATCTGATGTGGATGTTATCATCAAACTATTTACAAAGTACACATTATATACTTTCTAGGTGACAGATATAAGACCCAAACCCCAATCTCAAAGGATTTGCTGCAGTGATGTCCCACCTCAGGGAAAATCCCCACTCTGTGTTTCTTTAAAGCTTTTGCAATAATAGCAAGCTAGTAATTTTATCTTCCATGGGTCTCAGTCTTCTTATAAAATGAGATATTAAGATAGATTATTTACAAAGCTCCTTTCAGGTTTAAAAATTCTGAAATTCTACCATAACTATTGGGTTGTCGGAAAAGTCATGACATATTTTTTTCTATGTTTTTCGTTGCAAAAATGTGTCATGGCTTTTCCGACAACCCAATAATTTCAAGCGTTCTGAGGCTGAGGAGATCATGGGTGATGGAGCTGGAGGTAAGAGATGAGAATGTGAAATATGGGGCTTTAATCAATAGATCAGATGGAGAAGCCCATTCCAGGCAAATGGGATGGGGCAAGCGCAGATTAGGAGAAAGTTGACATAATAATATCAGAAGTCGAGTCATGGGGGAGACTGGCTTCAGTGGAGACACACTGGAGGGTAGTGGGAGAGAAAGCTGACTGGTAGATTGGGATGGATGGCAGAATGATTTAATTGTTGAGCTGGGAGTTCAGAATTTATTATAGAGGTGGCATGTTTTCTAAGGAGAACAGTATGTTTCACAGAGATTAATTAAACTGATATGTATGGGAGTATTAGAGGGTATACGTCCAAGTAGAAAGCCATAGGTATGGAGGACAAGTATGTATATAAGGAGAATCACTCAGGTGGATTCAGTTGGAAGAGTAAAGGAAGGAACGGTACTGTTATACCAGGCACATGGTCTCCAAATCACTGTACTGGAGAGTGAAGATCTGTTTTGCGCGTGACTTTGGAGAAAATCTGTCCATGTTTTCATTTTGCAGGGCAGATGCTTCATATCACAGTAGAAATTGAAGTTAAGGAAAGGCCATATTCTGGTTAAGTGCCAAAGATCTGATCAATAATTATGGTCTCTGGAAATCTTGCTCCTCAGAAGTAGAAATGGCATCCATGTGCTACCACTGCACTGTGATCCCTGCAGCCGCTCTTACTTAGCAGTAAAACACTCAAAACAGTGAGAGTTGCAACAGCATTTCTGCAACCAGTAGGGTGGCAAAAAAACTCCTGTTCACATACATTTATGGGATTATAATGATCTAACAAATTACTTAGCTCTAATGACTATTCTAGGTAGCGAATAATATCTGCAATGCAAATCATAGCATTTTTATAACATTGCCTCAAAATGGAGCAAAAGGAAAACACAAAAAGCTACAATGTCATGAGTAACTGGAGGATAGAACATTGCAAAATGTGGACTTCGCTAGATAGGGCAACAGTCTGAAAAGTTCTCTTAGGGGTGGATTCTAATAGCATTCAAACAAAATTTTCATCAAAGTTCTCCTGGATTTGGTTAATCCTCAACCCGTAGGCTATATTTGGTTGGTTAGTGCAAATTTGCAATTAAATTGTGAAAATGGTTCTTAGCATTTTCCCTCTGGGGTCCTTTTTTCTAACTTAGTTCCCACAACAAGATGAAAAATATTAAGAACCTGAATCACTCAGTATTCCTTGTGCCAGATATACTATGTAGATCCCATGGCAGGCATATTTAATGAGGGAGTCAATTGCTGCCTCAGTTCTAATTTGGCCTTTCCCTGTGTCCAATATGTTTCTCTCAGATGAACTGGTCCACTGGGAGCTTCAAAAAGTCAGGGTGTGTGAAGAGAAGGAACAGGGAAAAATCTCAGCATTATGACCATTTTCTGCAAGCTTTATTTTTTACAACATTATGTCAATTGAATTCTAATGCTTTAAATTAACCACAGCATAGGCACCTTAATTAATCAAACATTCTTCTTAGTATCAACTCACACACATGCTACCACTCCACAGTGGGGTAACATATTTCTGCATTGTCCTACATATGGTCCAAATTAGCACCTGCATAGTTCAGTTATTAAATGAAAAACAGCTCTTTATTTGACCTATAGAGTTCTTGTATACAAGAACCTATCCAACAGCATTATGTCTTCCCTTATCAGATGTGTGTGGTATGACATAATGAATGTAACACTTCAGTGCAATTGGCAAGATTTCAATTCCCAAGCCTGGGGTCACATTTCCCTGCTCATTGTTTTGAAAGCAGACATTATGCTTTGGGTAGCTAATGGTGAAGCTCTGGAGTTTGTCCCTCTGAGATCGCAAACCAAATCTGAGAAACTAGCAATCTAAACTTAATAATAGCCTGAAAATTCATTCGCTGAACAAGAGCTTCTTAGAATAAGTGATGAAAACTCCAGAGAAATGTGAGGTGCATATGTGGGACCAGCCCCAAAGTCTCTTTTATCTGAAAACAAAACAAAACAAAACAAAAAACCCTAAAAGATGATAGCATTTCATAGAGTATTTAATTCTGGTATTGAGAGTAAGTTTCCTGTTTGTTGTCTTGATAAAGCAACATCCAGATCCGAATTTTAAATAATTTTCTAACAGGTTTTAAATGACATATAATTACACAAATAATAAATAATACATAGGAATATCATTGAACTGTTTATGTGAACTTTACTATTTTACTATTTCTATTTATTTTTAAAGTTTTTTTCTGGACTTTAAATTGCAACAAACATAATACACACATGTCTGAAGTGCCTAGCTTCAATGGAAGAGTTCTGAGACTGTGTAAACAGACAGAATCCACAGAAAGATATACTTTCATTTACTCAGAAAGAGTGTGAAGGTGACTGTAGCAAGGGTTTTTAATGATGTAAAAGACTGATAGTCCTGGCAAATTGTGGCTCAACCTTATCCACTGGATAAAGAACAAGAAAAAGGAAATTGATTTGGAACAGCAGGGTTCTAGTTTAGATAATATTAATGGCTTCCTCATTCTAAAGAATTAAATCAGCATAGAATAGAGAGAGTTTAAAAATAGATATCTCAGGGTAAATGATAAAAATAAAACAAACAGGCAAAAAAAAAAAAAAATCTTACGATGCCCTGGAACAATGAACAATGGTCTTGCATAGCTGGAAGCTTAGGTTCTGACTAATCAGTTGTAGAACAGAAAAGATACAACCAATCTGACAAAGATTCAGAAATGAACAACTGCGATTAACAAGGGTGGTATGTAGCTCTCATATGAGAGTCGTTTTACATTTGAAACGACTGGGACTCCAGTTTAGAAAGTGAAACTTAAAGATAGGTCTGATGAAAGTATGTTAAATCCAAAAAGTTATAAAAATGGTCTTACCTGCCAAATATTGAGATATTAGGACTAAGGTACACTCCTTGACACTCAAAGAAGGAGATTTTATAGTAGAGAAAAGCAAATGCACAAGATTTCCATGATAACATAATAGCTCTTTAAACAAATATTTATTGAGCATCTACTGTGGATAAGACACTGGGTAAAGAGCATGTGCTCAGTAAGTATCTCATAAATGTGGTGGTATTCCTGTTTTCCAAAACCAAAATTATTTAAAAAGTTCTAAAATACTTTAACCAGTTAGCATATGGAAATCATTAACTTTAAAAGTTAAGCTAAAAATACAAATATGTTCAAGGGATAGTTCATTAAATTCAATGTTGATAGATCCTTAGTAGGCTAGTTGAAAGACAGTACAGACTTTCCAGGTATACTTGTAAGTTTTATTATATAAAATGAACATCAGTCTCCCATATTATACATCTTTTGGTAATGACAGAATAAGAAATATTAGATTGAATAATCAAGGGGAACTCTGCAGGACTTTAGACTTCATGGAAATTTCAATATCAGATGCTAGATTTTGTTGCTAAGAATCATGAGGACCTACAGAGATTTAAGAATTGAATGACATAATTATTCATCTGTCAGTATGGAGGAAAATGTATTGTGAGTCCCTGTGAAAACTTTTCCAGCTTTGTGAATCTATAAATAATAGTTTCTGGAGGTTTCACATTTGCCTTATATTCTTCCCACCACTATCACCACATCAGCCCATAGAATAGCAAATTCATTCTCATATTATATATATAATATATGCATTAGATATGTGATAGAGATGTTATACTAATGAGGGAGAAAAAAATTGACAAAATCTGTGGACCAGGTGAAGAAAAATGGGCTGGATGGAGGAAATTCACAACTTGTAAATCAGCAGCCCTCTAAGAATGTTAAAGGGTGAGCTGAGACGACATAGGAAGGGATCTTTGGTAGAGGACCTCAGGGCTCTGTACTTGGGACCAATCTGTTCAAATTCTAATTAACAACTGAGATGACTGTGGAGCTGTTATCCAATGGCAGGCTTCAAGAGCTAGGAGAGAGATGTGGGATGACACAAACAAAATTGGAGGAATACCAATGGGTCAGAATTGATAGGGTGAAGCTTAAAAAATGAAATTAAAGTGATATGCATAAAACACTTACTTTGAAGGCTAAAAATAAAGGATGTGAAACATATAGCCTAAAAGCAGTGAAAATGTGACTTTGGGAGAGAGACTTATCGTTCTAAGTCTCAGTTCTCTCATCTATGTGATGGAGATAATAACAGTAAGGTTGTTGCAAAGAATGAATGTGCTAGCGTATAGAATGCACAGTGCTTGGTATTCAGTCAGGGTGCGATAACATTTTAGCTACTATTATTATTATTATTATTATTATTATTATTATTAAATATCTTCCAGAGGATAATTGGAATATGCTGAATATCTAATTGGGACTCCATGACAAACTATCAAAATAAAACACAATGACAAATACCAGTGCTTTTTAACTGAACACACTGCTTCTTTTCTGATCATGAAATTCTATTGCTCTTAAGCATATAGAGTGTTAGTAATATTTCAGGTCTTTAAAGATAAAAGAGTTAGGCACAATTGTGGGAGTGGAAACATGGATTTTAAAATGAGACTGATCAGCTTTGTCACTAGCTACCAGTGTGATTTGAGGTAGATTACTTCAGGGCCTTGTGCCTCAGTTTTCTCCTCTGTAAAATAGGAATAAGTTTAGCTAAATAATAGGGTGGCTGGGAAGAAGGATTCCAAAAATAATATAGACAAAGCTATCATCACGGATCTAGCTCACAATAAATCTCAATCTATAATGTTATTACTAACAATATATGTTTATCATCTAAGTTAAACAATTCAAACTGCAGGAGAACTAAAAGGCTTTGACAATACTTCATATGTCTTCATGATACATCTTGGTTTTAAAAACAGAGAAACCTGAAATAAGCAAGAAAGTACGTGTTTTACAAAGCAATTTAATAAAGTTAAACTTTCATTACCTGCAGATAGGTAAGTGGGATGATCATTCCAATGCTTACATCTCATATTGGATATTTTATTGATAAGATTGAATTTGTTCCACATTTGGATGATCTTGATAATACTATTAAAAACTTATTTTATGTAAAATCCTATCCTTGAGGCCTTCATCAGACATTCATTAAACACTAAGTTCATGTCAGGGCTGGTCTCCAGAAACCTAGAAAGTGTCAGTTCTCCAGAACTGAGCTTTCCCAATATTTCCTTTTCTGCTAATCCCTTCTATTCCATAATGTTTTATCTTAACTTTCTTTTACTTTTATTGGAAATAAAAGTTATACCTGTTAAATTATTAACATCTTATAAGGCTTTGATTCTCTGAGTGTCTTATGCATACTTACTTTTATCAAGAACTGAAATTGTACAACAAGGGACTGAATCTATCTACCTGGATTATCTGCCCACAGAGCTCCAAAAGTCATCCCATCCTGCAGTCATTTACAACTCTATCTACATTTTACTCACCAAAGACACTAAAAGATGTAAGCAGAAATCAAAACCAATGTATTCTCAAGGGCAAATTGAGATACTCATTTCTTAAGTCACAAATCAAGGGAAAGTAAAATAAAACCACAGTGTAGCAAGAAAATTTAAGGAACTCGAGGATCATTGCACTTTTAAAGTATCATAATAAAGATAATTTCCCCTATTTTTCTTTGCAATTAGGCAAGAAAGAATCAGGAAGTTGGGTAGACTAGCCTATTCAATAGATGGGGTGTATTTAATATTTTCAACTACCCTTCATATGTTTGGAGTAATCAAAGAATATTAACAATTTGAATATTACCTTCTTCAGATTGACATACCCTTCTCCCAAACTCAACAGAGACCTTGCTTCCATTTTTGTTTGTTTGTTTGTTTGTTTTTTATTTTATTTTTAATTAGTTTCAGGTGTACAACACAGTGCAATAGTTATACATTTTACCCCTCAAAGTGACAACCCCCGACCCCCAATTTGCCACCCCACGCCCCCCCCATATCATATATATCTATTACTCTCCCTCTGACTCTCTTCCACAGTATAATCCACATCCCGTGACTATCTATATATATTCAATTACAGTAGGTATACTACCTCCGCTTTAGTAATACAGTGCAGTGATCAAACCTCTACTCCATCCATGAAATGGTCTCCCTAACAAGACCTATGATCATCTGACATTCCACAGAATATTTACAACATTATTAATTATATTCCCCAAACTGTTTTTCCTATCCCAGTGGCAATATTGTAGTTGCCTATTTTTGTTGTCTAATCCCTTCCGCTTCTCCCTCATCCCCATTCCCCTCCCAATTAGCAACCCTGATTTTTCCTCTATATCTATGAGACAGTTTCTGTTTACTTTGTTCATTCATACAGTTTTTCAGATTCCACATATGAGTGAGATCATATGGTATTTGTCCTTCTCTGACTGACTTATTTCACTTAACATAATAGTCTCTAGGTCCATCCATATCATTGCAAATAGTACGATTTCATTCTTCCTTATAGCGGAGTAATACTCCATTGTATAAATATACCACAGTTTCTTAATCCAGTCATCTACCGATGGGCATTTTGGTTGTTTCCAAGTCTTAGCTATTGTAAATTGTGCTGCTATGAACATAGGGGTGCATAACTTTTTTTGAATAAGTGTCTTGGTTTTTCAGGATAAATACCTAAGAGTGGAATTGCTGGGTCAAACGGTAGCTCTATTTCCAGTTCTTTGAGATACCTCCATACTGACTTCCATAGTGGCTGCACCAATCTGCAGTCCCACCAACAGTGCAGCTGGGTCCCCTTTTCCCCACAGCCCCTCCAGCACTTGTTGTTTGTTGATTTGTTGATGATAGCCATTCTGACTGGAGTGAGGTGGTATCTCATGGTGGTTTTTATTTGCATTTCCCTAGTGACCAGTGAGGTTGAACTTTTTTTCATATGCCTGTTGGCCATCTGTATGTCCTCTTTAGAGAAATGTCTCTTCATATCTTCTGCCCATTTTTTAATTGGGTTGTTTTTTTTTTGGTGTTGAGTTTCATGAGTGTTTTATAAATTTTGGATATTAACCCCTTATCAGATATATCGGATCATCTCCTTACGCCTTATACAAGAACAAATTCAAAATGGATTAAAGACTTAAATGTAAGACCTGAAACCATAAAAATCCTAAAAGAAAATATAGGGAGTACATTTGCAGACATTACCTGGAGCAATATTTTTACTGATACATCCCTATGGGCAATGGAAGTAAAAGAAAAAATGAACATATGGGATTATATCAGACTTAAAAGTTTTTTCACAACAAAGGAAACCATTAATAAAACAAAAAGGAAGCCTTGCTTCCATTTTTAAAGTGCTATATTTTAAATTAAAATTGAATCTATATGTTTCTGAAAGTTTCATACTTGCATATTTAAAACTCATTTTTAAATGATTTGAGTATCTTTTAAAATTTTTCCTGATGGCTGTTAGAATGTGAGGGAAATGTCTAAGAAATAAGCTCTATTTCCTTTCCTTCCTTCTTTCCAACAATGTCCCCAAACAAATGAAATTCATGGAGCTAAATATAAAAAATAAGCATTTTCTAAGCACAATAATGAGATTTATAACTTTAGAATAAAAAATAAAACTTTCTCATTTTTATTTGTATTTATCTGATGATTAGTGATCACCTCACACAAGTTAGAATGGCTGTCATCTACAAAAATAATATCAAGTGTTGGAGAGGCAGTGGAGAAAAAGGAACCTTCACACACTGTTGATGGGAATGCAGATTGGTGCAGCCATTATGGAAGGCAGTGTGGAGGTTCCTCAAAAAATTAAGAATAGAATTACCATATGACCCAGCAATCCCTCTCCTGGGGATCTACTCAAAAAATCTGAAAACATTTATCTGTAAAGATATACATGCTCCAATGTTCACTGCAGCTCTATTAACAATGGCCAAGACATGGAAACAAAGTGACCTTCACAGATGATTGGATAAAGAAGATGTGCTATATATACACAATGGAATACTACTCTGCCATAAGAAAAGCTGAAATAGTGCCATTTGCGACAACATGGATGGATCTTGAGATTATTATGCTAGGCAAAATAAGTCAGACAGAAAAATTCAAGAACCATGTGATTTCACTGATATGTGGGACATAAAACTGAAAACAACAAAGGAACAAGACAAACGAATGAAGAAACAAAAACTCATAAACACAGACAATAGTTTAATGATTACCAGAGGGTAAGTGGGGAGGGGAGATAGTAGAAGAGGGTAAATGTGATCAAATATATGGTGAAGGAAGAATTGACTCTGGGTGGTGAACACACAACATGATATATAGATGATGTATTACAGAATTGTACACTTGAAACCTGTGTAACTTTACTAACAACTGTCACACTAATAAACTGTAGTTTTTTTAAAAAAGGAAGACAAATAAAACCTTCAAGAATCAACCTGTTGCTTGTGACAGAACCAAGGGACCAGTTAGTTGGACAGTTGTCACCACCCAAGGATTACCATGGCTTCCTCCTTGTTCTATAATCTCTGTTCTGAAAACTTCACCCCTAAGTAGGATATTAAATGAAATTTTATATAGTAATATGTTGTCTCACAATTTCACTAGGCTTGACATTGAAGATAGGAGTTGGCAAGTTTTCCCACAATCTAAAGAGAGACGCTAGACAATAGGATTTACTAAGTGGCTGGACAGATTCCTCCCTCTATCAAAGTCCCTCTCTTCACCCTGCTAAGAGTAGGCAAGAGTTATAAAGAGGAAACCTTGTAGGAGTAGAGACAGCTTTGTCTTTCTCTTTTCATTTGGAATGGGAAGACAATGGGAGTGATACAGAAGGTACATCCAGGAAATTGTGGTCCCCAGTGGGGCAAACTTCACTTTTCTATTTGCTAGGATAAGAATGCATCAGTTCTGGTGGGTCAAAGTGTCAGGGGGAAGATTTGACAACTGCCTTCTCCTCTTATTCTCCTATGTAAGAAGAGTGTTTATTGGGACAAGAGAAACTCAGCCCCAATGATAATAGACAATATTGCATGATATATACCAGGCACTGTTCTAAGCACTTTATATATGTTAAATTATTGTATCTGAAGTGGAGGGTATGATTCCAAGTTTACAAATGAGAAGTTTAGAGATTTAGCAACTGCCCAGTGTCAGAGTTAGTTAATGGTGCATAATTTTTTCTGTTTATGTTTAGTAGATCGTATAGTTAGAGAATGAAACTAAACTGGGGTAGCAAAGAGTTTCCCTAGAAATTGCATCACCTGTATCATGAGACTATAGTGACTATTCCCAAGGTTCGGATGAGTGAGTGTGAGGTCTTCCAAAGAGCCCATTGGCATCCAAAAGAAGATCATCCTTTGGACACCATTCAAAGAACAAGTGGAAACTGATGCTGAATACAACAGCATCAATCACACAACACCATTCTCCCTTCTTTCTCTAATCTCTCTTTCTCCAACATGAGGAACTAGATGCAGGGGAGGACAGGTTCAAAATAATATAAAATAAACAACAAAACATATCACAACTCCCTACTCCAAAAGTAAGGTGACACCTTATCTGATAATCATAATTGCACATTAGATAAAATATTTGATTATTTTTTTTTGAGGGCAGTGTCACTGGTCCTCATATGTGGGACCCGAACCAGGGCCGCTGGCTTCCCAAGCCAGCGCTTAACCACCGCACCACTCGGCCGGCCCCAAAATATTTGATTTAGATGGGACTAGATGTTTAAAAGCTGAAAATAAATTTGAATTACCATGAGACTATGTTTTAGTGGATTAAAAAAAAGAAAGAAAGAAAAGAAAAGAAAAATATGTCTGGATATTGTCCAGGGAAAGGAAGAAATCTGAGAGGTGTTCTTAGAGAAAAATAAAAGTAACCTTTTTTATATATCCCACTGAATTCGGGGCATTCAAAAAGCTAATTGCTTCCTTTTCCTTTACATATTTATTCGGGTATCACCTTGTATGCCTATTCTCTACCAGTTCCTGAGGTTGTAAATTTCCAGGGCTTTCCCCAGAGTTCTGGAAATTTCTGGTAAGCTAATGTTCTCCAGGTTCCTGAATTCTCAAGGACTCCTTCTGCATTGGGCTACATGGATATGGGCATGAAAATTAGTCCTTTGTCAGTTTCCACACCAATATGTTTCTCACGCAAAGCATTCAAGAGCTTAGGGGACTTCCCTGAGCATTTGGTATTTACTGGTCAGGATCATATATGCATCTTACACATTTTGCCATCTGTTAAATTACTTTTGGCTAATCCTATGCTACATTACATTCTCTTGTTAATTGTTTCCTGTTGTTATGCTTCCCTCTTCCCTTTCAACATTTTAGGAATATGTCTTTCTCTTTCTCCACTTCTGTATCTCTAGGTCCCAGGGCAAATGAAGTAGCGGATAGTACTAATATTAGTTCTGATGCCTAAGTAGAAATGTCATCTGTTGCCCAAGTTTCCAGCATTCTAGTCCCATAATTTCAAGTTCTACAGGCGTTCTGCCTCCTTTCCTTCACTGGCCTCTCACCAACGTTTGGTCTCCAGTGCTAACTTCTTGTGATTTCTCTTGTTTACCTGACTCACTCCTTCTCTCTGCACACCTGGGTACAAATGTCTTTCATCCTTTGTCAAAAGTCCACTTCATCCATCTTCTGATTGAACATTAACAAACATATGTATGTACAGAAGCCACAAGAGAGCTTTACCTCTGCCACAGGAAGAGATGTACATAATCCACATTCAATAAAAAGAAGGGCTATTTTTTATAATCATAATATTAGCTAGGAGTAGGTAGGGAAAGGGACTAAAGCAGTATCATGCAGAGTTTCCAAAGATTATATTTTTCATAAAATTTTACAGTTGGAACATATCTGAGAGATAATCCATTTCAATATCCTCGGTATAAGAATGAGGAAACAGGCCTGGAAGGATTAAATAGCCTGCTGATGACCACATAGTTAGAGGTTAGAACAAGAGTCTCTCAACTGCTATTCCAAGGTGGTTTCCATTACACAATACTGTCTTTCTTTATATTCTAATCTTTCAGGTACTATTAATATAAAAAATATGCAATATTCTTCTGCACTACAAAACAAAAAATGATGGAATACTAATTGCTTTTCTTTTTATGGCCATTTGTGTGGCTGAGCAATGAGAGGACAAAAAATGTGGTGGATAACTAAAATTCATATGGAATCTCAAGGGACCCTGAATAGCCAAAATAATCTTCAAAAAGAACAAAGTTGGAGATATCACATTTCCTGATTTTAAAACTCAGTACAAAATAATCTAACAATCTGGTACTACCATAAATACAGACATGTAGACCAATGAAATGGAATATAGGGCCCAGAAATAAACCCTCACATGAATGGTCAAATAATTTTTCAGCATGGGTGTCAAGTGTATTCCATGGGGGAAAGGACAGTCTTTTCAACAAATGGTGTTGAGAAAACTGGATATCCACATGCAGAAGAATGAAATGAGGCCTTTACCTTGTATCACATATAAAAATGAACATTTAAATGGATCAAAGACCTAAACAAAACATGTAAAACTATAAAACTCTCAGAAGAAAAAAGAGGAAAAGCTTTATGACATTGGATTTGGCAATGATTTCTTAGATATGACAGAAAGTTAGATAAATTGGAGTTTATCAAAATTACAAGCTTTTTGCATCAAAGGACATTATCAATGAGTGAAAGATGGCATAAAGAATGGAGGAATTTTTAAATCCCATATCTAAGGGATTAATATCCAGAAAATATCAAAGAACTACTACAACTCAACAACAAAAGAAAAACAACATGATTAACAAATAAAGCAAAGGACTTAAATAAAAATTCCTCCAAAGAAGGCATACAAGTGCCCAATAACCACATTAAAACATGCTCAACATCCCTAATAATTAGGACAATGTAAATCAAAACAACAAGGAAATACCACTTCACACCCATTAGTGCATTGCTTGATGGGAATTTAAAATGATATATTCACTGTAGAAAACAGTATAGCAATTCCCAAAAAATTAAACATAGAATTACCACACAATCTAGCAACTCCACTTCTGGGTATACACCCAAAATAATTGAAAGCAGGGACTTAAACAGATATTGGTACATCCATGTTCATAGTAGCATATTCACAATAGTTAAAAGATGGAAGGGCCGGCCGAGTGGCGCGGTGGTTAAGCGCTGGCCTGGGAAGCCAGCGGCCCTGGTTCAGTCCCACATATGAAGGCCAGTGACACTGCCCTCAAAAAAAAAAAAAAAAGATGGAAGCAACCCAAGTGTTTATTGGTGGATGAATGTATAAACAAAATGTGGTATATATCTACCATAGAATATTAGTCAACATTTGAAAGGAAGAAAACTCTGACACATGCTACAATATGGATGAACCTTAAGGACATTATCCTAAGTGAAATAAGGCAGTCACAAAAAAGATAAATACTGTGTAATTCTACATATATTACCTCATACCCAGGGTAGTCAAATTCACAAAAAATACAATGGTCATTGCCAGGGTCAGGGGTAAGGAAGAACGGGAGTTATTGTTTAGGTATGTATATTTTACCACAATATAAAATGTTGGTTAATAATCACATTCAGACCCTTTTCACAAAGATGGCGCCAAAAGCCAAGAAGGAAGCCCTTGACCCTCCCAAAGCTGAAGCCAAAGAAAAACAATATTCACATTTTAAGTATTTACTTTCTTTCCAAGACATTCAAAAAACCTTTAGCATTCAAAATCCACAAGAAATAAACACGATAACTATAGATGAAAGATAGAGGTTTTTAGCATTAAATAGTAGATGCTGACCTGAAGTGCAAATGATGACCAACATTTTTATTTTTTGTTTAGAGATTTTTTTAATGAAAAAATTTGAAGCTATATAATAGCTGAAGCTATAAACAATAAATTAAAATTTAAGCCAATAATAAGGAACATTCAGAGAGGCAACATTTTTGAAAAAGTAAAAAATTAAAAACAAAATTTAAATGGTTAGAAAATCCAACAAATGTAGAGCTGGAGAGACAAAAGAATTGAAGAAAAAATGAAAACTAATGAAAAGCTGCAAAGTTCTAGCATTATCCTAATAAGGAAGAATATGGGGAAAATAAGGAAGAATATGGGGAAAAGAGCACACTACTTCACATACATGGCTTTGACAAGAGAAATTACTATCATTGACAACCAAAAATAGGATTAACAATTTTGACGGGTTATCATAAAAAAGACTAAACAGAATTTTTAGAAACTTTGAAAATGGAAAAAAAGTTATATTTTGTGAGAGGTTGCTAAGAACTTCCAAAGTATCCAGGAAGTAACTTAAAATATATCTCAAAGGTCCCATAACAAAAATAGTACACTTTGCGCAGTATCAAACCACAGAAGTATTATTCTGCATTAATTTTTTTTTAATGTCTTGGAAAATGTTTAGTGTCAACACTGAAACAACCAAGGAGATAAAGTTATGCTTTTCCTTTAATCTGAGCCAGGCATTGGTCTATGCATATCCAAAATGACGTTGCACAATTTAGTGCAGCTGTTCATTATGATCAGATGAGAGGAAATCATTAAAGCCACTTCCAACCACCTGACTTCCACCTTCAAACAGAAGAAAGTGGTAGAGAGCAGGAAGATGGTTTACATGCCAATAAAGGGAAGAGAGTGACGAAATGTAAATTTCTTTGTAATATATGTGAATGTTTTCATAAAACGCAGTTGGCAGCTTTCTAGCTTTCCTCATGGGGCTCCATGTTTATCATTCCAGTAGCTAAAATTCACATAATTACAATTTCAATTTCACTTTGAGAATATTGTTGAGCTTCTTTTCGGCCTCATCAACAGAACAGCTGTGCATTCAAGTGGAAGTGTCTACTCACTCTTTCAAACATTTTAAGAAAATAAAATGAGGTTCACATTTGGGACTATTATTAACAGGAAAAAATATTCCTATGCCCTTGGAAGATGAGAAAATTGCTTTTTTATTCAGTCTTCAAGAACAATATATGCAAGCTACAGCCATAGAACCCACTTCCCATACCAATTCTGTCTGTCCAGTATCCTTTCTAGCTTTTATGGATACAAATTGAAGACCCACAAAATGTATTTCCTGCCATGATTCCAGAATATTTGTTTTTTAAAATCAGTATTTCAGTGATATTGTATCAGACACCAATGGAAGATAGGTTATCTTTTAGTATTTTCCAGTGTCACCTTCACAGTAAACTTTCTCTTTCTATCCATCATGCTAGAGAGACTGTAGCAAAAAGTCATATTACTGGAAATGATAAATGCACAACCGATAGTTTAACAGGAAAAGTCTATTCCAATGAATCAGTTTCATTGAAAACCTTGACTGTCTTTCATTAATTCTGTATAGAATACAAATTTGGGGCATTATTTAAAAGTAAAAGTAATAAGTTAATATTGATAATTATGTGGTATCACCTCAAAATTCACTCTTAATGTGTGTTATAAAAATATTCCCTTTTGGGGGGGTCTGACTAAAGGGACTAGGAAACAGAAATCTTGGAATATTTATTAAATAAATGAAAATATCTATTCTTTAAAAACAATAACTTAGAATAATGAATATATTATTGCACAAATTAATAAATTAGTACACTATAGATGGTGTATCTGTGGACACTCTTATAGTTGTGTACTTTAATTTTATACTAAAATTTTAAGCTCAGATAAATTATTCATTTATATCAGAAAATTTCACAATAGATTAATTGGCCCTAACACATAGAGTGAACTAAAGGCAGAAAAAAGGAGAGAAACCAAGAACCATGAACACACATTATTTAGTGTAGAGTTTAATAAGGTCTAATAGAAACCATCAGGACTTTGGAGCACTGCAAAGTTTATGAAAATTCCATGAACCATCTACACTAGAGATAAAATGCCATCTAAATCCTCTCATCTAACTTTGTTTTTCTTTTCTTTTTGTGCTTCTCTTTATCCTGTGTGCATAATGAGTCACTCACTAAATGTGCTTTATCTTCCTTGAACATGAGCCATTAAAAAGATACGTAAAGGTTAAGAAATCATGAATCCATTAGTGTACTGATATTTTTTATCTTATTAATCAGCTTTCAGAAGTTGCCCATCATTCCCCAGTATTCCAACATCATGGAGCTTTAAAATCAGGTTAGCCATAATTTAAAGCAAATCTTATACCTGAAATGTAGTAATTACAACGAATGAGCATCTGAAATTAAAAAACTTAATGCTGACCTAACACATTCATGTGAAGGAATGAATTCTCCTTAACTAGCATAGTATGCATACTCATGTGTGCACAACAGATATTACCGATATGAGCAAACTGATCATGGACTTGATGGAAGTGAATCACTTCAGAAAACACTCACATGAAATGTCCAGCAGGAAAAGAACATGACACTGCTGTCCACTTTATCAAGAAAAAATATCTCAAACTGTGAAATTTTTTTCAGTATTGGAGTATAATATTTCA
This sequence comes from Aselliscus stoliczkanus, assembly GCA_033961575.1. Lineage (NCBI taxonomy): Eukaryota > Metazoa > Chordata > Mammalia > Chiroptera > Hipposideridae > Aselliscus > Aselliscus stoliczkanus. The sequence goes on along the minus strand of CM066734.1, from coordinate 91,121,058 downwards.
AGTGATAAACTCTGAAATATTTTAGTGAAAATCAAAACCATTTTAATATAAGAATGAAATCTTTCCTGATACCACTACTAATATGCATTCTTGTATTATGTAAAGCATTGTGTAACTGAGTAAACACTTTTGAAATTTTTCCTTTGCTCTGAGGATGTTAACTGTTTTTTCACACTTTTATGTCTATGTCTACCTCACAAGTACCTTCTTCCAGGGGAAACCAGATGGTGACATTTATAGTACACTATATTTAAATTAGGTGATCAGGATTCTGAATGGCCCTTTTTATCTTGTTAAAACTTTTAGTTTTACCCTGCCTTTCTTAAATATACTCCATTCAATAAGTGTCCTAAATTTAGGCTAATTGTATCAATTTTTTAGAATATGCACTATCAATAAAAAATAAAATAAGAAACAGAAGTATTTTAAGCTTGTGTCCTTTTTCTGTTTATCTAAAATAGATAAATACATACATTTGTTACTTTATTATCATGTATGTATGTTGAAATAAATAAAATATAATTTTTAAAGGATGCACTAGAGATGAACTATAGGGTATTTTAAAAATAATCATGCTGGCTGGCCTAGTGGCACATTGGTTAAGAGCTGGCTTGGGATGCCAGTGGCCCCGGTTCAAATCCCACATATGAAGGCCAGTGACACAGCTAACAATAGCTCCACCTGGAGCTGAACTGTGTGAGTCCCGGCTATGGTGTAGGCTGCAGCCCCTGTTGCAGTGGGCTGCCATAGGCTACAGTGAGTGGCTGGCAGCCAGCGTGAGTGGCCGGCAGCCAGCGTGAGCTGCCAATAGCTGAGATGAGTGACATCCAGAGGCCAGCGACAAATTTGCCTCATGCGGGAAGAGCACAATGACGATACCAACGTGGGCCAGTGAAGCAACGTCCTCTGCAACTAGATTGAAGAACACAAAGACCGCAACTTGTCTGTTCCCCTTCCCCAATTCCCCAACGCTGTTCCCCTCCCCCAATTCCCCAATAAAAAAAATCTTTTAAAAAAAATAATAATCATGCTTTGTTTTCCTCCCAAATTTATATCTAATAGTGAAATAGTGCTTTAAAAATCATTTTCTAATTTAGGATTAGTTGCCCACTTGCTCTTGATGTCTGTCAGAACAGAAAAAGGGTAAATCACATATGCAAGTAGACAAAGTGCTATTTGAGCCGCACTAACTAAATCATGACACTTATTTTTCAACTCCATCCACACATTACACACTTATGTTGGTTAAAACACAGTTAGCAAAGTTCCATCTTCCCCTAATGTCAATTGTTTTCTAAAATTTTGAATAGAGATGATTATTTACAATTGTCCTAAAATTATTTTCGACAATAAAATAATACTGAGAAATTTTCAAATTGCTCTCTCCCATAACAAGCAAGAGTTTGCTTTAAAAAATTGTTCTAGGGGTTTGACTTGCAAATTACTGTAACTTCATAGTTTCATTACTAATATCTGAAGCATCAGTATATACTCCTGGTAAGATTCACTGTTAAAGAGTGGCTGCAAATCCATGCTTCCATTGTCTTCTTGCTAAAATCTAATTTAGTTTGGCCAACTTCTTGCCATTATAATTAGCTCATCACTGTTTTTATCTCTAATGTGAATGATATAAGCTTGTACCACATGCAAAGGGTCAACTCTGCCACTTGCGAATTGTTAGTTGTGTTTTTATCATCAGTATTATTCCTAATAGGCAGGCTTCCTTTCTTTCCCTCCCTTCCCTTTCTCCCTTCCATTTTGCAGAAATATTTCTTAGCTTTTTGTCTATTTTATGAGGGTTGGTTAAGTTAAAACCAGATATTATAATTAGTAAATCCATTTAACCTGGCATACATAAACTGTAATATGCCAATATGTGTTAAAATAAAGAAAACAAGTGATGGAACCACTGCCGACTCCTCACGTTTAAATTCCCACCATTTCCTCAAAATACATTGTCCATAACCAATGGCCATGGAATATATAGATTGAATGAAAAAAAAAGTGCCAATCCATATTTTAATATTAATAATGATTAATTTCTTCCTAATTTTTACATTCAAAAAAGCAAAATGTTCTCAACACAAAAAGAAATGACAATTACATGACATAATAGAGGTGTTAGCTATAGTCATTATCATATTATGATATATAAATGTATCAAATCAAGAAGTTGTATGCCTTCAACCTACACAGTGTTCTATGTTAGTTATATCTCCATAAAAATAAATTTAAAAGCCAAACATAAGTGCTAATATTTTCTTCATGCACTCCATAGGCTTGCCTTGTCCACCCTGAGGTTTGTGCTTTGGAGACAACGATATAGATGTTGAGGAGACATGATGAGTTTTGAAAGGGGGGATGACGTTGACAGATCAATGTTCTAGAATGTTCACTCTGTGTAGAGAATAAATTTGAGTAGGCAACCTGACAGGTCAATAAGGAGGCAATTTTGTTATTTGTTATTTTTTTACTACATATGTAATCTAGCTGAGTAAAAATGAAGCCCTAAATTATAGCAGTGGAGGAAAGGAGAAAGGAAACAGGTAGCAAAGGCTGAGTCACTTGAAATGGAGATGTGAGGGAGGGGATGACTTAGGATGCCTCCTATGTGTCTTATTTGCACCACTTGACACCAGCCCTGCAATTCATCAAGACGTGGCACACGAAGAGGGGTTTGGGGGTAAGTGTGAAGATTTAAATGTTCAGTTTTATGTAGGTTTGATTCACAAGTAAAGAATACAGCTGGATATAGACGTGTGGAGTTGAGAAAACAGGTTTGGAGTAAAAATTAAACACCAGTTTACAGTTTTAAATAGTGAGCAAAGGCGTGGGGCATTGTCTTTGAAGGTCACTGATAACGTGAGACAAAGGAGGGAAGAGGCCCTACATCTTTTATTAACAACTTTCATATGTTAAGGTTTTTTTTTGACTCACTGAGTCTCCATCTGGAAACCATGGGGGCATGAATCTGAGACTGTGGGAAGACCCGAGGCAGAAGAGAGACCCAACACGGGCAATCCAGCATGGGCACAGGATGGGGGGGAGGGGAACCAGAATGTGAGGGATACGCCTGGTGCAGTAGACAGTCAGTAAATATTGACCATCACTGCATTCATTTGAAAAAACATTGTAATTTAAAAAATTCATTATTAAGATTTTAATAGCTTATTGAAGCAAAGCCTGTGTAACACCACTCACTTAAACATTCTCGGTACTATCATTGTCCCATATTTACCACTACCCTCTCTCCCAGAGGTAGCCACTAACCTAAAATTTATGTTTTTCATTTCTTACCTTTTCTCTATAGTATTTCCAAATATACAAAGACATATTTTACAGACTATTGTTCATAAAATTTTTATACTCGGTGAAATTTTACCACATGCAGACAATCCACTTGATGAAAGATTCTTTGCACCATTGAAATGTTCTATGTTCATGAACAGTATTTCATCATTTAAAATGTACCCTGTCACTTCTAATGGGAAACATTTATTGGTAATCATGGAGTCGGCTTTAAGTACTCATCAGATAAAATTTTTCTTGTGACAATCACAGCTTAATTTGTCTTGAGTGTTTTGAGAGACTTAGCACTGATTTTTATCTTCTAGCATAAATATAGCTTTTCATCTTTCTAGGAATTCCCTCTTACATTTTCAAAACCAGCCAAATACACTGATTTTGAGTAGTGTATGTCCTGGTTTCTGATTGTAGAAGTAATTACCTTCCTTTTAGAAGGAACATAATAGCCCCACAACATTGTTAAGGCCTCAACATTGCAATTTAATTGAATATTTAAATTAACAAGTATATGAACAGTTTACATAAGCTCTTTGACTTTGTCCTGAAAGAAATTTAATAATACGTAGTGGAATAATATTTCAAAATTTACCTGAGTGCTTTTCCCTTCTTATGTGCCTCCTTAACACAATCCCCCTGCCCCCAGCACACACACACACACAAGCAACAACTACCCCATGCACAAACACGGGTGTATGTGCCTAAGAGCTTAGATAGGAAGCAAGATCTTTAGATTAGACTCATCAAATTATAAATATCTGCATTTCAAAAATGCCTTATACAAAATACCAAAGCAAAGGACAAGAAGAGAAAAATACTTGCAACCTAAATGACAAAAGGTACCCATACAAATGCACAGAAAAGTGCATTTAATGTGCAATTAATGTGCAATTCACACAAAAAAAAACACAAATAGCTAATAAATATAAAACATATTCAGTATCAAAGAAATTAATTTTGAGCAGAAATCTACAAAAAAATAACAAAAGACAAATGAAACAAAAATACTCTCTAGGATGGGAGAGTTTAGAGAAAGTATGCATATAAATTGAAGAGCTATGTCACACTATGAATCAAAAGCCTTAAGATACTTATTGCCGATATCCCTGTGATCTCCTCTAAGAGATAGGTACAAATATTTAGGTCTCAGGCAGTTAATCCCCATGGTTACATTAGAGACAATAAGAACAGTGTAAATGTCAATCTTAGATGATTGGCTAAATAAAATGATAGATAAACAGTACATCAATATGATAACATTTGTGTAAGTCATTAAGATCATTTCTTAAAAAATAATTTAGAATATTACAAGAGGCTAAAAGGACGAGTAAAGAATTGAATTAAGAAAATGATGTATCAGTGCAATTTCTATTAGAAAATAGTAAAAAAGAAAAAAAGAACTCATTTGCAATTTTATGTATACATTAAAGGTATATCCTACAAAGTACTTTTTGGGATGATAAGATAAAAAGTAATTCTTTTGTCTTATTTACAAAATATTTCTAATTTTTTTAAGTATTAATTTTAAATTTTTGTTTTAAAAATAAGTTCCCTAATACACAAAAATTACAGCTCTCAGTATATGAATGCTACAAATTCTGCAAATCTCAACCTTTCCAACATATTTTAAAATGTTCATATTTTCTTATACTGTATGTATTATATAAGGCATTTTTGTACTATGAAGCTATTTTGTTGCTATTCTGCTTATTTACATGCTAACCTCTCAAGTGAAACTCAATACAGCACTGAAAAAAATGATACAATTGTACTTCTTTTCCCTATTAATAATCATGTATAAAGCTGAAAGTAAATGTTGTAAGAAACACATTCTTCAGTGATTTATGGAAGGAAACTCCTTAATGCCTAAAAAAGACATTTTTCTTAAATGTATATGAAATTGAACCATATGACAACAATTAGAAATCTTTCAAAAACATTTAAAAATCCAATCTTAGTGGCCTTTTAATAATAACACAATTTGAGCAGTTTATTTTTCTACATAACAAAATTATATATCTTTTTACCTTTCATTTCACTTAAGAATAATAATAATTCAGTTGTGCTCTAAAGGTTTCTTTAAATTAGACAAATGCTTTCAAGGCATTAACTTAATGGTGAAATTTCTGAATATAAGGGAAAAGGACTAATAAAGTAGAAGGAAATGAAAATTTCTTAATTTAAATTCCACCAATTTGGAATTTATTTTTAAAATTCAACAGTAATTACCTTAAAATGAAAAGAAACTGTTTTCCTAAGTTCCTGAATTATTTTGCATTGCACCATATCAGTGCTGGTGTTTCTGTCTATTGTCTCTTCCCCCTTCAAATAGTGTCCTGTAAGTAGTCCCAAAATATGTAACCATCAAGGCAAAACAAAGTGTCATCTCCTCTATGAAGAAGTTTCCCTACCGGCAGATTGAGTCACTGTTTCACAGGTTCTCCCGTAATACTTTATACCCATTATTATCAGATATTCCATAAATAATGATTGATGTCATTTTCAGGCTTAAGCAACATCAGTGGTTCAAGAAAGCCAACTTACTTAAAAGTTCCACAACCGTGGCCTTCAGGCAACTCTCTCTCTCACCAAGATCAATAGTTTCTTCCCTTCTCGATAAATACCTTCTGCTACTCTTATATCACCCGTTGCTGGTCCAATTTCCTCTCTCTGCAATTACCTTTCCCTCTAACTATCTGTCAGCAAACGTCTTATTATTTTAAGGCTGAGTTTAAACACTTCCTAGGCAAAGTCTCCCTATCCCCTTAGTGGGAAGTGAGCTCATCAGCCATTGATTTCCTTTGTGCCAATGTGATGTGGTCCTCACTTTTGTTTCTTGAAAGCCCAGAAAAAGCCTGAATAATTTTTTGTGCATGCTCAAATAGAACACTTGAAACATTTTTGATAAAGAAACACTCTTCACATGAAAACTTACACAGATTCCCCCAGTACATTAAAATGTGCTTTAGAATTTCTTGCTTAGGTTTGTATTTGTAATCTACTTATTTTGTAGTTAATCAGTAAAAACAATGAGGCTATTTTTAGAGACATTTGCAATGAGGGATCTGAGTAACATTTACTTTCATGTCTCTCAGCTGTATGTTTTCACTTCTGAATTTTCTTTAGGCTATACAATATCAAGAAAATCATGACTCATACAATTAAGTCACAAATGATAATAGGTTTTTTAACACCTTGTCTTTCAGTCTCAAGACCTTTCAATTATATTGTCCCAAAGCATGAGAGCGGTATAGCAAGAAATCTCAAAGTCCAATTACAGTAGAAGTCCCCTTGACTGACACAGTTAGACTGGTAATTAGTCTGTGTGTCAAAAGAACAGTTAAGGAGAGGATTATGAAAGAATACAAACTTAATTTTTATGTAGAACACACAAAGGTCCATACTGTGACCATTTTTCAGCTACGGATAAGGTCTTTTCTATGCAAGCGGCTGCTCCTCAGAAGTTCTTAAAATCTTTTTACACGAACTATTCCAATGCATCAACCATAAAATCTAGTGTCTGTTTCTTTAAAACTTAGAAGGGACTTGGGGATACTTTAGCAATAACTTCTACATGAAAATAAACTAGATTTTTATTATTCTTTTCCCAATAATTTATAATTTTTTTTCTATACCCAGTTTAACTGTGCTTTTAACCAAATCTTTCCAAATCACTTAATTTACTTTTCTTGGAAATAGTTATTTTGGCTCCCATATATTATCTGCTTACATAACAATTGATTTCAATTACATAAACAATTAAATTTAATGTAATAGTAAAATAAGAGAACTAGCATAAAAGGTTTGAAAACAAAAATAAATGGCTCTTGATTTTCATACAGCACAACTTCGGGGAGCAGGAGTGTACAGACATGCAAAGAAGTGTCTCAGTAACTTTGAAAATCCATCCTACCATGGGAGGAAATGGATCCCTTCTGTGGTCCAGTGAGTCAGGAAATGTACAGTTATAGGTCTTCTATGGTACTAATTACTTAACAATCTTTGACCCCCTATTAGAAATATGAAATACAGAGAAAACATAAATACGTGTTAAATCTATCTATAATGTCACCTTACTACTCACCTTTAAAACATTATTTGATATTGCACACTAACTACAAAAACAAGAGCATACACCAAACAGATGTGTCTGAGGCTTGACTGATGTTTGACTCAGCTCTATGCAAGTGAGTTTAAGATACTGTTAATTCATTTAATTAATATTTATTGACTCCCAAAACATGCAACAAACTGTGCTAGGTTCTAGATGTATTTGGATAAAAAGATCCATTCCTTTACAGCACTTATATTCTTGAGTTGCAGTCTCCAAACTTTTTGTCCACACATCTCTACCAGTAAACATATTTGAGGATTATCTATATCTACATCTACTTATTTATAAATACACACTTATCTTTATACTTATATATACACATATACATATATTTATAAATTATATGCATGTACATCTGTATATTGTGCTTTATGAAATATACACAATAAACTTTGATTTCCCTGGGTCTCATTATGGTCAAATTATTTTTTACTTCAACCATTTTACATAAGGGGACATGCACAGAAGTGAGTTTTTCTTTTTAACATGACCATGGAAAGATACAGCCATTCATTTAAAAATATATATATAATGAACCATATGCACAGTGATTGAAAGAGAAAGTTAATTTCATGATCTACACCAAAAACAAACATACCTGTCTCCATAGGTTAACAAACTGGTGGACACAAAAAGTCTTACAGCACACATAATAGCATTTTAAATTATATTTTAAGGTATGTTCATACAGCCTGTGTAAAACCCTAGCAGTCATCAGCACATGGTTAAAAGAGCATTTCTGTTTGATCTGCAGCATCCAAGTATAATGTTTCACACAGAAGCTCTCTAAAATATTTATTACTTGACAAATGTTATTTTAAAAAGAATTGTTCATATACTTGAAAAACAAACTATATTCTTCCACTTTATTTTTCAGTGCTTTTGAAATATTTATATATTCAAAGAACTGAAAAACCTAGTTGAAATCAGCTATAATTCTTTTTTGTTTTTAACTTTATGTGCTTCAAAATCATGGTGTCAGGTTGGAGACTATATTATAAAATGGAAACATTTCTTAATCCATTCTGCATTGGCATTACCTAATTAGCACAACTAAATATGGCTTATTGTTTGAAAGGGGAAAAAAGAAGAAGAGAGCGAAGAGAAGGGGCAAGAGAAAGGAAAAAAGGGAAGGTGGAAAGAACAAAAACAGTATCAAGATTTCCACATTATCTGGCGTCTCAGATTGAGAGAAAATAGCGACTGTCACAGCCAAAATCACTGTGCATTGTTTTCCAGAAATGAATATAATAAAGTTGTGATACATGTCCTTGTTTTCTGATAAAACATGAACAATGATTTGGATTCCTGTTTTCCCCAACCTTTTAAAGACACTCAAAAAATCAATGTGGCTCACACAGAAGACAATTAATTAAATGTAGAATTTGTAAACATGAAACTGAGAATAAATCTAGTGGAATAAATTGCAGCGCTCTTGTTCTGCACAGCACATGTACTGTAATTAGCTGATTAGAAATTTGGATAATAATTCACCAGCAATCATCGATTTAAATTGGATGCAGGAGGCCAGCACCAGCGTGGTACTGTTCTGTGATGAGAAAGCCGTGGTGACAGACTTTCCAGGCTGACTAACTATCACATCTGGGTGAGGCATGTCTGCTCCTTTTTTTTTTCTTTTTCTTAACACATATTGCATGGGATGAAGGAATTTCAAGGCTAAACTCCCTAATACAGATGTAGAGCACATGCATTTGTGCCAGCTCAAAGCAAGGTTACAGACACCAGAGGCACTGCTGTGCTACAGCGGTTACAATTGTCCGTTTTCATTAATTTGTGGTTCATAGATATTACCGCATTTAGGAAAGGAGCCTGCCCTTTTGGTGACTAGTGTGTAAAAAGCTAAGTCCTAAAAGCTAAAGAGTGGAAAGAACCACATGTTTGGAGCTCACGCTAAATTTCCAACTGAGAGCAATTCAGTTACAGTAAAAATACAGGTTCTAAACAAAAACTCGTTGCAGATAATGGCTCCTAAGTACTTTCCTCATTTTTACTTGCTATATTGCTTGTGAGAAAAGGCTCAACGAGTGCTTGACCTTCCATATCATGAAGGCCTTGGAAAGTATGTCAAGAGAAAGAGCCCCACACAACAGAAGTCAGTATCTGCCCTCTGCCTCAAAAATAATCCAAGTGATGGGAAGACATTTCAACTATGCAGAGAGCTGTTAGCTCTCCCTTTTTTTCCTAGTTGCTTTACATTCCACAAGTTAGATGGCGTATAACCCAAACATCCTAAGTTCTAAGTTCTATAGCTATTTCCCCAACTGATTGCTGCAAGGGTAACCTAAAAAAAAATAAAGTAACTAATTCAGCTTTTGATTATAGTATTACTTACTTTAAATCAGCTCTAAAGCTAGACAATTATCTGCATTACATAAAGTCAAGCGTCCTGCTCTCGATGTTCATATCATCATATACTTAAATAATATTTCATTTATTCTTTCAAGGCAAAATAAAAGACAGGCTACCTGTACAATGAGAGGGAGTTTGCCCTGGCGTTATGTTTTTTGGCTAGTACTGACCATAAAAATCATAGAGTTTTGGAGATGAAAGAGAATTTTATATTTTCAGATGAGGACACACAGGTTGTAATTTGCCCAAAACAGGGAGGCAGTTATTAAAGGGGGAGATTCTGCTGGCGTCCAGCCCCATGCTGCTCTGGGCTGCTTCTGTCTGCGTAGCTCCAGTCACACTGAACAAGGTTGGCCTCTGCAGATTCACTGTCACAGACAGCCTGGGCATAAGGGGAACAATAACCATAAATTACCTCAGCTACCAATTTATTTTATTCTGTTAACCTACTGTTTCCAAACTCATAAGCTCCTATAAACTCTTATTGTACAACTGTGATTTTATTGGAACACCTAAGAGTTGTTCAGAGGATGGGATATCATCCCTGACTCTGTAGTGCCTATGATGCACTCTCTTTCTCTGATTACTTTACACATATTTGACACCCCAACTCTACCCTCCCTTGTTTTTATGTGTGTCTGTGTAAAATTTGCATACAGTTTCTAATGTGAGCCCCTGTGTTAGGTAGAATAGTGTCCTCCAAAGATGTTCAGAATCTGAGGATAAATTGGTTATATTGCAAGGGGGAATTAAGGTTACAGATGAAATTAAGTGCTAATCTGCTGGATTTGAGGTGGGAAAATTATCTGGGTGGACCCAATGTAATCATTAGGGTCATGGAAACTGGAAGAGAGAAACATAAGAGTGGGTAACCCGAGAGGTGGCAGCATGAGAAAGACTCAGCCCAACACTGTTAGAGGGATCATAAGCCAAGGAACACAGGGCCTCTAGGAGCTGAAGGTGGGAAGGAAACAGGTTCTCTCCTTGAAACTCCAGAAGTAACACAGCCCAACACCTTCATTTTTCCCCAATGAGACCTGTTTTGGGCTTCTGACCTCTCAGAATTTTAGGCTAAGGAATTTGTGTTGTTTTAAGTCATTAAGTTTGTGATAATTTGTTACAGCAGCAATAGGAAACTAATATGGTCTGTAAGAAAACAGGCAAAATAAAAATGGATCAAAGATGCTAATTATTGAACTTGCTCAAGTCTCCATTGGGAGAGAATGTGCTTCCAGGCTCCCTCTTGCAGCTGTTACCAGGATGAGGTACATCACTGGCTACTGGGCTACAGGCCTCACCTCCCTGCTAGCTGCTGAAGTGCATCTCCACAATTGGGTAGGTGATAGCTCTCTCTCTCTGGTTCCCCCCCTTTCTGCCTCTTTCTTCCACTTATAAGAACTATAAGGGTTTATAAGGACCCTCAACATTTGATGAGATGACAAATATTGGAGAACAGTAATGGGAAAGATGGGGGATTCATCTTGAGCAATGTCAGGTCTGAAGTGTTTTGATCTAATGAAGAGGGTCTGTAAAGTAGGTATGCTGGAACTCAGAGAGGAAGTCTGAGCTGGAAGACATGAACGAATGCAGGTTACATTTCTGTGGGAGAGTGCTGTGTCACAGAAGCTAAGTTAATGAAGTCTTACAAGAAGAAGGGCTTGATTAAAAGTGATAAACACTGATGAAAGATCAAGAAGAGTAGAGGTAAAAAGAAAAATGCTTCTACATCTGATAACCTTTTTTTCCCCACATTTTTGCTATGAATTAGGAATTTAAAAAAATTATTTCGTTTCATATTGAAGCTTGTGAAATATTGTCCTATGAGGTTAGGGAACAGGCCCAGAGTCACACATAGACCATTATTTGTGCAGTAGCTGCCTTGGCATAAAATTCTTCCCAATAGGGAGCAAAATAGACTCAAGGGACAGAAGCTGGTGTTCCCTAAACATTCTGCTCTTCTGAATTAACCTTCATAGAACTCTTAGACAAATGCTTATTTCTGTCCCCTTCACCTCAATTACCAATTGATCTATAATTCCAGGGGGATGTAGGAAGAAGAAAATAGGAGAGTACTATGAAAAATCCAAAATATGCAAAAAGTCAATAAAGATTTTTATTTTTTTATGAAAATAACCATAAAATGGAATTAACTCTAGTTTTTATGGTGGAGTATATTACTGAAAGATGGTATTGAATGATTCACTGTCTCTAGACCTATTTGCTCATTAGTTTTTAATTTTTAAAAATGTAACTCATTATCATCAGGGAAAGAATAAAAAGATCTAAAAAAATAAAGCTGTCAGTGCCTCCATCACTCTTTCATTCTCATTCTTCAAAAGGCAATTAATGTTAATGACATACTACGTATCCTCTGCATTATTTTTTCATAGTAATAATGTGATACACAAAAATACACATGTTTAGTTTGTTTTTATAAAATGTGGGATCACAATAAACAAATTACCCTGTAACTGGCTTTTCTCATTAGACAAAGACATATTGGAAATCCCTTCAGTCCAATAAATATAGATCTGAGTTGAATTTATTTTTTAATAGCTACATAATATTCCCAGTGTGGATGTATTATGATGCATTCAACTAGTTCCCTACTGATGAATATTTAAATGTATTAAAACTTTATATTAAAACTCACATGGTGCAAAAATCAATCTCATATAGATACTAAAGCATCCTGTGCTATCTAATGTTACAAATATTTTTCAAAAGGCATATTACATAGTAACATGAAATTATTCTTTTTTTCCTTTTAAATCTGTTATAAAATAATATTTTTCTGATTACTGCTGAGAAATAACACAAAAAATACCCTCCTCATTCTCAGCTAATTTCCTTCATTCTTATTTTTCTGGGATGAACAGGGACTGAAGCAATAAGAACAAAACTTCCACATGTTTCCCCCGATCGACTCTATCAATCCCTGCATCTGGACCCCAAAATGCTGCTCGTCCTTGACACACAGGATAAAGCATCCATCTTCCTATCCAAGAGCCAACTCTCCAACTTGTATGCTGGGTGCCATTGCCCCTCACCTACTTAATACCCTACTCTAGAATTCTTCCCTTTACTTACTCTATCATCACTTTTCCTTCTCCAGTGGATTTTCCCATCTACACACAAATATCCTGCAATTTCACCCACTTCAAAACAGACAAGCCAACAGCCCTCTGACCCCTCTTTGCTCTCTAGCCACTGGCCAATTTCTCTACTCTCCGTTACAGCAAATTCATCTAACAAGTGATATAGTTGTCCATACTCCTTCCCTCTTCCTCCATTTTTTCCTTGGTCCCACTCCACTCAGGCTTCTATCCTCACCCCTCTCTCAAAACAGCTCTTCATAAAATCACCAACAACTCCCATCTTCTCAAGTTTAATAACCATTTGTTTGTCTTCCTGTTAATCCACCAGCAATGTTTGGCCCAGTGGATCGCTCTCTCCTTTTGTAAACAATTCCTTTATTTTTCCTTCATCTTAGCCTATCTCTGGAATTTTCTCTTGTATCACTTAGGGTCCTTTGCTGTTTTTCCCCCATTAATAAACAGTAAGCTCCATGAGGGGAGGGTTTTTGGTTTTGTCTGTTTTGTTAACTGCTTGATATCCCAGCACTTAAAGCAGGGTCTGCCATGTTGCAGACCACGTAGCCGACCTAGAGTGTGCTGGTAAAACTGGATTATCAGCTGACTTTTCACTGAATTCTCCAGGGAGAGACTGGTAATTTTGGTACTGTGGACCTCAAGAGTTCCTATTAATTTGTGAAATGCCTAAACAGCATGAATTATATCCTGTCATAAAACAGCTTTTCTCCTGACTTTCCTAGTTTAATTAAAAATACCACTATTCATTTCTCTGGCCAGCTAGATTATTCAAAACAGTACTTCGGTTCAAAGTCAGCTGCCAACTCCTCTAAGGTTGTATGTTTACCATATACCTTTCAAAGGGACCCTTGGCCTCTAGCCTTCCATAGCTCAAATTATTTCTTGCACTGTTAATAGATTAATCTCTCCTAAACAGAACATTAAAAATGATCATTTGCGAGCCGGCCGAGTGGCGCAGTGGTTAAGTGTTGGCTTGGGAAGCCAGCGGCCCCGGTTCGGGTCCCACATATGAGGGCCAGTGATACGGCCCTCAAAAAAAAAAAATGATCATTTGCAACTTATAAATGTTTTTGACTACCTAAAACAACAGATTAAACACAAACATTTGGAACTGGCCAGCAAGGCCCTATTAAATGCAAAGCCATCTCCCTCCATTAGGTTCAAATAGTTACCTCCACATAGCCATGAAACGGAACCAGCCCTTTATCCAGAAGTGTGTACATGCTCTAATATAGAAGTGTCAATGATTTTGCAGGTTGCTCTCTATCCTGAAGCACCCCTTCATTAAGTACATGTCAAATTGTGCTTGCTGGATTTCAGCAGGAACAGATTCTCCCTGTCCTGTTTGCCTTGCTCACATGATACCTTTTCCCTGTTGAGCTCAATGATATGTGAATGTCCCCCACAGGGGGCCATGTAGTGCCCTTTTAGGCCACAGCCACATGATGCCCTCTCTTGTCCTTCTTACTGCAATCATGTGTTCTCTTGTATGAAGTGTAAGCTTGGGTAGATTTCTTATTCATGCCTAAATTCTGGATAACACCTAGACTAATACCTTGCACAGTACTTAATTTTTAAAGTTATTAACCTGAGTTGATAAATAGGGCAGAATACCATGAAGTCTCCAGATAAATACTGCTTTGAAATTGGATTTAGAAGAAAACCTTTATTTTGTATAGCTAAACATGCTATGATGGATATTAATTTCACTGAAATGACTTAATTTGTGAGGTTTTATCTTCACAGATATATGATATTATATTTGCATAGATATAAAGATTTAGTTGTAAAAATATGCTTTGATCCAACAAAACCAAGTCTTGAAATACACTACTCTCTAAAATAAAAATTTTCAAATGTATGTAATTCATCTGATGTCATCTTTAGCAGATATTAAAATTTTATATCTGTCGTGACAAAATTGCCCAGGAAAACTTAACTAATGGATATGGTATATTTGTTTACATATTGCTTTCATATCTAAACTCACAGTCAAAATATTTTCATCTGGATTTGTAAAGCAAAGTAATTGATGATATTCCCCAATGATAAACTGCAGAGGCTGTCGTTTTCTATACACAGGGGGACACTAATTAATCCTGAGTAACCGTCTGAGACACAGAATATAAGCAATGTGTACACAGGAGAAAAATAATAATTCACCAGAAAACAGGCAGAGAAAAAACAGACTACATTTAAACAAACACAATGAGTATTATAGGTGATATCTGGTGTCACTACCGGAGTTCACATTGGGGGAATTATGAAATTCCCAGGACTAATCTTGAAACATGATTTCATGTGTTTCCCAGCACTCTATGGAGGAAACAGTATGAAGATGTATTTGGGGCTGCTGCTAAACTAACCACGGGCAATGGGAATACTCTCAATGTTCCTCTGTTTTCATAGGTTAATCAGTATTAAACTCTGAACTTGAGATAGAATTACTTTGCCCAAGGGATGTATACCTGAATGAAACAGGTGGCTTATTAAGACGAAAGAAGAGTAAAACTGGTTAAGTAAACAAGCAATGCCATCTGCTAAAACAACTTGGTCTCAGTCCACTGTTGCAGCTCTCACCTCCTGCCAACCCTGATACACCCACATACAGGCCTCCGGTGTCATACCCAGATCCAAAGACATACCGTGTCCCTAGCATGCTGCAAAGTCAGAGCTGGCCTCAGGGGCATACCTCCCAGCAGTCGTACAACGCTTTGGACTCAGAAGGGTCCTGCGCTTTGTTTATTTATTTTTTATTGTGGTAAAATCTGCATAACATAAAATTTTCCATTTTTATCATTTTTAAGTATATAATTTGCTGGCATTAAGTACGTTTACATTGCTGTACAGCCATCATCACCATCCATTGCCAGAACACTGTCTTCATCACAAAATGAAACTCTTTACCCTTTAAAAATGAACTCCCCAGTCTCCCCTCCCCTAATCCCTGGTAACTTTACACTAGTCTACTTTCTGTCTCTAAATCTGACTGCTCTAGATACCTCACATAAGTAGAATCATATAATATTTGTCATGTTTCCCATATTTAGCTTAATGCCTTATCATCATTGCCCTGAAATTCTTAATCATTTTAGAGCAGGAGACCCTCCATCTTCATTTTAAACTGGGCCCCTCATAAATTATGAAGCTGGTCCTGGTGTGAATACTTATAATTCCCTACCTATGTTTTCACCCCAAAAACACCTCCATGTCCTTCTGAGTTCTACTTAAATTTCATCTCTCCTGTGAAATAAACAGACATTATGGCCCAGTACACTCCTTACAGGGCTTGTATTTTGCTCACTTATGGCACTCTTCACATTGCATGTAAACTTTTCTATTTAAATCTATCTTCCCTTGTAGAGGAAATGTCTGTGCCTTACTTACCCTTGTATCCTGGTTCTTGGTATAGCTGCTGGGCTGAATTTTGTTTCCACCTTCATCCCAAATGCATATGTTGAAGCCCTACTCAGTGTGATGATATCAGAAGAGGGGCCTTTGGGAGCTAATTCGGTTTAGATGAGGTCATGGGGTGGGGAGCATCATGACGGGCAGTCCCTTATAAGAAGGGAAACCAGAGAGCTAGCTCTTGTTCTCTTTCTGCCACAATGAAGGTACATTGAGAAGGCAGCCATCTGCGAGTCAGGAAGAGAGTCCTTATCACAAAATGATTATGCCAGCACTCAGAGCTCAGACATTCTGCCTCCAGAAAATAAATTTCTGTCATTTAAGCCTCCTAGTCTATGATATTTTATTATGGCAGCCTGAGGAGACCGAGACAACCTCATACATGATGAACACTCCAAAATGTCCACCAAATATAAGCATGAAGGCATGCATGCATAATGGATCACCTTTGGCATTGCCATTGGACTTTGAATATAACATTAGCTAAGGAAGAAAGAATAAAATTTTCCACCAAGAAATGTGATCATTTCGGTGATCCAGAAACTCTAGTCAGAGAATTGATATAGTCACTGAAACTGTGAAGTGTCACCTAGTGCTTATATTCTTAGGAAGATGTAACCCAGGTCTTAAGAGTCATCCAGTAGGCCTGATTCTGGAAGTCTCTAGCTCCTTTTCTTTGAAATAAGGCGACCTTGCTTGTTTGTATCTTTCATTTCTACCTTGCATTCTTATCTGGGGACCTAAGAAGGATGGCTAAATAGGCTTCAAAGCTTATAATATTGTAAACACACATATCAACAAAATGAATGATAATCTTTATATGTCAAAGAAAATGTCCTCAAATTGGAGCCCTTTGGTATAACTTAACTGCTTGACAACACCAACAAGTAAACTGAATAGAAGCTCTCCAAGTAGAGGAGTTATAGTGGGACTGTGTAAAGAGCCTATTAGGGGTGACCGGTTAGCTCAGTTGGTTAAAGTGTGGTGATGATAACACCAAGGTTGCCAGTTCGATCCCCACATGGGCCACTGTGAGCTGTGGCCTCCTTAAAAGAGTCAACTATGCCACTGTAGCATGAAAACAATGTGTAACCAGGGCCGGCCGAGTGGCTCGATGGTTAAGCACTGGCTTGGGACGCCAGCGGCCCCAGTTTGGATCCCACATGTGAGGGCCAGTGACACTGCCCTCAAAAAAAAAATAAATAAAAATAAATAAAACAATGTGTAACCAATGACCATGCGTAACCAATGACCATGACTGTTCCCCAATAAAATTTTAAAAAGCCTATTACAGGAAGTTGGAGTAATTCATTTCTGGTCTAGTAGCCATGCTCCTACTTGTTGTGTAACTCTGGATATAAGGCTTTCTGAACCTTGGTTTCCCCATCTGTCAACACAAGAGGAATTGGTGAGGTGAATCTCCCCAAACTCTGAACACTTCCAAAGTCACTGAAGTCCCCAGTTTTCTCCCATCTAACTAAGTTCAAGCAGAAAGTTAATCAAAATAGAATTTTCCTTATTGCTAGAAATCAGCCATGATATTATAAATTAAACATTTTAAGATAGTCGACTGTGTCTGACAAAACAAAACAAAACAAAAAAACCCCCACACATGTTGTACTGACTTTTTAACTTGGAGGTTTTCAGTGAAGTAGAGTGCCATGACCTTTAGTTGAACCACTGCTTGGACATGTTATTTTTTAAAGGACATGATAGAGATTATATACTTGTGTTAATAACTCTGTTTTTTGTGTTTTTTTTTGCTATTCTTTTAAGTCATGTAATAGGCTTGTTCTAGTGTTTCTGTTAGATCCTTTTCTATGGACTGAGACTACCTGACTTGTTTGTATCTTTCATGTCAACCTTGTATTCTCATTTGGGGACCTATGACAAGTAAACGAGCCTGACTAGTAGAGAGCTTTACATAAAATGAAATGCTATAGTGCTGGGAATTCTTCTTTAATTTTAACTTTAAACTCGATCTTTCGGTTGCATGACTGACCGCCTTATTATTACCTGTACAGAGAAAGGTCCCATCGATACTGAATGTCTTAGGTCCACAGACCAAAGACAAATGCTGCCATTGTGCAGCATGGTATAATCTGTCAAGGAAATGTACAGGCATTGACAACCATTTCTTTCCTAAGTAAGGGAGTTCCACAAGAATGAAAATGAATGTCTATCACTTCTCCTTTTTACTGTATATTATATAATATCTATAATAACTTGCTGACAATGACTTTTTTCTCATTTTCCCTCTATTGTGTTGAAACACAATTTAAAGAATATTATCTATACTTTTTTATAGACCTTCCCTACTAACATTTTATGTTTATTAAACATAATACAATGAGCCTTAGATTCTTGATCTTAAAAAAATGAACAAAAGTAACTTATGACAATCAATCTCTATAGTATCTATGGGTGGCCATAATCTTTACTTTTTATTAGAGGTTCAGAGTAAAGTTTCAAACTATTTTTTTGATAGCCACATTGAACAACACTTTTTAAACATTTCAATTTTTCTCTTTTCTAGCATATCCTCATACTTTAATTCTGTATGTCAGGGGTTGGTGAACTTTTTCTCTATTGAGCTAGATAGTATGTTACAATTACTTAACTTTCCCATTTGGCACAAAAGCAGCCATAGACAATACGTAAATGAATGAGCATGGCTGTGTTCCAATAAAATTTTATTTACCAAACAGCAGGATAGATTTGGTCCATGGGCCATATTTTGCAGACTCCTGCTTTGCAAAGAATAGATATAGAATATTATCTATTATCCTATTCTTTATATAGAATATGTAAAATAGGATAGATCCTATTCTATAAGTGGTCTTGGGCAAATCATAAATATAGGATGCCAAGATATGTTGATTTAGAACAACCTTTTCAATCTTTTCAGCCACATCACTTTGGACACGTCTCTTAACCTATCTGAGCTTCCTGGTCTGTAATTTGAAGGTGTTTGCTCCAGGCGAATATTATCAAACCCTGATATTTCAAGTCACCTGAGCATGCCATGACTACTCATGAATAAATACTAAGAAACTAAATGCTGAAACTTGTGGACAGTTTTTTTTTTCTTTTTTAAATCTTAAAAATTCTTTTGCAAAATATTTTATTTTTAAATTGCTTTCCTTTGAAGAGTAAACTTTTAGACCCACTTAATAAAATTCCTGCATGGTTATAAATGAAACGCTCCATTCCCCCATAGCCTAACTTTCAATATTGAAAAGGAAGGGCATGAGGATGACTTGGCTGTGGCATCTGATACAATTTGAATGTCCAAGGTTAAGCCTGCTGTTCTGCCCAGCCAGGCTGATGCCCTCTTCCTCCCTCTCTAATTTGTCTGTACCTCTGAAAAAGAGAATGAGCTTTCAGGGAAAGATGGGCCTTTATGTTCTAAACCTTCTGAGGAATATTAGTGGCCATAGTACACGGCTACTGAGGAAGTACTCAAAAGGTTCATTTTGGTAATAATCTAGGACTCCCATTAACTAGCAGAAATGCTGATAAGAACTGCTTTTCACGGTACATTCCCTTCGTGTATTAGTGAATTTATGTGAAGTTTCTTCTATTCCTATCAGCATGTGAAACTATACAATTATCAGCAATATTTAACAAGATCTAAGATCTCCAAATTCTCTGCAGTTACCTAAGGTAATAAATTTGAATAACTGAGGGCCCATGGTTGTGAGAATGCTTCTGAAGAACATTTGCTGCTACTTTTTTTTTTTTAAACATTATATTGGGGAATTGGGAGAGGGGAACAACGTTGGGGAATCGGGGAAGGGGAACAGACAAGTTGCTATCTTTTTGTTCTTCAGTCTAGTTGCGGAGGATGTTGCTTCACTGGCCCATGTTGGTGTCATCATTGCACTCTTCTCAAATGAGGCAGATCGGTCACCGGCCTCTGAATGTCGCTCACCGTGGCTATTGGCAGCTCACGCTGGCTGCCAGCCACTCATGCTGGCTGCCGGCCACTCACTGTAGCCTATAGCAGCCCACTGCAGCAGGGGCTGCAGCCCACACTGTTACAGGGGCACGCACAGCCCAGCTCCAGGAGGAGCTGTTGTTAGCTGTAGAGGGCAGTGTCACTGGCCCTCATATGTGGGATCTGAACCGGGGTCGCTGGCATCCCAAAACCAGCTCTTAACCAATGCGCCACTCGGCCAGCCCCATATGCTGCTACTTTCAATACTAACAGTGGTCTTCAAAATCTGTTTTCTAGTAAATTTCATTATTTTACACGCTCATTTATGTTTCCCCAACTGCCCTCAGGAGCTGGATTACCTGTGAGGAACCCGAGGGCAGCTGTAGAAACATAAATGAGCATGTGAAATAATGAAATAACCTGTTTCTTTTATCTTTACATTTCTCCCTTATTTTCAATTCCAAGAATAAATCACAGAGGATAAAGAGGACACAGAAGTCACTCATTATATTAAACTTGTGATCAATTTTGTTTTGGGAAATTTATCTTAGCTTTCAATAAAGCACTATACTTTAATGAAATTTTAAAAATGTATATCTATTTTTTTGAGTATTATTTATTTTTCTAAATGTAAATGAAGTAAAGTAGGAGAGTGAAAATGGCTGTTAGTTATAGGGTGGTTGTAGCAGGGAGAAAACAAGGAGAAAGAAAAAGCAGGTTCTAGAGGTTTAACTTACAGAAGGAAGATTTCATTCCAGGTTCAATATTCTGTGGGATAGTTCTTTCTCATGAAACCCACTTTCTGTGGGGAAAGCTACATATGACAATCACTATTTCAGCTATTTTCAGCTTAGTTCTACTTATATTAAACTCAAGATGAGCTGGAATGTCAGAAATGAAAATTTCTTCTGTAAACATGCATGAAATTCAATTCTCACATTGTAATTCTAAGAATTACAGCATTTTATAAAACTAGATCACTCTAAGTATACTTACATTAAGAAAAGTACAATTTTTATATAATTAATCATTTTATATACTAAATTCCTTTGGGAGACACCATAAGAACTTAATTACAATGATCTCAGTGGAATAAATAATCTCAACTGTATTTCACTATTCACATTTTGTTCATGTCAAGTTACACAAAGGGTATTCTACTACATTTACTAAAGGAACTCTTAGTCAACCATAACTTTAATACAACTACAATTAAATGACAATAGATATTCATAATAATGTCCCCAAAGAACTAAAAAAAAAAAATCCCTAAATGCTTTTTAGAAGCTTAGAAAATTCAAATTAGGAGATCTGATGTGCTTGTACTTTGGAGTACAATTTAATGATTTAATTATAGGAGCCTACAAAAAAAAAATGTAGTGTGTTTTGTCACACATATTTAACATATGTGCTCTAAGACCATACTACTTCATAATTGCAATCAAGGTACACAGTTTTAAGCAGTGAAGTGGCAATGTTAAAAAGAATAGCTTACATTAATATCTTGTTTATTAAAAAAAGCAGGCACACTTTTGTGGAGGTTCCTCAAAAAATTAAGAATAGAATTACCATATGACCCAGCAATCCCTCTTTTGGGTATCTACCCGAAAAATCTGAAAACATTGATCCATAAAGATATATGTGCTCCAATGTTCATTGCAGCTTTATTTTTATGGTGGCCAAGACATAGAAACAACCAAAGTGTCCTTTAATAGATGATTGGATAAAGAAGATGTGGTAATAATACACACACACACACACACACACACACACAAACACACACAACGGTATATTCCTCTGCCATAAGTGTTGTGTCCAGCACGACAGAGCAGTGGGAATGGAGAAGGGACAATGAAAGGTTAAGAAAGAGAGAGACACACAAATAAGAAAAAAATGCAGTTAGTGCCAGGGGACTCCAGCCTCATGGATTGAGGTATGATTGGGCCTGACTGCTCCTTTTATTGTCTCACACATAAGAAAAGATCAATGTATCTTCCGTGGTCTGTGAGTCTCATACCAGAGAATTTAGCTCAGGGCCAAATCACCCATGCCTGCAGGCTGCCATTATAGAAGGTCCCCTGAAGTTGTTGTCATGCACCTCCTAAGAGACAGAAACTTCCTCTGCCAGAACTTACTGATAAGAATGCAAGGAGGACAGATATTATCACATCAATAGGTCATTTCACAGGCAGGCTGCCAGAACCTGAAACAAGGGGTCTACGCTCTTTTTCCTCAACTCCGTGATTCCTCCTATGGCTCCCATGTGACTGTGCCTGTCTTAGGTTGTTACTCCCTTGAGGAATCTTACCCATCATTGGCTAACCAGCCATCTTTTGGGGCCAAGTAGGGATACATAGAGTAGGCATAATATTGAAGTAATGATCTGTCTTTATGGAAAGGTGCGTGGGGGCAGGCGGGTTATTGTGTGACGACACATAAGAAAAGATGAAATAGTGCCATTTGGGACAACATGGATGGATCTTGAGATTATTACTCTAGCAAAATAAGTCACACTGAAAAAGTCCAGAACCATATGATTTCACCGATATGTGGGATATAAAACTGAAAACAACAAAGGAACAAGACAAACAAATAAAGAAACTCATAGACACACAGTAGTTTAGTGGTTACCAGAGGGTAAGTGGGGTTGGGGGAGGTAGATGAGGGTAAACGAGGTCAAATATATGGTGACGGAAGAAGAACTGACTCTGGGTGGTAACCACACAACATGATATATAGATGATGTATTACAGAATTAAATACCTGAAACATATGTAACTTTACTGACAATTGTCACCCCAATAGACTTTAATTTAAAAAAAAGCAGGCACATTTTTAAATGTGCCATTTTACATATATATAAAATGAAAACGACACTCTGACATAGATCATATCTTCTCTATTTTACACATGAGGTAGCTAAGGACCCAAAAGATTAAGAAACTTGCCCAAGAGGTGGGCCACAGAGCTAATTTGAACTGAGCCTGATCTGGCTCTAGTGTCTATGCTTCTCTACTCTTAACCATTGTGCTTTGCTGGCTCAAGAGCTTGCCTCTGTGTGTTTGTTTTAATAGTTCCATGGTTTGTCATTCTGTTTTCTATGTTATTAAATATGTTAAATATTAAACCATGGAGAAAAAAATTCTGTAATTAAGACTAATTATTTTCAGGAAATATTGTTCTTATACAATAATGTAATTGGTATTGTTGTACAAATTTAGTCTCTGAACAAAGTACAGTTAAAAGTAAATTATTCTCCCAGGAAGTTCAGAAACAAGAAAAGGAGCAAGATTTTATTTTTTTAGTGGCTGGTTTAGTTGTAATCTTAATTAGATGCAATGAAAACTCAGGAAGGAAACTATCTACATTCTTGATGGTATCTTGCCATATATAAAGCCCTAAAGCCATGGCACAATCTAGTAAAATGTGTCCTAAAAATGAAAATTTAAACCAACTCAGAGGGTCTTTTAAAATTAGCATGATAATTTTTAAACTGTAACTTAAAAATTTAAATATTCATGTTCACATTTTAAGCAAGAGGACTCAACTAAATGCCTGTGATTTACACGTAACACAATTTTAAGAAGGAATGATAGTGTTAAGAAACATTTAAATGCATTTTTCAAAAAATGGCATTTAAAGAAAAAAAAATTATGTTTAATATATGTCCTTTCAGCAAATTTTTGTAATGCATTAATTGTAATATCAAATACAAGTCATTCATATAAAACTGTCCATTTATCACATTGTAAGTTTTCAACATGATACAGATTGTGATTTCTGAAATTACATTATTCATACAGAAGATAATTTTTAAGTTCTCTCTTTTTTTACAAATCAGGTAAATGGGTTTTAAAAATTCCATCAGTCATATCTTAGGAAATATTTAAATTTCTATTTACTTGAAAATACATTTTCTCTTAGTTCTTTCAAGTGTTGAGTACGAGGTCAATTACGTTCCCAAACTCATCCTAGAAAAAGTGCTGTGCATGTACCTCATTGCTGAATATCACTATAGTCACCTTTGAAATACTCCCCTTGAGAAGCTATGCACCAATGCCAGCACCTAGTCCACCCTTCAAAGCAATTTTGGAACTCTTTTTCTGGAATGGCCATCAGAGCTATAGTCATATTACCCTTGATGTCATGAATGTCTTCCTTTCAATATTTCCTTTATCTTCAGGTAAAGAAAGAAGTCACTGGGGGCCAAATCAGATGAGTAGGAAGGGTTTTCCAATACAGTTATTTGTTTACTGGCTAAAAACTCAGTCACAGACCGTACCATGGGAGCTGGTGCATTGTCATGATGCAAGAGCCATGAATTTTTGGCAAAATGTTCAGATTTTCTGACTTTTTCACGCAGCCTTTTCTGGACTTCCAAATAATAAACTTGGTTAATTGTTTGTCCAGTTGGTACAAATTCATAATGAATAATCCCTCAGATCAAAAAAGTTAGCAACATCGTTTCAACAAGTTTGCAATCTTAATTGTCAGACCGCATATATATATATATATATATATATATATATATATATATATATATATATATATAAAGAAACTTGCAAAAAAGTACTTCCTCATCAAAAAATGATTTTACTTCTCATTAACATGCATGGAAAGTAACAAGTATATATATTCTCATATGTATGTAAACACAAATTACTCTGCCCCAAATGAGCAGACTAATCACAGTATAGTAATTATCACTATTTTTTATTCATTTATTCACTTGTTTATGGTCCATCTTGCCAATGAAGCACTAATTTCTATGATGTCAAGAGTTAATACTGTCCAATTTTTCATTACCAGCAACTAGCACTTGCTAGGCACATAACGGATGCTGAATAAATGTAGATTAATTGAATGAATGAGTGAAGAAACTAATGAGAAAAGGGGAAATGAATAATTAAATTTTACTAATAATTTCAGGTATATCTGGCTTTTGCGAAAAGAAAATCATATTGTTTAAAAAAATAATTTGGGTACAATATAATGACTTTTATCACAAAATAATTATGTGATAATGCAATAAATTAATAAAATGAACTACAACATGAAACTGTAGAGAAAGTGGTCTGAACAATTCTATTTTCCAAAATTCTTTGCTAATGTGACTAAAGCAACCATAATTCATGATCATATTAATTAAAAAAGAGAAACATTTAAAAGAAATTTATGTAAATTGACTAACTTGTAAACAATATGTTCATACAGACAGAATTATCAGTACATAAATATTCCAAGAGGTAGAGAGAAATACTTTCTCATTTTCCAATGAAACATACATTTGAACATCTGAGCTACTAGGATTATAATATGACAAAAATCATAAAGAAAAAGATGCTTAATGGCAAATTATTAAAAGGGAAGGAATGTATACTGCTAAGAATCCCACCTATATATTTTTCTTTTTCGTATTTAATTTTACCAACTACTAATTTCTAGCCCTATTCTTTAATCCATAATTTGTATTTCATATTTATATATCTATTTGAAGTATCTGTATAGAAGCTCATGAAATTTATATAATTAACCATTAATGTATGCATCCAATAATTAATGTAATCAAAAGCATATATTATATAATATTGTATCAATAAATACTTCACATAAAATAAATTATAAAATAAAAATAGAGTTTAGCATTCTTATTTACTAATCTGCCAACTTTCAATAAGCACAGAATTTACACTTTTATTGTTCTTTGAAATTAAAGTTAAAATGATAATCCTAGTGACTCTTAGTGACTATAACAGTTTAGCATGTCAAAGAATGGGCCAACTGATGTGAAAATAATGTTATTTTATAATTAAGTCAAAACAACATTACACTAATACAGGAAATAACTATGATTTACGAATAGCCCTACAACTGATCATACTTTTTTTATGCTTTTAATTTAAATATCTCAACATTCTAGATGACATCTTTCTGTTATTAATAGGGAATTGGTGATGGTGTAGTCTCATTTAAAATCTAATTAATTTCTAAGACATTTTGTACTAAAGTAAAGTAATAACTCTTATGTTTGGGTAAGAAAAAAATGATTTACAAGGCTGCCTATTCTTGACATTTATTTTATGGAAAATCTACCATTAATCAAGTAATTTCATTTAAGTACTTATAAAAATATCATGCAGCTATGGTCAATATATTATTTAATAATAGATGAGTCATTAATTTCCATCTATAACAATAATAAATAATAAATAAATAATTTAAACCCCATGTACTAAATAATTAAATGTATATGTTGGAAAGTTCATGATTATGCCTTTGTCCTGTTTTGAATGAGTTCCATGGCCTTTAAGAGATTAATTTTCCAGGTCCCTTGGCTATTTCAGACTTTTGACAAGTTTATTCAAGTAGAAAATATTAAAGACCTTAAAAGAGGAAAAGCAAACTGTAGAACCATTTCTCTTTGTAAAATATAAAGACAATTGATATTTTCAAATACTATATTAAGGAAACTATTTTATAAATTGTGAAGTTTTAGTGAACTATGAAGTGTACATCTATAAGCAAGCCCTTAAAAGAAGAAAAACATTCTTAGACTGACTTAGTCACAATGTCATGTTTGTATATCATATATCTTAGCAAATCAAGTACTTCTACAATTGCATTATTTGAATATTCACAAAATTTCAACATATTGTATCACCTAATTTGGTGGGTTTCTTTTTAATTTTCTAAGAAATTGTATAATTTGGAATGCATTTAGAGAGTGGATTATTAACACCTACTATCACTGAACTATAGATATGGAAGTGGTTATCAAAACTTTTGCTATTAAAAAATAAGCTTTAGGGCTGGCCAAGTGGCACACTGGTTAAGAGCTGGTTTTGGAATGAGAGCAGCACTGGTTCGGATCCCACATATGAGGGCCAGTGACACTGCCCTCTACAGCTAAGATGATGAACAACAGCTCCACCTGGAGCTGGGCTGTGCGCGCCCCGGCGACCGTGTAGGCTGCAGCCCCTGCTGCAGTGGGCTGCCATAGGCTATAGTGAGTGGCCGGCAGCCAGCGTGAGCTGCCAATGGCCGCAGTGAGCGACCATCCAGAGGCCGGTAACCCATCTGCCTCATCCAGGAAGAACGCAATGAGGATACCAACATGAGCCAGTGAAGCAACGACCTCCGCAACTAGACTGAAGAACAAAAAGACAGCAAATTGTTTGTTCCCCTTTTCCAGTTCCCCAACACTGTTCCCCTCCCCCAATTCCCCAGTAAAATCTTTAAAAAATAAAAAAAAAATAAAAAAATAAGCTTTATCTCTGATTTGCCTTGAACAAAATATGAACATATGGTTGCCACAAAAGTCTTTTCTAATGTATACTAAAACATAGCATTTCTTAAACTCATCATTTCAGAATTTAGTTAAAAATTGTACTCTTCTTAATATAATCATCACTCAACCTAATGCTTTATAAAATTATGTTATTCACCAACTTATAAAGTAGAAGGCAAATTTAGAGACGGTTTTCAATTTTCCTTTTAAGACATCTTTAAAGACAGGACTTTCTGATAATAGCTAAAATAAGTCCTAGTATATGCAACTTACACAAATGTGGAGTGATGATGTTGAATTTGAAATAATTTTACTCTACCTTTAATCAATGTTTCCCTTTAGTCTGCTACAAAGAAAAAAATAAACAGGCACATTCACAAACATTGCTTTTGTACCATTACTTTCACTTGTTCCTAGAAGTCCTGTCCAAAGTATGTTGCAGGCTCTCAATCTTTCCTCCAAATCTCATAGCTGTTTTAACAAATGTCCCATCTCTCTGCCTCTCTGTGTTACATTCTTGGTAAGTTTTTCAGTTCTGCCATCCAGTTCACTAATTTTCTCTTAGACTATGTTCAGTCTAGAATTTATTCTATCTAGAAGTTTTATTTCAATAAAAATTGTTATATTTCTGAAACTTTCACTTGGTTCTAGTCATGTCTAAATTACTTGTGTTTCCTTTCTATTTTTTGTTTCATCATTTTTGTTCTTTATTCATGAATATTATATTATTCCTTAAAATTAATTTCATCTTGGACACGTTCTTGTGAACATCTGCTTAGTTTGCTTGTGTATTTAGTAATCTTGGCTTGCAAGCTTATTTGAATAGACGGAATGCCCCTTCTACCAACTCCTTTCTCTCTCTTTCTATCTTCCCTATTTTTACTCCTCTGTATTTTAGTTGTTTCCACTTAGCTACCTAATGAGTTAATCCAAACTAAACCATAAAATAGTTTCTTCTTTATAGTAATATCAGTGATAATACAGGTCCAGTCACTAAACAATTGAGCAACTCAATTCATTTCCAATCAAAAAAAAAAAGTGATGTACTGGTATTCTCAACTACTTTGGTCTACAGCGTCTTACAAAGCCATAGGCCCAGGCTCACGATCACAACCATAATTCTATCTTCCTTTCCGGAATGGAATTGGATTAGGCAAGAGTCATTCTGATCCCAGACATGAAGCAGTAAGGCTACTCTCTCTAGTTTCAAGGATTTCATAGAGATTTTTTTTAGACCATCTGACTCAGCAGCTGGACCCTAGCATACTGTAGCATTAGACTCACGCACAACTTTGTGTCTCTGGTCTATAAAGATATTGATCTTGTTTCTGAGTCCAGCTATATCTTTAGATTTTCTTTATTTTAACCTTTCACTGCTATTGTTTGGAGCAAACGTAGTGCTTTAAACATGAACTCATTGTACTATCCCAACCAGAATGCAGGCTATTATTAGAAACACATAGATAATAAAAATTATAAAGCACCATGAAGTTAAAATATTATAAGACAAAATGGTTTTAGAAAAGATGTCTATATAAATGTCTTTATCTGAGAAAGAAAAAACTGGTATACTGAGATTTGAAACAGAATTCTGATGGACATTCTCTGGTCTAATTCACCTGGGCAAACTCATTCTGTATTGATCTGAAGGAAGAACAGAAGCTTGGGAAATAGTTCAGACTCCACCTGAACTGCTGTATTCCTATTCAACGCCATCTGCCTTCTTAGTTCATCTTACAGCCTCTCTCACCTGGGCGATTGCAACAGTCTCCTAATTAGTCTCTGATTACCAGTTTCTCTTCTTCCATCACCAGAAGAATTCTTATTCTAATAAAAATGATCACTGCAGATCTGTGCATTAAAAATTCCAATTGTACCCTGAGCTTACAAGAAAGAATCTGACTTCCTAAGCATGACACTTAGGCCTTTACAATCTGACCCCCAACCTACCTCTATGGCCTCAATGTGTGGCACTGAACCTCAAGTGCCTTCTTTGTCAGCCAAAACATACCTAACATAATGCTTCACTCTAAGGCTATAGGTCTTTCTCCCTACCAGCTCCTCTACCCGAACTATTTTCTTTTATCCCTAATACAGTCTCCTCAGCAACCCCTCCCTTTCCCAATGGCCTAGAAAATTCTTACTTCCTAAACACCCAAGCCAAATAGCTTCCTTTTCTGCATGACCCAGAACTTGATTACACCTCATCTGAAGCATTTATCAAATTGTATTAACTATTTAGAAACAAATAATTTCAACTAAGACCTTCTAGACAGAATCCTTGTCTTATTCACCCCAAGATCTGCAATGTTTATCTTTAAGTATTAGTTGAGCTTTTTACTCATTGAGTGCAAAAACAATTTTAAAGGATCTGATATTTAATCATTCATAAGGTTTTATAATATAACTACCCTCTTAAAAGTGTTCAGTAGTCTAAGCCTACTACTTAGAAAAAGGAAGGTAGTCATCTTTACATGTACACATTCACAGCACATTTTTCAAAGCATTTAGATAAAAGTGAGTGTGACTTTGGACCTGTCACTGGACCCTACAGAAAACTATGTTTCACAATATAACAAATATGCAAGGCAATAATTGAAGGATGGAAGCACTCTGCTGACAATTAGCACTGGGACCACTAGAAAAGGGTGTCAGTGACTTTGCTGAAGGTCACTCGTTTGATGATGAAGTGGATGGAGCTACTGAGAGAGCACAGAGCCCAGAAGCAGCAGCTCCAATTTGTTTAAATATTCATTGTGAGCCAAGGGCTCTGCATATCTGTGTTATTTAGTTGTCATCACAGACAAACTCCATAGGCAGCTATTATTTCTCTCAGTTTACAGGCCAGGAAAATAAGATTTATAGAGGATAAATATGCCAAAGTCTCATAGAAAGTGACTAAGCCAAAATTTGAACCCAGGTCTATCTTACTCCAAAGCCAGTGCTTTGACTTCTTGTGAGGAACAGATTTAAGGAGAAAAAAGATGCAGTAGAGACTGTCAGCCCATCAGTACAAAGTTGATTAAAGATGACCTCAAAGAACTAATTAAAGCAAGTGATGAGAATGATGACAGGAATAAGGGGAGCAAACTGAATTTATCAGTATGGCATCAGGAATCAAGCCATCACCCTGAAGCAAGAGTAACATAGTTTATGTTCACTCGATTGTAGATCAAACACAAAGTACAAATGAAAAATTTATTAAATTCATTCCAAAACTTTTATGGGAACATCTTTGGAAAGAGTCACAGTGGTTCTCAACCACCAAGCCTTTTCAGAATCTTCATCTACTATCCTGGAAAGAATAACTCCTTCATCACTATGACATCCCTGGCACATCCACTGGGGTCACCCCCTTTTCAACAAATTGTTCTTTTCATTCTTCTCTGGAGTCACCCATTGATAAGCCACCCAGAAATGAAGTTACGCATTGTACTACTGCTGTGACCAACAAGTAAAGGTGACAGCAAACATTCAACCCCAAAGATCCTTGTCTCTAAACCAACTGCACAGCCTGGACTGCTGTGCTCAGCCTGCGGGGGTTGAGATAAGTGTGTACTGATGGGACAATTGGTTTTCTTTGCACCATTTTTCATAAATGTAATTCATGAAAATATGAGTGAATCTAAGAACAATAACATTCAATCTAAGAACAATAACAATGACAAAATACCTTGTATTTTATATCACATATTTAATATTGTTTCTACAATTCTATACTATCTTATTCTCTCAATGCTTCTGATTTTTGATAGTACTTTTCATTAATATATTGATATATTTCTATGGAAATTGAAAAATAATAATTTTAAAGATCACAGTCATTTTTGTAGTGGAAAATGAACAGTTAACAGTGTCATGACAATTCTCTCAACCTCAGCTTAGCCCACGGTGATACAAAGAGAGATATTACAAAATCATGGATACATCACCCCGAAGTATATTCTTAAACATAAAAGGCATATGTAGGCAGATATTTTAGCCAAATCAAATCAAGTGTGACAGCCAGTGATAGAAGCCTGGAGAATGAGAGTTTTAATAGGTGTTTAATAAATACCTGTTTGCACTGTGTTTTGAGATGAGGGAAAATATACTACTCTATTCAATCATTCAAGAGTATCAAATATAGGTGTCTGTCATATAATATATAAAAAAGATATGTATTCTTCCCTTGTTGGTCTCTCCTTTCCTTCTTTCAGAATGAAGGAGAATAAAGGTCGAGGAAATGAGTCATAAATGTTTTTCAAGACTAAGTATATTCAGAAAAGTTCATGTGTCTTAGTCAGGGAGTTCAATTATCAAGAAATACAAGAAGGAAAGAAAATGTCAACTCTGAAGAGAAAGGCCTTCAGTGTTCCCTAAAAGGATTCCACCTTAAGCAGGACACTGCCATCTTGTAGCATTTTGATTCAGTGAGTTCCGATACATGATCCATTCCTAACGTAATAGAATAAAGTGTGAACTGGAGTGGGAATCGTTTCCAAAATTTTACCGTGGGGGTAAACTGATTCTACTTGAATTTTAATGTTGTAGGTGTAATTCTTTTTATATCTTAATTTGTATATTC
The DNA here is from genome assembly GCA_033961575.1 of Aselliscus stoliczkanus. Classification (NCBI taxonomy): domain Eukaryota; kingdom Metazoa; phylum Chordata; class Mammalia; order Chiroptera; family Hipposideridae; genus Aselliscus; species Aselliscus stoliczkanus. The sequence goes on along the minus strand of CM066734.1, from coordinate 91,088,955 downwards.
ACATGTTAAGACAAGTCAATCAATTACCTTCTAATAAAATAAATTATTCAAACAATTAAAATTGTCCTTGATTTCTAAATGAATTAAAAAGTGATAGGTAACCAAAGATCACTTTAGTAATTGTGATATTAGAAATGCATGCCCAAAATATATTTCTATTTGGTCTCTGTTCATGGTTCCTAGCTCAAATCTTTCCAAACCGTTGAAATCTCCTGAACTATATTAAAGCAATGAGCATCATTTGTTATAATATTTGCTCTCTTGTCCTCATTTCCTGAAAATGCTTTAGAGCCATAAAAGTAAAACAGGGTCTTGTTTTTTTATAACAAGCTCCTTTCCACCACAATTTTTATGTTTATTTTATGTTAATGAAGGTGACTTTAGAAAGCACCTAAGGATGGAGGCTGGTTGCCAGGGAAACCAACCATATATAGAGAATTGGCCTTTCCAGTCCACCCCTGATTACCAAGGAGGGTGAGGAGCTAGAGTTTGAATCAATCACCAATGACTAATGAGTTAATCATGACTATGTAATGAAATTTCCATATAAACCCAAAGGGAGGGTTTGGAGGGCTTCCAGGTTGTGGAAATGGTACATTTCCACCTGCCCCCTGGCCCCAAGCTTCACAATGACAGAAGTACAGGTAACAGCCTGGGCTTGTGACTGGTATCCCGAATTGGAGGGGGTCTCTGGAGCCTCCGATGTGTAGCAGCTTAGTCAGAAACATAGGTAACAACCTGGGCTTACAACTTGTGCCTGAAGTGAACGGTGGCCTGTGGGGCTGCCCTTTTACCTGTGGAATCTGATTCTATCCAGGCAGATAGTGTCAGAATGTAGCTGAATTCTTGGATACCTTGCTGGTGTCTGAGAATTACTACTTCTTGGTGTGGGGAAGAATTAGGTCCAGGAACTCAAAAGAAAACTAAGCATCATATATATAGATGTCAAGCATCCTCTATTTTTTAATGAATAATTTTTACTGTAGGTTTTAGTGCTTTAAATAAAAGTTATATTTAATTTCTACTATTGTGATGTTTTTATTTTGAGCCCCTAATAGTTTGTTTTATTTATAACATAGTATATCCTACCCTTATTATGCTAAGTAAAAATCCACCTGTTATTAGCCACCTCATCCTTAATTGGATTGGAAAATAATTTATTTAATGTATTTTTGGTTTATTAGTAATAAAAATGATAGAAATAGAGTTCACGTGGCTGATTTGGTTGCAAGCCTTCAGAAAGGACTCCCTTTCTGCTTCCTCAACTAATTTAATATGATTTTGATTTGTGTTTCCATTTTATATTCTAAGACTTCATTGATATTTACTTCATATCATTTCACATCTAATTATTTTTACATTGGGGGTGCCAAAAAAAAAACCATATACAAGTGGACACTTGGGTCAATGTTGCTCAAGCAATAGTTCATTGTAATTGGAAGTGTCTGGATGCTGATGGTAACCACTTTGAGCACCTCTTGTAATCGCAGAAGTCAAACATGACTTGTATGCATCTTTTGTTATTGGTATTTATGGAGCATTACAATTTTAATACAGTTTTCCTTTCTTTTGGCACCCTCTGTATTTTCCTAATTTCCTGAAGTCTAGCTGAACCAAAGCCCTACAACTATGGACATACAGAAGAAGCCACCTCAAGACTGGTAGGTGGGGCAATGAGGCAGAACAGACTGATGTCATCATCAGTAGACAGCTCTTAACAGTACTTTGATGATAAGAGTACAGTACTCTCCCTTATCCACAGTTTTGCTTTCCACAGTTTCATTTACCTGCAGTCAATAATGGTCCAAAAATATTAAATTGAAAATTCCAGAAATAAACAATTTAAATTGCGTGCCATTTGGAGCAGTGTGATGATATCTTATGCCACTGAGCTTGTCCTATCCTGAATGTGAATCATCCTTTTGTCTGATGTATCCACGCTATCTATACTTCATTCAGTAGCCATTTTCCTTATCAGATTGACTGTCGTAGTGCAGTCCTTGTGTTCAAATAACCTTTATTTTACTTAGTAATGGCTCCAAAATGCAAAAGTAGTGATGCTGGCAGTTTGGCCAAACTGCCAAATATGCCAAAGAGAAACTGTAAATTGTGAATAGAGTACAATAAGATATTTTGAGAGAGAAAGACAGAAGGAGAGAGGGCACAGCCCCACAACTTTTATTACAATATTTCCTCTAACATAGTAGAGGTCTTCAACTTTTTCTGTATTCCTGGTGTACTTGTGAATATAAGAATACTTCACCACAAACTTGAGAGAATTCCATTAAATTATTTAATGGAATAAGTTACTTGCTTGCTTAGTTGTCCTTCAGTCCTATTCTTCTGTTTGAGACAAACTGTTTACTCTCTTAACTTACACAATTATAAGATAAATTTTTTATCGTCTTGCTGATATTTTTTCTTTGAAAAAAGCTTGACTTTATGCAACACCTTTTACCTTTTAATTCCAAGAAGTATACACTATTCTACCTCTTGATTTTTATTCAAAGACCTGAAGGAGTAAAGCTTATTCCTTCCAGACTTGACTTTCATCCATGACCATGAGATGCTTCTTGTGTTACCAGGGAGGCTTAACCTTTCATTGTCATGTTATATGTTTTGTGGCAGCCAGGACGCCTAGGCACACAAAGAAGAGCCACTTTGATCTGGTTCCAGGGTTGACACCCAAAATACACAAATGAAAGTTTACAGTTTACTTTGAAAGATCCACAAACAAAACTTTCATGGAAATAGGATATGATACAATATAATGTGATATTTGTTACAATTTTAAAAGAGCTTAACTCTTAGACATCTGAGGTTATATCAACCAGTCAAAGGAAATAGCTCTCCTCTCCTGGAGAGGGTTATTAACCAAATATTAGATAATTAAGGCTCATTACCAGCTCCCTAGCAGCTGAAGAAATGAAGCTGAGGGTGACCCCCAGGGAGCTATACTTTGAAGGAGGCACTGACAGTCCAGACACCCACCCAGCTGAGCATACTCCACTCCATGACCACAAGCACTAATGCAGTTTATTTCAGTAATGTCCTAAAGTTCTTGCAGAGCTTGCTGAATGAAAAGGGAAGACATAAATTACTTCTGAACTATCATTGCTAGAAGTATGCATGCCAACTTTAGGGTGAATCAGTGGTGTCCATTTTCTATTCCAAAGTAGACACATGGAAGTTAGGTATTAAAATATTCCTGAAGTTTTACTTTGTAAAGAAGTTTGACTTCCACTAACACATTTTTTTTACAAATAGATGGAAAGATTAGATCAAAGTAAACACATTGTTATTTATTCTGCACTTGTACAAGTTTGTTTCCATATCACTATTGACCTAGCCAATGAACAATGTTTCAGCAATAGCCAATTCTGTATTCTGTTTGCAGTTCCCTAAGTTCAAATCAGAGTTCCCAAAGTCTAGTAGACTAATTTGCTCATATAACTAAAAATTAGCCTCTTCAGTGCTCAGTATTAGTCAAAATTTATTGCCTACCCAGAGGGCAGAAAAGAGTTAATGCAATAAAAACAGAGAGATTTTCAAATAATGTATTTTATTAAAATAGAAATGAAGTTTTAATACTCTCTTTATCACTGAGGAAATCTATAATATAACATGGTATTTAAAATATAATTAGTTGATAGACATTTAAATATATCAATGAAGCAATGGGAAACTTGAGACTACAATTAAGTATACTGATTCATAAAGATTTAGCATAAACGCAACCAAAGGTGTCTCCTGCACGTTGACACTAAAATCGTGTTTTTTCTCTTCTGATTAGAAACCATTTCAAAACATTTCAACTTCAAATAATATTTTAACAGCTAGTGTGTGCAATGCTTTCATAAAATTTTTGATAAATGGGACTACCTCATTGAAATTCAAGATGTCTAACCACATTTAGAAAGCTGCATTGCCAACAATTGTCCACATTTAATCTTCCAAGTTAAAAAAAAAAGCATTGTCCCTGATATCCTCTAACTTCTCTGTCACACAAATTACATTAACTCTGCCTCCTAAGCTTTCCGTGGTGCAGCCAAGCTTCAGAGTATCAGACTCATCTTCTCTTGAATATCTGTGATGTCTAATACATCAAGGTCTCCTTTTCAATAGAAGTGCCTTAGTTTAGAGTTGGTGTCTCACCCCATCCATGGATTGTCTGTCATCTCTATTAAATCTGGAGCTACTAGAATCTGGCCATCATTAGTCACACAAACACACCTCTTAGAACGCCGCTGTCAGGAACACACTTTCTATTTGTTTTGCATCACCACTTAAGACTTAAAATATTCTAAGGTGGTAGTTAATTTTAATCAGAATTCTTCCCATTAAGATAGAAAGAATAGCATAATTTCAGTGAAAACTGAAACTAACATTTGTTGGGGGTGAATTTAACATGTAAATGGATGATGTTCTATATACAGAGAGGAAAAATGAAGTACAAAAGACAAATGTACTTAACAGATTGTCAGGGGCCTACAAACAATAACATCAGTTCACAAAACCCAACTCCATACAAACTGGGAAACAACTCTAATACTTAAAATAATCGGAGAGAATGAATGAAACAGGTGCCTGCCTACTTTCTATGGCCAAGGTAGAGGGAAGAGCACAGCCACCAGTGATCACAGTTAAAAAGGGGAGACAGACTTAATCCCCCATCATTTGTGCCTCCATCAATGGTGCTTTGGTCAAGCATTAGTCTGTAGGTGTGGATGGATTGTGAAGTGCAGTTAGTTGCAAAGCACCATCATCTTAAAGGACAAACAATGTTGAACTGAAAGACAATGGTTCTAAGACTGTGCACACCTAAGCCCCAATCCCTGATGACCTAATTCCGCTTTCTACAAGAGCAACCTAGGTGATTCTCATGCAGGTGATATGTGAGCTGCTCGTTTTGTAAAATATCACTATGGGGTATGTGTGCATATTGGTAAAACATACAAGGCCCGCTGCAATTTGGAAAAGGGGGAACAAGTGCTTCCATTTGGCCTGATTGACATTACATATGTGGCCTAGTTTTAAAAAGAGGATGAAAGAAACCATGTAATTTGGGTTTATAATGAATTGAATTGGATGAATGGAGTTGTTTAAATTCCTTGTAGACATGATAGGTGCTGACATCAGTTTTACAGATAAATGATTTGGGCAATGATAACAAAAATATGTACATTAATGCATTAATTATCTTTAGAAAATGAGAGTTTCCCAAAAAGACATGCTGCCAATAAACTGGAAGCTCTGTATATTTTAATAATTTCTATAGATCTTCCTCAAATGGATTTTCTACTTCTCGCTCCAACAAATATACTAGACAACATTGAAACTGGTATAGCTGACTTACATCATCCAAGTGAACATGTACCACTGGCTTACGGTAAAATATCCAGAGTTAATATCCCCATTCTGCCACCTAGTAACTGTGCAGAAACTGCATGCCTTACATGCTACGCTTTAGCATACTTATTTGTGAATAGATAACTACCTTGTGTAGGGTTGTGGGAATTAAATGTGATAATGCATGTGAAACAGCCTAATAACACGCCCAGCACAATGCTGTTCCTTTTCCTATCTCTCCTTGGCTATTAGTCTTTCCTTTCTCACCAGTGTATTTAATTCTTTTAGTTTGATGCTTCTTATATTCTAAGGTGAATAAAATAGATAAACAAGCTTATTAAAAACCATATGTTATGTGGAGAGACTTGCAGTGAGATCCCAAGGTGACAATGCCAGGGTCTGGGATATTCAGAGGCATTTCATACTTAATTCAGAGGATTGACAGTATTAAGTTAAATCTCTATTTAAATGGAAGTAGTATTGGAACACTTTAAATTAAACCACAGGAGACTATTTAGTATAAGAATTATTTGGATATACAAATAAGGATATATCCATTTTCACAAATTATTGATATAAAGATTTCACAAACATAATAATAGCAGCAATGTATATCCAGCCTTATAGATGGATGAGGTAGTCTCTATAAATAAAGATACTAGTTGATTAGGCTCGAAATGGATAATTTAGGTTTTTCTCTCATCAAACTCTAATGGTAATCATTTCTAGAGAATTCGCACTGTGCTTTTGAGATAAATTATTTTAGCAACAAGCTGAGTTAATCCATCCTTCTAAGTTTTAGGCTCTGATTTTTAGTTTCCTGTGTTATTTTTCTCCTTAGGGTAAAGAAGAAAAGGGAAGGCAGGGTAAGAAACACAGTATAGGAATAGAGCAATTCTATATTTCCTTTCTGTTCTGGAAAAAATAAAATATAATGTCTTGCTAATAACTGTGGATGGCTAATTGTATTCATGTATTCTTAGCTGTATCAGTAATTTAAAAACAATTGACATGTACTTTCTCCTTGAGGGACAACAAAAACAAAAAAACTGATGGGGCATGACCATTTTTGTGATTTGTGAAGTTCACACAGTATTCATTCATTCACGTAGTTCAGTTTCAGGACACTGATCGAAGCCTTTTCCCTGGCATTCAATAGCATCAGGCCAAATATGCTTGTATTTGAAGAATTCTCTGCCTGGGATAGTGTATGACATGGGCAGTAATGACACAGTTCCTTATTCTCATTGCTTAAATCAAGACCTATTACAGTGAGTGGTAGCACTATGGGTTAATGCATTTGGTTTCTGGCTCCCCTTTCATCCTCTGGTTAATGGGGAGTTAAGAGACCAAGTTCCCAAAACTTTCAAGAGGGTTTGCTCAATGGAGTTCAAATATGAGGCTAAAAGCAAATGGCAATTTTTTTTGAACCCTGCTTCCTACTAATAATCCCAACCCAGGTGTGGCCTGCATTTGATAAAACATTAACTTTGTTCTCTATGTAAATAAAATGGTGGCTGTCCAGGTGCACCTGCTATGGTATTACGAGCAACCACAAAGTTATCAGCGTGTAACACAGAAAAAATAAACAGAACAAGTGTGCTAAGAGGCACAGTTACATTGCTGTTGTAGATTATGTAGACAGTTAAATCTTTCTGTCACGTAAGTCTAATAATGCAATTACTGAATATAATGTATATCTCATATGGAAGCTAATTTCTCCAAGATTCCCATACCATCCTCCAATTTAGGTTTCTAAATTATCTCACAATGACATAACTAGAAGATATTGAAAAGTACTATAAAGAAAAAAAATAGTGTTACTAAATGAATATGGAATGGGCTACGGTTCCTCCTAATTTCTTTTGTGAAATGACAAAATGACATTTATTACTGACAGGTGTAATTTCACCCCTACTTGAAAGGCCATGACTTTAAAAGGAGATGAAAGCCTCCAGCTGATGAATGAGGGAAGAAAAGTCTGACAGGAATAACATGAAGGTCTCACGGGACATGAGTCATGTGGTCCTGCGGTTTACCATTTGGCCATGAAGTTACAAAGATTTACAGTGTGCTCTGAAGGGGTTTGGAGCCGTTTATTTGCATTTACTTCTAGAGAACTGATAGAACAACTTTGTGAAACTACAAACAGTGTGACCAGCTCATCCAACAACTGATAATGACATAATGGCTACAGGCCACCCAGAGCAACTTAACCATGACTGATGAAACCCTCTTGCCAGGAAGTTTCTGGGCTAATAAGAAGATTTAAGCTAGCAAATCTTATAGCAAATGGATATAAAAAGCCTTAATAATTATCATTGAACATGAACCATGGGTTTACATTTAGAAACGGGCTTATATCACTTTGTAGATTTTATAGTATTAAAAATAAGGTCCCAAAGGACCTTTATAGATGTAGATCCATTCTGATAAAACCTTAAGATAAAAGGTCTCTAAATTATATTAATTAAACAACATATTATATGTTCCATACTATGATTATTAAGGCATTGGGCTTGGAAACTGTTTAAGAACACTAAAAATGTAAAGGAGAAAAGATACAAGTGTGAATTACTATAATAGAAAAAAGGAATGTGATGACTGTCATAGGAAAGATATAAGATAGAATGGGAGATAAAAATAAGTGGTTATTGCTCTTTAAGCATTAAATTAGCATACCATCTTGTTAGAATTTACTCTCTTTGGGGAGAAAATATTTGCAAACCATATACCTAATAAGAAGTTCAAGAGCAAATTAAAAAAAAAATTATTTGGTTAAAAATGGACAAATGATCCAAATAGATATTTTTACAAAACAAACATACAAATAGCTAGCATGTATGAAGAGGTGCTCAACATCAATAACCATCAGGGAAAAGCAAATTGAAACCATAATGAGACATCACCTCATATCTGTTAAAATGGCTATTATCAAAAGTCAAGAGATAAGTGTTGGTAGAGTATGCAGAGAAAACCCCTGTACACTGTTGGTGGAAATGTAAACTGGTACAGCCATTATGAAAAACAATATGGAGGTACCTCAAAAAACTAAAAATAGTATGACCATACAATTCAGGATTCCCACTTCTGGATATATATCTATCTGAAGGAGATGAAATCATTATCTCAAAAAGATATCTGCTTGGGCCAGCCGAGTGTCATGTTGATTAAGAGTTGGCTTGGGATGTCAGCTCTGAGCAGCAGGGCCCAGTTCAGATCCCACATATGACACTGCCCTTCACAGCTAAGATGGTAAACAACAGCTCGACCTGGAGCTGGGCTGCTGTGAGTTGCCAGCAACTGCATAGGCTGCAGCCCCTGTTGTAGTGGGCTGCCGTGAGCTACCATGAGTGGCCAGCAGCTGGTATGAGCAGCCATCCAATGGCAGGAGACCGATCTGTCTCACCCAGGAAGAGCGCAATGATAATATCAACATGGGCCAGTGAAACGACGTCCTCCACAACTAGACTGAAGAACAAAAGGACAGCAACTTATCTCTTCCCCTCCCCTGATTCCCCAATAAAATCTTGAAGAAAAAAAAAGATATCTGCACTCCCATGTTTATTGCAGCATTATTTATAATAGCCAAGATATGTAAAAACACAAAGTGTCCATTAACAAATGGGTGGATAAAGAAATTGTGGTATATATATATATATATAATATTTCACTGTATAGTATGTGTGTGTGTGTGTGTGTGTGTATGTTATCAGCCACAAAAATATTGTTATGGAATATTATTCAGCCTTAGAAAGAAGGGTATCCCTGTCATTTGCAACAATATGAGGTGAACCTCAAAGACATTATGCTAAGTGAAACAAGTCAGACACAGAAAGAAAATTACTGTATTATCTCATTTATATGTGAAATCTTAAAATAGTCAAACTCACAGAAGCAGAGTAGAATGGTGGTTGCCAGGGGCTGTGGGTGGGGAAAATGGGGAGATATGAGTCAAAGGGTACAAACTCAGTTATAAGATGAATAGATTCTGGAGATCTAACACAGTATGGTAACTATAGTAAATAACATTGCATAGTAGGCTTGTAATTTTCTACATGAGTAGATCATGAGTTTCCATCAAACAAACAAACAAAAAATTAAGTATATGCAATGGACCTGTTAATTAACTTGATTGTGGCAATTATTTCACAGTGTATATTATGTCATCACATTATACACCTTAAATATATACAATTTTTATTTGTCAATTAAACCTCAATAAAGCTGGAAAATATTCTTTTTTTTCTCTTAAATATGCCTCTTTTATTTATTTTTTATTTTTTATTTTTTTATTTTTTTGATTTTTTTTTTTTATTGGGGAATTGGTGGAGGAGAACAGCGTTGGGGAATCGGGGAAGGGGAACAGACAAGTTGCTGTCTTTTTGTTCTTCAGTTTAGTTGCGGAGGATGTTGCTTCACTGTTGGTATCGTCATTGCACTCTTCCCGGATGAGGCAGATCGGTCGCTGGCCTCTGGATGTCGCTCACCGCGGCTATTGGCAGCTCACGCTTGGCTGCCAGCTGCTCACGCTGGCTGCGGGCCACTCACTGCAGCCTATGGCAGCCCACTGCAGCAGGGGCTGCAGCCTACACCATCGCCGGGGCTCGCACAGCCCAGCTCCAGGTGGAGCTGTTGTTAGCTGTAGAGGGCAGTGTCACTGGCCCTCATGTGGGATCCGAACCGGGGCCGCTGGCATCCCAAAACCAGCGCTTAACCAATGCGCCACTCGGCCGGCCCAAATATGCCTCTTTTAATAATTTCAGTATTATGTCCAGTTGGAGGGGACTGGAGGCTCAGATGAGTTCAAGGATATTCACTCCAGTGAAATCAGTGTAATGTCTTCTATGAACAAAGGGCAGACTCTAATTTCCGTTTGTACCTTACTGGTGTTACTTATTTTTATCAGAGCTTTTATAAAATCAAAGACATTGTTAATATGATCAAAAAGAGGCACTAAAAAGAGGAACTGAAATCTCTTCAATTAATATATTACTTAGAACTACTTCATAAAGTATGAAGATAAAATAAGTATACAAATTGTCTGAAAATCCATAGCTATTAATGAGTACTGTTCAGCCTTTTTTTAAGTTTAAACTTCCCATGGGTAAAATGGTGCCTAGATAGGATTCAGAGAAGGATAGAACTACTAAAATGCATTTGATTTGTTAAAACACAGTTCATAATTTTGGGCTTCTTTCCACTTTACCATTTTTGAGGGTCATTTATGGACTATTCAAACAAAATTATTACTTTACCAGACAAAACCCCTTAGTGGGCACAGGGATATGGTGAAAAAAAAAATCACAGAACGTAACATACAAACATGCAGATATATAGACAGACTATGTATCACTGGAAAACTACCAAAACATACTGTTAGATATAAAATATAAATTATAAGAAATTCCACTAATGTCATATAAACAATAAATACAAAAAGTTGTAAACATTAAATGCACCATGAAAAAATCATTATAGCACTCCTTGATATTTACCCAAAGGAGTTAAATACTTATATTCACAGAAAAACCTGCTATGAATTATGAATATAGCTGCTATATTCATAATTGCTAAAACTTGGAAACAACCAAGATATCCTTCAGTAGATGAGTGGATAAATAAACTGTGGTACATCCAGAAAATGGAATATTATTCAGTGCTAAAATTAAATGAGCTATCAAGCCATGACAAGACATGGAGGAAACTTAAATGCATACCACTAAGTGAAAGAAGTCAGCCTGGAAAGTCCACATATTACATGATTCCAACTATACGATATTCTGGAAAAGGCAAAACTATGGAGACAATAAAAAGATCAGGGGTTGCCAGTGGTTGGGGGGCAAGGAGAAAGGGACAGAGCACAGGTGATTTTTAGGGCAGTGAAACTGTTTCTGTATGAGACTGTTATGGGTGGATACATGTCCTTATAGAATTTGTCCAAACCCACAGAATGTACAACACCACGAGTAAGGTAAACTATGGACTTTGGATGAGTATGATATGTCAATGTAGGTTCCTCAGTTATAACAACTGGACCACTCTGGTGAGGGATGTTGATAATGGGGAAGGCTGTGCATATGTTGGGACAGCAGGTAAATGGGAACTCTCTTTGCCTTCCTCTCGGTTTTGCTGTGAACTCTAAAGAAATAAAGTCTTAAAAAAAATCATTATATATTTCATTATTATTTTGGCCCACTACAAGAATACAAACAAGAAATTAATAAAATTAACTATTATTCTGAATTGCTTAAAATTCAATTGATAGTAAACAAATATTCTGCTGAAATAATCCAACTGTAATAAAAGTAAACATCAATATAATTTAATAAATAAACCATATAAAGCAAATCTTGAAACATTTCTAAAAGGATATCCCCCAAATAGCTCTCTTCTCTCACTACCTAGTTTTCTGACCTTGGAAATATTTGCATGAACAGCATGACACTGTCATCAAGATTACTTAACATTGTTAAATAATATCACAGAAAAACATACTTTAATAAATACAAATATTATTCAAATTGTACTGTCAAGTTCTGCTAATTACACACAAGACAAGAATCCTATATATTTACAAAGTCACATTTTTCAACATAATATAAACTTTCTTTTTTCTTTTTTTTTTCAGAAACAACCTTAAGTTTCTGGACACAGTAAGGTGCTCAAATAGCAAATATATGTATACTAAAAGCCCTTGGAAACTTTTCCGAACAAATTCATACATTCCTTTATATTGAGTTATAAGCCCTAACTTAAAAATCTCACACATTATGCAAACCTCAAGTACACAATTAAAATAAATTTAAATGCAGGTAATCCCAAATCATTAGTAGAATTAAATTTTATCAAGAAACATTTTCACCCAACATTTCTTTCTTTTCAGCTCCTTTTCATTATACCTCTTTCCCTACACACACACACACACACACACACACACACACACACACACACACACACACACACACACAGAGTTAGCTTTACCCATTTTTACATAAGAATTCTAACCCACTTCTGACCCTCAACATGATTACTGTGTTTCCAACTCTCTATTATTACTCATTAAGTCTCCAGGCTTCATCCCATAAGCAGGTAACATCTGCTTTCTATCAATGCCAAAAAAGGCAGGTCCTTTAAATAAACCTTCCTTTAAAAAATCAGAATAAAAATGTAGAAGTTGCATGGATCTTTAAAAAGTGGAAGTCTAAGTTCTTTTATTACATCCAAAACGAGTTTTTTCGATATGAAAGCCCTCCATTTACTCCAAGAAAATTGTGGAAAATATCAACATCTGTGTATCGCAATAAAAGCACTGCTTGTACCTGCCATTCATCCAGCCGGTGAGTAATTCGGAAAACAGTAGCAACAGACCTTGGAGTATAGTATGTGTAGGATGAAGCCAAAATGTTTTTCTAACTTGTAAAGGAAACTTTTCCATGAGCACTACTTTCTGCCAGTTGCTTCTTCAAGGTCTGAGCAGTATCGGCTCCTGTTGATTTAACTCCAATAAATGGAGAGGAAATCCAAGTGAGGCATGTTCCATAAGCTAAATTTTCCTATTGAAGTGTAATTGGAATCCCACCCTCTGATATTACTGGAATCAGTGATTATTCAGGCATATTGGTAAGTATGAGAATATTGATAAGTAAAATGAAGAAAAAAATGTACAACCTATTAATTATTTAAACTTACTATATATTCCTCTAATTAACCCACTTTCCAATGCTGGTGAAAAGAGATACATGGTCCAAAAAGAAGACAGTAAGATGTAAGAAGCAAGAAGTTTATAAATTGAGTAATCCATTTCCTAATTATTTAAGTTTAACAACAGTTGTAAACGGTATACAATTTAAGATAGTTCATTTCTTTAATATGAATGTCTCCATATATTATAATCATGTAGGTGGATAGATAGATAGATAGATAGATAGATAGATAGATAGATAGATAGATAGATATAGAGGTATATATAATTACAATATACGTATTAGAATCAAATAGAAATTTTAGCTAGGAAATGTTTTATAAACATCTCCACTATATTACACTCTAATCTAAAATAAAAATAAGCAAAACTACCTCATATAACACTTACACTGTTGCATTACATGGGCTCCTAGTCTAGTGAATTTCCAAACTCACCCCCGCCCCCCATGATAGATTTACGACGGTTACAACATTTCTATTCTCACAGCGTTAACTAACAGAAAGCAAATATTTCACCTTTACAGTGAAACTTCCCCATTCTCTTTGCCACAATTAAATTGAAAAACAAGACCTGAAAACAATACTTCTTATTCTGGACTCATGCCCTTCCAATACTCATAACTTTCAAACTGCAATCAGAAATCAACTTATGGTCTCAGCTCCTTTGGTTTTCTGCAAAATGACCCAATATTTCCCTGATTCTGAGGTCAGAAAATAGTGCCATTCTTATACTAAGGGTTTTTTTCTTACCATTCATTTTTACATATCTCTCCCATATTTATACTTCTAACTAAGAAGACATCATCAACCTTCTTGTTTCCCTCCCTTTTCCTTCTCTCCATTCTTTCTTCTCTTCTTTACTTTCTGTCTCTATCTCTGTCTGTCTATTGCTTTGTGTGTCTATTTATATATATATATATATATATATATATATATATATATATAATTGCTCTGTGTGTCTATTTCTCTCTCTCTCTCTCTCTCTATATATATATATATATATGTGTATATATATATATATATATATATACATATATATATATATCTGTGTCACACTCTCTAATTCCCTCATCCCCCTCTTTGCTTTTAACAAATGCTGGGCACCTAGACATCCTTGTGAATTAGAGAATAGGTGGACAAACAAGACAGGCATGGTCTCTAGCCTATGTGTTTCTTGATTCTTTTCTGCCTACGAAGACAGACGTTGAGAAAAAAAAGGACAAGTGTGATAAAGTTTAGGGTATGACAGGACCATATAATTAAAATATCTAACATTCTATTTATTATATTCTTCCTGAGGACACAACAATCAAGCTGGCCTCTGAAAGATATAAAAGGTACCCAATATTTTTTAAAGTATATAAATAAAAAGATAAAAGAATAGAAAATTGGTTAAGAAAAGGCAATTGTAATCTTGACTGTGAAGTCCCTGTTCCCTTTCACTTAAGTAAAGGAAACTGCCTCGAAAAGACAGTTCTTCTGGCTTCCTTCCCTCTTTTCCTTCCTTCTACAAACAATTCCTGAATGAATATTGTGTGCCAAAGACAAGAAACTTCAAACAGCAATTATCAAAATTATTTAACAATTACTATCACAATTTAAGTACCCTGCCGGGAATTTATTTTACAGAAAAACCTCAGATAAGAAAAGGATATACACAGCAAATGTATGTTTACTAAAGGGAAAATATTAAATGTTTATCATTGGGGTATAGACTTTAAAATTATGGCATATCCATACAATAATATATTATGCAAACTTTTAAAAAGACTGAGGCCGATCTACATGACCTAATCTCACAAGCTACTTCTGGTGTATTGTTAGGTGGAAAGAGCAAGCTACAGAAGAACATATGTATATAGTGTAATTCCATTACATAAGATTTGGAAAAAGATTTCTCAATCTACATTTACAATTCTGTTTATACAAATATTTATACTCATATATCTGTCTATAGCTATATACCTACCACCACAGTGATGGTTGTATATCTTTGTACATACATAGACTATTTCTAGAAAGATTTACAAGACAACATTAGTTTCGAGGGGACAGTGAGGTTGAAAAATGAGATTATCACTTTTAAAATTTATACCTGTTATTAAGACTTATTTACTTGTTTACATATTCACTTATTTACTGTTTTTAATTTATTCATTAGCTAGCACAGTCGAGAATTTCGCTGTCTTTTTTCAACAAGTGCAGTGGTGCCTCAGGATTACAAATGAAAGACAATTTGTTACTCTTGCTCGAAGTGGGCTTGTGTGAACAGACCAATGCCATTCTTCCCCAAAAAACATGAGAAACAGGGAGGCTGCCCATGAAACACAGGCAACAACACAGCATGACTAACTTTTGTTTCAAAGCCTCAATATATTAAGATGGAAAAATGCCATTAAAAATGACAGGTGATGATAGGTGAATCTGGGTAAAGGGCATATAGGTGTTCTCTGTGTTATAGTTTTGCCTTTTTGATAGTTTGAAATTCTTCCTAAAAAAGAAGACTCAAGAAAATAAAAATAAAAAAAAAGCTGGCATCATAATATGTCATCAAGTGGATGACATAACTGTTTTTTGTTTTTTTATAAAAATAAAAAAAGGTTCTCTTCTCATTTTATTTGCAGGTTATGTTTACAGCCAGAACAAAATACCACAAGTAAAAAGCTCATTCTTGAAAACACATTCCTGGCATTTTCCTCTATTTCTTATATTTAAAAGATGATGTAGTAGAGTCAGTAAGAGTATTTCATAATGTTATCCTCTTGGCTATATAATCTAGTTTTTCAATTTCCAGGCTGTATTTAGAGTAAGATGTACTAGTATAACTTCTTTTATGTTTAAAATGATTATTATGAAAACACTTCAGGAAAATAATTTTGGTATTTTTCTTCACCTCCCATTAGGCCACATTTTAGCTTTGGAAAATAAATTCATAGACATGCTTATTAAGCTTTTGGTTGAAAAGTAAATGCTGTTCAAAAGCAAATGTATTTTCAAAGAAGCATCTCTTCAATGAAAATCACCTAGTTCCCATTTTCTAAAATATGAGTAAATATCTTAACATGACCTCAAGTAAAATTATAAATACCCATTTCTCTTTTAATTGAGGTAGAATTTTATATAACTCAGCCTTGAAAAATGTAGCTTTAAACATTTTTATCTATAACTAAACTTACCTACCTTTGGAGCCCCGATTTTCACTGGTGGCAAACATGTGACCTTGCCAGTGTAAAATAAACTCGGTTACTTTCTTTGTAGTTTAAACACACTTTGAGGAAAATATTTAGTTGGCTCAAAATTTTCCTCCTCCCCATTCTTCTTTTTAATCCTTCTAGGTTTACATTTTTCCTTCTGGTATCACGCTGGCCTTGGGGACAGATATCCAAGCCAAGGGCGTGGACATTTGTCCATCCTTCCTTTCTGATATAATGTGCAATTCAAACTTTTAGACAATTCATACTTTTTATTTTATTTTATGGTTGTCCCTGCATTCACCATGAAACATGGGTGTCCCTCTTTAGTTTCCAGTTGTCAGGCATGGACAACCACCACCAGAACTTCACACCACACACAGATCAAAGATGGGGTTATCAAGAGAAAGCTGATAAGCAGAGAAGCATTAGAGCACGTAGCATCCCCAGGCCTCAGCTCTCCTCACCCGCTACTATGTGCACATGGGCAGCCTTCCAGCAGAAGCAACTGAGTCAGTCACACCCCACACAGTTATAAGGTGAAAGGGCAGAAGACTCTATGTGATCTGGAACAGTAGAAGCTTCCTCATCAGAAAATGGCCTTATTAGAAAGGGGCCTCTGCACCCCAGCAACTTTTCTTGTGTTGAACTAACTCACACTTGCTGAGCCAACTCTCTGCTAAGCGGCCAAGAGAGGAAACAAGATTAGAACCCAGAGCCACCGGATTTGTCTCTCATCAACATAAATCTAATGGTTCATTTTTTAATACATACTATATGTAAGTTTTCATCCTGAAATTCTCCTCTGGTATAAGACAAAGATCTGAGATTTGGGTCTCTTAGTAGTTTTCATGATTCTCTTCAACTTTGGGGAAAATGACATCATTGTCCACTTTTGATTTTTTGAAATCTTCCTTTCCATGCTTATATATTTTTATCAAATTTATGTTATTTCATAGGCTAGAAGCTCTAGGATAATCTTGCACAATTGCTGCGATTGTCACCATTCTTGCCAAGCATGCCAGGCATGCCTCAGGGTATCTCCTCATTGACATTTACTTGGAAACTCTTAAATAAAAACAAAACAAAAAAAACTGCTTTGTTCTACCCCTTAGGCTTCCCCACAGAAATTGATAACTCAGTCATCCTTGCTCCTCTTAATTAGATGGAGCTAATGAAGCAAAAGCTGTAAGTGTAAAGCGGTGTGACAATCCTAGGTAAATACACACTCAGTAGAACAAACTTTCCCTTAGGCTAGTGGCTCCAGAATATGGCCTGAAAAAGAGGGTAGCTACGGCCCGGCCATTGGCTTTTTCCTAAGTCATCCTTTTAGTATAGATTTAACTGTTTGAGAATCAATATCACTTTCTCATTCTATGTGACTCACCAATCTCCTCTCAATCAATTGCAAATTTAGGTGTAGAATAGAGAAGTCATAGATAAAGTCCTCAAACTCCAAGATATTTACTGTACCATTGCACAAAACATGGCGTCTTTTCCACCAAGGAAAATTCATCAAATGAAAAGCTTTAAGAACCATCCAAATCAGATAAACTCAAAATTCAGGCAAAATTGAGTTATAGTAGCACAAATGTTCCACTTTAACTAATGCTATATATGATAAAACAGTGAGATTAGAAGCTTAACCACACTTCGATTCCTCTTATTAGATAATTAAGATGAATCTAATAAGCTGTCACCTCTTTGAGTCTCAATTTCATCATCTATAAACTAAAAGTAATAGAACCTTTTAAGTTTTTTCTAGGGTTCCTCTCTTCTGCTTCTGGGAAAGTCATTACTTTATATAATAATTTCATGTGTGAGTCTTAATAATACCTAATATTTATTAAGCACTCGCTATGTACAGACATCTACTAAGTACATCACATACTCTATCTCATGGCAAGCATTCCATAATGCAATGAGTGGGAGCTATTGTTACCCTCAGTCCACAGCTGAGGAAGCTGAGGCACAGAAAGGGCATATTCTCAAAGTGTTCTAACTAGTAAATATCAGAGCTCAACTATGATCTAAAACTCGGGCTCCAGCACCTAAAAGTGTTACCACAAAGTAAGTCTAAATACATCTATTAAAAACCTTCTTCCTTATATTTTGAACACTCAGAACCCATTCTTTTAGGATCTGTCCATTTCCAAAAAAAAACAACAAAGAAACCCTGAATTTTTCAATGATTAAAAGAAGATACACAGCTACAGTGTATAATAACTGTCATGAGAGCTACTATACAACTTTATACAACATTCTTAATCTTGCTACTTTTTACAGTTATAAAAGAACTTAAGACAAAGCTTGTTTTCTTGTTTCAAACCTCGTACCAGGCACAGGGAGTCCAGTCTGTATTATCATATATTTGCATTTGGAAAATAAATTTACACTGTCAAAGGAGAAAATGGACTTAAACAGAAGCTGATTAAATGCGTGAAAATAATTCAAGGCATTATACCATTGAAGTGGTTCCAAAAAGTGACATGGATGTAATATAAGATCCTGAACTACATCAGAACTCCAGGATTCAGCAAAAGAGTAAGAGGGGAGTTAATTCACACAGAGGAAGAGAAAATTTTCTTTGGACCAGTTATATCAGATAATATGTTTGTTTAAGGAAAAACAAACAGGTGGGAAAAAGTTCTGCATGCCTAACGTTGAAGGAAAGCATATTTGTGCCTAATACATTGCAGAAACTGTTTTAATACAGCTCATACTTTCAAAAATATTACTCTCGTACAGTGGCCAAGGTCAGTTTGCATTTAGGTAATATGCTATAAATAAGTACGGATCATATATGTTGAACTGATCTCAGAGGTATTCTGACACCCTACCTTTCAAAAATATTTTCCCTGTTTATTATTCATGGATGACTAATTTTTCCCTTTGAGATCTGGTAATCTTTAGCTTTTTATTTTGTTTTGTATCCCAATTTCAAGTGTATAACATCCAAGTTTCCTACTGATAATCAACAACCTTCACTCCTTCATGGCTAAAGGCTCATATTATGGTTTGGTCACATGCCTTACAAAAGCACTACTGTAAATGTTTCAGGAATAAATGATCCCTTACAACCTAAACACACGTTTCAGACCTCAAAGATTTCCTGGGAATGTAACAGTAGTAGCCTGCAAGATCGGGGCCTCAGTATCTCATTTTCCATGAAATTCATAACAACATAATCACGAGGTACACCTGAGACAGTTTTGAGTCTGTCCTTATGGCGAATGGGGCTCCCTAAATGCAACAACTGCAATTTTGAAGTCAGACTTTGTGGACTAGTGAAAAAGAATAGGGCTGGAGATGAGGGAATTTCTTTTCTAGACCCCACTGAGCCCATCGTTACATTGCTTAGCCTCGAAAAGACTCAGGGTTCTTATCTTTCATGACCAACCCTATGGACAACAGTAGAAAAATCAAAGTTTGTTCACCGCATATGGGTATCAGGCATGTGACTATAAAGAGCCAAATACTGTCATAGCCAATAAGGACTTAAAAACCACTTGGCAACAACTTATGGGGATGTCTTAAGGAACAGTGAAATCACAGGAAAATATTTGTGAACAAAATTAAGCAGAAAATGAAGAAAAAATATAATGTAGCTTCAACAGCAATGTAAGGGACAGACCTAGATATTAAATATAAGGTGTGATAGCAGGGATCCATAATTCATTTTATGCCCTGCAGATCATCTAAAACAGTGCATTACATAAACAGGCACTTTGCAAACATTGTAACTGAAATGAATGCACACCCATGGACTTTTGCCTTCTTAAATTTGGCTGAATAAAAGCTACTCTGCACAAAGCTTTTACTTTCACATAGTTGGAGGTGACTGGCTGAGCGTGACATGTAGGGGTGAATCATACCACCTTGTGGATATTCCTTTTTGCAGAAGTGTAATACATTGACACAGGAAGTGATTTACTCTAACAATAATGTGGGCAAGATTCCATTGTTAGGTGCCCCACTCAAGACTTTATGAAGTGGGGATTTAAAGAAAAATACTTTCTCTCACGGTTTCCTTCTGAGAAGAGCTGAGGAACTATGACCTGGATGACAGTAAGTTAAATATAAATGAACAGCTTTGCTCAAACAAGGTTTGAGATTGGAAGCAATGTCAGCTAGAGGAAGGAAGGTCTCTAGTGTACCAAAGATTTCAGAGTATGATCCTACAGTACCCAATATTTGCTATCAGTCATTTGCTTATCAAATCTACAAATGGTGAATGCACAGATGTATTAGAGATCGGTAACATAGCCAAAATATCCTGACAGGTGGAACAAATGACTTGAATAACATGAAAACCTTATAAAACGTTCAAGAAAAAAAATGCAAATTGCTGCTTTTATATGCAAACAAATCAATTCTATTAGTGCAGAATAAAGGATTTGGTTTAATAACAATTCATATTTAAAAATATGACACTCTGGTTTACCATAACATTTAATTAAGTTTATATTATGATTTCATTGTGGCATAGCCAACACAATCATGGGATACACTAGTAAAGGTCATATTTGGACGGCAGGAATCTATAGCACATGGTCTGTATTAGAATACTGCATTCTACATTACCATGTAATGGAGTACTGAGTGTAATTTTAGGTGGTTGTTGGAGTGGTCTCAGCCTTCTTCTAATCTATGCTCATTTATTTAGCAATAGCATCTAATTTCATATCTTTAAGTAGTATTTATACACTCTCCAAACTTTAACTCCACTGTGGACTGCCACTCTGAAATCCAAATGCTTAATTACATCTGTGCTTGCTGAAGTCTTTGCTAGGATGTGCAATGGGTATCTCAATGGAAGTTGACCTTTACTTCACACCATATGTGAAAAAGTAACTGCAGACCAAATATACATCCAAATGTAAACAATAATATATTGTTTATATTATAGAATATATATTAATGATCTTGGAATAGCAAAGATATCTTACACAGAATGGAAAAAGCTCTATCCATAAAGGGAAAGATTAATAAATTGAACCATATTACAATTAGGAACTTTCATTAAAAGAGAAAAAAGTCAAGGTACAAAGTGGGAAAAGATATTCCCAGAACATATAATCAGCAAAGAGTTTTTATCTTGAATATTTTATCTTGAATACATGGGAAATGCTTTAAATCAATAAGAAAATGGCAAAAAACAAAAACAAAAAACACTATGAAGATGGAAAAGTCTTAGACACTTCTCAGAAAAGGATATTCAAATGACCAATGACCATAAGGAAGACCTCATCAAGAATCAGAAAATTGCAAATAAACCACTGAAATAACATCACACACTTATTAGAATATCTAACATCAAAAATTAAAATATCAAGTTAGTTAATGAGACTGAAACAACACGGTTGCTGTGAATGTAAATTGGCCCGATCACTTTGGAAAGTACTTAGCATTATCTACTACAGCTGAACATACATATATCCTATGACCTAACAATTCCACTTATAAGTATACTCACGGACATATGTACATAAAGACATGTACAAGAATGTTCACAGCACCATTATTCATAACAGGCCAAATTGTAAACAGTCTACTATCCATAAATAGTAAAACAAAAATAAATTGTGTTATCGTACAATGGAAAACCACAGAAATGAAATAGTACATACTACAACTACACACAACAACATGTAGGACTCTCACAAACAAAATATTGAGTGAAAGAACACAGACAATATGGTTCTACTTACATAAAATTTCAAAAAATGGCAAAAATATTCTATGGTGTTGGAAATCACAATAGTGATTATGTTGGAGGGTAGGACTATAGTGACTAAATGGAAACACAAGAGCCTTACTTCATATATATATGTATATATAAAATGTTTTGTTTTGTTTTTATCCTGGATATTGAACAATGGTTTGTTCATTTGATGGCAATTTATGGAGCTGCACATATATGAGACATATACTTTTATATGTATGTTATACTTCAACTTTTAAAAGTTTATAAGGGACATTGAAAATTAGGGAGCATCAAGAAGAAATCAATCAGAATGCTAAAAGTTTCAATAACAAGTGATTGAAGGAATTAAAAAATTAGAAAGGTTAAGAAATTTTAAAAGAAAAAACAGAAAGCTATTTTCAAACATCACAGTGTGGCAGCAGCATTATTTACATTGTTCCAGAAGGAGGGTAATGAAGAAAAGGTGGGGGGGGTTCCCAGCACTGTCTAATTGTTAGAACTCTGAACTGTAAACGACAACCTACAAAGAAATGAGCTACCTATCAAGAAAAGTGTCTAAACTATTCTTTCTGTCATAGAAGCTGCAAAAGGGATTCCCTTATTGGAAAAGAGGATGAAGTTGAAGCTGAATAATATTGTGTGTAAACTATAATTTAATACATTGGGTTGTCAGAAAAGTCATAAAGTATTTTTCTATGTTTTTCATTGCAAAAATGCATCATGATTTTTCCAATAACACAATATATATAGTCACGGGATGTGGAGTATAGTATAGGGAATAGAGTCAATGGAATTGGAATAGATATATATGACATCAGAGGGGCAATAGATTGGGGAAGGAAGGTTATCATTTTGTGAGAGGTGAAATGTAGAACTATTACATTTTTTTGTACACCTGAAACTAATAATAATATTAAAAAAAGATACACTCTGCACTCTACATTTCTAGGACTATGGTTCATGATGAAATTGGTATCAAATGTCTGTCCCTGTCCCTTTCTTCTCTCCTTTCCTCTCTCCTCTCTCTCCCCTGACTCCAAATAAATAATAATAGAAAAATTACCTCTTTTATTTTCTCAATCCTATTTCATTCAGGTTCATCACACAGAGACTTCCAAGTGTGATGGGAGCCCCCACCGGAACCCAATGTTGAGGGCTATGTATTCCATGCCCTGCCAACTTCACTTCCCCCAAAGGAGAAAGTATTTTGGAACTGGATGTTCCTCCTCCCCAAATATTTTTCCAAGAATCTTGGAGAACTCCACTATCTTAGAAAACACACAAGAAAAAATGTGCATAGTTGCCCTTGCTAGATAACAATAAATCTGTCACACCAGATTACACACGTCAAGGTGGTATGCAGCATCCTTCCAATGATACCTTATCTGTTAGGTCTACAAACCGCCCCCTTCCCAAACACCAGCACTTTGTTAAATTTTATATTCTTTTTAGCATATTAGTTTGCAAATAATTGAGGTCTCATTTTATTTGGTCATTCTTTTTTATTTTTCAATTACAGTTGATAGTCAATATTATTTAATATTAGTTTCAGGTGTACAGTGTAGTAGTTAAGATATTTATATAATTTACAAAGTGATCCCCCTGATAAGTCTAGTACCCACCTGACATCATACATAGTTATTACAATATTATTGACTATATTCCCTATACTCTACTTTACATCCCAATGACTATTTTGTAACTGCCAATTTGTACTTCTTCATCCCTTTACCTTTTTCACCCAGCCCTCAAACTCCCTCCCATCTGATAACCATAAGTTTATTCTTCATATCTATGAGTTTTTCTGTTTTGTTTGTTCGTTTATATGGTTCTTTAGATTCCACATATAAGTGAAAGTAGATGGTATTTGTCTTTGTCTATCCCAGCTTTTCTTTTCCTTTACATTTGCATGAAATATCTTCTTCCATCCTTTTATTTTCTTTCTATCTAAAATGGGTCTCTTGCAGATAGTATATGTTTGGGTTTTGTTTTCTAATTCATTCTTCCACTCTATCTTTTAATTGGATCATTTAATCCATTTACATTTAAAGTGATTATTGATAGGTATGCAGTTATTGTCATTTTATTATTCATATTTATGCTCTTCCTTTTTTTCCCCCTTCTTCTTCCTAAACATTTAAACTTCTCCCTTGAACATTCCTTGTAATAGTGGTTTGGTGATGATGAACTCCCTTAGCTTTTTCTTATCTGCAAAGCTCTTTACCTGTCCTTCAATTCTAAATCATAGCTTTGCTGGGTAGCGTAATCTTAATTGTAGCTCCTTGCTTTTCATCACTTTGAATATGTTATGCCAATCACCTCTGGCCTGCAAAGTTTCTGTTGAGAAATCACCTGACAGTAAAATGGAACTCCTTTGTGGGTAACTAACTGCTTTTCTCTTGCTGTTTTTAGATTCTCTCTGGCTTTAACCTTTGGCATTTTATTTATGATGTGTCTAGGTGTGGGCCTCTTTGGGTTCATCTTATTTGGGACTCTCTGCACTTCCTGAACTTGTGTGTCTATTTTCTTCACCAGGTTAGGGAAGTTTTCTGTCATTATTTCTTTAAATAGGTTTTCAATTCCTTGCTCTCTCTCCCCTGTTTCTGGTACCCCTATGATGCAAATGTTGTTGCCTGATGCTGTCCCAGAGTTCCCTTAAACAATCCTTATTTTTCATTATTCTTTTTTCTTTTGCTGTTCTGATTGGGTGTTTTCCATTACTTGTCTTCCAAGTCACTGATTCAATGCTCTGTTTCATACAATCTGATTCCTTGTATTGTATTCTTCATTTCATTTACTGTATTTTTCATTTCTGACTAGTTCTTTTTTATGGTTTCTGTGTCCTTTTTTACTATCTCTTTATTGAGGGTCTCACTGAGTTGATCTATTCTGCCCCTAAGTTCTCTGAGCATCCTTATAACCAGTGTTTTAAACTCTATCTGGTAGATTGCTTACCACCATTTCATTTCATTCTTTTTCTGGAGTTTTCTCCTGTTCTTTCATTTGGGACATGTTTCTATCTCCTCATTTTGGCTGCTATTCTGGGTTTGTTTCTATGTATTAGGTGATCTGCTATGTCTCCCAGTCTTGGCAAGGTGGCCTTATGTACTAGGTGTCCTATGGGGCCAAATGGAACAGTCTCTATAGTCACCTGAGCTGGGTGCTCCAGAGGTGTCCCTTGTGTAGGCTGTGTGTAGCCCCCTATTGTAGTTGATCCTTGATTGCTTCTGGCACATCAATGGGTGAGGATGACCTTCAGGTTGACTGGCCATGAGGACTGGCCATGATCACAACAGGGGCTAACTTCACAGAACATTATTTGCCCCAGTGTTGCTCTGGTGCCTGCTGAGACCACCCTTAGCCATTTGTGGAGCTAATTAGATGGTGTTTTGTTGTGACCTGAAGCTGGCCACTGGGTGTGTTGGTTCTGGAGCCTCTTGGGAGGGGCTCCAGTACAGGCTGAGGGCAGCTGTTCCTGTGCCCAGCCCACAGACACCTTGTAGGTGTTACAAAGTGATCCTTGGTAGCTGCTTATGTTGGGCCCAGAGGTACATGGGTGAGGCCATGCTGTGACCTGAGGCTGGTTGCCACCCATGCTAGACTTGGGGTCATTCAGAAAAGGCACAGAGCACACTGAGGCCTTGCTGACTGTGCAGGGCCTGCAGACTTTGGAGAGATTTTTTTATTGTTGTTATTATTTTCTGTTTTTTAAATTAAAGTTTATTGGGATGACAATTATTAGTAAAGTAACACACATTTCAAGTGTACAATGCTGTAACATATCATCTATATATCATGTTGTATGCTCATCACCCAGAGCCAGTTCTCCTTCCATCACCATATATTTGATCCCATTATCCTCATCTACCATCCGCCTCCCATCTTACCGTCTGGTAACCACTAAACTATTGTCTGTGTCTATGAGTTTTTGTTTTTTCATTTGTTTGTCTTGTTCCTTTGTTCATTTCAGTTTTATATCCCACATATCAGTAAAATCATATGGTTCTTAACTTTTTCTGTCTGACTTATTTCGCTTAGCATAATAACCTCAAGATTCATCAATGTTGTCACAAATGGCACTATTTCATCTTTTCTTATAGCAGAATAATATTCCATTGTGTATATATACCACATTTTCTGTATCCAGTCATCTAGCAGAGGACACTTTGGTTGTTTCCATGTCTTAGACACCATAAATAAAGCCACAGTGAACATCAGAACACATATATCCTTACAAATAAATGTTTTTAAATTTTGGGGGTAGATACCCAGGAGACGGATTGCTGAGTCATATAGTATTTTTATTCTTAATTTTTTGAGGAACCTCCAAACTGCCCTTGCACAGCAAAAGAAACCATGAACAAAATAAAGAGGCAACCAACCAAATGGGAGAAAAATTTTGCAAACAACGCCTGTGATAAGGGGCTAATATCCAAAATATATAAGTATCTCATACGACTCAACAACAACAACAAAAAGCAATCCAATTAAAAAATGGGCATAGGACCTGAATAGACATTTTTCCAAAGAGGACATACAGATGGCCAACAGACATATGGAAACATGGTCAACATCACTAAACATCAGAGAAATGCAATAAAAACTACAATGAAATATCACCTCACACCAGTTAGAATGGCTATCATCAACAAGACAAATAATAACCAGTGTGGGAGAACCTGTGAAGAAAAAGGAACCCTCATACACTGTTGGTAGGAATACAGATTAGCCACTATGGAGAGTTTTTTTAAAAGTTTGTAGCACGGATCAAGGCTCAGCCACTGAAGGAGCCAAGGGCTATGCATAAGTTGGGTGGAGTGAAATTCAGGGCATCACCAGGGTGGGGCAAGCAGTGCTCACCAGATTAATGCAGATTTTGCACCTGCCAGCACCTATAGGCTATGTAAGGGAGGGCTCAACACAGGGACATGGGTGGCCTTCATCCTGAGGCCACGAAATTTAATTTATCCATGTGTGTCTCTGGAGTCTTTTGAGCTGCTGTCCCTTCACTTGAGCTTAGGGTGAGTGTGAGTCTGTGCTCAGGACCTTTAAGGAGATGCCTGGGCTTCCAGCAGCCCTCCATCTCACTGAGACTGGAAGGAATTCTTGCTGATTTTCACAGCGAACTGCTGTCAGGACTCCTCTTCTGGCACTGGAGCCCTGAGCTAGGGAGCTCGGTGTGGGGAAGGGGCCTCTCACTCCTCAGAGGGAACCTCTGTAGCTGAGATATCCTTCCTGATTCCCAAGCACCACACATGGGTGTGGGACCAGCCCATTTCGTGTCTCCACCCCTCCTTCCAGTCTCCATGTAGCTTCTTCATTATATCTTTATAAATCCTTAGTTATAGGAGTTCCATTCAGCAAGTCTTCAGATGGTTCTCCATGTTGATTGTTCTATAATTTAACTGTAATTTTGATGTGGACATGGGAGGAGGCGAGCACAGCATTTACCGACTCTGCCATCCTGACTGGAAACCCTATTTGATTATTTTTTACCCCAATCCAGTAAGGTAGAAAGCATTTAGATAAAAATGTAACCTTAGGGCCGGCCGCGTGGCACCGTGGTTAAGTGCTGGCTTGGGAAACCAGCAGCCCCAGTTCGGGTCCCACATATGAGAGCCAGTGACACTGCCGTCAAAAAAAAAAAAAAATGTAACGTTAGTTCTGACCTATCAAGTAGCATCTATTGCAAAACAACAAATACATTTAAAATGCTGGAAAAGCCCCCCCCACGCCCCCCACCATCTCCCTCCTCCCCCACACACACATACATAATGCCCAGAAAGTTCCTATATCATTTGGTATATATATTACTTTTCCTGATATTCCTAATCCTCTTTAAAATATGGGGGAAACTGCTATACCAAAAATTACATTAATAAATGAATAGACCATTTCATATATGTATATATTAATTATACATATATATGAGCAGATTATGAGCAGATTATGCTTCATCAAACATTATTTTAAAAAATAAAGCTCTAATTTGAGGATAAAAATATATGTATCCATATTAATACAAGGGAAAGAAGTATAGTTAGACTTATTCATGAAAGAAGAAAGGAAGCAGAGATAGCAGGAGGGAGGGAGGTGGGAGAGGTCTGCATCCAAGAAGAAAACTGATGTTATCAGTTGAGTCCCAGAGAAGCTCAGAACTATTCCAGTTACATAGGAGTCAAGGAGTAAGAAGTGGGGCTACATACAAGAAGGTCAATCAAAAATCTATTCTATCTGCATGAACAGAATTATCAATAGCCATTCAGTCATGTCCCTCAAACACTCAGACAAAATATGAAAGGTTAATATCTAGGGAAACTAAACAAAGTCCCTGGGGAGAATCAGAATAGGCACTTGATGCCACAAAACAAAATCTTCCATATTTAAGAGGGCTTCTGCCCAATGGTTAGCTCTTTGACCAATTGCAAGTTAATACAAAACTCATAAGAATCAATAGTCAGCTTTTACATTCCCTTTTTCTTAAATATGAATGAATAACCAAGGATCACAAAAAAATTTGAGAACAATCTTGCAACATGATAGGCACTAATGTATAAAAAAATATCTTGGAAGACATATAAGTAATTTAGGCAACAGAGAAAATTAACAAACAAACAAAACAAAAAATTGTAGTCTCCTTAGAAATCACAAAAGAACACAACACTAAAATGAAAGAACATCAGTACAGTTTTATGCCTGTTCAGCCTGTTGATCTCAAATGATAGGAACATAACAGTAACAGAAGAATAAGAATTGGCAATCAAAATTAATAAATTAATCTCAGACAATGGGGCAATTTTAGAAGCTGGAAAATACCCAAATATTTGGAAACTAAATAACAACTTTTAGATAAATCATGGTTCCTAAAGAAATCAACAAGGAAATCAGAAAGTAATTTGTACTGTATAAAACATGAATTGCATGAAAATGAAAACATGATGAATCAAAAGATCTACTGGAGCTAAAGCAGTGCTTAGAAGTGATTTATAGCACTAAAACACCTATCTGGGAACAAAAGAAAAGTCTCCAATTGAAGACTTAAACTTTCATCTTAAGAAACTCAAAAAGAACAAATTAAACCAAAGTAAGCAGAAGAAAAAAAATAATCAACAACAGACATTAATGATGTAAGCAACATAATATCAATTGAGAAAATCAATGAACTCAATAGCTGGTTCTATGAGAAGATAAATAGAATTGATAAATCTCAGACCAGACAGCTCAGTTAAAAAGAGAAGACACAAATTACCAATATCAGGAATGAGAGTGAATGTCACCATAGATCTTACAGATGTTAAAATAATTAGGGAATACTACAAATAACTTTATATTAATAAATTTGGTAAATTAGAAGTGCCAACACAAAGTAGGCATTCAATAGAAGATGACTATCTTAATTGTAATTGTGATTGTTAGCTTTGCAAAGGTTCTGTATTGGTGAAATATGAAGAGGAATAGAGATTTCTTAAAAAAAAGATGACAGATAACTCACCCTTCTGAGACTTTTCCTCCATCTCTCAATAACTAAAGTAGAATATAAATGTATTTGGCCCCCATGCGAAAGCAAGCCAGTATTCTTGCTCTCTTGACTGTAATGGAGACATTGGTTCAAAGCTGATCACTTCCCTTAAGCCTCTTTACCCAGGATGAGTAAATATAAAAGCCAGCAATATATGGAATTGGTACAAAGAAGAGTACCTGGCACCACACCTGGCAATATATGCACTGTTTTTCTCATCTAAAGGAACACAACCCTGTGATGACCCAGTTGTAATATAGATGTTTCCCCTGGGACTCTGGGGTGAGAATCAGGGGGTAGGGGGTGAGGAATAGAAAGGCTTGAATGTGTTTCCTTTTTGTTTATAGCACCCAAGTGAACAGAACACTGCTTCAAAAGCTCGGTTGTCAAGAGTACTTAATTAACTCACCACATACTGGAGTTAAGGAGGAAAAGAGGAATTAACATGATTGCTAAATTTCTGTTTGTAATCCAAATCTTGCTGCAAGCATACATACTAATGCACTAAATCATAGACAATTGGAAAATGAAGAGGGAAATCTTTTAAATATGGTGCAACATAATTTTCTCCTAATAGCACATACATTTAAAAGTTGTTAGATATTGCAACTTTCTCCCAAATTCACCATCGCATTTTGCAAATTAGGTTGAATAATAATGTTCATAAATTTTAAAGAGTAATCATTGTTATATCCCTCTTATTGTACTGAAGGTCAGCTGTGTTATTTATTATAATATAGTCAATGTCTTCCCTGACAGCTAATTTTCACTAGAAAGTTCTTTATGAGACCCTGTGCTAATATTAGGAAGTGAAACTATTTGTTGACAGAACAACTTTGATTCATTCATTGCTAATAATATAGTTCGTGTATCAAGAATATTTCTTTTCCTACTGTTTGTTTTGTATCATTCACAATATGAAAGCCATTATGTTTGTTAACAGTAAGCACCAGTTTTTCTTAAAATTTATGAATTTGAAGAAAGGAGTACTACTATAATATTGCAGCAAGGGTTAATAGTCTCATGAATATACTTGGCCCTCACTGCACATGTCTGAATCCAAAACAGTTTGTAAATTTTTCCTTAGTTATGTATAGTAGCAGCTTTATTGACACAATTTTTAAAAAATAAAAGCTTTTATGTAAATCACCATAATCAGCACATCCACTAAGTTTACATTTTACTTGACTTACAGCATTTTGCATTGCATCTTTCCAAACTTGGGAGCAATTTTTCACTAGCTCTTAATTAACCTTTGAGTTGCTGTGTGACAAGTATATGGAACTGAATTTGGAGGAAGTAATAGCTTTCTGAGATGCACCAAGAACATGAATCCAAACATTCCAATTCTACCAATGCTTTTGGAGGGTTCTTGTGAATGGAATCAGAAATAATCTGTTCCCACAAAAGATTCTGCTAAATGATTATCCTCTCTGTATTAGAGATAAACTTCACTAATTTTAAGATTGCAGTTAAAGCTCCCTTGCAGTAAGCCAAGAATTGGACTCCAAGCAAAATGGAGGGTTTATTAGACTCGTTCAGCGGCATCTCCCAGATTCAAAGGCGGGGTCAAATACTCAAGACCCAGGCATAGTTGCACAGGCAGCTCAGGGACCTCGGCAGGTAGGGCTCATGGACCATCTCTTTAAAGGTGTTAGCTTCATTGACTCCCTAGCTCTGAATCTCAACATATCTAATGTCACTTCCCACCAGAGAGAATTCTATTGGCCCAACATGAACGAGTCACCTAGGTGGGTAGGGAAAGGCAGGGTACCTATGGCTTCTGGAGGCCCTCTTCTGTATCGGAGATCCATTCCCAGAGCAAAGAAAATCAGGAGCTCCCATCCCAAGGCTTGCCCTTTGTGTATGACCTCTTGGCTGCATTTTTTGTATATTTCTTTATAAACATTTTACTAGACATAAACTCACATATTTAAAAATTTTCCAAAATATTATAATCTATGTTCATTGCTTCCCATTTATGACTGAAATAGTTCAAACATAAAGAAAATGACAAAAGAGATTAACATAACTAATATTAACATAACTACCATAACTAATACCTATTAGCCAACATCCAGCTAAGCGGCTTACTCAAATCTTCACATTCTCCCATACTGTCATCATAAATTTTAAAGAAGAAAACATGACATAAAAGCCTATTCTTCAGTTCTATTCTTCTCCCCTTTTTCCTTCCCAACCTCCTCCAACCTTGCACAATGTAAACACTTTCCCAAATGTGGTGTGTGTTATCCCCATGTAGTTTTTATATGATTAGAACATGAGTGTATCCATAAAAACTTACCAACTACTTTGTATGGTTTTAAACTTTATACAATATTTGTAATAATGATACTTTTAGACAATTTACTACCTTCCAAATAGTGTTCTAAGCACTTTGTCTCTGTTAGTTCCTTTAACCCTGTTCTACTAACTTGGTACTGTCATTAACCCAATAAAAAGATAACGAAACTGAGACACAGGAAGAAACAGAACTTGTCATTGACTGAGGGACGGTCATCCTACACATGTTATTCTGAAAAGTACTTTTTTATTTTAACGTACCATGTTTTTAAGATGATTCCATGTTGATACACCTACTTGTTCACATTGATAAATGTGCAACATCCCAATCTATGTATGAACCACAACTTGTTCTCATGTTATGAACATTTAGGGTATTTTGCTATTTTAAGCAATGCTACAATGCACACACTTGTAATTATCATATATATATATATATATATATATATATATATATATATATATATATATATATATATATGCACTTTCTCACAGATGTATACCCACCAGCTTAAATAGCTTAAAAATTGTGCACATCTTTCTTTTTACCAGATATTGCTAAATTGCTCTCTGAAATGCACCTAACAAGGCACACTCCTGACAGCTCTGTACATGGTATCTTACTTCTTCACATCCTCACCTGCATTTAGAAAGAATGATCTTCTTACTTTTTGCCAGTCTTTTAGGTGTGAAATATAACTCATTTTAATTTCCATTTCTCTGATTCAGTTGAGCATCTATCTAGCCATGCTCCATATTGTCATAGTGATGGTGACTTTTTAATTTATGTTATTATCTGGTAGGACTGGTTACCCACACCACTCTTCTTTTTCAGAGTCTCCCCTATTTTTAGAAATGTAAATGTCATTCATTTACTAAAGATCACTAATGGCTTTACCTAAGAAGCAATTTTTCTGTGAATGAATATTTTGCACTGGAAATATGACACAGCAATGATATAATGTGTACATATGCATATGTGGCAGACGCCAGAATCAACTAGTAGTTCATCAGTCATATTTCCCTTTGCTCCTGGCACTCAGCTAGACCACATTTCCTGGGCTTCCCAAGTAGGTGTGGCCATATGACTGAGTCCTAGACAAGAGAATTGGGACAGAGTGCCATAAGCCCCACTTCCAGGCCTGACCCATAAAGAACCTTCTTCATGATTTTCTCTCTCATTCTGTCTCTCTCGTTTGCTCTCCCTCTCCTTCTCCCCCTTACCTGAGCTGATTCACAATATCCAGAGAATTTTCAGAAGCTGTACAGTAAAGATAATAGAGCTTGTCTATCAAAACAGTTCCCTGAATGAGTACATGAAACAGAAAAGCCCTACTATGAGTTTAACATGGACTAGCAACTGAGCATAAAGTGAGAAAGCAATACATTTTCATTATTAAACCACTAAGATTTGTTTTGCTTTCTTATATAGCTTACTTTACCATAATCAGTAGTACAGGAATATATATATATATATATATATATATATATATATATATATATATATACTCATATATACAATATATATAAATATATATAAGTTCATAATCTAGTACCTGAAATCTTTGGAGCTAGAATTGTTTCAGAATTCAGAATATTTGGATTTTGATAAGGTAACATTGTACATAAACACATATTAATTGACATTCCCACGTATGCCTAAAAAAGAATCCAGTAACCAAAACACTAATTTTTCTGTAGTGAACTAAAGGCTAGTCACACTAAATGAGATTAAGTCTACAAATAGACTCATGTCAGGTCAGGTTTCATTGCCAAATAACTTGCTTCCAAACTTTACAAGATCCTTTGGTTTTCAGAACTTTGTAGATTTAAAATTGGTGGTTAAGGGATTGTAGACTTGAAAATTCAAATGAACTTTTGCTATCAGTGCACTTGCTGTGAGTAAATCAGTGGTCTTTTTTACTATTTGTGCCTCTCTTTTTATTTATGAAGAGGAGCAATACATTCTTAGGATGTTGATACCTCTATTAATATCTAAACAATCCTACTATATTTCATCTTTAGAGAAATATCCAAAAATGTTTGCATAGAATGTCGGAAATATAATAACTCCATAATCTGGAATTGATTCATTTGTTTTCAAATTTTGGTGACTTATGTCATCTTTACTCTCTTTTTGTAGTCCACAAGCAGCCAGAAACATCCGAAAAATACTACACTAGATCTGAAAATGCATGGTGTCCAGAAAGTAGTAAACTGTGTCTCCATTCCTTATGACAGCAATTATTACTTATTATAATCACAAACATATATTTTGTGAATGCACTCGGACACAATGCTGGTTGCTTATTTATGAGTTGATTCACTGGCTTGATTTCGTCAAACCAACAAAACAGCACCTCTTCTATATGGGGACATTTACTAGTGTGTCTAATATTTACAAGGGAAAGATATATGCAAACTCTCTGGGTCTGAAAACGACGTTTGGTCTTCTGATTATTTGTATTGAATGTTTTTTGTTTTGTTTTGTTTTTTAGCTGAGCCATCCTGCCACCTGTTGGCAGCTCAACGGCAGCTCAGCTCGGGCTGGGCATCGAACTGCTGTTGCTCAGAGCTCAGCTCGCACTCTTGAGTGAATTCTTAACCAACTGAGCCATTCGGCCATCTTCTGATTATTTGTAAGTGAAGATGTCTTTCCAGTAAAATACATGTCATTTTACCTCAAATGATTATGGAAATGGGACAGTGAAGAAATAAACTACTCTTTCATCTAAAAAAATGATTGATAAAATTAGACACTAAAAAATAATTAAACTTCCATATAAAAATAACTCATTAAATTAAATATCTTAAAAAATAATTTTTCTATAAAGGATGACATTATTGAAAGAGTGACATTCATTTCTTCCAAAGATGGCAGAACTAAGCTTACGCATCTGCAGTGCCCGGTGATGGTGTTCCTCCAAGGCCCTGGCTCCCAGGTGGGTACACCCAGCTCTAGATGCTGTAGGTGCTAAAGGCTAATGGCTCACACCTGCACTGTCCTCAAAAATGGCTGACAGGAGCCACTCTACTCTCTCCTCCCCCAACTCCTGTGGTAGCTGACGATGAATTGAGGGAGACAGGAAAGGTGTAGAAGAGCGTGTAGGAGCACATTTCCATTG
This sequence comes from Aselliscus stoliczkanus, assembly GCA_033961575.1. Classification (NCBI taxonomy): domain Eukaryota; kingdom Metazoa; phylum Chordata; class Mammalia; order Chiroptera; family Hipposideridae; genus Aselliscus; species Aselliscus stoliczkanus. The sequence goes on along the minus strand of CM066734.1, from coordinate 91,054,053 downwards.
CCTCAAGGCAGAGCAAACTGATACAGCTCACACTCCTGAGCTTCCTGTGTAATTAGACAGAGGCTAGGTTTGCCCTGAAAGTGCATATCTGCCTACCCTGTTCCTCTGTACTGTCATGCTTCCCTCATGCCTTTAAGCAGGTTTCACATGAGAAAACCTAACTAAATCACATGCACTTAAATCTGCATCTTAGGCTCCATTTCCAGAAAACCTGAACCAACACAACACACATTATTTATAATTTATCGAACACCTACTAAGGATTACACTTATTTGTGCTTTAAACGTTACACAACTTTATTCTAGATATACCTTAGTTGTATGAAAATTTTTATCCCCATATTGTGGATGGGGAAACTCAGACTGTGTAGAGTTGAGAAATTTATATTTAGCTAGTTAATAAGTGGGAAATCCAAGAATCAAACTCAGATTAATATGGCTCCATACACTCCACTCTGCAGAATTTCTCTCTGCCTCTGTATCATATTTTTAACCAGGAAATAAAAAATTAAAGATCTATTCAACTGTACTTTTTTTAGTGAAATGGAAATTGATGTGCATTTTATTTTCCACAAACATTGATGTAATTTGTTTAAAATGAAGGTAAGATTGTATGAGTCATATAATTTCCATAAGGGTTTATTAGTGGACAAGCATGGATTCAATTAAAAAGGAAATAAACATATGTATAATACCTTCATTTTCTTAAAAGGGAACATTTTATAGAAGTTGGAAAATAGCAGGGAGGAAAAAGATCATGTCAGCACAATGTTACTGGTCATATACAACGCAATCTTATGTTTCACAGAGATTTCAACACAGGAAATGGGTATATTAGGAACTGCCTAATTCATAGGTTTTCCTGACCCACGTACAGTGGTTTCTTTGAATGACTGAAGAAAAAGCCGTAAGCAGTGCTTTTATACCAGCTTCAATAATGCATATTTCAAAGCCCAAGCTACTCAGCCATGTAACTATTTACACAGTCAACATTCATGGGAAAATAAGTGTCAACAGGTTCCACTTTCCCAGCCTGGAACAGCATGTGACTTTTCATTACAATCCTCCGAAGTCTCTGATTAGGAAGGGAATATTTTATTTTTATTTTTTCTATTCCATAAATCCCAGAATTCTTAGTTGACTACCATCTGAAAAGTAACGACACCTCCCACCCTGCCACTTAACCACTTAGTCCTGCTACATTAGAGACACTGTGGGAAGGGCCCATGTCTTTTCCATCTTTGTTTATGGCAAGAGCAAACTGGTGAGCACAAAGCAGAAAATTAATGAAATGGGCTGTGGTTTTCTAAAACGTAAAGAATTCCATAACATAAAGTGTTTTTTTAATATTCTTATTGCTATATCTTATCAATGACCAACAATTTGGAGAAGTCTAATAAAATATATAAGTATCTGATTGTCTCAGGAAACCCATTCAATCATCTTTTTTAAAGAGAAACTTAAAACTATTCAATGCTTCCCTTAAAAACTATCAATGAAAATATTGCATATTTTCTACAACTTCTATTTTATTAACAATTATAGCTCTAGCAATGTTATAATTTTCTTTTACTGTAGAAATCATATTACTTATTTAATACTTGTCATATATCATGCTATGTGCCAAGTGCTTACTCTACATTTTCTGTTAAATGCTCAATATTAAGATGAGGGTCCTCTCTAAATCCCTACATAACATAGCAGGGCATCACAGCTTAGAAAACTGTCATAGTCCATTTGCAATCTGTAATACGGGGTAAGTAATAAATCTGGAATGTTTGTCTCGTTACTGTCTACCTCCAACTTCTACGCTCTTAACCACTAAATCCTCTAAAGCCAGAATCACACTTCTCTTCCCATTAATACAATTATCAAATACTCCATTGAATCCCTCAAATAGAAACATGTGGATAGTACTCAAAAACTCCCTCTCACCATTTTCTACATCAAAACTAAGAATATAGCTTGCAGTTATCTCCTAAATTTCACAAATTTCTTTTTTCCCCACTATTCATTCTATTATTTCTTTTCCCCAGCCTTCTATGATCTATTGTCTGCAATGTAACAATGGCCCCTCAGTTGACCTCTCTGCCTCATACCTCATCCTTACCCCTGCAGACACATACTTATTCTCATATACTGCTGCTGCCTGTGTACTCTTAAAATACATATCTCTTTGACCATTTGTCTAAACTTTGTCGTGGGTACACATCATCTCTGGGGCAATGTCTATGCTATGGAGCACAGAACAGCAGTGCCCTTAGAACTGGCCATTGCTCATCTCTTTGGCTTTCTTGCCACCTCCCCCATGTTTATTTGACACATACTTACAAAGTAGAATTGACCAGATTTGGTGACCAACTGGCTGTGAATTTTGAGGAGTGAAGGAGGAAAAGGTATTTGGTTTAGTTGCAGATTAAATGTCAGTATATGAGGTATAGCATTGTGGACATAAACATTGGGGTTGATTGAGTTCAGGGTCTACTTAGCATCTCAACAACTTGTTTTTGTCAAAGACAACTCAAACTCAGTAACTCCAAAACCAGATCCATGTTCTCTGTACCCCATTCCTCATCTCTGAGTGCACCGTCTCAAAGAATAGAGCACCATCTATCCAGCTATCTCTTATCCATAACCATTCCCTTTGCCTCCACCATCTCCTCAGCCATATCCTGTCTGAGAATAGCTCACAAGTCAATTCTCTTCTCTTCCTGGCGGCTACCATCTCATCTTCCCTTATCTGATCTTGCAATACATTTATTGGCCTCTATTTATCGTCTCTGTAACTTATTCTTTACACTGAAGACATACTGATCTTTTCTATCTGAAAGTCTGATCACATCATCTCTCAACCCACTTATACACAACCAGAATTTTTTGTGTTTTTCCTTTACAGTTGCAATTTTGCTTCATTTGTATGCTTACTTGATTATACCCTTTTCTCTTCCAAGAAACTCCAAGCTCCATAGGCACTTGCTATCCATTGTATCTCCAGAAGCTAGCACGATGCCTGGTACAGAACCAGTTATCACCATTTGATGAATAATTAAATAAATTAATTAATAAATGCACAGCAAAGAGTCCTCTGTTTTGGTAGCAAGAAACATACAGTCAGTGAGTTCTTGGGTCTGGATGATGAACCGAGGGAAAACATGTAGAGTGGAAGAGATGCGATGTAGGTCAGGTGGAGGTGTGAGGTGGTCAGCCCAAGGAAGAGACTGACATCAAAAATCAGAAGAAAGGAGGAAAATTGTAACATTATGTTATAGACATCAAGATAGGAAAGAAAAGAGATTGATAAAACTATGTCAATACCTCAGAGTACTTTAGAAAGAAAGTGGAAATTACTGTCTCAAAATAACCCATTTTACCTCTTTAATTTCTATGTAGTCTTTTCTTCACACAATCATTACATATTGACTTCTAAAATTTTCCTTAATCACTATTATATATATGAAATACTCTCAAGATGTTACATCTTCACACATCCTCTGTAATTCTACCCTCTCTATTAAGACATTTCTGGAAATTGCAAGACAAAATACCCTTAATCTTGGTTTCATTTAAATATTCAATTCATTTAACATTGTCACTGATTTTTCAGAGAAAATGCATTTTGCAGTATCTCATATATTAACACAGTGTGTTCAGTCCTGTGAATATTTTATGTCACCCTGCAATACTGTGACTTGCAACTCTGATGTGAGTTTCTGGATATCTAGAACCAGACTTGTTTAATGTGCTTTTCCAAGCACTTATCATAAACATTCATAAATGCCTCACTGTGGTGGTAGCATTAAAAAGTTCATAGCATGGGGGCCGCCGAGTGGCTCAGTTGGTTAAGAGTTGGCTTAGAGCGCGAGCTCTGAGCAACAGGGCCGTCGGTTCGATTCCCACATGAGCCAGTGAATGCTGAGCCTTAGCTGAGCTGTCACTGAGATGCCAACAGGTGGCAGGATGGCTCAGATGGGATAACAAAAAGATTGCTTGTTCAATGGTGGGTTATGCCCACCCGCAACTAAGATTGAACTCAGCACCTTGAGCTGAGCTGAGCTGCCTCCCAGATGGCTCAGTGGATAGAGTGTGTGCTCTTAACAATAAGGCTGCTGGTTCGACTCTCACATGGGATGGTGGCTACACCCACCTGCAACTAAGATTGAACACAGCACCTTGAGCTTAGAGGCCACGACCTGCCGACGGGAAGCCAGATGGCGACAAGGAAGATTGAAAAACAATAACTTGGCTGGACCCCCTCCCCCAATTCCCCAACACTGTTTCCCTCTCCCAATTCCCCAATAAAACCTTTAAAAACCAAAAAGAACTTCATAGCATGAACAATCAGAAAACTACACTTTCTCATGAAACAATGAATCTGCTTGCAAATGAGAAGGAAATGGCTAATCATTTTAGTCTCTAAAGAACTTTTAAATCTAAAATACATAGAGCATGAAGTAGAAATATTTTCATATATGAATGGCACACATTTAAAATAAAATTAAGTACTTTTATTATTAGGAAAAAATACTCATTGTGCCATTTAAAGTACCACACAATTAAGCCTTTTAGACATTTTTGTACATGCATTGCACATAAGGCTCAGTATTTTGTCTAAACTAAATGCATGGAATATCACGATCATTTAAAAAAGAGTGTTCTGGAAAAGCTGTAAAGAAAGCAATGTGTATGTTTATATATAGTGCTTATATGGATATACGTATGTATGATATATATATATATATATCATACATACACATCTATAGTATATATTATATATGAAATTCAGAGGTGTTCATAAAATAATACTGATTCTTGAATTAAATTGGATTACCTCTGGATTGGTACAAGCTTTTTTAAAAAATAACTTATCTAAACAATATCTATATCAACAGCATATATTGAACTGAAAGTTTTAAGGAGGTACATTTTTAAGAATTTTTATTCTATGAGTAATTATAAAAATGGATAAAACTTTCATAATTTCCATAAAACCCTGTTCCCTCCCAGGGCATAGCCTGAAACGACACGTCCAGGCAGTAGCTTTGTGGGAATGGTATGACTGCATATAATAAATATCTTGAGCATTGAAAATATGGGGTGGGGCCCATGGGAATGGAGAACAGAGGGAAGTGCTGTTTGCCAGAGCTCCAGGCTCTATAACCAGAGTAAATTCAAGGCCTAAATGGTGAAAACTATAATAGTAAATCAATTTTGCAATTAGTTGACTAAAGGAAGAAAAAGGACACCCCACAACATGATTCAATTACACAAAATAGCATTTGTAACCTGGGACCACGAGACTTAAAAGTACAATAAAAAGTTGTGACTGTGGGAAAGTAGATCCAATCTTCTCATTTCCTAGCTATGTTTAAAGAAAAAATTGCCTGGGACAATTGCTATGGAATTAGCCCTGCAAGCCTTAGTAGGCCACACAGGTCCACTATGTCAGTTCTGAAATTATTAATATACCATAATTTTTCTAGTATGTATTTTCAATAAGATGGCACACAAAGACCAGCAAAGGTGCCTCTGGATTGTTCTCCATTTATCTTGCACTCACACATTATGTAGAAAGATCCTAATGCTTAGGGAATTGTAGTTTCCCTTGGAGAGTTCAGACCGCATAAAATTCACATATAATTTCTGCTGACAGCAAATTCATATAGATTCAAATCTCATGAATACTTTATGTTTTATAGTAATACTTTTTTAAAAGCATGTCCATTTAGTAAATGGCTTTAAGTAAGCTTATGATCCTAATAATTATTCTTTCTAAACTATGTTGTATTTGGTTGTAAACAGTTTGCTATAACACCATTTGGAGTCTGCTTTAAGACAAGGAAATAGAAAATTAAGCTTTAAGTGTCACCCTTCACACAAAGATATATATTCTGCTGATTATAATAATATCACAAATTCAAAGGCCCAAATAAATGACCATAAGTTATATTCAGAGTCAGCAAGTTACGAGTGTGACAAGATTTCGGTTTCCAAGTCAGTGGCCACCCAACATTAAATGTTAACTATTTAGCATAAAAGTTAAATTTAGGATCTTCTCTAGAGAAAAAAAAATTCATAATGATGTAATTCAATCTTTGGAGTAACAATGCAGAGAAAGCAGATAAACTCACGGCAGAGCTATGGCATCCTCCCAGGTTCAAGTCCACCAGCCTACGTGGCAGAAGTGCCTATAGCCTCCTTCTCTCCTGCTCTATCTTTACTAGTGGCTTCTGCCCCTCTAAGGCAAACCCGTTCCTGGGGCTCTGGATCCCATCTTCCTTTTAAGACATTGTCTCCAGCAAGTATTCCTTTTCTCCCCTACATCATCAATAACCCTCTGTCTACTGGATCATTCCGTGAACATAACACACAAGTTAATATTATCCTTCTTAAAACACAACAATGTAAGGGCCGGCCGAGTGGCTCAGTTGGTTAAGAACTTGCTCAAGAGTGCGAGCTCTGAGCAACAAAGTTGCCGGTTGGATGCCCAGCCCAAGCTAAGTAGCCGCTGAGTTGCCAACAGGTAGCAGGATGGCTCAGCTAAAAACAAAACAAAACAAAAAAAACAACACAACAAAGCAAAGCTCCTGGACTCTGGGCCCTACACCAGCTGTCACTCAATGTGTTTGCTACACTTCACTGCAGAAATTCTAAAAAGAAACTGCTTCTCCTTATCTTCACTTATATACTTTTGTCTTTTCTCTACCTACTCCCATGAGACATTTAACCATAGCTCTACATGGAAACAGCCCTTGCTGATGCAATGACATTTTTTTCTAGCCAAAAGCAACGGCAAACTTTTGTTGGGGGTTAAATTATACCCTCCCAAAAGATATGTTGAGGTCCTAATCCTTGATACTTGTGAATATGAGCTTATTTGGAAATACTATCTTTGTAGATATAATAAAATTAAGATTAAATCATATTCAGTTGGGAGGCATAATCCAATATAACTGGTATTTTTATAAGAACAGAAAACAGAGACACAAGACACACAGGGAGAGTGCCATGTGATGATGGAGGCAGAGATTAGACTGATGTCTCTGCAAACCAAGGCCACCAATGATGGCTGGCAACACCAGAGGCTGAGGGACGGGCAGGGAACAGTCTCCTACATTCTTCAGAGAGAGCATGGGTCTGCTGACACCTTGATTTCCCACTTCTATCCACCAGAACTGTGAGAGAATGTATTTCTGTTGTTTTAAGCCACTCACCACTCACTTGTAGTAATTTGTTATGGCAGCCGTGGGAAATTAATATATCATCATATTTTACCTTTCAGCAGCTTTTGAGATGGTGAGCATTCTTTGTTTTGAAATTTTTTCTTCTCCCATGTTTGTAGTATCACACTCACCTGATTTTTCTCATACCTTCTACTTCTCAGTCTCATTAGCTGGTGTTTCCACATATTCCAGATCCCTAAATGCTGGCGTGTCCTAAAGATCTGTCATAGGACCTCAATCTTTTTACCTATACTCTCTGGCTAGCAAACTTTTGCAAGTCCATGACTTTACATACCATTTAGATGTTGATAACTTCCTATTTAGATTTCTATTCTAGCCAAGACTTCTTCCCTAAGTTCCAGACCAATATGTATAAGTCACCAATCAGCTTCTCCACTTGGATACCCAATAGGCATCACAAAATTAATACAGCCAGAACAGAACTAATTACTGATTCCTTAAATTAGCATTCCTCAACAAGAGTTCTCTTGTCACAATAAGTGCCACCATCATCCACCCACTTATTCAAGCCAAATTTTTTCCCTAATATCCCACATCCAACCCATCAGTGAGTCCTGTCTGCTCTGCCTCCAAAACAAAGACAAAATTCAGTAACTCCCCTCTATTTCAACCACTACCATGCTGTTTCAAATGCCATCTCTTGCTGATTGATTATAAGAGCTCTCCAATTTCTTGCTTCCACTCTAGCTCTGGTCCCCACATCTCCTGCCTTACACAGCAGCAGCAAGGTCAGTCTTTCTAAAGCATAAACCAGATCAGGTCACTTTTTGCTTAAGATCATCTGTCGACTTTCTTTGACAATAAGAATAAAAACAAAAATTAAAGAAATCAAAATTCCTTAAAAACTACATGATCTGGCTGCTGACTTCCTCTCTGATTGCATCTGTCTTTATATTATAATCCCCTTCAATAACTATATTCCAACCATTCTGGTCTTCTTACATTGACTATGTTATGATTTCTGTTATCTATTAGGTTTTTACATGCTGTTCCTTCTTCTTGGGATATCTCTCCCTCTCAAATATTTATCTGTTGGCATGTCTCTCCCTCCAAATTTCATAGGTATCTTCTTTGTTTCCTTCAAATCTCAACAGATATCACCTCCTCAAAGTGACTTTTCTATATACAGTAGTTCAAGCAACCAACTATGCTGTATTCAATCATTCTTTATTCAATTTTCTAATTTTATGTTCTCCAAAGCACTTATCCAGAGCTGAAATTAATTGTTTCACTTTTATTTTGCTTAATTATTTTCTGTCTTCCTCTCTAAAATATAAATTCTTTAAGGTCATAAAATCTGCACTGTCCTAGTGCCTAGAACAGTTCCAGGTTTGAGCAGGTGCACAAGAAATATGTCTTGAATGATTGAAAAATGAATGAAAGATGGGCAAGAAAATATATAAACATATCATTTAAGAGGCTGTTGCATTAATATATTTAAAGTAGAATGGGAGTTTGAATCAAGTAAATGACAGTTGAAATGGTGAAAATTGAAGTGATTTGACTTACACTTAGGAGATCTTGAGAGAACATTACGAGTATACCATTGTGGTTAAAAAATGTGGGCTTACATTCTCTAAAGCTCTTTGGGTTTGTTGGTACTATTATCTAACTGTGAACCATTTTTTTCATCCGTATGGAATCTGATTTCCATCCTTAGTATGGATGGAATTTGTTCTTATCAAATAACTTTTTAAAGTTTTCTAACATTTCAATTACAGTTGACATACAATACTGTGTTAGTTACAAGTATACAACAATGATTAGACATTTATATAACTTACAGGAGGGTCACCCTGGTAAGTCTATTAACCATCTGACACAATACATAGTTATTACAATATTATTAACTATATTCTCTATGCTGTACTTTATATCCCCATGGCTGGATAATTTTTTTTTTTTGAGGGCAGTGTCACTGGCCCTCACATGTGGGACCCGAACCGGGACCACCAGCTTTCCAAGCCAGCTCCCAACCACTGTGCCACTTGGCAGGTCCTGGACAATTTTTAAAATGTTGCCAAACACAATAGATTTATTTTAGTCCTTATCTTGCTTGATCACTAATGATTGTTGGCTCCTTCTTGAATGTCCATGAATTCCTGTGACAGCACATTTTTCTGCATTTCTTCCCACTTTTCTAGCTGCTCTTTCAAATAAGAGACAGATAAATTCCAGACTTATCTATTATGATTTACAGGGCCCTCCAGAGTCCAGTCTCTGCCCATATTTGCAACTTACCTATTTATATCTCACTTGACCCACCTTCTCCAAGACACTTTCCCTGATTTCAAGTCCAGGTTAATCCTATACAGTTATATAACCAAGGTATGATTATTTTCCTCTCTGAAGTACATTGAGAATTTCGTATGTGAAATTTTCAAGGGACCTGACAGTGAGAAAAATTCCATCTCTTTTATTGAGAAAACTTTGGGAAAATAAACTGCTATATACACATATTTTTCTTTTGTCCTAGATTTTTCATCATACTACTATGATTATTTTTCTGTAAGTCACTTATTACACTTTCAGCATGAAACAGTATTCTTGACTTGGAACATTTTAAGACTTACAGAATACTGTTATCACTAATATTATATTAACAGAGGATAAAAATAAACATGTATTCCAAATAACATGAACAACTTGACATATTGGAAACTAGCACACCTTTTAATAAGGCGAGAGCCTGTTCTCCTTGGATGATTGAAAGCCATCTCTCTCATTATGTGCTGTTTATCACATCTCTCAGGGGAGGATTACAGGGCAGACTCTACAGCACTATCTTCTAGACGTAGCATGACATCAAGTAGGCGGGGCAAACCCTGGCGACCAGCGAATGGTGTGACTTGGAGAAGCATACTGGGAGGTCAAGCTAAAAAGCAGCAGGAAATTTCTACACAGGAATAGCACGGAGTTGGAAGTGACAACCAGTCTGCCACATACGTGCATTTTCACTGCAACAGATAATTAGAATACGAATTTTTTTCACCATTGCACTACTTCCACAGATGTAAATTGGAATAAAAAATTTTCTAGATATAGTCCTATAATATATAAATAATAAAGAGCCATATTATATCCCTTGTGAGTTTTTTTCAGGGAAGACACTAAAAGTCATATTATCAACAAACTACATAGTATACAGTAACTGTGCCTTTTGTGTATATACTTTAAGTTGGATGAGATGTACTCACGCTCACTTTTCCATTGCGATTGTCTTCTTCTCTTACTGCCAAAGCCTTCAGAAAGTTATCCTGCAGGTCTTTACCAGCACTTGTTAAAGTCCTGTAGAAAGCAGGTCTTTGATTAGAATACATCAGATAGCAAATATATTTAAAACACTCTCGGGCCAACAATTCTTCCCCTTTTTTCTAAGTGACAATTTTCTTTCAACACTAAAACTATATATACACGTTATATATAATTATTGTAAAATATACACAATTATTATAATATTCTAGATTCCTCAATTAAACTTCATACAGTTATGGAGTTTTTATTTTAAAATAATTGGAATCAAGTCTATAAATAATATACATGCCCATATCAATACTCATGTCAGAAACAGTTAATTTCATTTACATGCCCATTTTACTCTTTTTATCATGCCATGGAAAGTCAATATATCTATACCCCTCACTACAATATTTATACCCCAACAATTTTAAGTTGCCTATAATTTAAATACAATTTATTCATTTAATATAAGAAAACTAAAATACTAGAGATACCTATGCCAATTCAGTTACTGAAATAGAGCATTAATGTTAGCTCTATGAGTGGAGATAATCAAGGCAAGAAAGGAAATAAGGTTGGGTTACCTCTGCCAAATTAAAAGGAAGCATTAAGAATTCAAAAGAAAAATGAATTTCTCTGGAAGCAAAATTTAGAGAAAATTTATCACAAAGATCTGATCAAGCAACATTAAACCACATAATGAAGAGTTCAAGAGTGGTTTGTGAAATAATAATCCTTTCTTCATATCACAATTTCCTATATATTCAGCAAACATTTTTATTGTCTACAATGTACCAGGAATTATACCAACCACATAATCCCTGCTCTCAAGTTGTCTCATAAAGGTGATGAGATACATAAATATTATAATGTCATGCCATGTGATAACTGTAATAGAGATATGCATGGATATCAGAAGAGTTATTAAGAGAAATGTACTATCTATTCAAGGAAGTCACTTAATCTTAAGCTTTAAAGCACTTATGGGGCTAAATGTTAGACGATGAGACGGCAGTAGCCAGTTTGGAGCAGAAGTCAGGGTGAAGAGTAAGAGAGATATCAGTAAATACAAAGGAATGTAAGAATAGAGATGTAAAAGGACAGAACATCCTTGAGTAACTGCAAAGCAGTCAGAGGAAGTAAACGAAGTAAGGGAGAAACGATATAATATTAAGAGAAGCTAACATTTTTACAGACTCACTGTTGTGGCAAGAATAGAAAAGGATAGATTTGAAAAATATTTAAGAGGTAAAATGGAAAATGGATCTGGTTATTTACTTTTGTGACAAGTTACAGAGAAATTACTACCAGGCTTCATTAAATCAACATGGACATATACAATATGTAACCTACTGATTATTTTGTTGATCTAGAAATGCAACACTTTAAATTGATCATAACCTGTCAGCTTTTGCTTTTCTAGCTTAATATGCCTTGGCTTGTAGTATTAATGCCAAATAATAATTCAAACAGCCAAATATACATTTAAAATAACCACTAATTAGTATCAATGGAGAGAATCAGATATTTGAGATATTTTTCAAACCACTGGTCTGTCCAAAAATGAGTCTTCCACATTACAAAATATCTACGCATGCACTGCTTTGATATTAAATCTCTAAAATATGAAATTTAGTTTGTCAGTTGTTTGCCCAGAGAAACAGGTATCATTTCTCCATTGCTCACAGGATAACTTCTCATCACTTGGTCAGTTTCTATCTTACTTCCTTGCTTGTGTTCTACACTTAAAACCAGAATTAGAAATTCAGTGTGGAGTTCAACAGAGAATTAGTTTTACAAGCGAATCAGTCAGGACTGGTTAGGTTATGCTATAGTTACAAGTGGCCCAAATCTCAGTGGTTTATAATTACAAATGATCATTTCTCAATAATGCTATGTTTTGATAGCAGGTTGATGGTGGCTCTTCACCTTGGAGGGATGAAGTGGGAGGCTGATGAAATAGCTTTTACCTGATACATCTTTGCTTACTGTGCAGACAGGAAAGAGAACATGGCCACACACTGGCTCTTAAAGCATCTGCATGTAAGAGACACGTGTGGCTTTCACTCACATTTTATCGTCCAAGCCTGAAATCAAGGGGATGGGAAAGTACAGTCCTGCCCAGGGAAGAGTAGCAAATATTTGTAAACAATAGCCACATACCCCTTGCTTCCTATTGCATAAACAAACAAAGGTTGAAAATAGATAGCACAGCAAATAAGAGCAATAAGGAAAATAATTTCTGAGTGAAATTTAAAAGTACAGAAAATGTGTCAAACAATGTGGTACATTACAATATAACCAAATAAAGACTTCTGTGAAAATTAGAATTAATCTTAGCCCCAAAGCACAAACTTCCCTGAAAGACCCACAGAATATTCTAAAAATTACGGCTAAAGGAATGAAACATTTCGGTATGTGGTCCTCTGTGATAGTGGTAACACACCTGTTGTTTTTGCCTCCCCAAAATGCCTCCCCTTTTATTGGTAACAGAACCCTTGTTTTTATTTGGGCAACGGTCCCTCCCACATTATATAGCTTTGTACAACAGTCAATCAAGGTACTTGCTTACTCACAACTCTTACCCTATAAATGTGAGCTAATTATTATGCCTCAAGTTTGACCAGTGTCACCTCACTTCACGAGAAGGTGCAGCGGAAACAGAAAGACACAGGATGAGAAGTAGCTGGAGTTCTGGTGATAGTCCTTAATTGCTACTATATAACCTCATCATTCAGCTTTTCTTCCAATTTATGATAATCAGAGCCATTCCAACAACTTCCCTTTTTGGATTTAGTTCATTAGAATTGGCTTCTATTCTTCACAAACAAAACCTATAATTGACTATCCTGTTAAGTGGCTATCCTGTTAAGATGCTCCAGAGTTCCTACAAGTTTCCATATAGCAAGTTAACACCTCAATCCTCCAAACTCCCCAAACACACCTTGTTTTGTTGGAAATCTTTAGAACATTACACATAAGTTAAAGTTCAATTTGATCACCAACCAAAATCCCAAACAACCAAAGGAAACTGTGATGATCAGTTTTGCAAGTACCTTTCAAGGTTTTCTTCTATAGTTTATATATTCTGTACCCATAAAAACACATATAGTATCATTTGGTGAGTTGTTCATTTGATTGCATAATTTGTAACTTACTGTCTTATTGCATTGTTGTTTTTGTTCCTGGGAATAATTTATGAGAGTGCCAAGGAAAATAAAAATTATCCCCAGGGATATCAGACATGAGAAAGCAAAATAATCGATTTCTAGGTACCACTCACTAATAGGGAAGGATCTCCTAATATTCTGCCTGCCCAGGCTCTCTTCCTAATGGATGAGGTTTTCAGGAGCTATCTGGGCCAGACAAGAAAAGGGAGTAATAGCAAGAGAATTCCTGCTTCCCCTGGACTATGGCAGATGCTATTCCATCTTCCATGAAAACGAAAGTTTTTACCTGGGCATATAGCTTCCTGGAATAAACACTACATTTCCCGGACTCTTTTGCAGCTATTTATGTCCATATGACCAACTTTTCCACACTGGAATCCAAATGAAAATTATGTACAACTTTTAGGAAGTGTAAAGGGGCGCATGTGCCCTTTTTCCCATAGTTGGAATGCAATATAATGACTGGAGCTCCAGCTGCCATCTTGACCTAAATTGGAGGCAACTATTACAGAGAAACAAGACACTAGGCAGAGTCCTTGACACCTGGGAGTATCAACCCAGCCTTGATTGACATCCTATGCATTTCGGAAATACAAGACTGAATAGAGTTTGCAGTTTGCTTCAGCCACTGTGATTTTGTGATTTTCTGTTATTTTTAACTAAACCTAATATAAGTGGGTACATTCACCACAGGAAATTTGCTCATCCTTCTGAAAAAGATATTTTTGTGATACTGGCTTGGTGAACCTTAACCTGATCTGTAATACTGTAAGAATTCCCCAGGAGACTATATTATTTATGTAATTAAAATGAATTATTTTTTTAAATAGAAAGTTAACTATTTTAAATGGAAGCATGAGATAATGGAAATTAAACTGAAATATAAGATGTAACATCAACCTTTAATTCCTATTTACCAACTCGCCACATTTTTCTGAACCTGGGTGTCAGGATGATCTAAATAATCTCTAAACTCCCATAGCAGTTGTAATACTTGTGATTTAAAATGATCATACTCTGTCATCAATCACCAAACTTCATTTATAATCTGCCTAGAAAAGTGACTATTACACTGACAATACATTAAGATCATACTGTTCCTCTTTTACTATTATTCAAGTCTTATATACACAGACTTACATAATTTCCTATAACCTCTATGAGAAAGATAGAAGTATTTTTGTTCGGAACAAAGAGGATAAAGTCTATAACCCCCCTAAGCTAGTTGCAGCAGAGTTAAAAAGTTATATAAATAATCAATTATTATACCACACTACATCTGACAACTAAAACTTCTCAGAGAGGGGAAATATTAGAAAAGAAAGTTAATGTAGAGTGTATGGTAAGGAATTCTTAAATCTTTAACATGCATTACTCTTACTTAACTAGATTTATTTAACAGTCAGTGACCTGAAAACCTTGCTTAAATAAATATTACAGAGAGAGTTACTTCCTCAAGAAGTGAAGTAGGTCTGTTACAAAATCCTAAGCTTATAAGTTTTATAAAGGGAAATATTCCAACTTTGTTGTTTACATTGCACCACACTTTCAAACTGGGGTAAAAGTTATATGGATGAGTTAATTTTTACCAACCTCATTAAATCATTAGCTAAATGTATTTATATAATCCTACATGAGTGACTCTAAATATACTCTTAATCCTCAACAATTAGGCTACTGGTTTATGATTTAATTATGCTGTTTGTATATCACACGTATTCACATTATCAGATTAACACTCAGAGAAAGAATAAATAATGAAAGAAGAAAAAAATTTGGAAAACTGCTAAAATAGAAACTTACTTTCTTAAGAGTTCACTTATTTTAAAGATTGTAAAGCCTTTCAGTAAATATTTATGACATTAATTATTGTAAAATTTTAAATGTATAATCGGGAGTGTTTTAAAGGCAAGGTTTCATTATTCATTGAGATGTGTGCTAATAAGTAGTTTCTGAATAATCACTAAATCAAATCTGTGATTATATCATTTTAGTAGCAATACATTTTATGTAATTGGAAGCCTTCAGACTAGTCTCTATGCTAGGCATTTTGCAAACAATTTCAATTATCTTCAAATCAAGTCTTAAAGGAGAGGATGTGTTTCTTTCTACTCTGAAGATGAACTTGATTATAATCAGATGGAATTTAGTTTTAATCTAGATATCACCATTCCCAAGGCTTCATTCTACTATAGCAAAACCTCACCATATATCAAAACATCATATTTATATCATAATATTTTCACATCATGAAAACAATGAGAATTCACAGGGGATAAGAAACCTGTTGACAGTGGTTTCTGACAGCAGGGATGGGGGAGGTGGAAGGAGGGCAGAAAGGGGGAGGGAGGTGAGCAACCTTCACCTGGAAGTACCCTTGGGGCTACCAGAGTATGGTCTTGAGACCTCTATGGAAAGGTAATCAGCCATAATCAGTCCAGTCTATACTGGAATTCTGATGAACTGCTCTGCTCAGAGATAATGTTGATTATATTTTCATAGCTATGTAAGATGTCAGAGGGGTAGTAGCTTGGGGCAGGGGGATTATCAGTTTGTGAGGGGTGTAAATATCTAACTATTATGTTGCTTTGTACACCTGAAACCAATAACAAAAAAAAAACAACAGAGAGGAAGGAAGGAAGGAAGGAAGGAAGGAAGGAAGGAAGGAAGGAAGGAAGGAAGGAAGGGAGGAAGGAAGGAAGGGAGGGAGGGAAGGAACTCTAATTAGCCTATATTTCAAATGTTTAGAATTTACATTCAGCTCATTAGCATTCGTTTGAAAAAAAATTCAACATCTCTGTGCCTCAAGTTACTTTAATGATGTTTTGGAAACTCATTAAATTTTGGAGAATAAAGTAAAAATAATTGACAAGTAAAAGTTTATTATAAAAACTCTGTAATGTAATCTTCTTAAGAAACATAAAAAAAGCAGTTTTCAAGAATAGCTTTGTTTCCCATGTAAGTTTACTGACAAAACTATGTATACATATTTGTATTTGTTTGGTCTCAAATAATACAAATTTGAGTTTTCAGAGGCTAAAGTAGAAAAATTATTTTCAAACTTGATTAAAAGACATGATTTTATTTAAAACAATGTGGGAATTTTTCGACAATTAAGGAATAAATATGGGAAATATATTTTTATAGTACTTTGATTTAGGGCACCTGTCAGAGAGAGAGAGGATCTTGTCCAGGATAAGACAATAACTTTTTGTTTTGTCGTTTACATAAATTAGTAGGAAAAATATCCAACTTTTCCCCAAATAAAATGTTTTATAAATATTGCCAATGCTGGTAAATCTTCACATTCCTTTCCTCAATGTATTATAGTATATTTGCTCTGTATTACTTCAGGCTGCCATAACAAAATACCATAGACTCTATGGTTTACCAAACATTTTTCTCATAGTTTTGGAGATTCTAAGGTGAAAGTCAGGGTACAGCCTGGTCTGTTTCTGGTGAGAACTGTCTTCCTGGCTTGCTGATGGCTGCTTTCTCTGTGTCCTTATACGGCAGAGAAAGAGCAAGATCAAGTTCTCTGCTGTCTCTTCTCATAAGGCACTAATCCTGTCATGAAGGCCCCACCATCATAATCTCATCAGAATCTAATTACCTCCCAAAGGCCCATGACCAAATACCATCACACTGGGGATTACAGTTTCAACCTATGATTTGGGGGGAGTGGTGCATTTCCATCCGTAGCGTGCTGTTTCTCCCTTTAGAACTCATTCCCCACATTTCATTTTTTCTTGCCATCTTCCGTTTTGCTTGCCTTATAACCTCTTTTGTGCAACTTGGAACTATTTCAAGTTTTCTTTTATCATGTGGAGTACATTCGCCAGTTTTCACCTCTTGAAATATGCTATTAAGTTACTGAAGTCAGCTATTTGTTCCTCTCCAGCTCTCTAGCAAGATGCAAACCGTTTCAAGCCAGATAATCACAAAAAGACCCAAATGGCATAGGCCGCGGAAGTCTACCTCAAATAGCATGGGAAAAAACTTCTTTTTCCATATCTTGAATATGAAAATAACATACTCATTATAAGATTGTTTTGACCTTTATATGTGTGCAATATACGAAGCATACATAAAACAACATAATACTTAAATACAGAGTTAATACATTATTACAAAACCAGAAAAATGTTTGGTAAGCCCCATAGTCTATGGTATTCCTGTAACTCATCACCTAGGTCAAGAAATAGAACAACGACTACACTCCAGAAACCTGAGTATTCATTCCTTCCTGCTCACAACTCCATCTCTCTCTTTCTCACTTTCATGATATTAACTCCTATGATATTTCCTTATCTCAGTCTTCAACTTTCATGGTCATCACTCCCTTTTATCACTTAAGTGTGTACCCCCCAAACAATATAGTTGCCTTAGTTTTGAAGTTCCTATAAACGCAATCATGAAGTATATATTTTAATATATTTCTTCTTTTATTAACATTTTATGTTCCATACATGTTGATGCCCATTTTCATTGTATTCTCTTATATGAATAAAACTATTTATTTATCCTTTCTATTATATAGACCTCAGAGGTGTTTCTAATTTCGATCTACTATAAACATGCTGCTAGAATTTCCAGTACTTGCATCCTCAGTATAAATTTCTCTAAGACCTGTAGCTAGCAATGGGATAGCTGTGTTCTAGGATATTTGTAACTTGGCTTTACAAAATAATGTCAAGCTGTTTCCAAAATGGTTGAACCGATTTACACACCCACTGCCAGAGTCTGAAAGTCCCTTTTGTTTCATCCACATCATTCCCAACATGCGGTAGCTTAGTACTTTTTATTGGGTTGTCAGAAAAGTCATGATGTATTATTTCTGTTTTTCATTGCAAAAATGTATCATGATTTTTCTAACAACCCAAAAGTATTAAGTAACTCAGCATATTTGTACAAGTCTCTCATCATGCTTTTAATTTGCAGTACCTTATTTTTATGTTTTGTGTATACATACATTTTATGTCTGAATTGTTCATCCTCTGAAAGCTACATAAATAACAGAAATTGTATAGAAGGCGAAAAGCAACCAGGGAACAATTTCAAGTCTTTTTCTTCAAGCACAAATTCAACAGAGAATCCACCTTTAATATCTGAGGGATTATTTTTTAAAGATCCAAGAGGGAAAAATAGTGGAGCTAAATCCAACATGTGGTCTTTGAGTCTGCTCTTCTCTTGTAAGCTATTCTTGGTGGCCTTTCTTTCATTTTTCAAAAAATATGATTTAAACAATGTTCCTTAAGAGTCAGATCAGTCAGGATTACATTTAGAGATTTTTATGGTTTAGTTAAATTTTACATGACATACTGTGATTTCCGTGAAATTTCCAAGAGGTCATGAATTTCTACTCTAATAACTCTCAGAAAAGGAGACTACTTGAGAAATGAGATTCATTTATTGGTGAGAAGTAATGAGAATTAAATTGCCATTGAGAAGATAAATAGCACCACATTCCCCACCCTTTGTTACGTGAACGAGTTTTTAGATTATCAAATGCTCAGTAAAGCTATCAGCATGTCTAGGAAAATAACTTCAACTGTCAGGAGCACACAGAAGAAAGACAAGAAGTGTTAATATGCACACTAGACAGCTGCTTCTTATCTTTTTCTATTTTAAGGGAAACCCAAGTGGGAGTCCTGAAAACTGTGGTATCTTACATCAATCAAACTCTACTCCCCCTTGGATGAAAAGTTGTGCTTTTCTTTGTCGGGACACAATGGGTTGACTTCTGTGTGAGAAAATGTTTCTGAACTCCCTTTTTTTTTTTTTTTTTTTTTTTTTGTAAATTTGGCACATTTCTCTAGTTGGTTCTTAAATATGGTAGATTAAGATGTTCTCACACTTGGGGGGCGGGAGGGAAGGGTTGCTCAGAAAGGAAATAAATGCTCTTAGTCTTTGAATGTGTTTGATTTATTCTGAAAATCCATTAAAATATAACTTTACTTTTACTCTCTTCTGGGAAGCAGCTAAATCTTTTATGTGATTTGAAATATACTTCCTGATCTTCCAGTTATATTTATACAGTCAAGCCAATAAGAAAATAAAAAGCAAGGAGAGTAACACCTTTTTTGATATGCTTGCCTCCAAATTCCTCTCTGTCTGTGGGAATCAGCGTTCCTGCTCCACAGAATGCAGAGGTTGGATTGCATAGCATACATCTCCACCCTAAACAGATGAAGCTTTAGAAAGCTGAATGCAGGTCCTGAGGTTCAGCATATTTATGCTATATATACCTAGTCTCTATGTGTACGTCTCTAGTTAATCATTTTTGAAAGGTTATCTAAAGGGGAAGAGAATTTGATACGATGGAATTCCAAGGGACAACTCACCTAAGAAAAGTAGTCAAAGCAGTAGCCTATATCGCATTTCTCAACAGCGGTACAAGGCAGTGGGAACTACCATACATCAGGAATGGTGGGCATGTCAGTGCTCAGGGCAGAAGAGTACACGGATGAGGGAGGGACTGCATGAAAGAGGATGGGTGTGAGACTATGGGGAGAAAGGTAGCTGAAGAAGACAGTTAAGACGTTCCTTGAACTTAAAGTCAGCCAATGAAGAGTTATGGCTCCCAGAAATGGATCCACGCTAATATCCGCCCCACACTTGGGGAGGGGGGAGGGGTAAGGGGGAAGCTGCCCAGCAGAGGTGTAACCTGGGAGCAAATGCACTCAGGTTTCAAAGAATATCTGATGGGGCCCTCACTTAATTACACTCCCTATATGAGATGTATTCTTTCCACAACCACAATCTTCTTTCCTCCAAAACAAAAATCCTGAGGTTCAAAAACACCAACATAATAACTCATTTCTTTTATCACAAATATAGTCTCAAAATAAATTGCCAAACTTTTATTAATAATATGCTTATTGAAAACATAAGATTTTTCCCCCCCCCTTAGGATATATTTCACTAAGAATGTATGACCAGATTACCGCGTTTTAAAGTCAGTCACTACACTTGGAAAAGGTCCTTTCTTTATAATGATGACACCAGCTCGCTACATAATTAGGTTAATTCATTGATTTTATTTCAATTTTTAAGAGACTTAAAATTTTGCCTTATGATTATATAAAATATTCATAGAATTCTAAAATCAAATGTACAATTTAGAAAGTTAAAAAAAGTCTAATTGCATCTCCCCCAGGTCACTCTACCTTACTCTACTCCCTTACCTCTACATAATCATTTAAAAAATGATTAGCCTTATATTGCTTTTTAAACTGTTATTAATTTTAATATAAGCATATCTACCTATCATCTAGCTATAATAGCTAGCTATGCATTTATTTATGTAAACAGTAGCATCCTACACACATTTTTCTCAACTTTGCTTTTTCATTTAGCATCATATTCAGGCAGTTATGCCATAGCAGTAAGAGACATTTTCACTACTTTTTTGGTTGCATAGTACTGTATTGTAGAAATATACCATAGTTTATTCACCTATGTACTGATATTCATTTGGGTTGTTCCCTGTTATTTGCTATGATAAATATTGCTTTGTTATAGAGTTTTGTGCAAAGGTCATTTCATATTTTTACCAGTATCTTTTGGGGATAAATTCCTAGACACAGAAGTTTTGGTCAAAGAGCACAGGAATATTTTATTTTGTTAAATATTATCAAATTCCCCTTCAGTAAGGTTGAGCCATTTTGTAGTCTTCACAACACTTTATAAGAGTATCACTTTCTATAGCCTCATCAATAAAGTATTTTGTAAAGCTTTTTGATTTGTGCTGATCTAATAGGTGAGAAACTGTAACTCAGTATACGTTTTGTATTTATATTATCAACCGTCATGTATAAGCTATTTGCATTTCTTTTTCTGTGAACTATATGTTGATACCTCATTTTTAAAATAGTACTGTTGGCCTCTTTCTTTTCTATATTCTTCTTTAAACATGAAGAATTTTAGCTCTTTTCTACTATAGAGAAGTGATACAAGTTGTAAATGTTTTTCATTTGTCATTCTACTTTGCTTATAGTTCATTTTTACCAAGAAAATGTTTCATTTTTAATAAAATCATCAACCTTTCCCTTACTATGGATTTTGAATCATTTACAATTTATAGAGGAATTCATGCATGGTTTCTTTTAGAACTTAAATGGTTTCTTTTTATTTGTTTTAACATTTATATCTGTAATTCTTTGAATTAAACCTGATGTACTATGTGATAAATTGATCCAATTTTAACTTTTTTTTTTCCTTTCTGCAATTCAGTTATCCCAACAGCAACTATTTAAAAGTCCATCTTTGTTTTCTACACTGATTTGAGGTAATACCTTTATTATTCTTTATAGTGAATTTCCATATCCACTTGAGTCTATTTCTGTTTTGTATTTTGTTCTACTGCTTTATTTGATCATGCATCAATACCACACTCTCTTGATTATAGAAGGTGTATGTTTTAATATATGGTAAAATTAGCCCCTCTCATTGTTGCTCTTTTACAGGGTTTTTTTGTGGACAGTCTTGCTTGCTTTTTCCAAATGAATTTCATAATTAAATTGTTTTCAAAAAAACTCAAAAACTGATCATCATATACTAGGATGACTTTAAATATCTAAATGTCATAGCTTTTGTTTCTAAATATGATTTTGCAACAACATTTCCCATATCATGTTATTTTGTTATTTTGTAATGTGAGCCTTGCTCTCTCCCATTCAGAAGTGGAATCCACTTCTCTATTTGACTTATATAATATGGAAGAAGTGACATTGAAAGACATTTAAAAGACCTGGAAGCTTCCACTTTTGTACTTTGGAGAACCCACCCACCATGTAAGAAGTCCAACTATTCTGAATCTGTCACGTTATATGAAAATCCAAGCTAGCAACATAGAGAGTTCACATGAAGAGAGATAGATGTTTGGCCGGCCCCCAGTTGCTTCAGCCATCCCAGCTGAGAAGCCATGTAATTGAAGAAGCCATTTTGGATGTTCCAGCCCCAACAGATACCACATGGAGTAAAGATAAGCTATCTCCAACAAGACCTACCCAAGTTGTAGAATCATGAGCAAGTAAATAAATTATTATTATTATTATTATTATTATTATTGTCATCAACTACTGAGTTTGGGCCTGATTTGATTTGCAGCAATAAACAACTAAAACAGAAATGATCAAGATTTTGCTCCTTAGCATTATTTAGATTATAATTATGGCAGATTATATTGTTTCCAGTCTCCCTTGTTTTCTGTCTCACTCTATTGAATCACTTGTTGTATTTTATTTAAGATTTCTGCCTCATATTTATAAGCAAGGATAATCAGTAGATATCCTCTTAGGTGTAAGCTTTGTAAGGTTTGTGAATCAATGCTAAACACCCTTCATAAAATGAATTGAAAGTTTTCTTTCTTTTTCAAAGCTCTGAAACCGTCTAAGTAGCCTCTGGGACTATCTGATACTGAAAAGTTTGGTGGAATTCCTGTGACAACATCTGTCTGGAGCTCTTTTGGTACAGCTCCTTAACTACTCTGAATCAGGAGTTAGCCTCAGGCCAGTGTCAATCCAGGCCTGCCTAAAAGAACAGCCTCTAATCTATCTGCATGGCACCACTTTCTGTGGAACTACAGAAGGTAGACAGATAGGGAACTTTGTGTCTGCTCTCTCGGCCTTGTGGGACTGCCCTGGATTGAGGGAGCTTTAAACTGAAATGTAGGCCTTGACTAGAAGATAGACATAAAACTAGAGTTGCAGCTTCTCTGTGTCATGGTCAGGCACACGGACCCCAGCTCACATAGACGATGTTTATGTACTTGTACCACTGCTAGGCCTTTCTGAGAGAGGAAGATGTTCCAATCACCTTATCTCCAGTCCTAAATTTTCTTTTAAGTTAATTAAACGTAGTATTACACTAAGGCCATGTATTTTATGAATCTGATCACCATACTATGCATAAAAACTATCACCGTGCACACCTATTCTACTTTTGTATATAATACCTGATCTGTTTAGACAGTTAATTCTACTGTGGCCAATTTTGGATAGTTATGTATTCTAAAATATGTATCTATTTCATCTATTGTTTACAAATTTATTTTCATAGTGTTGTGTAGTCTATTTATTTTTTATTTAATCTTCTATTTTAATAATTATTCCACTCTAGTGATTTCTCCTTTTACATATTTGTAGTTTCTCTCTTTTGTCTTAATTGGGTTAGCTAGTGGTTTGACTATTGTGCTGATGTTTTTCGTCAAAGAACTGGCATTAGGATTTATTATTAAGTCTACATTTTTTTCACTTATTTTGGATTTTTAAATTAATGTCTTCCTTTTTCTTTTGGGGGTACTTTGTAGTCCTTTTTCTACCTTTTAAATTAAGTGCTTACTTCATTTGTATTTATTTTTTCATTTTTATTGATATAGATATTTAATGCTATACATGTTTCTCTGAAAACTGCTTTAACTGTATCCTACAGATTCTGGTAGTTTTATTTTTGCTATTCTTATTGTTAAGAAATCCTATTTCATTTTCTCTTTCTCCTTTGATTCCAGGGTTATATAATAACATGTTTTTTAAAGTCCCACTTCAAAAGACTTTTTTATTATTGTTACTAATGTCATTTTATTGAATTGTGGTCTGCTAATGCTCTTTGTAGTAATTGTGGGGCGTGAAATTTATTAAGGGGATTTTTTGGAGGGTGTATAAGTGTGGGCAAGATATAGTCCAATTTCTAGAATGTTCCATGTGGACTTGAAAAGGTAAAAGTTTTATTATCGGAGTTTAGAGTTTACTATATATTTATTAAAATGGACCTGATTAATTCCATCATCTTTTATCTATTTAGTAAATACTTGTCTATTTGCTCTGTTTTGGATTGAGAGAAATGTGTTAAAGTCCAGTTATTAGTGTGCACCTGATCTTTGTCATTTCCTCTACTGCGGTTTCTGATTTATAAATTTGTTATTGGGTAATTAACTAAGTAATTATTAATAACTCATTTCTAATATTGTGAATTATAGCTTTAAGTATTACAATTGTCCTTCATTGTCTATTAATGCTTTTATTTGAATACTAATTTGTTAGATATCAAAATTGTAACTCATACTTTTTGTGTTTGTCTAGAATACTTGTGTTCTTTTATTTGTTTAATTTTACATTTCTATATTTCCTTAATTCTGATGTGTCTTTACATGAAATATGGAACAATTTGTTTTTATGATTGAATTAAGCTTATTATGTGTAGTGAGATGTGATTAATAAATTTGGCCTTAGTTGATGTCATATTGCATATCACACACACACACACACACACACACACAGAACTTTTCACTATGAAGTTACATCTTCACTACTGTGTTATATCTCTTTCTGTATATATTGCCTGGCATTAAGAAAGGCTTGTATTTTGATCAAGTGATTACCTTTATATGAATATGTTTATAAGAAACTTTTGTCCTCTCTCTTTTAGCTAACATTCATTGTTCCTACTATAAATATATATATATATATTTTTTTTTTAATTAAGTAGCAGTATTTTTTCCTCCCACTCTTTCCTCCAAACATCTAACGTGAAAAAACAATATGACTTTTACTCTCAATAAACTTATTCTATTTTTGTTTGTTTTACCTTATTTTTAATATTACTATATCTATGTGTCAGTATATATAACAATTTTATATTATACTGTCTCCTTCATATCTTATTTAGTCTTAGTTCTACAGATACATATGCATTTAGTATTTAGCAGTCCTTTGGTTTATGTCTTCCTGGTCATTTTGGTGGTCTAAAGTGTATTTTCCAGCTAATTCCTCAGGAAGGCTCATTCTCGCATGTCTTTGGACAGTGTATTTGCAGCCTTTATTCAAAAAGTTCAGTTTGGCTGGACATAAAATCCTTGGGTCATATTTTCTTTCTTTGAGTTTCGTAAATGTTACGCCATTATTTGCTGGCATAAAACACTGGAAAAGCTGATGACAATTTGAGTTTTTTTTCCTTATCAGTCTTGGACTTTTTGCCTGTGTTCCCAGAGGCTCTTCTTTCTTTTTTTTTTTTTCCTTAAATTTCATTTTTCTAGACCAGTCTTCTTGTTGGCTATTCTGTGTTTTGTTTTCTTACCCTCCCCCAGAAATGTAGCATACCCTTCTAATGTGTAATTTCAAGTCTTTTATTAAAGTATAATGTTTAGCTTTAATTTTTTTGTTGCTTTGGTTTTTCTTCTCCAGGACTAGTAGAGTGTGTGTGTGTGTGTGTGTGTGTGTGTGTGTGCGCGCGCGTGTGTTATCCATGCCCTTTATCCTTTTATACATTCTTTATCTATCTTCTATCACTTTCAAGTCTTTTTAAACTCTTCATTCTGTGTAATTTTTTTAAAAAATTTTCTTCTTCTCGTCTTCTATTCCTCCTAAAGCATTGTGCAATTGCTTTTATTTGCCTATGTTCCTTTTATTCTTCACTTATTAAATGTATTTTTTCTAACTGTTCCTATGTTCTGTTAGTTTTCTTAATTTAATAATGAGAATCCAACTTTTTTATCTTATTGCCCTTTTTTATAAGATGAATGTTAACTATGTACAAGGTGAACATATTCTGATTGATGTCACACACAAGTTAAAAAAAAATAAGTAAAGCACGTTAAACAAATGCAACATTGATGAAAACGTCTGATTACTGCCTTTTAGCAAGTCTTGGCAAACCATAATAAACCCAGAATAAAAAAAAAACAAAAAACAACAGCATTGGGCCGGCCAAGTGGCATGTTGGTTAAGAGCTGGCTTGGGACGCCAGCAGCCCCAGTTTGGATCCCACATATGAGGGCCAGTGACACTGCCCTCTACAGCTAAGATGGTGAACAACAGCTCAACCTGGAGCTGGGCTGCTGTGAGTCCCCAGGCTGGCACAGCTGCAGCCCCTGCTGCAGTGGGATGCCATAGGCTACAGAGAGTGACTGGCAGCCAGCGTGAGCAGCTGACAGCTGGTGTGAGCTGCCAAGAGCCCCCATGAGCGGCCGTCCAGAGGCCGGAGACTGATCTGCCTCACCTGAGAAGAGCGCAATGACAATACCAACATGGGCAAGTGAAGCAATGTCCTCCACAACTAGACTGAAGGACAAAAGGACAGCAACTTGTCTGTTCCCCTTCCCCAGTTCCGCAAAGCTGTTCCCCTCCCCAAATTAAAAAATAAAAGCATTAATAACAACAGTATATAATCAATAGGTTTGCTGGGTGCTTAAGATAATTCATGCAAGGATGCCCTTAGCACATTGCCTGGCACATAAAAGGTACTTAGTAAATAAAACTATTTCTGTTATTATGATTATAATTACCAATGTTTGATGGAAAATCAAAACAGAAAAAATCAGGGATGGCTGGTGTAGCAAAGTTTGGGTTATATACTCTGACATTTAAATTTTGAGTCTCTTTTATCTTCACCTATCCCTCTTTATTCTCAGATCAAGGAGATATGTGGGCATCCTAAACAGGCTAATCATAAACGTCCACTTACATCACTGCTTTTTAAAAGATTTACTGGACATTGTACTAGATTATATATCCCAAAATGGCATCAATACCATCTCCCACCCTACATGCTCTTATGCACTGGGCCCATGCCATCTCTCCCAGCAAGACGAGTAGACTTTTTTCCCCCTACCTCCTGGCATCAGATTACTT
This sequence comes from Aselliscus stoliczkanus, assembly GCA_033961575.1. Classification (NCBI taxonomy): domain Eukaryota; kingdom Metazoa; phylum Chordata; class Mammalia; order Chiroptera; family Hipposideridae; genus Aselliscus; species Aselliscus stoliczkanus. The sequence goes on along the minus strand of CM066734.1, from coordinate 91,026,774 downwards.
TGAACAACAGAATATAGGAAAATAACACAGTGCCAGTTCTGGCCCAGGCTTCTAATGAAACTGGCATCCTCTCTCTCTCTCTCTCTCTCTCTCTCTCTCTCTCTCTCTCTCTCTCTCTCTCTCGGAATGCAATGTCTTAGAAGCCAGCTGCCATGTAAGAAAAACAGCCATATGCCAAAGCCATATGGAGAAGCTCTGAAGAATGAGCTGCCACTTGGAAAGGAGAGGGACTGAGACAGAGACACCGGTAGAGAAACCACTGAGGCCATAAACAAATGAGTGAGAAAGCCATCCTGGAAGTGGACCCTCCAGCCCCAGCCCACTAAAATGACACTCACTGAGGAGAGACCCGCTACCCAGCCAACCCCTTCCTGAGGTCTGGGCCCACAGAACTATAAGCAAAGCAAAATATATATAAGTACTTAAATCTGTGGTGTGTTTTGTAGAAACAGATAACCAGAATAAATATTTCTTTAGAAGTTGTGGAATGAAATTTATTTCCTGTGGGGAAAAAATATATTATAAGCCTTTATCTTCATGCTCACAATGAATGATTTTCATGTGCCATGAATGGAAAGCCACTTTTTATTTTATTTTTCATTTCATAAAATTGTCATTCATAACTAGCTATTCATTCACATATGCTCTAAGAATAAAACTACCGGCTGTAGTAATAAACTCTTGTTCAAAATATATTTAAATCTTTGCATTTAAAGCTTTCAGGTTAGGGAAATATTTCCCTGTTTCTATAATTCTTTTCCTCTCTACAGTTTCCTTTCTTATATTCTGGACCATACAAATACTTAGAAGACATATTAGAAGACTTTAAAGTCTAGATAATAAAATAAACCACTCATTTTCAATAAAAAGCATTATGGCCAATGCTATTCTGGTTGAGAATTTCACCTGGCTGGCTCAGAGTTGGTGGCGCAATTATATATGTGCTATGAAAACATTTAACAGGTCACAGCCAGGGAAAAGATATTTTTCTTTTCATTTCCATTTGAGGGCACTCTCTACTTCAGCAAAAGCAGAATCTATTTATATTTTCCCAATTATAAAAGCTATCAAGTGTGGTAACCTGAGTTAACTAGCACCATATTTCCAATTTAAACCAGCAATATCTTAATGCCTCTTATTAACTGATGTCCCACGCAGCTTTTATTATGTTGTCCCAATTAAGAAAACAAACTAGATTCTATTATTTGAGTGACTATTAGTATCTATATACTTCCATGAAAGTCACAGAATGTCATTATGCTTTTATCTTAAGTAAATTAATGGTTTCAGACCCTTTAAAAACATTAGCAGATATACTACTTACATTAAAAGCTTTTAGGCACAAAAATTGAAGCATTAGTTATGTGAATAAATAGGCTTAATATTAGAAGAATTATACACAGAAATTTCCATGTATAAAACTAAAACCCTTTCCAAGAAAAAAAAAGATTTTAACACAAGATATTATTTATAGTGTAGTTAGTTGACATCTGGACTTAGACTATATGGATTAAAAATAACAACATATATGTTATAAGAATAAATAATTTTATTTATGTATACACTATCTTTCTATCAAGTATTTTACTTTTAAATTAAAGATACTTTAAAAATGTGCTATCCTTTACAAAAAATAATTGGATTAGGAAGTCATTTTTTTAAAGCTTAGACTGTTAGTCATTTTGACATTGTTGGCATGTTGTCAGCTGAAAATCTACTATAAAAATTTGATTGCTACTTACATAATCCAATGTACAGGAAATGCCTTTGTAAGGACCTTAATACCACATATTTTATTGTTTAATAAAATGAACAAGTAATTGTAAAAACTACACTTACTATATGATATTTGAAACTCCATAGAGTAAATGATTTTAAAAAAATATTATTATTGCTCACACACTTCAGTTGAACAGTTTCCATGGTTATCAGGATTTTGGCTTACACTGGAAGCCCACACCTGACCAAATATTGGCACGAATGTTTCAAACAGTTAACAGAGCTACCAGCAGCATGGCCTGTGTCAATTATCCGCATTAACAATATATATATATATATATATATATATATATATATATATATATATATATATATATATTTAAAGTTTCTTTATCAGCTTTCTGCTAAGTTTGTAAAACCCACCACTTCCAAAAAGGGGAAAAAAAATGTAACTGAGAAGCTCTCCTTACGTGGTTATAGCACAGTTCACTATATATATGGAGAGTAAGTTTTTATCCTCCATAGTTCATATTTAGAAATGTGTGTATCTCTGTGTGTGTGTTATTTGGGTTGAGTGATACTTTTATGTATGTAGAAAATAAGAATATTTTATTGCCCAATCAAAAATCTAAAGACATTTGAGCATTGAATTAGCTACAAAAAAAGTAGAGCCAGCGGCCCCGGTTCGGTCCCACATATGAGGGCCAGTGACACTGCCCTCAAAAAAAAAAAAAAAAAAAAAAGAAGTAGAAAAGTAGAATTTGTCTATCAGATCAGCCAAACACACATAGTAGATAAATGTGTATTTCAATATAAGAAAGAATTAATTGCATACGGTAACTCAGGATTCAGCTCACTCAATTAAAATACAAAGGATTAACCTGCAAGTAATATCAATAAATATTATTTATTATATTATGTAATATTAATAATTATTAATAATTAATATTTATTATTAATATCAATAAATGTTTATTGATAACTCTTAATATTGGTTAATCTTTTAATAGGTATAATATAGTTGTGATGTCTTTTCCCTGCTTTTATATGCCACACATGCTGAGTACAGGTTTGAGCTCAATAAATGATTGATGAATAAATAGAATCTATTGTGATGGGCAGATTAAGGCTATATTGCGTGAAACTTAATGTAGCTATATTTTTTTACTATACAATCATATAGAGTAATCATAAAATATTAAAATTATAATGGCATTTTGTATATAGCTAAACTCCACATAATATAAAAATGGATATGTTATTTATTAAACTGGTAATATTTAAGGAGTTTGAATAAACAAAGGAAAAAATTGACAAAGAATAATCTGTGTAAATAAATTTTCATTTTTTCCTTTAACTTTGCAGCAATGAGAAAGTACATTTTATAACTTAGAAAACTTTTTCTGTTAAATAAACTTATCAAAAATTACATTCTGCTTTCAAAGATGTTTTCCAAAATACTTTCTCCTCTCAGTTCCTAGAACACGTAAATACTAAATCAACAAAAAGAATTTGTTAATATGTTGTTTAACATGAACAATTAAAGACATTCCTATGAGAGCTTATTTACTCTTGAGCAGCACATCACAAAGTATGTCCAGTAAAAGAATAAGCCTAGAAGAATTTCATCAAAACCAAGATTTTCCATTGTTACCCTGCTGAAAATACACAATGCACATTAGCATATTAAGGGCACTGAAAAGAATTACAGTAAAGAAACCTCTAACTTTGCTGAAACTCCATGTTTCCAAAATTTATTTGACCACAGAATCAATTTTTTGTCATTTCATGGAACATCTATTAACATATATGTAGCAAGTATACACATAAACATATTTAATATGTTTTTGGAAATACTGTTGTAAACATTTCAGTAATTTAACTCATCGATCATCTCTCTCTTCACAAAGTCTTGCTAAGTCTCCCTCTATAATATGTCTAGAATCCCTTCAATTTTCTCTACCTTCTTTCCCATTATCCTAAACCCAACCCTCACCATCATTTATGTTAATTACAGTAGCTTCTTTGCTGGAGTTTCCAATTTTACTCTCCAATCAATTTTTCTCATTGAAGCCAGAGTACCCGAAAAATGTGTGTGTGTGTGTGTGTGTGTGTGTGTGTGTGTGTGTATTGACCGCTTGATTAAACCTCTTAAATTTTTTCCTGTAGAACGTAGGATAAAACAAAAATTTCAAACCTGTCCTGAAAGGTTTTGCAAGATTTTTCTTGCCACACTCCTACTCTCATGCTTTCTGACCACACTGGCCATATATAGTTCTTGAAATGTGATGTTTTTTCCTACCTCAGGTCTCCCTACAAGATGTTTCCTTTGCTGAAAATATTACCTGGAATTGTTTTTGTCTCTCTAATTCCTGCTTATCTATAATATATCAGCTTAAATGTCATGCCTTAGAGAGCCCTTCCTGACCTTCATTCTAATTTAGGTCACACAGTGTATCATTATACAATTTCAGTGAAAGGTAACTACAGCACTTAAAAATACAGCAGATGAAAACTAAAATCATGGTGATATAAGACAGTGATACTAGGTGGAGAATAAGTTAAGCAAATCACACCCTGATTAGAGTCCTAATTCACACAAGCTCACACAAACAGAAGAGATGCTAGTGCCTCAGTTCCCCTCGTGGGGATAAGACAAAAACACATTGCAGCCATACAGCCTGAGCTTCTTATGTCTCATCAAGTTTCCATATTTAAATACATAGACAGACATTTTTAGAGCTGAGCTCTCATGTTTTACAATAGCTTTTTCTCATTTTTCTTATGAATACACCTTTTGTCCTTGTTTCCCTTGCTCATCCTCAGCCAGTGTCTGATGATCCAGTGTCTGTACCAGTGCCTGTACCTAGTGATCTATTATCGTGATGATAACAAGTAAACTACATGGAACTCCTACCACATTATTTTAGAGTTCCCATAAATCCACATAAAATCCTTGTCTTTTTCTTTATAGCACTTATAACATTATTTTTTTGTGTTTAACTATTAAATGTTTATTATCCTTACTGGTCTGAATCTAGTGAGACCAAGAACCTTATCGATTTTGCCTAACTCTGCATACCCAATGAGTAGGAGTACGCTTCAATAAATGTCTGTAAACTGAATGAATTATTATATGAATTACCTACTGCATCAATTACTCTGATAAAAACTAGGCGAAGAAATGTGATAACATGTAGTTCCTTCCCTTAAAAAGTTATAAATGCAGTAAGGGAAGATAGAACATTAAACAGATAATTAAGAGTTGCATAAAAATTATGCAGTGTGAGCACCAAATAAGCCTGTAGAAATGGTATACAATACTACAGCAAAAATACTCTAAGGTTCTCTTAATTAACATACAACTTTAAGAAGGAAACCGTATATATATAATGTCTTTAACACATTTATAACTTTGATTGAACTAATCCATCTGTTTCTTTGAAGAAATGTTTAATTCTTATAATGGTCAGAACCAACCACAATGAAGCAATATGGAAACAAAGCAACAAATAGACTTAACCATGTTTATATAGAATACACATAAACAGAGAAATTATATTTCTGCAATATCTAAGGAAAGTTGGAAAAAACTATATGTATATTATTTCTCACAATTATCTTTCCTGTCATATGAAACATTTATTTTCTGTTCACATTATGTCTAAATTACATAATATCTCCATCATGTTGCTTCAGAAAAAAGCAACATATATTTCTAAATGTCTTAAAGAAAGCAAATTTCTCTTTTGTAACAAGGTTTTCATTTGACTAGGATACAAAGATCAGAGCAAGAATGGAATCATCTGCTTCTCTGATCCTTGTCTGTGGTTAGTAGCTCTGATAATTATCAAGAATAAAAATCCTCATCAAAGGAACATATGAGAGTTTTGCAAAGTTGAAAGGGTTTGTGAGATAGATCCCTGCTAATCACTACAAAGTTTTTTTTTATATGGCATAGGAAAAAAATTACTTGGGGCTATTTGTGGCATATTAAAAACTCTTCATTATTGTTGAGTTTCAAGTATACAATATTTACTTTACATCATAGAAAGAAAAACCTACATAGGGAGAAAATATATATACTTCATCCTTTTCATTTGAACCAGAGGTTTTTAGCTTGCTGTCCATGTGCTGGGTACCCTGATTTGTGATCACCCACTTAGTCTTTCCTCTCTGTTACAACACAAACAGACTTTTTTTGGTTTCTAGTTAAGTTGCTCATGATAAAGAGTCATTTTCCTTGAAATCTCTTTTTGTCATCAAAATAGTAACAAAAGTCTATATTTATAATTGCAGTTTACAAGTTAATTTGCCTACTTATTTTTTCTGTCCCAATTTGGGGTATTGGAATTATATAGTCTTGTAACATATTACTTACTTAACCTTCTTACAAATTCTTCATTTTATCATATGGCAGAATAGCTACTTATGTTTCAAACCAGAATTATTTTATTGATATTTGTATTTAAATAAAATGGTAAAAGATTTCAACAATGTATGTTTGTTCTTTCTATTTATAAAGAGAAAATTCAAGAAAATGGAGACCCCAGAAATGCACCTTGTATCTCAATGTTCTCAGTTGCAAACAACAGAATCCACTCTGGCTGCATTAAGCATAAATGGACTTCATCAAAGGATTTTAAGGAGCTCACAAAGCTTTGAAGGTCAGAAATCCAGACGCAGAGCTACTGGCAAAGGCTTGAACACACTGAATCGGTGGCTTTGGCAAAACCACTATAGCCTCTGCACTTGGCCAAGAAACTGCAGCTTTTTGCAGACTCTATAGCTTATATAAAAATACTAAGACAATATTCCAGAAGATTCTCCATGCCTGGCCCAAGAACTAGATGCTTTACTCACCAAAAGATGCATTCCCAATGTTCTTGCTCCCCTCACCTTGGACCCCCTCCAAATCCAGGACTCTTGCTAAGACACTGATTAGTCAAGCTAAAATCACATGTTTATGCCCTAGCAGGAAGACAGGCTAGGAGAATGGTCTCCGGCTTCTACTTCAGGGAAGTGTTTTGTGTTTTCTTAAATTCTGTATTTGTCTATTTGTTATCCATTACTCATAGGGCCAAATTAACAGCCAAAATTTACATCTCCCTTGTGATCCAGCTTTCACAGGCATATGAAGTTCATATTACAAACCCTCTGACCAATCGTGACTCTATACTCTGGACCATCTCGTTTACATAACCCTCACAGGCCAAGCACATATTTTTCCTGCCCTAAGTCACCCAGAGCCAGGTACCAAACAACAAGAGATGGCTCCTATTGCCCAGTGCCTGCTAACATTATTTAAACTAGCCAATCCCAGGCTGTTCCCTTGCCCTGCCTTGCCTTTCCCATGGAAAACACAAAAAAGGTTCTGGGCCATGCTTTTCTCCTCACTCCTGCTTCTTTTTTTAAATTACTATTATATTTTATTATTATTATTATGAATAGTTACAGATGTACAACACTATGCAATAGTTATCTGTTTCACCGCTTACAAAGTAACTCCCCCCTTCCCCATCCCCGTCCCCTCACCCCCGATATCATACATATCTATTACAATTCCATTGACTCCATCCCCACACTATATTCCATATCCCATGACTTATATGTGTTAAATTATAGTCAACATCTAATATTAATCAGCGGCAGCTTCAGATGGTGCAGTGGTCAGGCCACTACACCGTCCATGAAGTGGTCTCCGATTCCTGCCTCTGACTCCTGACAAAACCTGATGCTTCCCCATGTGGCCCTGTGTGGCATGACAGGCTTCCCTCTTTTAGAAAATGTAAGTCATAAATTCTCCTTTCAAAGACAGTTGTCTTCATATGTGTCACTTTACGATACCTAATTAAAACAGAATCCAGGGAACAAATTTTAGAACAGGGATCTAAGGCACAGCCCTACACATGGACAGCAAGCTAAAAACATCTGGCTCAAACAAAAAGGATGAAGTGCATATTTTCTCTGTATGTAGGTTTTTTTTTCCGTGATGTAAAGTAAATATTGCATACTTAAAACTCCATATAAGGGAAGGAGCCCTGCTTTAACCAATCAGCAAAGGCCTAGTATAACTCCGTAGTTCCTATTTGCTGTAGTCTATAAAACCCTCTCACTTTGTACAATTCTTTGAAATTCCATTTTGTTTTCTAGTCTCGATGTTGCCTGCTTCATGAAGCACTAAATAAAAACAAACTAGATTAGCAAACTGTCTATGGAAATTTTTCTTTTAGCACGACACTAAATCAGCTTATTTCTATACAGACAGAATGAAAGTAAATATGTTAAGCTCTAAGAAAATCATCAAAATCTTGAGATAATTTGCTATTTCTAATTATCAAGATTAATTGTGTATTGTACTTGTTATTTAATTACTAAAACCGAGACAGTATAAACTGCCAAAAGCTAGATGAGATGAAATCACCTCATACAGAAATTTTATAAAAGTTATCTGAACTTTCTAAACCTTAACTAAGTATAATAGGAAAATTTTGGTTGACTTTTTATAAAATAAGTTTTTATTTAATTTGTGGATAATTTATGTGTTTAAGGAAAGATTCTGAAAATATGTTATTTTGTTGTTGTTTTTTTCAATTTATAAAAATAGCAAATGCATTTTCTCAGAGGTTTGAAAACCAGAGATAAACAAAAATAGAAAAATAAAATCCCCGTTAATCCAACCTCCCAGGAATGATCACCTTTACTGTTTTGTGCAAAAATTTTAAATATATAATATTTAGGATGTTAGTATCCTTTCCTTTACCCATGGCAGATATCAATAATAATCATGGTATTCTGTCTAGGGGATATAGTATTTGCCTCACAATTTTTCTGAGCACAGTATTAAATCAATCAATATTTATGTATATTTCCATTATTTCTATATAATACTATGCAACATATTTGTTGTTTTTATTTCTTTATTTTTAATTAAAATTTATTGGGGTGACAACGGTTAGTAAAATTACATAGGTTTCAGTGTACAATTCTGTAATACATCATCTATATATCACATTGTGTGCTCACTACCCAGAGTCAGTTCTCCTTCCATCACTATATATTTGACCCCATTTAACCTCTTCAACTATCCTCCTCCCCTTACCCTCTGGTAACCACTAATCTATTGTCTGTGTTTATGAGTTTTTGTTTCTTTATTTGTTTGTCTTGTTTCTTTGTTGCCTTCAGCTTTATATCCCACATATCAGTGAAGTCATATGGTTCTCGACGTTTTCTGTCTGACTATGCCCCCAATCAGGAAGCACCAAAATATACAAAACAACTACTAACAGAGCTAAAAGGAGAAATTGACCAAAAAAAACCAATTAGATGGGCAGGCCGAGTGGCGCAGTGATTAAGCACTGGCTTCGGAAGCCAGCGGCCCTGGTTCGGGTCCCATATATGAGGGAAAATGACACTGACCTCAAAAAAAAAATAAATAAATAAAACAATTAGAGTATGGGACCTAAATACATCATTGACAGCTGTGGATAGATCATCCAAAGAGGAAATAAATAAAGAAATATCAGTCCTAAATGACACATTAGATGAAATGAACATAATTGACATTTATAGAGCACTTCATCCTAGAACATCAGACTACACATTCTTTTCTAGTGCAAATGGAACATTCTCAAGGACAGAACATATATTGGGACATAAGACTAGCCTCAGCAAATTTATTTCTTACTTAAAAAGTCACGAACATATTCCCAGGTCACGAAGGACTTTTTTTTTTTTTTACAATATCACTTTAAAAGACAGAGTAGTATTCAAATGTATGTGGGTACTAAATTTCACTGTGGAAAGCTTTCCAGGTATTTTGTATTATAAATAACTGTATAATGAACATCCTGGGAGCATGTGTGCATATGATGGGAAATTCATTTGCATCAAAAAGCTTCTGATATATATTGCTAAATTGTTGTCAGAAGGCTTTTTGAAATATTTTTTTTTCAAGTATTGACAGTCTGAGAAATGTCTGGATCGCACACATTTAGCCCATAGAATCTTCTCCAATACTTTTTAAAGGTTTCCCTGATGCAGGAAACCCAGTAACTTTGTTTTGCCAACAGTTAAGGCTCTTCTATAATTAAAATTGCAAGAGGTACCCACCCTGAAAAGGAAAATGTATTTAGTGGCAAAAACTTCCTTTCTAGCTAGAGGAATCCAACATAAGGTTTAAAGAGGAGACTGGGACATTCCAGTAAAAGAATTTATAAATAGGAATCCTGGAATTCCACACCTGTGCATACTAATAAACGTTAACAACATTCATTCAACTTTGTAAAGAGTAAAAAGGTAGACAGATTTAAGGAACTATGCTTGAAAACAGTGTTTTTATCTTTTGTGTTTAGCCAGGTAACCAGTGACAGCTTCAATTACCCAGCCACTAGGATGCAAATGAAATTGAAGCCACAAGTTGTGCACCTGTGCTTGCCTCTGGATTTAATATTTCTAATGAGTTCCTAAATCCTGTTCTACAGACAAGCCTGTGAGATTGCTCAACTCAGATTACAGTAGAACAGATGAAAAGCTTTTCAAATGGAGACAATACTTTCAAGGAATTCAATAAGGTAGAGTATACATAAGGCTTAGACATTGTCAGATGGGAAACAGACACAACAAAAGTATACTAAATTATGAAGATGTTTGCTAGTATTGAGATGCTTCACCCAGTGACATTAAAGTAATGAGAAGAAAGAGGTAAAGAACAGGACTTAGCTGACCACAAAGTTTCCCCTGGTGGGAGGTCTTTCGTACTGTCTCGGCAGCCACGCTTGGTGCAGCTCTAGCAGATCTGCATCCCTCGAACTCTGCGAGCTCTCTTCCTGCTTTATAAACCATGTGTTCCACTCCAACTTTATTTGTAAAATTGTTTATGGTGTCACTCACATAACATATAGGTCTCTGAATATCAATGGACATAATAACAGAAACAATAATAGCAGTTAACATGTAATTGGCTCTTACCATGTGCCAGATATAGGCTACAGGATTTTGGGGGGGAGGGAATTTATACAATTTACTTACAATATGTCATTGAATCCTCACAACAAACTAATGAGAAAGTAACTATTGATGTTATTTTGCAAATGGGGGAACTGAGATTTAGCTGGTTTGTGGCCACAAAAACATTAAGCACAGGGCAGGAGACAATCCTAACTCTACCTAACGTCACAGAGACGTGAGCAAGATAAATTATGGCTCTCCAATACTACATGCCAGAATACTGCGAAGAAACGAACAGAAAGTCAAGCAGCTGATAATGAACTAATTACTATTTTTTAATATCATGTTCCCTTCTGACAAACCTTTCCCCAACCCTTAACAGTGAAGTATCTGGACAGGTGCTTCATTCTTCCTTATGCTAACTTCTCTTATATAAAAAAACAGAAGTATTAAAGTATAATAAGATATTCCTAAAATAGCCAGATCTTCAGGACATTCAATACCAAACTGAGACTTTAAGATAACTCAGGGCTAAGTAGGAAGAAGAGGAAAAGGCAATAGAGTGAAGCATCTTATCATCTTTGTATCTTAAAAAATCTTTCTGGAAATCTGTGTACTGCACTTGCCTCTTACATCTAAATGGCCAGAATTGGGCCACATGGCCACTTTAGCTGCAAGGAGGCTGAGAAAGTGAGAATGTTTAGCTGAGCACATTGCAATGTTGAACCAAATCAGAGATATATTTTAACGAAGAAGAGAATGGATATTCAATATGTCACTATCAGCTGCTTCTCACAGACCAGAATAGACTTTCTGGTTTTTCTCTGAAGATTTTGAAAGATGATAAAGGACTATAATTTAGTATTATAATTAAAATTATAACTCTAAATTGGAAAATTGTATCAGCTGCAGGTTGTTCCTGTTATCCTCGAGCGACAGATGAAAACAAATCATTGAACCTCAAGCTAAAATATTAGAAAACTAGTAAAATTCACAACCACTTGGCTTCATGCTTTAAGAAGCATTTAAAATTATGTTCTAAACATTAAAAAAGAAATGTGTAAACGAAAGCATAGAGGTAGAAATTTTAAATAATTTATGATCCTTTCACTCACATTTCATGTCCAATACATCAGAAAATATTTTGAAAGCTACCTACAAACTATGTCTGGAATATGGACACGGCTTTCTTTTTTTTTTTTCTTTTTTTGCTGAGCCATCCTGCCACCTGTTGGCAGCTCAGCGGCAGCTCAGCTCGGGCTGGGCATCGAACTGCTGTTGCTCAGAGCTCAGCTTTTCTTAACCAACTGAGCCACTCGGCCGGCCTCATGGCTTTCTTTTTAGACACTCTTACCATGATGGTCCAAGCCATCCTCATCTCTTGCCTAGAATATAAAATTAGTCTTTTAAATGGTCTCCCCATTTTCTCATTTGCCTCTCAACACAGCAGCCACAGCCATATTTTTTAAATATAAAGCATTTTTGCCACTGCTTTATACCATCTAAAAGATTCCTACCTTTTTCAGAATAAACTTCAAGTTCGTATGTTAGCATCCATGTCCCTATGTGACCTGTGCCATTATCCAGCCCCACACCACAGAATCTCACTTCCTTTTAGATCTCACTTATCCACTGTAGCCACTCCTTGAAGCACAGGTCCACGTCAAGCTGTGTGCATATGCTGTCACTTTGCCTGTAGTACTTTCTCCCCCAAATCCACTGTGCTTTTTTTCTTCCTTTCATCTCTTCTTAACTATCATCCTATTGGTTAGGCATGGCCTGGCAACACTATGAAAAATGACAGCACACTCCCTCTTCTCTAGCACTCATTCACCTCTCCTGCTTTCTTTTCCTCTGAGCATTTATCGTCATGTAACATACAATACATTGTCTTGTTACTTTTTTATTGTCACTCTCTCCTTCAGAGTCAATGCCATGAAAGCAGGAACTTTACTTTTTAGTTAACTAGTGAACCCTTGTGCCTGGAACGTTGTTGGCCAATAGGAGATACTCAATAAATAGTTGTTGAATGGCTTGATAGATATCACTATCTAAATGAAAAGAGAAAATGCCTTATAGTTCAGAAATATAAAAAACTGGATTATGGTTTCATTAAATGACTTTGTTTTTCACCTTAGATTTCTACAACGAATAGTCTCTAGAAGATATCATCTTGGTAGCAGGGCACCCATATTATTTTAAAGTACCTTAAAATTATTTCATTTGACTATTACAGGAAATATTGGCATCTTGCAAATAAAATATATACTATTTCTGAAAGAATTTTCCGGTATTAATATGATGTATTTTGCTACTCTTTGCATTTCAAATTTTGAAACACTATGATCATAGTCTCAGATATAGTTTCAAATATTTTTGTGATGTCATTGTGATCACATTCCAAAGTATATATTTATAAGTTCAAATCCCTTGTGTACTTCATATAAATATTTTCACCACTGGTGAACGTGACCTGCTTGGCTAACTCGCATGCATTTTAAAAATCAGTATTTATAGTCTATAAGGAAAAATATTCCTACTTGGTGATTTATACAATTTCTTCCCTTAGGTCACATTAATTTTTCCTTCACTGTCTTCAAACGCTGTTCTCAAAACAAGAGATTAGATGTTTTAAATGTGTAAGCCGTATTAGAAAAAGAAAATTCGACTCTTTTAATTCAGTCACATTGTGAGTAGTTTGCTTTCTTTCCTTGGGGTCCACAGATCTGCTTTATTATTAGCTGTGTATGGAGGGAACAACACTGTTATCCCTTCACCTCACTAGGTTTTTCTTAGAAGCTACCTATTGTCCAAGAAAAGACACTCTATCTAAACTAGTTAGCAGGGGTAGATGAACAACACACCCAAAGACTCTCTCTAGGCACATAGAAAAGGAAAGAAAAAAAAAATTAAACACATCAGTTCCAAAACACTTCTTTAAAGTAACCCCTGACTAAAATCCAGGATAAAATGGATTCATGGTAGCCACTCAGAGAACTGTTCTTTGGCAATGATTAAACCTCATTAGGAAGATCCAAACAGCCAATGAACTCCTCTATGAATAAGCGAAACTATCAGCTTAGACTGAGAGGAAATAAACAATCCAACAGAGATATACAGTAGCCATTTAGTACTTTAAAAAAAGTCAATACTAAGCTAGTTAATGTTTAGAACATAAGGGCATAATTCATCTTATTTGATGCAGTATATTCTAAACATGAACCAGGGAAGGCTTCTCAAACTGTTATCATGACTAAACTGAGACCTGAGACACACATTATATTTATTCCCAGGAAGAAATCGGAAGTGAAAGGTATGAGGCAGAGGAAACAGCGCATGCTGAGAGAATAGGGGCCAGGTCGAGGTACAAGTGACTGACGGGGGCTCGAAGAATCAGCCGCAGAAAAAAAAGGCAAGCTGCTGCCAAGTCACCAAGGGCATCGAAGGCACCAACATGTTTCACTGAGTTTTAGGAAATTTGCTTTTGTTCCAAGTGGAGAGTAGGTTGAAATGGGGATATTCTGAAGGCAAGTAAAGAAGCTTATAGTAATAATCCAGTCCGGACATTTACATGGCCTGGAATAAGAGAGTGGGTGAACAGAAGTAAATGCATTTGGGATCAATAAGGTAACAAAAGTGGTAGGACACAGGAATAGTTTGGGTAGTCCCCAAAAGGGGGGGAAATGGCAAGAATAAAGGGGACATATTGGCCTTTTACTTGGGCCACTGGGCAGATGGTGATGCCATTCCCTGAAATACCAGAGCAAAAGTGGGATCTGAAGAGAATAGGACGAGGTTAGTTTAGGATATATTGATTTTGAGGTTATTGTAGGATACTGAAGGCCAAAACCAGGAAGAATCCTTGTCTCTTCATTCAGTCCTTGAGAAAATCCTATTGGCTCTAACTTCAAAATACACCCAGAATCTGAACTGACCACGTCTCATGATTTCCTCTGCTCTTATCCTCGTCCAAGCTACCCCCATTTCTCTCTGGGATTATTGCAACAGTCCCCTAATTGGCCTCCTTGCTTTCTCCCTTGTCCCTTTACAATGGATTGTCAATGTTGCATCCAGTCTGATCCTTTTAATCTTGAAGTCAGATTGCATCATCACTTGGCTCAAAACCCTCCAAGACTTCACATCTCACACAGAATGAAATTCTGTCCTTAGCATGGCCTCCAAGATCTTGGTCTCCACTCCTACCTCTCTATCCAGATCTCTGACCATGCCCCACTCCCCTCCCCTAACTGTCCTCCTTGCTATTCCTCAAAAACCACAAGCATGCTTCCATGTTCGGGCTCAGTAAGTGTTCGTCCTCTCTGGAACATTCTGCCCCAGATATCTGCACAACTCCTGCTGTATTGAGTCACCTTATCAAAAAGGTCTTCCCTGGTGAACCTGTCTAAAATGTCACCCTGCCTTTCTCTAGCTACTGAATCACCCTTGCTTTTCTTCATGATACTTATCGCTACTTGAAATTATATTATGCATTTATTTATGTGTTAAATAGGGTGTACTGCCTATATCCCTCAATGGAATGGAAAAGTCATGTAAAAAAATGGTCTGTTTTTATCACTATTCCTATCACTTAGAAAAGTTCCTAGTACATAGAAGGTGATCAATCAATACATTTTGAATGAATTCAAGAGGAGATATCAATAGGCAGTGGGACATATGGGTATGTAAAGATCTTAATCAACTCAAAACATAGATGTGGTGGTCCTCAGTTACAGCAGTTCAGGCCATGAGAGCAAATGTTCCCCAAAGGAGAAGAACACTAGCATTTAAATGCCAGGCAGTCACTGGAAAAAGGGACTAATACATAAAAGTCTCTCAAATCTCTATGTTCGGGTTCCACCACTCTTTTATTCTCATATTTTTTTGATTCTTCTAGATATCTCTACCTGACTATCACACAAGTGCCCCTGCCAGATGGCTCTTCTCTAGTTCACATCCATCCCCACAGTTAAAAAGCTCTGTCAAATCTAGTCCCTACATTATCTGTTGATTCTATCTCCTCCTCTCAATCCCCACACCACCGCCGCCACTGTATTCATTCATTCAATCATTCAACAGACTTTCAGTAGCTATCTCCTACATGCCAGATACCATACAAGGAGCAGGGAATGCCAAGATAATTCCACAAACACACAGCTGAGTGAAGAAGACAAGAATTTAAATAATTATGATACAATGCAGTACACTGTGATGAAAAACATGATACTGTACAAGACAGGGTATGAATGCACATTTTTGGAAATGGGGGCTGGTAGTGATTTGTAAACTGGAACATAATAAGAATTTCACCAGTATATAGGGAGATGTGGCCTCAAAGCGATAAAAAAGCATGTTCAGAGGCAAAGAGCGGGAGACATAAAACAGCATCTTGTGTTTTAGGAAGGAGGTGAAACTGGGGATGGCTCTCATACTTCATAATCATCATCAGAAAACAAGAAAGAGGGGATTTTTTTTTTCTAGAAGAAAGAAATGTTGTCAAGAATAGTAGGTTGACTTCTCTGAGAATTAGACTTTGAGCTTCTGAGATTTTTGTGTAGGAATTATTGGTGAGTGTTCTCGGAACCCCTGTAAAGCAATGATCAAAGCAAGACTGGGCAATGGGAAAAGTTGAACTCTAATGTGGGTGCATCAGGGGTCTCACAGAGCTGGTAGAGTTCTTTAGAGGTGTCCAGTTTGAGGTGAGGTGGCCAGATGTGTATATCCTGATATACACTGGTTATTGGATGTGGGCTGCTCCTGGGGTCTGGGTGGTAGGGCTGGGAGGTGAGTGTTAACCTTGAGCCAAACAGCTTCTGTCTGCAAGGGAAGTTCCAGGAGAAGAACTCAATGGAGGCAAGAGCAGCCAATGCTCTTCTGGAAGTTGGAGAATAAGGTTCTTCATCTGAAAGGGGATTGCTTGAGGCTAAATGTGTGTGTCTCCCCAAAATTCATATGTTGAAATCTAATCCCCAATATGATGGTGTTTGGAAATGGGGCCTTTGGGAGGTGATTAGGTCATAAGGGTGGAGCCCTGATGAATGGTAATGGTGTCCTTATAAAAGAAACTCCAAAGAGATCCCTCACTCCTTCTGCCATGCTAGCAGAAAGCAAGAGACAGCCTTCTATTACCAGGAAGCAGATTGTCACCAGACACGGCATCTGCCAGTGCCTTGATCTTGGACTTCCCAGCCTCCGGAACTGTGAGAAATAAATTTCTGTTGTTTATAAGCCATCCAGTCTATGGCATTTTTGTTATCATAGCCCAAACAGACTAAGACAGGAATCTATAGGGATCTAAGCATCTCTCGGTGATGTCCATTACAAATCAAGACACATTAAACTTAGAATGGTCCATGAACTATTACTATAAAGAATAAGGGCTAAAGGGAGACACAGGAAAGGATTGGCCTTTTTTCTTTTCAAAGTGACATAAACATGTTACAGGGAAAGACCCAGCAAACAGAATGAGATTGCAAATATAGGAGAGAGGGGCTAATGGACTCAAAAGAGGGTTAGAAGGATGCTCAGAATTGCAATTAAATACAAAGATGGAATGACTTCCATTAAGATGAAAACTATCTAGCAACTTCTGCTCTATCCTCTCCCATTAACTTAGAATAACACACAGCAAAGTGGAAAATGCAACTACACTAGAAAGCAGGAATCTTAAGCAATAATCTACCAGACCCCAAGAACTTTCCATTAATTAATATGTGGATGGGCTCTGAATCAGGAACTGGGACCAAACAGAAAGAAGTCAGGAGTTATACCTACCACCACTTGTAAGCTTAATGCAGAGATTCCATGATTCATCAACCAGGAAAACGGTGGCCATTATCTCCATGGTCTGAAGTGGCTCAGCCCTCTGACCACCGCTCACCCACCAATTCTTTCCTTCATATAATAACATCAGAGAGTATCCCTTCTTTTCAAGTATACCCAATGTTGACAAAAGCAAACAAAAGAACCACAAAGACCTAATAAACTCTGAAATAGAAGGCTCTCCCCAGCAGGGAGAAAGGCATGAATGGAGGCAAAGAGGCGAGAATGGTCACACATTTCCAGTGGAATGGAGAGCTGACCAGCTCTGCAGGGGCAGCAGGGATCAGTATTCATTTGGTGGAAAGGTGGGGAAAGGCCTGATGAAAGAGGGACTTCCAGCTCTGATTCTGGCTTTGCACGCAGTCCTCTAAACAACCAAAGGTCACTAAGGGCTTTTTGTGAAAGGTAGACAAATGATGAAAGTGGAATTTTAGGATAAATAATAAGTCCCTATGTCCTTCTTTTGCTTCTTCATTACCAACACTGACATACACCAACATTGTAAGGAAAGATGCATCACAGATAATTCTTAGAATCCCTTGGTGTCTCTTCCTACCCTAATTTGTCATGAAAACTGCTTCCTACCTGAATAGGATAACATCTTCTATAGAAATGAATGTTACTATTAAGATTAAAAAGTCTTGGGCTGGTCGAGTGGCTCAGTTGGTTACAAGTTTGCTTAAGAGCACGATCTCTGAGCAAGGGTTCGATTCCCACATGGGCCAGTGAGCTTCGCCCAAGCTGAGCTGCTGCTGAGCTGCCAACAGGCAGGATGGCTCAGCTGGTGAGAGCATGTGTTTCTAATAACAAGATTGCCTGTTTGATGGTGGGCTACGCCCACCCGTGGCTGGGACTGAACTTGGCACCTTGAGCTGAGCTGCCACCCCGATGGCTCAGTGGATAGAGCGTGTGCTCTTAACGGCAAGGTTGCCAGTTTGACTCCTGCATGAAAAAAAAAAAAATCTTACTAATGTCCTAGTGATTTAATAACAAGCATGATACAGCTCTGAGGACACTTCTGAAAAATGATGATGAGTGTATATAAAGAGCAAATAACAATTGCTAGTATTTCCTGAATGTGCTTAGTATCAACTAGGAATTCTATTAAGCACTTGTGTGCATTAACTCCTTTTTCCTCACAATAGATGAGACAGGCACTCACAACAATGTGAGGGAGGTACTGACTGAGGAAAGTGCAGCTTGAAAATTCAAGTAAATGTCCCAGAGTAACACAGTTGGTATCTTGCTCTCATACAGTACACATTAGAAAGAGATGGAAAAAGTTCAAAATTCACTCTTGCCTAATTCACTGTAACACCTTAAAATAAAACCTTTATTATATATGTGCTTACTCAAGAACTAGATATTAGGCTCTCAGAATGTGTACAGTGCTAGACTGAGAACTAATAGGATATAAGACATGACGAAGGGCCGGTTGAGTGGCTCAGTTGGTTAAAAGTTTGCTTAAGAGCACGAGCTCTCAGCAACAGAGCTGCCAGTTTGATTCCCACATGGGCCAGTGACGCTGCACCCAAGTTGAGCTGTCACTGAGCTGCCAACAGGTGGCAGGATGGCTCAGCTAGTGAAAGCATGTGCTCCTAACAACAAGACTGCCTGTTTGATGGTGGGCTACGCCTGCCTGCAACTAAGACTGAACTCAGAACCTTGAGCTGAGCTGCCACCTGGATGGCTCAGTGGATAGATAATGTGCTCTTAACAACACAGCTGCCGATTCAACTCCCACATGGGGTGGTGGCTACGCCCACCTGCAACTAAGATTGTAACACAGTACCTTGAGCTTAGGGGCCACAAGCTGCTGACAGACAGCTAGATGGCGCCTGGCGCTCTCCACAACTAAGATTGAAGAACAACAACTTGGCTGGTCCCCTCCCCCAATTTCCCAACACTGCTCCCCTCCCCCAATTCCCCAATTTAAAAAAAAAAAAGACATGATGAAGAGCTAAATGAATCCATTCTGCCATGCCTATATGCTAATTTGTTTATGTTTGTTGGTTAGTTTTAAGTAGAATCATGGCATATGCCTTACGAATTATAGAATAACCTTATTTACTAAAATGACACAAACCCAAAAATTCCAATTAAATAATGGAAAGATCTCATTTGATTTTAATGTTATAACTTGAAAACTTAGAGTGGTACAGAGTTGAAAAATCTATACCCATTAAAAATCATTAGAATATTTAAAAGGTTTTACTTCCGTTTTAAATATTAAGATAACATGATATTGAAGATGGCTTATAGAATTTTTTAAATTTAAATTTGCTCTTTAATAAATACACATTAACATAAACAGTAGAAACTGTGTCACCAGTCTCTAGAGATTTATGATTTTGATTAGTATGTATTAGTAAAATTTGCATAAAGGATTTTTGTAACTGGGTAGTAGAAGGATTTGGGGCCCTAAGGGAATAGAGAATTATTTTTCATTTGAACTTCTGGTTTTGTTTTTTTTTGTATAATGAATTTTCTGCTTTCTTTGCCAAATGTAGTCCTTCAAGATACTTTCCAAATGAATACATTTTCTTAATTTCTTGATCAACATTGCTGAGCAATTCATTTCAGTTGAAGTTTTCTGAGGACTTAACTACAACCTGTCAGAGTCTATGCGAACTGCCACAACAAATATAAACAAAAGTCTGTGGTAGATTGGGTAGCTTATAAGCAAAAGAAATGTTACCTGTCATAGTTCTGGATGCCCTAAGTCCAAGCTCTAAGTCCAAGGTGCCAGCATGTTAAGGGTTCTCTGTTGAGGGTCCCCTTCATGTCTCATAGACAGGGCCTTCTCATTGTGTCCTTAAATGGTGAAAGGGTCGAGGGCTCTCCAGAAGCTTCTTTTATAAGATACTAATCCCATTCATGAGGCCCCACTGAGCAAAGCCCTCACCTTGTAATACCATCATCTTTTGGGGTTGGGACTTCAACATATGAATTTTGGTGAACACAAAGCATTGAAACCATAGCAGACCCCAAGCAGAGGACCCAGCTAAACTAAACCTAGACTCCTAACCAGCAGAAACTCTGAGATACCTGACTGCTAAGTAGTACATATATATGCAGTCTTCATTTTAGAATCATTTAATATTAAAAACCAAACTTAAAGCATCCATATCTCCTATATGACTAAAATTTCCTGAATTATTCCTTTGATCAGTTATTCATCTACTAAAATTTAAAAAAAAAATGTAATGCCTATTATGTGCCAAGCATAGTGCTTCATGCTGAGGCTAAATAGTGAGCAAAACCCAACAGTCTCTGATTCATAAAGCTTGTTGTCTAATGGAGGAGAGATTATTCAATTTATCATACGCTCACTTGTAACACCAGAACTGCTGTAAATTCTATAAGAGAAGGAACTTGGCATAATGAGAGTTTATATTCATAGAGGTCAGATAGTTTCTCTGAGGAACTGAGCCAGGTGAAAATGAGGGGTAATATCTCTTGACGTGAAGAAAGGAAATGCATACAGAGATTCTGTGGGAGGAAGCAAAGGATCTGAAAGAAGCCCAAATGACCAAAGCACAGACAGTACAAGGGGGCAGTGAGGGGAGAGACCAGTTATCTAGGTGGGAAATGACCAGATTATGAAGGGGCCTTGTAAGTTTGATAAGGCCTTTGATCACATTCCTAAGAACTCTTGAAAGCCTCTGAAGACAATTTAAGCAAGCAGGGAACTGGACATATTTGCATCCAAACAGATCATTCTGACTATGTGGTGGAGAATGAACTGGAGAGGGTCAGAATAAATAACTCATTAAAGAAGATACTGCAACTGTCCAGATAAGCGATGGTGACAGGCTGAAAGAGGCTCATAATAAAGGGTGAGGAGGAGACAGATAGAAACTGATAGATATGAAGAAACAGGGTAGGTGAAATGTACAGGTGTTGGTGATAGACTAATTTTCTAGTGGGGCAACAACACCCTAAGAGGACCCCCAATGAATCATGCTCTCATATAATCTCCTCTTCTTGAGCACAGATGGAACCGGTGGCTTGCTTCTAACAAACAGAATACAGGACAGGTAATGGGGTGTCACTCCCTTGATTACATTACATCACAGATGACTCTGGTTTAGCACACTAGAGAGAGATTCCTTTGCTGGCCTTGAAGAAGCAAATGCCTACAGACAGGGCTGTGTGGCAGGAAACTGTGGGCAGCCTCCAGACCCAAGGACAGCCTCCAGCCAACGGCCAACAGCCAAGGAACAGCCAGGGCCCTCAGGTATACAGCCTCAAGGAAATGAACTTTTCCGAAAACCAAAGGAGCTGTCACTCAAGCTGTTCCCAGTCAAGCCCTCTAACATGAATAAAGCCCTGCTGACACCATGATTTCAGCCTTATGAGACCCTCAGCAGAGCAAACAGGTAAACTGTGCCAGACTCCTGACCCAAAGAAAATATTCCGTAATAAGTATATGCTCTTTTAAGATGCTAAATTTGTGATATTTTGTTATGGGTCAATAAAACCTAATATATCTAGAGTAAGGGACATGATAGCTGGGTTCTGGCTTGCATAGCCAGAGCACATGGTACTTTTCAACCAATGAATGAGCAAGCAATGGTAAGCACCCTGGTTTAGTGGCAGGAGTACCATAATGAAACTGCTCTGGGCATGCTGAATTTGAGGTTTCTAGAGACACTAAAGAATCATTTCAATTAGTTGTAAATATGCGGCTAGACCTCAAGATTAGTCTAGGTCAGTGTTGGTCTTATCCCTCAGGAATACTGGACAATGTCTAGAAACATTTTGATTGTCACAACTGGGGGTTACTGCTAGAATCTGTTGAGAGAAGCCAAGAATTCTGCTAAATATCCTCTAACTACACAGGATGTGTAACTACACAAGGATCTCCATGCTTCCCCAAAAAAACAAACAATGCTAACAAAAAACTCTGGGTTAGATACATAAATTTATGCATTTTTTTGTAGATGATATATGGCTCAATGGGCATGGACTAGACTATTTAGAAAAAAAGCATAAAGTGAAAAGTTGAGACAAGCTAGGATCAAGCCTTCAGGAAGGCCAACATTTTATGGATGGATAGAGAAAGACTAACCTACAAAGGAAACAAACAAGGAAGTTGCAAGAAAGGCAGAAGAGAGCATAAGTACTGTATGATATGAAGGTTTGAGTTCTTTTAGAGTTTGTCCTAGGGGTTTCCTCTTCTAGGTTGTACTCTCCTTCAATAATCTCCTCCGCCACTGAGTTTCAACAGGAGTGTCCAGGGTTAATCCCAAGGCTTGGCTATTATAAAACCCAATGGTACATGATTTGACTCCTATTACCACATTCCCAAATATCTGTGGGTTAGTATATAAACATCACCCACATGGATTTCAGTCCATGGCATGGCCAATAAAAGCTTCACCCAGCAATGAACACGTTATAGCATTTCCTCATTAGTGAATACGCCCAAGCTCAGTTTGTCATAATGTCCATGGTCTTAGAAATGTAAATTAGTTCTTCTCTCAGTCTTTACTTGTGCAATGTGAATCCAAATATTTCATCTGTTCTCAATTAGACATCTAAATATCCCTCTTCTTTCATGTCTTAAAGGGTGCTCAAACAAAATCTTCCAGGAGAGATTAAATCTCTTGGAGGTCTAAAGATGGCCTTGAATTTCAGTGGTCTGAATGACTGCAATACTTCTACAGGAGCTGATCCATTTTCTTTCCTTGAGTCAATATGTGAAAAGGTGGTCAGCCTCACTCAAAAGTAACTAGTACAAGTAGAAATACAGTAAGATACAATTTCTCATTTGGGAATTTTAAAATATAAAAAGGAAGTTTGATCACATCCCATGGTGGTTAAGTATAGTAAATCTCATAGCCCTTTAGTAAGAATGTAAATTGGTAAAGCTTTTTTGGAGGACTATTTGGAAATATCTATTAAAACTTACACATAGTTTAGCCCAGGAATCCACTTCTCAAAATTCACCAACTATACTAATAAAGGAAGAACAAAAATATTAATATAAAGATATTCACTGTAGCATTTTGATAAAGGTGAATAATTGAAAAAAAACTACAAGTCCACCAATAGAAATCTGGTTAAATGAATTATTAAATTATAGGTCATTCACATCTCAAAGTAATGAAGTAAACCTATATCCACTAATATAATGTGATATTCAAAATATATTGATAAATGATTTTTAAAATACCACTTTAAATTACTCCATTTATATGTAAAAATGTATATATATATATATATATATATATATATACACACACACACACATATATACATACATATAAAAACCCTACATATTTTCTATAAAAAGAAAATGTCTGAAAGGATAACCACTATAACATTTTCAGTAGTTTACTCCTGTGCATGGATTAGGGGTATAGAAGAGAGACTTTCCTTTTTAGTTCACACAATTTTATACTTTTAAATTGAATATATATTATTTTGTAATAAAAACAGTTTAGATAAACTATAATACAAAAACTTTTTTTTCCTTTTGTAATGCACCTTTTCTTTTATTAAAGTACTGTTGACATACACGATTATATTAGTTTCAGGTGTACAGCATAGTGATTCCACACTTATACAACTTATGATGTGATCACCACAATAAGTCTAGTAACCATCTGTCACTGTACAAAGTTATTATGAATATTACTGACACTATTCCCTATGTTGTACATAACACTGTGACTTATTTATTTTATACCTGGAAATCTGTATCTCTTATTCCCTTTCATCTTTTTTTGCTCATCCTCCCACCCCCCTCCACTTTGGCAACCATCAGTTTGACTTTTTGATGACAGCCATTCTGACAGGTGTGAGGTGACATCTCACTGTGGTTTTGAAATGCATTTCCCTGATGATTAGTGATGTTGAGCATCTTTTCATATGTCTGCTGGCCATCTGTGTGTTTTCTTTGTAGAAATGTCTATTCATGTCCTCTGCCCTTTTTTAATCAGATTGTTTGTTTTTCTGATGTTAAGCTGTATGAGTTCTTTATATATTTTGGATATTAACCCCTTATTGGTATGTCATTTGCAAAAAGGTTTAATTAAAAACAGCAGTAACTTCAACCAGAAAAGTTCTTGTAAACAGTGCTAGTGTCAAAAACAGATTAATCATATTCTCTCTGTATGTATGTATCTAATAAAATTTTCCTCAAAAATAGATTCAATAACATAAAATAAACTTTCCCATATGAATAACACATAGAAAATAATATAGAAAATTTAATGAACTTAAAAAGTATTCCCTATGAAGGGCCTAAATATGGTTGTAGGATAAACTGGATAGATGCCAGAGTAAAGAAAACAGTTTTAGAAAAATAGGATGTGATTTTTTTTTTTTTCTAAGCAACAGGATACTTAGGAGTAGTTTGGGAAGCAAGATCCCAGAGGCTTGAATTTGTAGACATAATACAGAAAAAATTCTATTAGTGGAGCAGAGTTTTCAACACATGCCTGGGGCAAAAGTAAAATCTCTATATATAAAATTAAGAGAGATTTATGAGTTACATTTTTAATTGGTCATTTCTTTTTCAATAATATGGGAATATTTTAATAAAATGTCATATTTATTTTCATTATGTTAGTCAAGCAAATACCATTGCAGTCAACCATATCCACACTACACTGGCACACATTAAAATTCAATATGTAAAATATAAAGATATGTCAAATAAGTGCCACATTACAGATAGCTTTGAAGAAATGTGTAAGCTCAGCCATAGCTCCCAGAAGATACAACACACATCCATAAGAAATGGAATCTTTCAGGTGCCAAGTGATTGCTTCCTTTCCCACCCAGTGTTGTCGAAGTGCTTTTAGGAGCTCATATGGAGAAACTGACCAGATCAAAGCAATCAATAATGACTCTAAGACACAAGGTACATTATTGTGAAAGACCACAAGGAACACACAAAAAGCTAAGATCTAGTCATTTGCTACAATCACATATGAGCTTGAGCTTTATGTACTGGTTCAACAAAATTTATGCAACCATATTTGTACTAGGTCTATAAAATTCTTGCCTATGCTTGGCTCTTGCTTTGTTTAAATATTTGCTCCATAAGTGACAGAAATACTGAGAACTATGGGATCCATTATAATGAGAATTCTAAACTAGTGTGATGGGAGGGGAAAGGGCTCAAGGTGTCTTGCTGGAGATGTGATGCCTGAGATGGTCTTAGAACCAAGTACACAGGAACTGGGAAAAAGAGAGACTTCTGAATAAAGATGATAGCATAAGGCAACACACAGAGACAAGAAAAAGTATAACGTATTCAAGGAAATATAGCAGAGGGGTCAGTCTAAAGTATAAGATAAATCAGGGTTGAAACTGGAGAGATCAAGAAAGGACTTCTCAGCCACATTAAAGAATCTGGATTTTACTGTCTATCTGACAGAAATATTTCAAACATCATTAAGGAACAAACTAAACTGACAGATTTTCAGTTCAGAAAGCTATTTTGGCAGTTATGTGAAGTTATATCTAAAGACTGCAAGCCTAGAGGCAGGAATTTCAGTTAGGAGCTGTATAGGTTGAATTGTGTTCCCCCAAAAGATATGATGAGGTCCTATCCCCCAGTGCCTCAGAATGTGACCTCATTTGCAAATTTAATTAGCTAAATAAGATGAGGTCATGCTGGAGTACCGTGGGCTCTTACTCCAGTGTGACTGCTGTTCTTATAAGAGAGAGGAAGAATGCTGTATGAAGACACAGGCAGAGATTGGAGTAAGGCATCTACAGACCAAGAAACGCCAAAGGGTTGCTGCCATCACCAGAAGCTAGGGCAGGGGCATGGAGCAGATTCTCCCTTGGAGCCCTCAGAAGGAACTAACCCTATGGGCACTTTAATTTCACATATCTAGCCTCCAGAGCTGTGAGTGAATAAATTAAGTGTTGTTTTAAGCCACCCAGTTTATGGTACTTTAAGACAGCAATAAGGCAGGTCAAAGCAGTGGTACAGAAGAGCAGAATTAGGAAAATAACATTAAAGGTGGACAGAAGAAAATGCTTTCTGAAAATATTTATGAGGTACAATTAATTGACAGGTGTTGGCAATTGACCAGAAATCGGGAGTGAGGCTGTGGGAGGGGTCCAGGATCACTCCCAGCTTTCATGGAAGATGGGGGTGAACCCAAATAATATAATGAATATTAAAGAATCCATTTCAACGAGGATGTGTTTATTTTTCAGCGCACTTATCACATACTAAGGTAGAAGAAAAATTAAGAGATTCAGAAAATAAATTCTGGGAACATTGGGCAGGTAGTAAGTGTTCAATCCAGTGGAGCCACCCATTCTGGGGCAATCGAATGAAGGGCTTAACAATATTACCAAAGTTCTAGGCAGTCAGGCAGGCGGCAATCCCTAGAGGGAAAGCTTAATAGGTTCTAGAAAGCAACAAGCCTTAAGATTAAGAGTACCAGGACTGCCATCCTAGCTTTGGCCACAGACACCAGACCTCAGGTAGGGAGAAATGAGTCCTAAGAAAGATACCAGCATAGGATTTCAACTTTTAGAGTCTGTTTCATGTGCTCTTCTGGCTTTTTTTTTTCAAGGTTATATTCTTCCTCCCATCACCCCAAGATTCTTTGCTTGCTAGGTACTAAAAATAAATAGTAGAAAAATCATTAGATCTCAACACGTTAAATTTCCAAGACATTAGTGTTTATTAAACTGACATTTAAGCCTCAATAACAAGTTTTAGTGAGGGAGACATTGAAGGGAGTGGTATCTCTTGGCAGCCTTCAGCTCATATACTAGACATTAAAACTTACTTTGTCTATTTAAAAAGTTCTTTATACTAATATCCCACCTTTCCCAATACTCCATTTACTTCCTGTGCTTGTTTTAGTCTTACTTTTTAATACATTTGTATTAGTCTAATTTCTACTATTAAGAGTGTAAACTCCTTGAGGGCTGAGTATATGTCACCTATAATTTTATTTTTGGCACCAAAAATCACACAGTGCTTTGGAGAAGCAGACATTTATTAAATATTTCTTAAATGAATGGATTGGTTGTCAAGGTTATACTGTCTGATAAATAAAGGACTGAGTCATTAAATTACCTGATGCCTTATTTGTTTTGGATGAATTTCAGCTGCCTCTACAATGACTTACAGCATTCCTTGCAGTTTATTTAAAATGATAAATAGTCTCTAGTTTAAGGGCCATAATTGGTATTTTTATCATTTTCTCTTTTAAATATATCATATCATGTTAGGCAAGATAAATTTCCATTATATGAGCATAAATTTCAGTACACATAGTGCAAATTTGTTCAAGTATGTGCTATAATTTAAAAAAAAAACAGAACTGGGCATGAGATTCAAAATTTTATGTTCCTGTTCTGTAATCACTAGATTATTTCTGAAACTTTTCCCCTAAATTTGTTGTATTGCTTATTTGTTGTATTTTCCTTTGACTCAAGAAAAATTCTGAAAGTGGTATATAATTCTTCAATATTTTATTTAAGTAACTTACCATTTTCAGAAAAGTATGTAAAACATTTTGCATAGAACAAGAAATTTTATGTATGTTAAGACTATTGTCTTATTTTAGCCACTGTCAAAGACTATATGTCATATAATTAAAGTATAAAAACATTGGTCTCATATAACAGAAATAGAAACCACTGCAATTTAAATCAAATAGGAAGATATCACATAAATTTTGTGATAGTCATTTAATAACTAGAATTTATATTTTATTGTATCTAGGGAAGATATGCACCCAACCTGGTATCATCTAGTGAATGTTTTACTTATAACAATACATACGAGTACAAGAGATTACTTTTTTGTCAATTTAATCCCTCAGGAGTGAACCTGAAATCTCCATCATATCAGTTCTTCATATCTAACTTTTTGTTCTATTTGTAAGCTTTCAAGTGATCCTTAGATTTTCTTTTATCTACATAGCTGGTGTCATTAGTTTATTGGCAAAAGGTTTCTCTATTTTTTTCTTACTTATGTAATTCCTTTTTGTTCATGGACTGATAAAAAATATTAACTTGGTAGCCCATTATTCACATGCATAGCACTCTGCAGTATGTGTTTTCACAGGAGTCACAGTCCTAGCTCCATTTTAACTTTATTTTTCATTCATTTTCTTCATGTTCCTAATTTATATTTGCTTGTTATAAAAGGTAGCTTAAATCATTTGTGGAATAAATTAAAATATAATTATAATTTTTAAAAACTGGCAGAAAGTCTTCTAAAATGTGCATAAATATAGCTGTAGACTTAATTTTTAAAAACTGTCCTTAATGCTATTATTTTTAAGTATGTATGATTTGGGGGTTTTATGTTAGCCCAACCACTTATGCTTGAGTAGACATAGATAATCAAGGTCTCATCTTCTAACATTCAAGGCTTACCTCAGTCCTTTTTGAACTTGCATGCTATTGAGGCATGATTTGGTGAAGCTCCATAATAGCTGAGCTACTGCTCGTGGGAAACATTTAATGATGCCACCTGGGAAATTTTTTTCCACCTGTACTAGGATGTAATTGACATATAACACTGTGTAAGCTTAAGAAGTACAACTTACGTGTTGATTTGATATACTTATATATTGCAAAATGATAACCACTGTAATGGCAACTGATACCTTCATCATGTCACATAATTCCCATTTTCATTTCGTGATGAAATCTTTTAAGATCTCTTCTCTTAGCAACTTTCAAGTATATAGTACAGTATTGTTAACTAGTGTCACCATACTGTATATTAGATCCCCAGAACTTATTCGTCTTCTAACTGGAAGTTTGTATCCCTTGACCAACATCTTTCCATTTCCCCACCTTCCAGCCCATGGTAACCATTCTACCGTTTCTACAAGTTTGACCTTTTCAAACTTCACATGTAAGTGACATCATACAGTATTTATCTTTTATGACTGACTTATTTCACTTAGTATAATACCCTCAAGATCCATCTATGTTGTCCTGAGTGGCATAATTTCCTTCTTTTCTCATGACTGAATAATATTTCATTGTGTACATATATACCACTTCTTTATCCATTCAGCTGTTGATGGACACCAAAGTTGTTTCTATATCTTAGCTGTTGTGAGTAATGCTGCAATAAACATGGACTGCAGATATCTCATTAAGATCCTGTTTTCATTTCCTTTGAATATGTACCCAGAAGTGGAATTATTGGATCATATGCTAGTTCTACTTTTAAGTTCGAGCGGAAGCTCTATGCTGTTTCCCACAGTAGCTACACCAATTTACATTCCCATCAACAGTGCACAAAGGTTCCCTTTGCTACACATCTTTAGATTACTTTTTCAAATTGTTGACTGTTTCTTTTGCTGTGAGAAACCTTTTAATTTGATGTAGTCCTATTTATTGATTTTTGTTTTAGTTGCTTGCACTTTTGGTGTCATTTGCAAAAATGCGTTACCAAGACCAATGTCAAGGAGGCTTTCCCCTTGTTTTATTCTAGGAATTTTGCAGTTTCAAGTCCTACATCTTTAATCCACGTCAAGTTAATTTTTGTGAGTGATACAAAATAGGGGATCGATTTCATTTTTCTGCAAGTGGTTACCCAGTTTTTCCAACACCATTTATTGAAGAAACTATCCTTTTCCCATTGAGTATTTTTGGTTCCCTTGGGAAATATTAGTTGACCATATATTTGGGGAGTTATTTTTGGGCTCTCTATTCTGTTCCATTGGTCTATGTGTCTATTTTTATGCCAGTACAGGCATACCTTGAAGACACTGCAGGTTTGGTTCCAGACCACAGCAATAAAGCAAGTATCACAATACAGCAATCATACAATTTGTTTCCTAGTGCATATAAAAGTTATATTTACACTATACTATAGTCTATTAAGTGCGCAATAGCCTTATGTCCAAAAAAAAGACAATGTACATACCTTAATTTAAAAAAAATACTTCATTGCTCATTGCTGAAAAATTGCTAATAATCATCTGAGCCTTTAGTGAGTCATCATAGCCTTTTTGCTGGTGGATGACCTTGCCTTAATGATGGTGTCTGCTGACTGATCAGGGTGGTGGTTTCTGAAGCTGTGAGGCTGTGGCAATTTCTTAAAATAAAAAAACAATGAAGTTTGCCACATTAATTGATTATGCCTTTTACATGCACGATGAAAGGCCATTGTAAGGTTACCAATTGATCTAACTTCAATATTGTTGTGTCTCAGGGAATGGTATGCCACAACACACACATTTACTGATTAAATTTGCTATCTTATATGGGCATGGTTCATGATGCCCGAGAACAATTACAACAGTAACATTAAAGATCACTTGGTAACTACAATATTGCCACAGAGATATGAAAGACATTTCGGGGAATATAATTAATAATGTTGTAAATATTTTGTAGGGTGTGGGATGGTCACATGTCTTGTTAGGGAGACCACTTTATGGATGGAGTAGAGGCTTGATCACTGCACTGTACATCTGAAGCTGATGTTGTATAATATTGTATGTCAACTATAATTGAATATATATTGTGTCACGGAATGTGGAGTATAGTGTGGGAGTGCAGTCAAAGGAATTGTAATAGATATGTATGATATGATGGGGCGAGTGGGGCAGGGGATTGGGGATGGGGGGTTGTCACGTTGAGGGGTAAAAAATATAACTATTGCACTGTGTTGTACACCTGAAACTAATTTCAAAAATATATAAAATAAAAAAGAATAATTTTTAAAAAGATCACCGATCACAGACCACCATAAAAAATATAATAATAATGAAAAAGTTTGCAATATTGCAAGAATTACCAAAACGTGACACAGAGGCACAAAATGAACAAATGCTGTTGGAAAAATAGCATTGACAGAATTGCTCAATGCAGAGCTGCCATGAACCTTCAATTGCAAAAAATGCAGTATCTGCAAAGTGTAATAAAGTGAAATGCAATAAAATGAGGTATGCCTGTACCATAATGCTTTAATTACTGTAGTATTGTAGTATGAGTATGGTTTGAAGTTAAGGAGTGTAATGCCTCCAGCTTTGTTATCAAGATTGCTTTGGCTATTTGGGTCCTTTTGGTTCTATATAAATTTTAGGATAGACTTTCCATTTCTGAGAAAAACACTGCTGCAATTTTGATAAGAATTGCACTGAATCTATACATGGCTTTGGATAGAATAAACATTTTAACACTATTAATTCTTCTGATCCATGAACACAGAATATCTTTCCATTTATTTGTGTCTTCTTCAGTTTCTTTCATCAAAGTCTTGCAGTTTTCATTGTACAGCTCTTTTGCCTTCTTGGTGAAATTTATTCCTAAATATTTTATTGCTTTTGATGCTGCTATAAACAGGGTAGGTTTTTTATTATTTCATTTCAGATGTTTCACTGTTTGTATATAGAAACACCACTGATTTCTGTATGTTGATTTTATATCCCATAACTTTACTGAATTCCTTGATTAGTTCCAAATGCTTTTTGGTTTAATGTGTAGGAATTTCTATCTATAATATAATATCATCTGCAAATAATACCTTGTTTCTTCTTTTCTGTTTTGGATGCCTTTTATTTCTTTGTCCTACCTAATTGCTCTAGCTATGATTCCCAGTAGTATGTTGAATGAGAATGGTGAGAGGTCCTTGTCTTGTTCCTGATCTTAGTGGAAACACTTTCAACCTTCCGTCACTGAGTATGATGTTAGCTGTGCACTTGCCATATGTGGCCTTTATTATGTTGAGCTATGTCCCTTGTAATCTAATTTTTTGAGAGTTTTTAATCATGAAAGATGTTGTGTTTTATCAAATGTTTTTTTTTGCATCTATAAAATTGATATAATGATGTTTGAGATCTTCCTTTATTCTTCATGTAGGTGCTTATTGCTATAAAGTTGCCTTGTCATAAATTTCAGCTTTTGAAGCACACCATAGCTTTGGTATAATGCATTTTCATTTTCATTTGTTTCAAGATATTTTCTTATTTCCTTTCTTAATTATTCTGTGACCCATTGGTTGTTTAGGAGTTTGTTGTTTAATCTCTACATACTTGTAAATTTCCCATTTTCCATTTGCTGTTGATTTCTAGATTCATAGCACTGTGGTCAGAAAAGGTACTTGGTATGGTTTTAATCTTCTTAAATTTTCTAAAACCTGTTTTGTGGCCTGTCATATGATCTGTTCTGGAGGATATTCTAGGTGTACTTTAGAAAAATGTGTATGATACTTATTTAATAGAATGTTCTACATATTCTTTTAGGTTTATTTGGTATAAAGTATGGCTCAAGTCCAACATTTTCTTGTTGATTTTCTGTCTGGATGATCTATCCATTATTAAAAACAGGGTACTAGGACCGGCCAAGTGGATCAGTTGGTTAAGAGCATGCTCAAGAGTGCGAGCTGAGCTCTGAGCAACAGCAGCTTGATGCCCAGCCCGAGCTGAGCTGCCGTTGAGCTGCCAACAGGTGGCAGGATGGCGCAGCTAAAACAAAAAATAGAGTACTAAAGTTCCCTACTACTATTGTATGTTGTTTATTTATTCCTTTAGATCTGCTTAATATATTTAGGTGCTCTGATGTTGGGTATGGATAAGGCGAGATCAAACAATATAGTGAATGTTTTTTTTCAAAAAAATTTATTACAGTAAAAGACACCTTGTCATTAATCCCTTCAAAATACTCTCCCTTGCTTAGAACACACTTGTCCCATTATTCTTGCTACTTTGAAGCAGTCCTGGAAGTCCTCTTTCATGAGTATCTTTAGTGTGCAGTCACGGCTGACTCAATGTCCTGCATCAATTCAAAACATTTACCTCTCATGGTCATTTTGACTTTGGGGAAGAGCCAGAAGTTGCATCGTGCTAGATCTCATGAATAAGGTAGATGAGGGTACACCATAGATTTTTGACAGAAATTGCCATAGCAGAAGCAATGTGTGACACAAAGCATTGTCATGATGGAAGATAAAGTAAAGACACTCATGAAAGAGGACTTCCAGAACTGCTTCAGAAAGTGGCAAGAATGACAGGACAAGTGTCATCAAAGTGAGGGGAAGTATTTTGAGGGGGATGAATGGCAATGTGTCTTTTATTGTAATATATTTTTTTAATTTAAACATTCAGTGTATTTTTTATCACACCTCATATATATTGATGACTGTTAAAGCTTCTTGATAAAAGGACCTCTTTATCATTATATAATGACCCTCCTTTGTCTCGTTACCAGTTTTGGCTTAAATGTCTGAAAGATAGCTACTCTGCTGTCTTCTGGTTTCCATTTGCATAGAATATCTTTTTATATCCCTTCACTTTGGGCTCATATGTGTCCTTAAAGCTGAACTGAATCTCTTGTAGGTAGTACATAATTGAGTCTTGCTTTTTTATCCATTGAGCCACTCCATGCCTTTTGATTGGAGAATTCAATCCATTTACTTTTGGAGTAATTGTTTATAGGTAAGAACTTACTAAGCTATGTGTGGTGGGTTTTTTTTTTTTGCAGTTTTATAGCTCCCTTGTTCCTTCCTCCTCTCTTGCTGCCTACTTTTGTGAATTGATGATATTCTGTAGTAGTATGCTCTGATTCTCTTCTCTTGATCTTTTGTAAATCTACTATAGGTTATTACTTTGTATTACCATGGAACTTACATAAACACCTTATAGACATAACAGTCTAATATCCACTGATAACAAATTAACTTCAATTGCATACAAAAACTCTACTTTTACTCTCTACTTTTAGGGTTTTTTTCTTTTTCATTTTTTTCTTTTAGCTGAGCTATCTTGCCACCTGTTGGCAACTCAGTGGCTGCTCAGCTTAGGCCAGGAATCAAACCGGCAATCCTGTTGCTCAGAGCTCGCACTCTTGAGTGACCTCTTAAACATCTGAGCCACTCGGCTGGCTCCTTAGGTTTTAATGTCACAATTTACCTCTTCTTATATTGTTATTCATTATCAAATTATAGTATTTATAGTTATTTTTTAATTCTTTTGTCCTTTAACCTTCATACTATATATAAGTGGTTAACACACCACACTATAGTATTCTTAACTTGACTATTTACCTTCATTATTTGTGTTGTATATTTCCATATGTTTTCATGTCACTAGTTAGTGATCTTTCATTTCAGCTTGATGAGCTCCTTTCAACATTTCTTATGAGGCAGGTTTAGTGGATATGAATTCCCTCAGCTTCTGTTTGTCTAGGAAAGTCCACTTCTCCACCATTTCTGAATGATAACTTTGCCAGATAAAGTATCCTTGGTTGGCATTTTTTTTTATTTCTTTCAGAACTTTGACTATATCACCCCACTCTCTCCCGGCTTATAAGGTTTCTGCTGAGAAATCTGTTAATAGCCTACTAGGGATTCCTTTGTAGGTTACAAACTTATTTCCTCTTGCTGCTGCTTGGATTCTCTTTGTCTTGATTTTTGACAGTTTTATTACAATGTGTCTTGGAGAAGTTCGTTTGGGATTGAAATAAGGGAGTGATCTATTAGTTTCATGAACTTGTATGTCCAAATCTCTCCCCAGTTTTGGGAAGTTCTCAGCCATTATTTCTTTAAATAAGCTTTCTACTAGTCTCACTCTCTTCTCCTGCTGGAACTCTAATAATTCACATATTGGTTATTTTGATGATGTTAAATAGATCACATAGGCTTTCTTCATTCTTTTTCATTCTTTCTTCTTTGTTCTCTTCTGATTGGGTGTTTTCAATGTCCCTATTTTGTAAGTCCCAGATTATTTTTCTGTTCATTCTGTTCTGTAGTTGATGCTCTCTATGGCATTTTTCATGTCATTCACTGAATTCTTCAGCTCCAGAATTACTGTATGGTTCTTTTTTATGATTTATATCTCTCTGTTAAATTTCTCATTGTGTTCATGTGTTGTTTTCCTGATTTTGTTGAATTGTCACTCTGTAGCTCATTGAGTTTCCTTAAAACAGCTATTTGAATCCTTTACCAAGTAAGTCATAGATCTCAATACCTTTGGGTTCAGTTACTGAAAGATTATTGTGATCCTTTCATGATGCTACGTTTCCTTGATTTTTCATGTTCCTTGGAGTTTTGTGATATTGTCTTCACATTTCAGATAGCAGTCACCTCCACCAATCTTTCCTATCTGCCTTCAGGGTAGAAATACCTTCCATCAGTCCTGTTTGAGATTCCAAGGCTTTCTCAGACCTTTTCTGAATATACTTACTCTACACTTCTTGTTCCCTATGGGACAGAATTCTTAAGCTTGTATGTCTTCTTTTAATACTACAATGCACTGATAGCCTCTCTTTTGCTTTCTTGAAGGTAGCCCTACAGCTGAAGTTTGTGGTTTCCCCTGACGTGCAGATGCTATCTGCTTTCTGCACATGCTCACTAGCATCCTACCAAAGCTCACTCTCCTTGCTCTCCAGAGCAAGCACAGGAAGCCAGCAGCAGAGTGGGGAGAGGTTAGATGAGGCATGCAGGTACTGGGGGTGTTCGTTGGCTAGCTGGGGAATTCATACATGAGGCTTCTGCAGCCACTCATGGGCAGCATTCCTGATGAAGTCCACCATGCAGTCGGCAGTATCAACATACCACTAAAGCTGTTTTTGGAGAAATTTATTTACTGTTTGCCGACCTCCTTCCTCCCGCAGTCTTGGATCTCCTGATTTAGGACTCTGACTTCTGTGAGAGAGAAATGGGTCTCTTTGGCAGCATCCCTCACAGCTGGAGAAGCCAGGAGCTCATTCAGGAGGTCTCCCCGCCATGGAAGGAATCTCAGGCCAAACAGGTTGCACTTAGCTCTAAGCTGTGCTACCTTGAGGGAGGGCTGATGCAGGCAAAGTCAAGCTGTTTTTATATCCACTCCAATTTCTCCTTTTTTTTCTCCAACAGAGTGCTGGAACTTCTTCTCTGGAAACCTGGACTTCCACAAAAGCTCTCTTGTCCCTCTGTGGGTAACTGCCCAAGTCAGTGTTCTCCAGGTGCTCCGGACAACTGCCAAGAGGGGCTGGAACTGGTTCACAGGCTACTGCAGGATCCACAGCTGGTACTCAGGCCTGTCAGCCTATTACCTAATACATGGGTGGGCAAGAGTCTCTCTGGGTCCCTTGGCATATGGTGCTAAATCCCACAACTCCTACAAATGCACTTTTATTTGGGGTTGAATGCCAAATATTTGTTCTTGTGGTGGTGGGGGGCAGCAAAATCAAGGGCCATCTTATGTTGCCATGATGCTAATGTCACTACCTCCTTAGGAAATGCTGTGACATTTCCATATTAAAAGGTAAAGGAGAGAATTTTAAGGAAAACAAGAATCTTAAACAATACGTATATTATTTTGGCTAATCAATGGTACACTATAACCCTCCCTAGTTTGTCAGAGAAGGTTATCACAGAAAAAAAAAAATGCTGATAGAGAACAGGACCTGGTAAATGCTGAGATACTGGTGCAGGATATACCCCATCTAGCTGGTACAGTCAATATTTTGGTGCTCAGAGGAGATAAAAAAGAAATGCCCCTCCCAGAACAGTGTTTTAGCCAGGCTTATTTCTGTCTGGACGTGCTACATGATAAAATTAAACAAGTAAACATATTGGGTACTTAAGACAGAGTAAACACAGAAAATTAAATACAGAGCTTTGGAAAGGGCTTTAAATGTCAACATGCATTTCTTTCATGCTGCCTCCAAGTATCTGTTGCTGGCTATCCAGTGAGACCCAAAACTAGCTGTTGCTTAGAATGGAGACAGGGGAGGTAGGAAAAGTGTAGAAAGTCTCTCTTATGGAGCTCTCTCTGTCCTGGCCCATCCCATCCCTCACTAACTGCAGTTCTGACACTATAGGAATCATAAAATTGTGTGGTCAAAACTCAAAATGAGGCTCCAGGTGTGAAGTGACATGTAGGTTACAGGGTTCTTACCCCACTTTACTTTTGTTACTTCTAGTATGCAACATACGTACATTTGTGGATCCAGAGTTTTGGCAGTGTGTGATACTTTTGACATATATTTGGCTTTGGTCAACTAAAACCCCTATATTTTCTAGTCCTGAACTGCCCTTCAGCCTGGCTTACCGCCACACCACCACTTCCATTCTGCACTTAGGTGGCTGACTTCTTGAGCATGAGGCTAAGATTGTATATTGGTCCCTATATTAAATTATATCTCATTGTTTTGGGCCCATTCTAGTCTGTCCTCAATTCTTTAGCATTCTAATTCAAACGTGTTAATTATTCCTCAAGGCTTTTTAGGTCACAGCAAATGTATTTCATAAAGAAATATTAACAGAGTTCTTTCCTTTTGCTAGTAACAATGCTAAGGAGTGGGGTTATAGAGATGAAAAAGACAACATTGATTTTCAATTAATCACTAGCACTGGTAAAATTTTTTACACCTTTAAAATCAAGCCTTATAATTTACTACTCCAGCCCACATATCCTGTTGCTCCATTCATATACTGAACTTTTCAGCATTCACATTACTTGACAGGTACTTTCAAACTTTTTTTCTTGGTGTGTGCTGTTCTTTCTGCCTGTTATACTCTCCCATGCTTCTTCTCTAACCAAAGTCCTCTCAGTTTGTTAAGGCCTAGCTTAAAGGCCAACTGAAGCCATAGGTAACTAATCCTGAGCAACCTGAGGATCTCAAGGCCAAAAAACAAGACAGCCATGTTATACCTGCATGCCTCACACAATCCTGTTATCTTTCTTTAGCCACCACTCAAGGTTAAGCTTCTTCAGTCATTTTCTCTTCTTAAATTTAAGATCTCCATAGTGTTCTATAGTTCCTTTCATCTGAACAAGCATTTCAATGCTTTACTGTCTCTTTAAAACATTAAAACAAACAAAAAAACTCATGAAAAATTAAATCGACCTGCATTCTGGAAACCTTCACCAATTATTTTCTTTGTCATTGCCTTAATTCAAACCTGGCTCTCTCATATAGAACTCACAAGTAAAAATCTATTAATTGCCCCGTAGTTAGTTTTATGTTGTAGTCAGGATGAACGGTTATCATTGTCCTAAATCCTCGCTGATGCTTCCAAATCTTTATGCCCAGAATTCTTTGATAACCTTTGATCTTTAAAAGGTTTATGTTGTACTCCAGCTTTCTATCTCCATCTCTCCTTGTTATTATGATTTATCTACACATCTCTTAATCAGTGCCCCACACTCATTGAAGGCCTTGCACTTCCCTCAGAATCATTTCCTATAAATCAGTTGCTAATATCACCTTGGGTGTCTGTAAAGTCCAAAAGGGCCATCTTAATCTCTCAGTTCCTTTGCTTCTGCATCTTCAATGAACCTTACTCCTACTGCATTTTACCATTCAACTCTCATGCCCATGCTTGGTCCACTGCCAAACTCAAACAACTGCAGCTGCCCATTATCCTACCTCTACCACTCAGTTGTTTTTGTTGTTTTTTTCTCCTTTGCAACACGTCTTAGATCTCAGTAAGGCCCCCAATTTCTAAATGCTTCTACTTTCTTCCTATTAAATAGCCTGCGCATCCCTCCACATTATTTCTTCTCGTATTCAACTTCACTGCACAGTACATCAATCGCTCTTACCATGCCCTCACCTCTCTTGTTTGTCTCTATAACACACCCTCACTGATTTAAACCAAATGTCTGCCTTATATGCCTGGACTGCTGAGCTTTGCTAGAAACAATAAGAAATGCATGGCAGTGTCACTATAGATCTGTAGCCTCCGACATCACTAGCTTACTCACTGCTGTCTAGGAATACTTCTAGGCTTCACTGGTGAATACTGCCTTTCCATTCTCCAAGCAGCCATTTCAAAATGTCTCCACTCATCTCAAAGCTCTGGCTACAACCTTGTTCAACATAAAATAATCACCTTAACATTATACAACAAAAATTAAAGCTAATAGGATTCCCTCAAATTACTGCCCTTGGGTCTACAAACTTAGTTACATCTACATGTATTTGCCTTCTCTCCTGTAACAATGGGGAGAGGGCTTGGCCCTCCAAATGATGATAAGCTCTCTTCCCATGGTGTGGGTTATGCCTCTGACAGTTTCTCATGGACCTGGCTCTGCTAATTATTTTATCTCTATTCAGAATACTTCTCACCAGAATTTCAACATATTCAGACCTTTCAGATATAAAACAATAGAAACCCTTACTCAAACCAGTTGCCTTCCTAGTTCACAATCAAAGTATTTTAAGTGCTGCCACGGGCAGGCTTATATTTAGACACCTCTCATTTACTTTTTAACAAAATGTGAAACTAAACATTTTACTAAAAAATCAGATCTCAAGAGTTACAAATAATCTCTTGTTGCCAAATTCAACGAAAACTCATCTTTGTTTCTATCCACTCATTCATTCAACAAATATTTATTGAGCCCTTATTACATCAAGGTCATGAACTAGGTACTGAAGACAGAGTTGTAAAAATTAAACACAGGTGCTGCCCTTGTGAATATGAATTCTAGTTCGTTACCCTGATAACATGCTAAACTACACACTGGGAGGTATACTTACTGAAAGAACTTTACACTCCCTTCCCAACTGACTTTTAAACCTTGTAACCGAAGTTCCTTACAAGCTTTAAGATGGCAACTATTTTCTTGAAAGTCAGAGATGACCAGATGTCCTGTTCTCCCATTAGGAATCATATCTTGCTCCCCTATAGTATAGTAATGCACATACTTTAAATGCACATATCTTCTTACTTGTACTATGATCATGTAAATTATCTGTCATTCACACTTAACCATGAGCTCCTGTAGCATGGTTCTCCTTTTGTTCTCTATATCCCAGAGCCTTACACATACAAGATTTCTAAAATATTGTTAAATAAAGAGATAATCAGATAAATGGATATGTGTGTCAGTACAAGAATAATGATTTAGCATTAAGTTCACAACTACAACCCCCCAAAACAAAGGCAGTTGTATTAGGTTCTAAAGATATCATGAAGCAAAGGAATCATTTATATGATTTATGCAATCACAGCTTTTTCCCCTAACTCCCTGTGACATCAAGTTTTCTTTTCATTCTAATTAGAAAGTTAAGCAAAGGTAAATTTAAAGTTTTTGTGTTTTAATTGTTGGCATAGGCAGTAATCATAAGCTTTCTGATAAAGAAAACAGTACAGAAACATGCAAAATTTTCAGAGACTAAGATATTCTAAATGATGTTAAGCTTTTGTCACTTTTTGAGAGGAAGGTTATGCCTATGGAGACAAAAATGAAATGAAGAGAATAGCAATTCTCTAGGAAATTAAGATCAATTAAGACAGACAACTGCGATAATAATGTTAGGCCTTTCTGCAACAATAGAGTGTGAAGGACCATTTATTTCAACAACAATCTCACCTTTTATAATAATTTCATATTTTAATAGCCTCCTTGTACAAATATATTTCTAATGTTTGCATTCCCAAAGAAATCTTGTTTAACGGAAAACACTTGGAGAGGGCATGGCAACTGATGTCTGGTTTAAAAACATTTCTTTGGGTATTAAAGTTAAAATAAATAGTTCTAAAGAAAGAAATTTAGGTCATTTTTATTTCTCTAGAATAAGACATTAAAATTGCTGCATGCAGTTTTTGACATTTGGATGTTTCATTAAAAGACATCTAAGCCAAAGAGTTTGCTTTGCAGGACCTGTCCTGTCTATGAAAATAGACATTCCTGAGCAAGAATGAGGTGACTCATTAAAATTTTATGCCCTTTGTATTAGGAAACCTGTTTTCATTGAATTGAATTTGGATTAATGCAATAACATGAGATATTAAATTGCTAATTTTTTTACTTAGTCCAGCGATTTCAATATGTAGTTATTGAACTTGAAAGCAGTCATGCTTTTATCTCCATTAGACTGTTTTTTTCCTAAAAGAACATAAAGTGATACTCTTTTTTTTAACAACTAGAATCTATTCAGAGAGGTAGGTGACACCAAGAGAAAGAAGTAGAGAGGTAGGGAAAGAATCACCGGGTACACAAAGATATGGTTGGGAATGCCAAAAGGCTACACAGCTTAAGGCTTTGATGTGCTTCAATTGCAGCCTCATGGGACCAGTGGGCTTTAAACAATCATTTTAATTTGGTAGTGGCTTGCCAGTCACCTTTGGGAATTCACCTAAAGTAGCCCATTTTTATGCCAATAATTTTCTTCCTATGAACTTGAAGAATTAAAGACTTTTAAAATTCTGATCTACTCTATTGTTGGCCTTCTCTTTTCCCACCATGCTATTATGGACACTTAAAGTATATTGTAATTATTGGCTACCTCTCAGTGAAATTATCAAATTGGCTGAAGTGTTATTAAATTTCTGAAAGATTAATAACATGATCAAAGAGCAAAGCCCATCCCTTAAAATGGAGTTCTCAAGTTTTGGTTTCAAATTACGTCTGAAAAGTTCATGGCCTATGGGGTGTCCCAAGCTCTCCTTTTCCTTCTCTGGTATATTTATTAAATTCATATTAGGCTGAAATCACAAGCCATCTCTTTGACCATGATGAAAGAAATTTGTAACATAACATGGAAAGTATATGTTTAAGGGATCCAGAATGATTGATAGGCTTTCAACAGCAATTCTATAGTAGAAATTCATTGCAACACCATTCATTGTGAGAAGACATTCAATTATTTCATGGTACTCTCCCTTCCATATAGTCTCTTTTCCTCCTTCATATTTAAACATATGAGTTAAAGTTTCTCAGCTAATAATCTTATATGGGGTAATTTAATTAATTCTCCTTTAGTGTATATGTGTATTGTGTTTAACATAAAAACGTGGATAGAAGTGATCAGATATTTCTCAAGTAAGAATTTTATTATTCTCATAGTAGCTTAGATGACTTGAAGAAAATGCTGATAATTTGTAATAAATTAATATTTTTTTTAGAAGTCAAAAAGTCTATTTATTTTTTTAAAGATTTTATTGGGGAATTGGGAGAGGGGAACAGCGTTGGGAAATCGGGGAAGGGGAACAGACAAGTTGCTGTCTTTTTGTTCTTCAGTTTAGTTGCGGAGGATGTTGCTTCACTGGCCCATGTTGGTATCGTCATTGCGCTCTTCCTGGATGAGGCAGATCGGTCGCCAGCCTCTGGATGTCGCTCACCATGGCTATTGGCAGCTCACGACGGCTGGCTGCCAGCCACTCACGCTGTCTGCCGGCCACTCACTGTAGCCTATGGCAGCCCCCTGCAGCAGGGGTTGCAGCCTACACCATCGCAGGGGCTCCCAGCCCAGCTCCAGGTGGAGCTGTTGTTAGCTGTAGAGAGCAGTGTCACAGGCCCTCATATGTGGGATCCCAACCGGGGCCGCTGGCATCTCAAAACCAGCTCTTAACCAATGCACCACTCGGCCGGCCCCAAAAAAATCTATTTACCATTGCTACCTATTCTCTCATTTAATAAATATCTATTATTTAACTATTACATAGCAGATATTCTGCTACATCCAGGGGGACCATTCTAGAAGCCAAGAGTTTATTTGGGGATGAAATTATCTCACAAAGGTGCAGGTTCCAAAAGAGCTTTTCTCTATTGAATAAATAACACAAACTCTTCAGTACTGTACAAATCAAAATTAACAGAAATGAAGTATGTTAGAAAAAAAGTGCTATTCTGAGCTAGAAAGAAATAATGCTTTTCTTACTTTAAAAAACATGGACTGCAAAATATTTGGAGGAATGCATCACAAAGCAGCACCAGTAAGAATAAGCAGGCAGAAGAACTGATACATGCTATGACCAGATATAATTCTCACCATTGCTTGTAGCTTACATCTGTTCTCTGAAAAGTTACAGAATTAAAAAAAAAAAATTATTAGGGCCGGCCAAGAAGCACATTGGTTAAGAGTTGGCTTGGGACGCCTGCTCTGAGAAGCAGGGCTCCGGTTCGGATCCCACATAGAGGGCCGGTGACACTGCGCCCTCTACAGCTAAGATGGTGAACAACAGCTCGACCTGGAACTGGGCTGCCGTGAGTCACCAGCAACATGCAACTGCAGTGGGGCTGGCCGGCAACTGGTGTGCACTTTTGTGAGCTGCGGTGAGCCACCCTGAGCGGCCGTCCAACGGCTGGTGAGCGACTGCCTCATCCGGCAAGGGCGCAATGATAATACCAACATGGGCCAGTGAAGCAAAGTCCTCCACAGCTAGACTGAAGAACAAAAGGACAGCGACTTGTCTATTCCCTTTTCCTGATTCCCCAACGCTGATCCCTTCACCCAATCCCCCCCCCCCCGCCAAAAAAAAATATTTAAGTATAGTTGGCATACAATATTATTAGTTTCAGGTGTACAAAATAGTGATACAACATCTATATAACTTACAATGTGATCACCATGATATGTCGAGTAACCATCTGTCAGTATACAAAGTTATTACAATATTGATTACAGTTCCAGCATTTTTTAGGTTATAACAGCATTTCACAAGCAAATTGCTTGCATTAGGTAGGACGAGCACATGCTTCATTAACTACAGCACAACATTTTTGAGAGTCAAAGCGATTGTTATGAATTATTATGCTGGGACAAACGATATAATCTGAGTCTATCCAGACAGAGCCACATCATATGGTCTCAACATCCAAGGATCAAACAATGTATAATTCTGCCATGTATTTTTACTTAAACTGAAATTCAACAAAGTTTAAATTTGAACTCGGCTTAGATTATAATTAGAAATATTTATAATCTACTATTTACTTAATGCTTTCAACTAAATTACTTAAAGACCATATTACATATAATTTAATTATTACCATTAATCATTTTATGTGGAGATACAGAGAGAAAATGAGATTTTTTTAAAATTCTACTTTTTTATTATATTAGTTTCAGGTGTACAAAACAACATAATGATTAGAAATTTATACCCCTTACAAAGTGATAATCCCCCCAAGTCTACTACCCCTCTGACATCATATATAGCTGTTATAATACCATTGACTATATTCCCTATGCTGTACTTTACATCCCGAGACCATATATATATATATATATATATATATATATATCAATCACACACACACACACACACACACACACACACACACACACACATTTAATTATAGTTGACCTTCAATATTATTCTACTTCAGCTTAAGGTGTATAGCACAAAAAAAAAAACACAAAAATTCTAAAACTGCCAAATATGAGACTATATGTAGTTGAAGCCAATCTTTTTTTTTTTTTTTAAAGATTTTTATTGGGGAATTGGGGGAGGGGAACAGACAAGTTGCTGTACTTTTTTTGTTGTTGTTCTTCAGTCTAGTTGAGGACACCACTTCACTGGCCCAAGGTGGCATTATCATTGCGCTTAAAGCCAATCTTGTAGAGGCAAGTACAGTGCATTGTTTTCCTCAATATTATTATTACTTATCAAATACATCTTACTAAACTTTCTTGGTCTTGCTGTCCAGAGAATTTTTTTTTC
This sequence comes from Aselliscus stoliczkanus, assembly GCA_033961575.1. NCBI lineage: Eukaryota > Metazoa > Chordata > Mammalia > Chiroptera > Hipposideridae > Aselliscus > Aselliscus stoliczkanus. The sequence goes on along the minus strand of CM066734.1, from coordinate 90,981,941 downwards.
TCTCTAATGTAATATCTTTGCAACTGGATAATGAAGAGTTAGTTAATATATTGGTTGAGAATTGACTAAAGGTGCTCATCAGAAGGTTACATTACAACACCTGCTAGAAACTGTTTATTTATTTAAATATTATAGCCCAACTACAACCTCCCAAAGTAGATCCTGTTGTGAGGTTATATTCTTAGTACTCTTCAAAAGAGCTGTAGGTATTTTCCTAGGCCTGGCTATCCCAAAGGTCAATGAAACACCTCTGGGAGAGGAAAGCTGGTTAAAAAGCATTTGCTATGTAACTTTACTAACCACTGTCACCCCCAATAAACTTTAATTAAAAAAGGAAGGAAGGAAGGAAGGAAGGAAGGAAGGAAGGAAGGAAGGAAGGAAGGAAGGAAGGAAGGGAGGAAGGAAGGAAGGAAGGAAAAAAGGAAGGAAGGGAGGAAGGGAGGAAAGGAAGGAGGTAGGGAAGGAAGGGAGGGAGGAAAAGAGAAAGAAAGAGAAAGCAAGAAAGAAGAAAAAAATACAGGAAAAAAGAAAAAGCATTTGTATTGCTCTGGCTTTGCTATTAGTCACAGCTGTGTCACATTACCTGTGCATTCCCTTCAAGCTCTCTCTCAGCCTCGGGAAAAAGGTAGCTGCCATTGCTGTATATGTGCATTTTAGCTGTGCTTACAATGCAGAAGTTGTGTTTGGGCAGCTTTGGGAAAGCTCTCTATTCATTATCAATTCTCATTCAGAATTCACAAAAATTCAATTTTTATTTAAACAAAAAAAACCTCCATTGAAGCAAGTGAGTCAAAAAGAAGTGAAAATGAAATAGGCTCATTTCTATTTCTCATATTCACTGTGTATTTATTTAGCACCTACCCTGGGAGATACAGTAGGTAAACAAAACCCTCTCTGTTCTCATGCCTCCCCTCCTCAAAAAAATCATTCAAATATGCAAGATAATTTGAAATAGTGGATTAGGAAATAAACAGTAACTCTAAGTAAGAGACAGTGACTCTAAATAAAAACCACTATATTTACCTATCTTAGTTTTTAGATTCTTCTCTGTGTCTTTTAATAACACGTATTTTCACAAATATTAGCACCAAGGCTATCACCTTCTCTTTATAGTCACCTTCACCCCAAGGTGTCAAGTCATTGCTTCAATTGTTCACACCCACTAACACAAATTAAAATGTACACTTCCAATTTCACCACTCCAATGAAGGGGCACAGATTTTGTTTTGTTTTGTTTTTTCATCAAAACCCCAGTGAAGGCTATCAGTCAGTCACAGCTTAGTGTGTACACTGTATTGGTTTATGGGGTGTGGTTCCAACTGCCCATTACACAAGAAAAAAAGAGTTTGGAACTGATGGGAGGGGACGGAGGAGGCAAGAGGGTAAGAAGTTATTACTTTTAATACTTTGTGATAGGGCAGAAACAAGGAAAGTACTAGAGAGAAGGGCTGTAAACAACCAGTGAAGGTGCCTTAAAAGCATTATATTTATAAGAATGACTGAAAGGAGAGTAACCAGTGTTGGAAAAGAAACAATAGTGCAGAAAGGGAGATGGGATACTATAAAAAAGAAATTGAACAGCTTCAGCTTTGCAGTGTTCCTGGCTGTTGGGCTGCTTAGCCTGATCTGCGGGCAGTTGATTGGGACAGGCTGAGACGGAGTTTTCCTGAGAGTGTTGGGCCAGGCGCTGTGCACTTGCATGATCCAATCGAGGCATTCCTGACAAGTTTGTGTGGACTGATGGCTGGTGCAGAGTGCATGCTGCTCTGACTTGGTGGGGGCCACTGACCACAAGTGGTGCCTTGGGGGCCTGCCCCATCCACCTAGAGCTGTGTTGCCAGAAGCACCCAGAGCCTCCAGTGCCTGGCCCACATCTCCGCAGGCCACAGAGGGACTTTTTTTTTTTTTTTGCAGTAGCGGACAACCTGCAACAACCTGTAAAGATTGTTTTTTGGTAGTGAGCATGGTTGCAGAGCACACAACAGCTAATTGCGGAAAGCACACTGCAAGCCTGAGAGGGAGGCCAGTGCATAACACATTAAGCTCCCCCCCCCCCCATTAGCTGGTGCTGAGTCGCCCAGAAAGTCTCTATTGCTGAGCAAGTGGCCTGCAGATTAAAGAGGACAGAGAGCTACCCACCTCTTTATTTTTCCTCTCTCTTCTTTCTAGGTGATCTATCTAATATATCGAAGCATTCACAGAACAACAGCCAGAATGAAGAAACAAAGAAAAATGTTCCAAGTAAAAGATCAGACGAAAACTCTAGAAAAGAAACTAAATAAAAAAGAGGTATCCAAACTTTCAGAGACAGAGTTTAGAACACTGATGATAAGAATTCTTAAGGAACTAATTGAGGACATAAAGAAGGATAGGGAAACCATAAAAAACAACCAGTTAGAACTAAAGAATGCAATAACTGAAATGAAGAACACATTCAAAGCAATCACCAGTAGAATAGATGAAGGAGAGGAGGGGATCCGTGAATTAAAAGACAAAATAGCAGAAATCACCCAGCTGGAACAACAAAAAGAAAAAAGAATAAAAAAAGAATGAAAGTAGTTTAAGAGACCTCTGGGACAACATGAAACGCAACAACATGATTCATCATAGGAATACCAGAAGGACAAGAGAAGAAGCAAGGGATTGAGAATGTATTTAAAGAAATAATGACTGAAAACTTCCCTACCCTGGTGAAGGAAATCAACATACAAGTCCAGGTTGTGCAGAGAGTTCCAAACAGGCTGAATCCAAACAGGCCCACACCAAGACACATCATAGTTAAAATGGCAAAGCTTAAAGACAAAGACAGAATCCATAAAGCAGCAAGAGAAAGACAGGAAGTTACATACAAAGGAACTCCTATAAGACTAACAGCTGACTTTTCTTCAGAAACTCTGCAGTTCAGAAGGAAGTGGCAGGAGATATTCAAAGTGACAAAAATAAAGGTATACAACCAAGATTGCTCTACCCAGCACGGCTATCCCTTATAATTGAAGGAGAGATTAAACTCCTGAAACTAATTAAAATAAAAATTAAAAAAAGAGCTTCTCAGAAAAGAATAAGCTTAAGGAGCTCATTACCACCAAGCCAGCACTGCAGAAATGTTAAAAGGGCTTTTTTAAACAGAAGAAAGGGGAAAACAAGCTAACCCAGGAAGACAAAAAATACAAATAACAAAATTGCAATAAATATGCACCTATCAGAAATCACTTTAAATGTGAATGGGCTACATGCTCCAATCAAAAGACACTGAGTGGCTGAGTGGATAAGAAAACAGGACCCATGCATATGCTGTCTACAAGAGACTCATCTCAGATCAAGAGACACACACAGACTGAAAGTAAAGGGATGGAATAAAATATTTCATACAAATGGAAATGAGAAAAAAGCTGGAGCAGCAAAACTTATTTTGGACAAAATAGACTTTAAAATGAAGACTACAATAAAAGATAAAAAAGGGCACTACATAATAATAAAGGGATCAATTCAACAAGAGTACATAACCCTAGTAAACATCTGTATACCCAATATAGGAGCTCCTAAATATATAAACAGATTTTGACAGACATAAAGACAGAGATCAACAGTAAGACTATCATAGTAGGGGACTTCTACACCCCGTTGTCACCAATGGACAGATCCTCCAGAAAGAAAATCAACACGGACATAGTGGCCTTAAATGACACTTTAGACCAGCTTGATTTCATTGATATTTTTAGAGCATTTCACCCCAAAGCTACAGAATATACATTCTTCTCAAGTGCACATGGAACATTCTCCAAGATAGACTACAGGTTAGGCAAACAAAACAAGTCCCAACAAATTTAAGAAGACTGAAATCATATCAAGTGTCTTCTCTGACCACAATGTTATGAAACTAGAAATCAATTATAAGAAGAAATCTGGAAAGCTTACAAATACATGGAGGCTAAATAACATGCTATTAAATAGTGAGTGGGTCAAAAATGAGATCAAGGAGTAAATTAAAAGATACCTCGAGACAAACGAAAATGAAAACACCACGACCCAAAATCTCTGGGATGCAGAGACAGCAGTCCTAAGAGGGAAGTTCATAGCAGTGCAGCCTCCCTAAAGAAGGAAGAAAAATCTCAAATCAGCAGACTATCTTTACACCAAAGAGAACTAACTTGTAAAAGAACAGCAAAACAAGCCTAAAGGGAGTATAAGGTAGGAAATCATAAAGACAAGAGCAGAAATAAATGAAATAGAAAACAAACAAAAAAAAATACAAAAGATCAATGAAACCAAGAGTTGGTTTTTTGAAAAGATAAAAAAAATCAACAAACCCTTAGACAGACTCACCAAGAAAAAGAGAGAGAGAACCCAAATTAATAAAATCAGAAATGAAAGAGAAGAGACAACAGATACCACAGAAATACAGAAAATTTTAAGAGAATATTATGAGCAACTACATGCTAACAAATTGGACAATCTGGAAGAAATGGATAAATTTCTAGAAGCATACAATCTACCAATTCTGAAACAAAAAGAAACAGAAACTCTGAACAGATTGATTACTGCCAAAGAAATTGAATCAGTAATCAACAATCTGCCAAAAAACAAAAGCCCTGGACCAGATGGCTTCACAGGTGAATTTTACAAAATATTCAAAACAGAATTAATACCTATTCTCCTCAAACTATTCCAAAACGCTTTCTATGAAGCCACTATCACCCTGATTCCTAACTCAGACAAAAATATTACAAAAAAGGAAAACTACAGGCCAATATCCCTAATGAACATAGATGCAAAAATTCTCAACAAAATACTAGCAAACCAAATTCAGCATCTCATTAAAAGGATCATACACCACGATGAAGTGGGATTCATTCCTGGTATGCAAGGTTGGTTCAATATCTGCAAATCAATTAACGTAATACATCACGTTAACAAAATGAAAAATAAAAATCATATGATCATATCAATAGATGCAGAAAAAGCATTTGACAAAATCCAGCAGCCATTTATGATAAAAAACACTTAGCAAAGTGGGAATAGTGGGATCACATCTCAATATAATAAAGGCCATATATGATAAGTCCACAGCAAACATCATACTCAATGGGGAAAGGCTAAAAGCTTTCTCCTTAAGATCAGGAACAAGACAAGGCTGCCCACTTTCACCACTTCTATTTCACATAGTTCTGGAAGTTCTAGCCACAACAATCAGACAAGAAAATGAAATAAAAGAAATACAAATTGGAAAAGAGGAAGTAAAATTGTCATTATATGCAGATGACATGATACTATATAGAGAGAGAATCCCAAAGACTCCACCAAAAAACTGCTAGAACTGATCAATGAATTTGGTAAGGTAGCAGGATACAAAATTAATATTCAGAAATCAGTTCCATTTGTATACACCAATAATAAATTATCAGAAGAGAAAATCAGGAAATCAATCCCTTTTACAATTGCTTCAAAAACAATAAAATATCTAGGAATCACTTTAACTAAAGAAGTAAAAGACCTGTACTCAGAAAATTATGAGACACTGAAGAGAGAAATCAAGGAAGATACAAATAAATGGAAATAAATACCATGCTCATGGATAGGAAGAATTAATATAGTTAAAATGTTAATACTACCTAAGGTAATATATAGATTCAATGCAATTCCAATCAAACTACCAAGGACATTTTTCTCAGAAATAGAACATAGAATCCTAAAATTTATATGGAACCACAAAGAGCCCAAACAGACACGGCAATGTTGAGAAATAAGAACAAAGTGGGAGGCATCACACTACCTGACATCAAAACGTATTAAAAGGCTACAGTAATCAAAACAGTATGGTACTAGCATAAAAACAGACACATAGACCAATGGAACAGAATAGAGAGCCCAGGAATAAACCCATCCATATACGGTCATTTAATCTAAGACAATGGAAGCAAGAATTTACATCGGAGTAAAGATAGTCTATTTAATAAATGATGCTGGGAAAATTGGACTGACACATGCAAAAAAATGAAAATGGACCACCTACTTAAACCATATACGAGAACAAACTCAAAATGGATTAAAGACTTAAATGTAAGACCTGAAACCATAAAACTCCTAGAAGAAAACATAGGGAGTAAGTTTACAGACATCAACCTCAGTAATATTTTTACTGATATATCTCCTCGGGCAAGGGAAATAAAAGAAAAAATGAACATATGGGATTACATCAAACTTAAAAGTTTTTTCACAGCAAAGGAAATCATCAATAAAACAAAAGGGCAGCCTACTGAATGAGAGAAGATGTTTGCCAATGATATATCTGATAAAGGGTTAATATACAAAATTTATAAAACACTCATGAAACTCAACACCAAAAAAACAATCCAATTAAAGAATGGGCAGAGGATATGAAGAGGCATTTCTCTAAAGAGGACATACAGATGGCCAACAGGCATATGAAAAAATGTTCAACCATCAGAGAAACGCAAATAAAAACCACAAAGAGATACCACCTCACTCCAGTCAGAATGGCTATCATCAATAAATCAACAAACAACAAGTGCTGGTGAGGGTGTGGAGAAAAGGGAACCCTGGTGCACTGTTGGTGGGACTGCAAATTAGTGCAGCCATTATGGAAATCAGTATGGAGGTATCTCAAAAAGCTAGAAATGGAACTACCATATGACCCAGAAATTCCACTCTTGGGTATCTACCCAGAAGAATCCAAGACACTAATTCGTAAAAACATATGCACCCTTATGTTTATTGCAGTGCTATTTACAATAACCAAGACTTGGAAACAATCGAAATGCCCATTGGTAGGTGACTGGATTAAGAAACTGTGATATATTTATACAATGGAGTATTACTCCGCTATAAAGAAGAATGAAATCGTACTATTTGCAACGATATGGATGAACCTAGAGACTCTTTTGTTAAGTGAAATAAGTCAGTCGGAGAAAGACAAATACCATATGATCTCACTTATATGTCGAATCTGAAAAACTGAATGAAGGAGCAAAGTAAACAGAAAGAGTCTCATAGACACATAGGAAAAACAGGGTTGCTAGTTGGGAGGGGCGTAGGGATGAGGGAGAAGGGGAAGGGATTAAACAGCATCAATAGGTAACTACAATATTGCCACAGGGATATGAAAGACAGTTCGGGGAATAGAATATTGTTGTAAATATTTTGTGGGGTATCAGATGGTCACATATCTTGTTAGGGAGACCACTTCATGGGTAGAGTAGAGGCTTGATCACTGCACTGTATACCTGAAACTGATGTTGTATAATGTTGTATACCAACTGTAATTGAATATATAGATAGTCGCAGGATGTGGATTATACTGTGGAAGGGAGTCAAAGGAATTGTAATCGATAGGTATGATATGGGGGGGAAGAGTGGGGTGGCGAATTGGGGGAGGGAGGTTGTCACTTTAAGGGGTAAAAAGTATAACTATTGCACTGTGTTGTACACCTGAAGCTAATTTTAAAAAAAATGTTTCTTTCACAATAAAAGAATAAAAGGAAATAAATAAAATAAAAAAATAATACAGAGGGAGACTAGACTTTGGGTGGTGAGCACACAGTGCACTATATATACGATGTATTATATAACTGTACACTTGAAACTTATATAATGTTTTTTAATGTTACTCCAATAAATTTAATTTTTTAAAATAATATGGATTACAAAATTTGTGAAATTCATATTTTTATAATAATATAATAATAAATAAATAAAATCAGTATTAAAGGGCAAGGAATTCTTAAACATTTTAATAATACTACTCACTCCAAAGTAGAGACGAAAATAGGAACATTTTTCTTCTTGAATTCTATGTTTCAGATGAGAATACCGAGACAGTGAAGTAATTAACTGAACAAAGCCTCACAAGAGGTAAATGGGAGAACTGGGATTTGAACCCAGGCAGTATGACATTGAGCTTCACAGGTAGCTCCCTTACTATTGTACCTCAGTAATAAATGGCTTTAGTTGTCTTATTAGGCAGCTTACATATATAACCTATTTGCTAAAAGCCCCGAGGACTGCATCTGGATCCAAATTGTGTCACTATACTGAGTACTACCGCTTGGAGCTGTTTTCCACATGTGCTCCATAAATTGTTCTCTAAAAATTAGGTAGAATTTTTCTTTGGCAGGACATAACTCTTCTTAGTATAGCATGTTGTGTCACCTTCTCCCATTTTCTTCAACCTAGTGGGTACCTGGGTAATCAATTAGGCAGATGGCTAATGGGAAAAGATGTAGTTCTGATCTATTCCTAAGCATATACTATGTAAAACGTGTACCAGCCAACACTGCCAAGTAGAACTGACCTTTTCACTATTTCCCTCTTCTATAGTTAGACTTCATCTTCATTTTAATCTGATTTCGCACATATCAAAAGTGTTGAGATTTGGAGATGAACAATTTGATGTATCCCATTTGGTGAAAATACTTAAGGAGGCTGCTCTTTAGAAAACAAATTACATTATAAAAGGTGATAATGAAAGAATAATTTCCAAAATTTAAGAATTTTTAAAAGTCAACTTCCAGGTCTCTATGAATCTCTCAGGATGTCATACGAAATCTTAGTCTTAGCTTGGTGGTTTCTACAATGTTCCTATGAGAAACTAACATTAGGGCAATTCCCAAGCTGTTATAACTTTAAAGAGGAGAGGGCCTGTTATTTTATGCTTGGTTTGACTGTAGTTATTGGACATACCATTAGGATATATAAAGATTCTCTTTAGTTAACCTTTAGGTCAAGTGATGGGCCTGGGGTCAGTAGCTTTATGAATGCCGCAATATGGTTTGTTTGAAGATTCTGGTTAATAACAGCCGAGGGAAATAATCACACCTGAAGTGCTGTACAGTGACCAAGTTCATGATCACATCCATAGTCGCTTACCTTCATTGTTAGTAACTGCTGACTTACAAAAAAAAACAGATTTTAAAATGTCAGTCATACTTTACTGAAAAAATATAAACAAGTAGTTGTGAATGCCTCAATATATTAGTTATATTAAACCATGATTTTATTTCATCATAGGAAAGATTGGCCAAATTAAGATATATAATCATTTCGTATGTTCAGTAAATTTTGTTTACAAATCAGCACTGACTATAGCTGTAAAACACTCAAACAGACATTATTAGAAGTTATGGGCATCTCCTATATATCATGTCAATAGTAACTTTCACCAACATCAATATAATACTTCCTATGTGTTCTCAATTCTAATCTTTTCATATATATTTAGTTCATCCATAAAGTAGATAGGAACTTTTACTATAGATGAGGAGAGGCACAAAGAGGTTAAGTAGATTGCTCAAGGCAATTGCAAAAAATAATATAAATGGAGCCACTTCAAAACAGAATTGGAGCTGCCATCCCAGAGGAACTGCCTTGCACATCTTTCTCCTCAAACCTGTGAAATGTTTAAACTGTGCAAAATAACCTTTGGACTGGAACTAAAGCAGCATTGTATTCCAAACAACTGTTTGCAAAGATAACAGAAAAGTAGATGGGACTCCTGGACTGAAGACATCCTTTCATATTAGCATCGCTTTGTTAGCTTATTTGCACCTATATCTCCTTAGCTTATTAACACACATAGAAATTCCTTCAGAAATTCCTTCCTTCTATTCATTCCCCTGCCCTTTCTCATAAATAACCTTGCCTTCACCTCCTAATCAGAATCCTATTTGGGTTTCTGCCTGAATCAGCGCTTCCAGAATAGCTATTATTTGGATCTCAAATAAACTCTTGTTGCCTCTCACTTTGGCTTTTTATTTTTAGGTTAACATAATATACGGATAAGTGGAAGTGGGGCTTGAACGCACGTGAACTTTAGGATCCATGACCTTAACTACCACATTACATTGTTCTCCAATAAATAGTACATTCAAAATTAGGCCAAATTATTAATATAGATGGGAAACACTATACATTCCTACTGGATCTGAATAAGGTTGGTCTCAGAAAAATACCAGATTCATCTCTACTAGCTAGCTAAAAAGGAGCCAGAGGATGAAAAGTTATCTATTATCTATCAGAACAAAGTATTGAATACCTTTTTTCCTAAGGCAGCACTAAACAGGACAGGGGCCTAGCAACCAGTGATTAAGTTCACACAGAGAATTGTACCTAACATTATACTTTACATACTATGAAGAATAACTAGAGTTTTACATGCAAGCTTTGATTAATACAGCTCTTGTTTTCACAGATTTATTATCAAATATGCCTACACTATGTTGAATAACTTTCCTGCTTGGAAAGGGCATATATTGATATTATTTTACGATTTCAAGTATTCCTTTATATTCCTTTTCATTAGGGTGCTATACATGGGGGGCAGGTGGAAACTTCCTGGTAACAGCATTGAGTTGAAAAGAACTGAATGTGCACACACACACACACACACACACACACACACAGTCACACAGTATCATAGAAAGATATTTGGTCTTCGTCTCTGGTTTCTGGCAAAAAGCTAAAACCCTTGTAATTTTTGGTGTGACAGGGATAATAGTGTCTTTTGTTAATACATAACAAGGCACTTTCAAACATACCTGAGCTTATACTAATGTAACTCCCTGTGGGCACCTAGCTAGCTTCAGATAGAGGGCTGATTGACAGAGGATCCAACCCTGTGATTAGAAGGTTGGAACTTTAAGCTCTACCCTCCCCCCACCACCACCTCCAGGGAGGAGAGAGGGGCAATAGGCTGAGTTCAATCACCAATGGTCAATGATTTAATCAATCATGCCTATGTAATAGAACCTCCATAAAAACTCCGAAACGATGTGGTTGGGAGAGCGTCCAGGTTGGTGAACACACTGAGGCTGAGGTGCTAGGAGGGTGCTATGGACTGAGAGGGCATAGAAGCTCTGCCCCCTCCCCCAGTGCCTTGTACTTTGCATCTCTTCCATCTGGCTGTTCCCAAGTTGGAATAAACTGGTAATAATAACTAAAGCACTTTCCCGAGTTCTGTGAATTGTTTCTAGTGAATTATTGAACTAGGGAGTGGGCGGGGGAAGGTCATGGGAATCCCTGGATTTGTACTCTAACGGACAAAAATGGGGGTGACTTGGGCACCTTATTTGTGATTGATGTCTGAGGTGGGGGAAGTCTTGTGGGACAAGCTCCTAAACCCGAGGAGTCTGACTCTAACTCCAGGTAGTTAGCGTTAGAATTAAATTGAATTACAGGTCACTCCGTGTCAGAATTGGCTGGTGTCAGGAGGAAAAAATACTCCAGAATTAAACAGATATACTAAAAAAGTATCAGGAGCTCCTTTTTTATCAAGTAATTGTACAATTATGAGTATAAAAAGGTGCAATATATTTTATATCTTAGAACTGGATGTATATCAAGAAATATTTCATAATGAAGTATCAACATTCAGTTCCCAAATGAAAAATAAAATCTGTAGGCAATTAAGAAATGAGACATTAATACTACCCTATATATCAAATAAACCTTGAAACAAAAAATATTTACGTTTACAATTAAAATATTATTCTTTGAATCTTTTCTGGAATATCACTGAGATAACTTTTTTATTGAGAAAACTGTAGATTCACATGCAGATGTGAGAAATAATATAGACAGGTCACGTGTACACTTTAGTTTTCCCCCATGGTAGTACTGTGTATAACTAAAGTATAATATATCAATCAGAATGTTAACATTGATACAACCCACCAATATTATTCTGTTTTCCCCAGTTTGTTTTGTTTTGTTTTGTTTTGAAGGCAATGTCACTGGCCCTCATATGTGGGACCCGAACCAGAGCCGCTGGCCTCCCAAGCCAGCGCTTAACCACCGCGCCACTCGGCCGGCCCTTCCCCAGTTTTAATTGTATGCATTTGTGTGTTTGTGTTTGTGTGTGTGTGCGCGCGCGTTTAGTTCTATGTAATTTTATCACATGTGTAGCTTCCTGTATGCTCCACTTAGTCAAGATACTGAGTAGTTTCATCACCATAGCAATCCTTCCTGCTGCCCTAGTGTAACCACACTTGTCTCCCTCCCAACCCCAACTCTTCCCTTTCTTGTCCCTAGCCTAGAAAATCCACTAATCTGTCCTCCGTTTCTAAAATTTTATCATTTCAAAACTATTCTATAAACAGAATCAAAGTATTGTAACCTTTGGTGATTGGCTGTTTTTAATTCAGCATAATTGCCTGGAGAGTCACCCAACTTGTGGAATGAACCAATAGTTCCTTTCTCTTTATTGCTGTGTAGTATTCCACAGTATTTTTGCACCACAGTTTGTTTAACACTCATCAGTTGCAGGATATCTGGGTTAATTTCATTTTTTTGACTATTACAAAGAAAGCTATTGTGAACTTTAGAATATAGGAGTTTAGGTAAACATCGTGTTCATTTCTCTGGGGTAAATGCCTATGAGTGCAATTATTGGGTTGTATGGTAAGTGCATGTTTAGTTTTTTGTTTTTGTTTTTTTAACTTAAAAAAAATTTATTTTTAATAATTTAATTTTTCAATTACAGTTGACATACAATATTATATTAGTTTTAAGTGTACAACACAGTAATTAGACATCTATATAACTTATAAAGTGATCACCCAGTTATGTCTAGTACCCATCTGTTTAGTTTTTATAAGAAACTGTCGGCCTGTTTTCCAGTGTAGCTGTACCATTTTATAGTCCCACCAGTAATGTATGAGGGATCCAATTCTTCTACCTCCTCACCAGCATTTGGTGTTTTCACTATTTTATTTTATTTTTCGCCATTCTGACATGTGTGTAATAATAACTCACTGTAGTTTTAATTTGCATTTCTCTTATTGCTAATGATGTTGAACATCTTTCCATCTGCTTATTTGCCATCTGCGTACGATCTCAGTGAACTAACTCATGCAGTTTGTTCATTTTCTGTTTAAACTTTATTTTTGCTTTTGATTTTTGAGAGTTCTTTATATATCCTACAGACTAATCTTTTGTTGGAAAAGTAACTGGCAGATATTTTCTCCCAATCTGTAACTTCTGTCATCCTCTTTACATGGGCTTTCACATAGCAAAACTTTTCGTTTTGATGAAGTCCAATTTATCAAGTTTCCTTTTTATGGATCATGCTTTTTATATGATATCTAAGAACCTCTAACTATTCCTAGATCCCAAATATTTTCTCTAATGTTTTTCCTAAAAGTTTTATATGTTTACATTTATATTTAATTCTATGATTAACTTTAAGTTAACTGTTGTCAAGGTGTGAGGTTTAGGTCGAGATTCTTTTTTGTTTTTCCTTTGCCTGTGGATATCTAAATGCTCCACCACCAGTCACTGAAAAGGCTATCCTTCCTTCGCTGAATTGTCTTTACATCTTCAACAAAAATCAATGGAGCATATTTGTGTGGGTGTACTTCTGGGGTCTCTATAGTATTCCTCTGATCAATGTGTCCCTTCACTAACAGTACGTTATCATTATTACTGACTCTCTATAGTAAGCCTTAATATTAGGTAGAGTGATTTCTCCCATTTTTTCTTGTCAAGATTGTTTTACCCTATTCCAGCTCCTGTGCCTTACTATAAATTTTAGAATAAGCTTGTCTATGTCTATAAAAAGGCTTGATGGGATTTTGATAAATGTCATTCAAACTGCAAATCAGCTGGGGAGAATAAACATCTTTATTATGTTTTATCTTTCCATTTATTACGATCTTTGATTATTTTCAGTAGCATTTTCTAAAATTCCAAGCATACACGGGCCAGCCGAGTGACTCATTGGTTGAGAGCTGGTTTTGGGATGCCAGTGACCCCGGTTCGGATCCCACATGTGAGGGCCAGTGACACCGCCCTCCACAGCTAACAACAGCTCCACCTGCAGCTGGGCTGTGCAAGCCCGGCGACGGTGTTGGCTGCAGCCCCTGCTGCAGTGGGCTGCCATAGGCTACAGGGAGTGGCCGGCAGCCAGCATGAGCTGCCAATAGCCGTGGTGAGTGACCATCCAGAGGCCGGCGACCCATCTGCCTCACCCAGGAAGAGACAATGATGATACCAACATGGGCCAGTAAAGCAACGTCCTCCACAAAACTAGACTGAAGAACAAAAAGACAGCAACTTGTCGGTTCCCCTTCCCGGATTCCCCAATGCTGTTCCCCTCCCCCAATTCCCCAATAAAATCTTTAAAAAAATAAAAAAATAAAATATAAAATTCCAAGTATACAGATTCTTAACATGTTTTGTTAAGTATACACTATCCCTAACTTGCTAAGAGTTCCTATCATGAAAAGATGTTGGATTTTTTTTCAAATGTTTCTCTGTGTCAAATGATATGATCATATAATTGTTCTTTAACTTGTTGATGTGGTGATTACATTAACTGATTTTGAATGTTGAACAAGCCTTGCATACCTGCAATAAATCCCACTTGGTCATGGTATATAATTCTTTTTATACATTCTTGAATTCAGTTTGCTAGTATTTTGTTGGAAAAACTTTGTGTCTGAATTTATAAGAGATAGTGGTTGGCAGTCTTTATTTGTATTATCTTTTTCTGGTCTTGGTGTCAGACTAATACTGGCCTCATAAAATAAGTTGGGAATTATTTCTGCCTCATTTATTTTCTGAAAGAGGTTGTGTAAAATAGGTGTCAATTTTTTTTTTTAAATGGTGTATTAGAATTCTCTAGCAAAATTATCTGGGTCTGGAGACTTACTTTTCAGTAGCTTTTCAATTATAAATTCAGTTTTCATAATTATTATAGGACTATTCAGATTATCTGCTTCCCCTTGTTTTTGAGATTTGATAATTTATGGTTTTCAAGAAATTGTTCCAGGCCTTTGAGCTTCCTTTGCTCAGCCTGCTTCAATCTCTTTGGAATGTACTTTCTCTTCTAATAATGGCCCCTGAGCCATTCTCTACTGTTTGGGCCCACTTCTGCTTCTTTGAAATGTATTTTTTCTTCTAATCAACTGTCCTTTTCTTCAACTGTACCTCTTTGGTCCATGTCTCCATTCTTGGTTGCATGAGACCATGATCCCAGTACACACACAATCCACACTCATCACAAAATCCTGCAAGGGCCGTCCGAGTGGCACGGTGGTTAAGCGCTGGCTTGGGAAACCAGCGGCCCCAGTTCGGTCCCACATATGAGGGCCAGTGACACTGCCCTCAAAAAACAAAACAAACAAACAAACAAACAAAACAAACATTTATGTGGGCCGGCCGAGTGGCGCAGTGTTTGGGAGCTGGCTTGGGATGCCAGTGACCCTGGTTCAGATCCGACATATGAGGGCCAGCGACACTGCCCTCTTAAAAAAAAAAAAAATCCTGCATCATTAGCAAATTGCTCAGTTCTAATAGCTCTGGTAGCTTACTATGAAAAGTCAACCAGGGCTGCCAGAATGGCTCACTGGTTAAGAGTTGGCTTGGAAGTGGGAGCTCTGAGCAGCAGGGCAGCTGGTTCAAATCCCACATGGGCCAGTGATGCTGCGCTCTCTACAGCTAAGATGGTGAACCTGGAGCTGGGCTGCTGTGAGTCACCAGCAATGGTGCAGGCTGCAGTGGAGCTGGCTGCAGTGGGCTGCTGTAAGCTACTGTGAATGGCTGGCAGCCAGTGTGAGCGGCTGGCAGCTGGTGTGAGCTGCCGTGAGCCACCCTGAGTGGCTGTCCAATGGCCGGAGACTGACCACCGCAGCTAGGGAGAGTGCAATGATCACAACACCAACATGGGCCAGTGAAGCAATGTCCTCCACAACTAGACTGAAGAACAAAAAGACAGCAACTTGTCTATTTCCCTTCCCCGATTCCCCAATGCTGTTCCCTTAACCCAATTCCCCAATAAAATCTTTAAAAAAAAAATTGTTCCATTGTGTATATATGCCACATCTTCTTTATCCAATCATCTATCAAAGAGCACTTTGGTTGTTTCCATGTCTTGGCCACCATAAGTAAAGCTGCAATGAACATCAGAGCACATATATCTTTACAGATAAATGTTTTTACATTTTTTGGGTATATACCTAGAAGAGGAATTCCTGGGCCATATGGTAATTCTATTCTTAATTTTTTGAGGAACCTCCCCACTGCCTTCCATAGTGGCTGCACCAATATACACAGTGGAATACTACTCTACCATAAGAAAAGATGAAATAGTGCCATTTGTGACAACATGGATGGATCTTGAGATTATTATGCTAAGTGAAATAAGTAACACAGAAAAGGTCAAGAACTATATGATTTCACTGACATGTGGGATATAAAACTGAAAGCAACAAAGGAAGAAGACATAAAGAAAAACTCATAGACACAGACAATAATTTAGTGGTTACCAGAGGGTAAGGGGGGACAGGGTGGTAGATGATGGTAAATGGGGTCAAATATATGGTGATGGAAGGAGAACTTAATCTGGGTGGTGAACACACAATGTGATATATGGATGAGTATTACAGAATTGTACACTTGAAACCTATGTAATTTTACTAACCATTGTCACCTCAATAAATTTTAATTAAAAAAAAGATTTTTAATAAAAGTAATTGTTCCATTTCTTCTACACTGTCAAATTTAATAATGCAAAGTGGTTCGTAGTACTATTCATTTACTGATTTTTAATGGCTGCCAAATCTGTGGTAATATCCTCTATCTCACTTCTGATATTAGCTATTTCTTTCTACTCACCTTTAATTTTTGTAAATCTTTCTAGATGCTTATTAATGTTACAGATTTTTGTTTCAATTGATTTTTTCTATTGTTTTCTTACTTTCTATTTCCTTGGTTAATGCTCTGATCCTTTATTATATGCTTCCTTTTGCTTGTTTTTGGGTTTATTTGGCTCTTCTTTTTCTAATTCCTGACATAGGAACTTAGATTATTTATTTAAAACCTTACCTCATTTCCAATGGAAACTATAAATTGGAAACATTTATAAATTTATAAATTACAAATTTCCCTCTAACCACCACTTTGGCTTCAGCCCACAGACTTTGATTTGTCTTTAATTTCTGTTCAGTTCCATGTATTTTTTATATTTCCTTTTAGTCTTTCTCTTTGATCCATGTATTATTTAGAAGTGTGTAGCTTAATTTCACATGTTTAGAGATGTTATTATTATCTTCCTGTTATTGATTTTCAGTTTGATTACATTATGGTCAAAAAACACTCTATGTGTGATTTCAATTCATTTAAATTCACTGAGGTTTCTTTTGTGATTCAGGAATTGGTCTATTTTGGTTAATTCCATGGGCACTTGAAAAGAATATGTATTCTTTTTGTGTTGGGTGAAGTGTTCTATGTATGTCAGCTAGACTCTGTTGGTTTAAGTATCTTGTTCAGATATTTTTTTTATACTTGCTGTTTTCTGTCTAGTAGTTTTATCTGTTGCTAAAAGGGTGCTGTTAAAATCACCCACTACTATTGTAGATTTGTCTATTTTTCCTTTCATCTCTACCAATTTTGATTTGTTGAAGTTTGAGGGTTCATTGTTCAGGATCATTTAGCATCATTTTGTTTTCTCAGTAAAGTCATCTTTTTATCAGTGTTTTTGCCTCTAGAAATTTTCTTGGCCTTCATATCTACTTTATCAGATATTAATATAGTTACTCCTGCTTTGTATGAAATTAGTGTTTTCGTGTATACCTTTTTTCCATCTTTTACTTTCAGCCTACATATGTCATTGAATTTGAAGTGAGTTTCTTGTAAGGAGTCTTGTTATGTTTATTTATCCATTCCACCACCAGTCTTTTGATTGGTATATTTTGATTGGTACCACTGATATCAATATTATTGTTACTTTAAAACTAAATCTGCCATTTTATTTTTCTTTCTATTTGTTTCCCCTAGATCTCACTCTTTTGTTTCTCTTTTCCTGGCTTCCTGTGGGTTACTTAAACATTTTTTAGGATTCCATCTTGACTAATTTAGAGTGTTTTTGAATGTCTCTCTTTGTATTGCTTTTGTAGAGCTGCTCTGAGTATTGCAATATACATATGTGATTTATAATAATCTGCTGGTATCAACATTCTTATCACTTTTAGTTAAGTGGGTATACTTCACTTCTTTCTAAGTCCCTTTATGTTTCTCACTTTTAAATATCATTGTCTTTATATCAGATCTTGCTATCATTTCATCACAATCATCAAAATATGATTTCTAAAACTCGTGAGGGAAAGGGCAGTCTATTATATGTACCCACACTTCTGATCTTTCCATTGTTTCTTCTTGCTTCCTGAGCCTCCATAATTTATATATATATCCTTTCTTTATATTCTCTAAGGCTACTCTCATTCTAATATTGTATGAATTCAAAACGTTTCCAAAGAAACAGTGAGTTAAAAATCAGGCACTCAAAGAAATAGACATTTAAAGAAATCTGAAAAAGATGACAGAGGTGATCCAGAGCTGGGGTCCTGCCAGGAAAGGTCATATCAGGAAGACAGACAGAAGTGTGTATCTATGAAGCAAAAGTAATGAAGCAAAATTTATAATCTCCACAGTTATATCTTGAAAAATACTACATTGAAAGGAATTTACCACTAACATTAACCATCAGAAAAAGGCCTTTCATTCAAACGTAGGACACCTACAACATGCCAACAGCTGTTCAAGGTGGTGGAGATGGAGAGATGAGTAACATATGGTCCCTGTCCTAATTCATGGTTGGCTTAAACAGGAGTACCTAGAAGCCAAGCCTGGACAGGGAGTCAAGTACTTGTGTCCTGCTGAGGGAATGCTTAAAGGAGAAAAGCAGTGAGGTTGAGCAGGGTAGGTCAGACTATGAAGCAAGGCAATGGCATGGGCTCAGCTATGCTCTATGTTAGTCTAATCCTAAAGGAGACCACCAGGAGCTCTGCAATATGGATGACATCACAGAATGCTCCCACCTTGAGGCAAAGCATGGACAATTTAGTTCTCTATAACAGCACAATTCTCGACAAAGCTGTCAGCAGCCAGCACTCACAACTAAGATATGGGTAAACTGGCTAATGAAAGAGCTCTGGGTGGGTAGCAACCTCATCCGCTACAACTCTCAGAGAGAGAAAGTAGGTGATAATCAAATTATAGTGTAACTTGGTATCATAGTTCAGTCAGGTACCAAAAGAAAGTATAAGAACAAAGGAGTGAAGAATAAACTCTGTCTGGGACAGCTGGAAAAGGTTTCCCACATAACTGTGGAACCCAGTGAAAAATGAAATGGGAGGCACCTTGTTCAAAATTATTAATCATTTCAAAATGATGACAGAGCACTAAACCAAGCACAGAGCTCTTCTAAATGTGGGACTCTGCACAGGTCACTCACCCATGAAACTGGCTCTGAGGGTGAGGAAACTGAACAATGAGGAACCAACGGGATTTTAAAGGAGATGAGTTATAATCTCTAATCTGTATTTTTCAAAGCAATTTCTGAAAGTAGGGCTGAGGGTAATCAGAGAATCAGCTTTGTGATAAGTCCATTGTGTTTTCTAGGCAATTTAGATGCCTCATCATCATTCATTTTAATGAAGCAAAACATTCCATTTTCAAAATGTATGGTGATTTTCTGTTCTTGATTAGTTAATACTAACAGCTGTAATCATGATTCTATATGAAGAAATAATAATTGCATATCCCTAATGAATAATGTTCTTCAAATTATTTACGACCTAATAAATTCTGTTGCTAGTTACTATTTTTCAGAAACAGGCAATTTTATAAGAGCACAGTATAAAGTTCCAACAGTCACACTCAGAAGTCAAGACTGAAGACTTGACTAAGGAAAACTACTATGAGTATATATAACAATCTATTTTTGACGAAGGCACATTTACACATGAAGATAACAAAAGATTTTGGTATTTGTTCAACTTTCATTTTATTTTAAGTAAAAACCTTCTTCATGTAAAAGCAAAAATATCTTAAGACTTTTTTTTTCCTCTGTATGCAGGGTACTGTTGTCAATAAATACATTCAATTCCACCTTCTCTACTTAAGCTTGTTCTAAAATGCTTTCAATAAATTCAAGACAACAATAAATTTTAACATGCTATAAACTAATAAAATAAGAGTGCCATATTGTTACTTTTTATAAAGTAACTGATTTTAAAACTAAAATTTCATAATCTCTTATGTTTAAAGTATATGGGAAAATATGTTTAATATTTAATTTACATCAGCCATGCTTAGACATCTATATCCAAACACTATATCCTGTGGTTTAAACACCTTCTTCCCTCATTCCTCTCATTAGTCACTGAGATCAGCATGGAGACATCTAGGGTCATGAAGTTATCTTCAGGATTTATATTTAAGAAAGGCTAAATTTCTAGAGCTGACCTCCAGTTCTAGAAATTTGTGGTTCTCATCTAAAAAGTATTCTCAACCATGTCTCATATTTCTCTTTTGGCAACTTGTCATTTGGCCTGTTCTGGTGTCTGTGTTCCAGAATAAAGCTGAAAACATGAGGGGAGGAAGCAATTCACCATGAACTTGGGAATTACTCAGTATTGGATCTGGAAGCCTGAAAAATCTCTTTATGTAGCTTTTATCTACTTATTGCTGGGGCACAACAGATGGGAACGTATTTCATGGTGCTTTTGTATATATGATAAAGAGTATGTAGATTCTCCTTTTATAAATATCTCAAATGTCTCCGAAGACAGGGCAATCTCAATTTTAGAGTCCCTGTAGCAATTATTTTTGCCAATCAGGGCCTTATAAAATACCAGCCGAGTGGCTCCAGGAATGTAGCTAAGTAAGTAATTATCAGCTATCATCATGTGATTCTGGTTGTCTACTGAGTCAAGATATATATTAGTGAAAACTTTCAACATGTTTGGAAAAAAAGAAATGTGTGAAACAGGTAAGAAGCTCCATTGACAAACTCAGTTGTGGAAAAAAAACACCTTTATTTTTCTATAATAATTTAATTTCTAAACTTACTTGAACTCTAGCTTTTTGGGCTCAGGATTGAGCCTCAATGCCAAGTGTCTTATATAATGTTAAAATACAGGGCTGGGAATGCTCCTTGGTGTCATCTGTCCATGCTCACACCCTCTGAATCTCATCTCTTCTGTGGTCTGGTCCTTGGAAATTAGTCTACTGTTACAACTCTGTCAACCCTAATTCTCATCCATGAGATCCTATCCAGCAATTCTGTCTGCTGTTTTCAAGACCTCACTGGGTGCCTGAGAATTTTTAATCACTGCACAGCATGGTGGTCCATGGGGAAGTTATGGGTCTGCCTCAGGCTGGTCTGCTTAGGATGTTATGTACCCATAGTAGTCCCCCCTCTCCAGATCCTGGGCCTTTCCATATGGGTAAGCTCTATGTCTCCTCTGCTCTGAGATCTCAAAATCCCCTCTGGGGTCTCTATGACTCTTCATCTTGAGGGATGTCACTGAGGGTGCATGGCTCATTTCTCAGGGATCCCCAGACTGAGTCAAAGACCTCATCACTTCTTTGACTTTCTCCCCATCCCCCATGCCTACACCCTCTTGAAGCAAACATTCTCTTGCTTCTCAGAAGTTTTCTCAGCACTTCTTTCTCTAGAGAAATGAACAAAGACTGCCCTAGCATACTGAAGAGTGGATGGAACTAGGGCTACCAAAGAAAATCTTGGAAAGAAAAGCAGATTATGCTATCAACTACAAATGATTTCATGTAATGTTTATGAGCTGGTCAGCCAACTTTATAAGAACAGTTATTTATGTACATTTTTAATAAATGATTCCTGAGCCTTAAAAACTCCTCAAATGGATATAATTTGCATATAATACCTTTTAAAACAATTACCCTTGTGTTAAATTTTTGTGTACTGTATAATTAATTAGAATAAAAGTGTGAAATGACACTTCCTATACCCAACATTATCAAGAAACAATAGCTCTGCTTATACACATTTTTCAGATAGCCTAAGTGACTATAAAAATTTACAAATCAAGTTTACTTTAATAATTTTATAAGTCTTCTAACATACATTATATACTTTCACTCCTTCTTAAGTAAGGAAATAAGGAGACTTAAAGATGCCTTCTGGAATGTTTTCAAAATACCCATGTTGCCTCAAAATTTTTAAAATCTTAACAATTTATGATAAAGTTTAATCTCTGAACAATACATATGGTGCTGACTGTAGGACTGACACTCCTATTCCAGGCCATCCAAGTTCCAATAAATTCATGCAATATGTGCTGGTCTATATGTGCTGGAGACATTCTGAGACATTTAAAATATCTACAAATGTGAAACAACTGGACCATGTTAAAATGATATTCTGTTGTATATGGTGTCAGGTATAAAATGAAAATTAAATTTTACTTTATTTTAAACTTTACCATAAGGACAGTCATCATTTCATTTTCATCATTATCCCTAAGTTCTGTGAAGTCAGTTGATGCTTAAGGAAGTATTATAAGCAGTTAGATTCATCTAAAGCAACTTACTTGACCTCTTTCCTCCAAAGGGAAGCAGGATGTGAAAATACAGATCATAACACTAATCAAGATTACTAAAGACATTAAACTTGCTTTCCATATAGAATTTCAATCTGACAATGGGCACAGACAGCATTTAATTCCTTAAGATACAGAAAATATGGTTTGAAAATTAATCAAAAAGTAATGAAAATATTATTAAAATACTAACTAATTAATTAATAACCAAGTTGTTAAAATTGCCAACAATAAGTTTTTAAATCTAATTCAAAGGGACCTAGCAGACTGTTATGCGCTACACATTTCAGAAGGGCTCTGAAAGCATCTTAGCTTACAGTAAAGATAATCCTCAAGAAAATATTGCATGAATGACAAATATTATTTTATTTTAGTGATGCTGGTGGAACTCCAATAGAGAATACATATGTGATTCATTTATTCAATAAATAATTATTTGAATACATATTATGATGCAGGTACTGAAGATACAGTGGTAAACACTTGACCTCTGCCCTCCATGAGAGCACATATAAAAAGAGGTAGCATGACAAGGTGCAAAGGTGCAAAAATATGGGTTAGCATAGAATGCAATGACTGCTGGTAAGAGGTACAGCCAATTCATTCTTTTTTTTTTCTTTTGTTAAAGATTTTATTGGGGAATTGGGGGAGGGGAACAGCGTTGGTGAATCTGGGAAGGGGAACAGACAAGTTGCTGTCTTTTTGTTCTTCAGTCTAGTGGTGGAGGACGTTGCCTCACTGGCCCATGTTGGTATCGTCATTGTGCTCTTCCCGGATGAGGCAGATCAGTAGCCAGCCTCTGGATGGTCGCTCACCGCGGCTATTGGCAGCTCACTGTAGCCCATGGCAGCCCACTGCAGCAGGGGCTGCAGCCCACACCATCGCTGAAGCTTGCACAGCCCAGCTCCAGGTGGAGCTGTTGTTAGCTGTAGAGGGCAGTGTCACTGGCCCTCATATGTGGGATCCGAACTGGGGTTGCTGGCATCCCAAAACCAGCTCTTAACCAATGTGCCACTTGGCCGGCCCTAATTCATTCTTGATATAGGGGCAAGAGGGGAGAGAAAACCTTCCCCAAAGATATAAAATATAAAATGAGACTTGAAGAATGAATAAGATTAACAAAGTGAAGATAGAGAACATTTACACTTTGTTTTGCTCATGCACTCATTTAATAAACATTGTTATAACCCAGGCACTGTTCTAGGAACTTGAAAATCAATGGGGGGAAAAAGCTAGACTAAAATCCCTGCCTTTGCGGAGCTCACATTACAATGTGGAATTAGACTATGTACATATAAGCAAATAAATATATATTAAGCCATATAAAGTAGATGGCTAGGGTTAGCCTCACTGAGAAGGTGACATAAAGCAAAGGAGCAAAGGAGGTAAGTGTGATCCATTAGAAAGAGTATGACCTTGAGGAATATTATTCTAGGCAGCAAGGATAGCGAGAGCAAAGTCCTTCAGATGAGAGCTTGTATTACATGTTAAAGGTCAGTATGGTTGTAGTGAACTAAGCAATAGGGAGGTTAGTAAGAGATAAGGTCAGAAAGACGAAGAGAAGCCAGTGTGGGTAAGGCTTTGTAAACCATTGGAGGACTCTGACTTTTAAGAAAAGGAGATGTACTAGAAGTTTTGGGTAGAGAACTGAACTGATCTGACTTAGTACAATCAATCTGGTTGTTGAGCTGAGCAAAGAAAGCAGGATGATGAGAAGGACTCAGAATCAGATAGAATAGTTTAGAGGCTATAATATGGCATATAATATTCCAGGTTAAAGATGATGGTGTGTAGACCAGGGAGTTGGCAGTGGAAGTCGTGAGTAATGATTCAATTCTGGATATTTCTGAAGTAGATCTTACATGATTTGCTGAGAGATTTGATTTGGGGTGAAATACAAGAGGTCAAGATAACTCCAACTGGATGGATTTTCCATTTCCTGATACAGAAAAGTCTGTGAGAGAAGAAATTATAGAGATGGAGTGGGAGGTCAGAAGTTCAGTTTTGGACATGGTGAGTTTGAGTTTCCTGGTAGACATCTAAGTAGAGATATACACTAGGCATTTGAATATGAAAGTGTGGAGTTTAGGGTAGAAGTCTGGGTTGAAGGTATAAATTTGGAGGTATAAACATGTAGCTGCATATGAAGAGGCCCAGATCTTGGCTCTAGAGTACCCAAGTATAAGTATGAAATATTGAAACTAACCAGTCAGTGAGGCTAAACAGGAATGACCAATGAGTTGCAAAAACTAGAGGGAATATAGTTTCCTAGAAGAGTCTTGGAAACCAAGTAAAGATGTTGTTTCAACAAGAATAAAGTGATTGTCTCTGTCAGACCAGCACTGAGGATCACCCACTGGAAAAAACAACATGGAAATCAATGGTGACCTGAACAAAAGCAGATCCAGAGGAGAGGTGAGGATGGAAGGAAGCCTGACTAGAGAGAGTTCAAGAAGGCACTGAAACTTTATGATAGGAAAATCAATGGTATATGTTTCTAGTCATAGCATCCTGCATTAAGACCACACCAGAGAAATTGTTAATAAACCACTTCTCTGGCTAGCGAATTATAGTCAACTCCAAGATAAAATGGTAATTTTCATTGTCACAAAAATACTTACAAAATGTGTCATGAATTTTCTAAAAAGTGAAATGTTGCATTTAAGTATACTTCATTGGGAATTTGGTAAAAGAAGGCTTTATTAGTAACCATGACTTTTCAAAATGATACAAAGTGAAAAGTGTTTAATATATTAAATGAGAAAATTAAATAAAACTCAATAGTTCAAGAAATCATGAAAAAATAAAATAGATCTCATATATGACATGGTGCTGATCAATAAGTTTGAATATAATTTTTCTAAAGTGAAAAATAATAAGAGGAAAGGACTTGGATGCAGAAAAGATAACTATCTCAAGTAGTTTTGCTGTAAAGAGGAACAGAGAAAGGAGATGATATCTAGAGTGAAACATGGACTCAAGATAGGGATTTATAAGATGAGAAAATTTACAACATATTTTTCACTGATGTGAATGACCTAATAGTGAGAAAAAAAAGTTTATGTTGAAAGTAGAGAGGGTGGCTGGAGCAATATCCTTCAGTTGGCAAGAGGGGATAGGATCTAGTATATCAGTGGAATGATCAGCTTTTAATTGAAGCACAGTCAGCTCATTGATAAAAACAGGAGGAAAGTCAAGGTATATGGATACAGATATAGATGGATATATTGCTGCAGTGATAGTAGCTTTTATAACTTCTGTTTTGGTTATTTCTATTTGCTTTGTAAGGGTGAGGATAGTAGGGGATATGGCGGTGTTTTGAACAGATGGAAGGTATGAAAAAGTCATCTAGGAAGGTGGGAGAGTAAATTGATTAGGTAAATGTAATAGGATTGCCTGGAAACACTAATGAGACACCTGGTTTAGTGATCATAAATTTGGAGTGAATTTCAACATAGCATGCATTCCTTTCCAGACATGTAGAGCTCCATAGGTACAACCACATATTCAGCAGAATTGGGTTTTACCAAGTTTGGGAGTTGATCAGGTGAATATGAAAGAGTGAGAAAGGGCCAAGGGAGTAAGCAATTGAGTCTGCAAATGAATGGTTACTATGATGGGCTGTGGAATTTTGGTGGACAGCTGGCAATTGAGAATATGAGTGAAAATGTGAGAAAATGAGTAGACAGTAAAAAGACATAAAATAAGGGAATTGAAGGTCCTGGTGAGTTCAGTAAATCTTCGAAATTGGAATCCTTGAGGAAGTGAACTGAAGAGACAGTAGTTGGAGAGTCGTCTCCTGGACATTGAGATTAAAGAAAGGTTGAAATTACTAACAATGATAAAGTCAAAGTTATGACATTGGGATTGAAGGACAGAGGTAGAGTGAAAGATGACATAATTTGAAGACAGAAAGACAAGGACTTGATATGATACATTGGGGTAGTGGAAAATATTAAAATCACCTAGAAATGTTCTCTCTCTCTCTCTCTCTCTCTCTCTCTCTCTCTCTCTCTCTCTCTCTCTCTCTCTCGTTTTTTGAGTAAGTTTACTTTGGGTAGTCAATTGAGTTGATTAGAGCTGAAGAGATTCTAAAGACAAGATCCACTTGATAGCAGGACAGAGGCATTACAAGCTTTATAAAACTAAGTTCTTATTGCAAAAGTTCCTGTCTTATTTAATTATATTGAACAACAATCAAAAAAATCAAAACAGAAAAGTTGCTTATATGGGACTATCCATTCCATAGAATTGGTTGTAGTCAGGGAAAAATGTATCTCTTTCTAATACACGTTAGAAAAATAATTGTGTTATACAGAACTATATCACAGAATAGTATCATTACATAGTCCTCTGTGAAGCAATTTCTTGCATGGATGGTCAATGTATTTGGATATTAATATGAAAAAGGCAGAAGTGTGGTAAATATCAGAATATAAGTAAATGAGTAGGAAAAATATCAAATTCATGCTAACTGCTCTCACCCAGAGAAATAACACCTTTCTCAATACAATCTAAATATAGCTATTTTTTTCCCTACAATACAGTAGACATGACATAATTTTTAAGGTCTCAATTATGTATTATTCTTGTATACCAGCTGAGACCAATTTTAAAAAGTATCTAACTAGTATAATTAAAGTTATTTTGGTCTAATTATAGTGTATAGTATGAAGACAAAACTTTTATTTTAAAGTGTCATCTGTCTTTAACTAGATCAGTTATAATTTATTGTTTTTGAATCGAGGGAATACAACATAAATCCCAATAAGTGAAGCAGTTGGAACCTAAGCGTTTATCACAAAAGTTCCTGAGGTTTGGAGTTTGGCACCATAATGTGTGTCTGCTATGAAAGCACCACATGGGGAGCTTCTGGAGAAGAAAAGGGTAAGCACCCACCCCAGGTAAGAGGCCAGGGGTGACTGTCTGTGGAGGAAACAACAGGACTTGACCAGAGCAATGGCAGTGAAAATGAGCAGATTTCAGTGAATTCAAGATCACTTTTTGAAGGAGAATCAACTTGATTTGATGACAGATAAGATTTCAATTAAAACTGAGTCTTCCAAAAGAAGACTTCTAAAAGATCCAAGAAAGCAATGCTTCTAAAGCTGGTATTCTAAAATCAATGCAACAATCTGAATGTGCTATTTGGGAAAACTGCCTCAGTTTTTTTTAATAAGGTACAGTTCTAAAGGCTCTCAAATATACCAATAATATTTTCCAATAAGTATGATCGATATGTATTTTAGGAGTAGATGGAGTAGGAAGACCATGTGATGTCCCAAAGAATGTCCCTCCCACTGCACTGCCAAAGGCTTGGTACTTTGAAATTTCACTATTAGCAATGCCTTCGGGTATCCATGGCAATATGATGAACTGAGCTGATAACAACAGTTCTTTTCCCAAGTACCTACAACAAACACATATATGCGTACTATAAACATGAAGAAATAAATCTCCATGAAAGAATGTGAGCAAATATAAGATGCAGGAGAATCAAAATCTCTACAGCAGTAAATAACAGAGCAATCTGAAACTGGGTTTAAAATCATTAAGAGATGACTCCAAAGGCCGGCCGAGTGGCGCGGTGGTTAAGCGCTGGTTTGGGAAGCCAGTGGCCCCAGTTCGGAACCCACATATGAGGGCCAGTGACACTGCCCTAAAAAAAAAAAAAAAAAAAAAAAAAAGAGATGACACCATTTAACTTGAAGCAAATGCAGTTGTCAATTAAAATTCAAATAGGCCTAGAAAATATAATATCTTTAACATCTAAAAATGGAAACTTTATTAGATAGACTTTAGTTTGTAGAATTAGCTTAATTACCATGGGCCATGCATGACCAGTTTTTTTTCTTTTCTTTATTTGTATTATACTGAACCTCCATGAACTGAACAACCAACTCTAGAACTAAAACACTGACAATAATTCACACCTAAGTGTGTGCTATTTTCTTATCCCATTGACTTTAATAGGCTTATCAAATAATGGGAGTTGAAGTTTATGAGACTGAGATAAAGAATAGCTACTTGAGATGAGAAATAGGGAAAGAGCTTTGGGAAATTAATGCAGGAGAGGTAGGAGAAGAAAAAAACAAATTTGTCTACTTCACAATTCAGTCACGAGCTTCCTGGCTACTTTATATGAACACATCAGTCAGTATATTGTCAACTTATTCAGTTGACAGAGAAATTAAAGTTTATTCCTCAAATTCTCTTTTCCTGAAAAATTATGAGTAAAAATTAAAACAAGGGTGGTAGTAAACATTTCATTCAAAGCATTTCTTAGAAATAGTAACCCACAGACTTTCATTTAGCTTGTCTAGCCACGAAGATTTATCCTCTAACAAGGAAAAGATCTCAACCACAGTATTATCTTGCATATACACAACCTCCACAGATTCTAATAATAACCATATAACTATAAAAAATAAGATTCCTCACATCCAGGAAATCTCTTTATATAGGTATATGTTTCAAATAGTCTCACCTGGATTTACTATAACCAAAAATTCTTAAAACAAGAACTGATGTTAAAATATATCTATCACTATAACACAGTCTGGAAATTTATGAATGACAGTGTTTTACATTTAAAGTCTCAAGTAATTAAATGTCATTTTTATCACTTTCATGTAAATGTTATCTCCCACACTGAGTCAAGAAAAAAACATCAAATAAGTACATTCAAATTTATAAACAAGCAGAAATTACCAAGCTTTTTTTTTTCTTTAAGAACTCAAAGGTATGACCCATTGGATTGCCTTTTGATGTGTGAATGAAAAAGGGGTTCTACAGAGAGTAACTTCACAGGGTGATCTGATCATAAATTCCTAACTGGGCAGGTCATGGTGAGTAGTCACACCCCAGGCCTGTAGTTTCTTTAGTGAAATGTTTTAAGCCAGACCTGTCTGTTGTTCTTGTGCATTTAGGTTAATACATATTAGAAACGCCAGAAGTAATACCCACAGAAGGCATAACCACCTTCAAGAGAGCACATAGTCTTAACTACCCTGTAATTCAATCCCAGCCTTGCTTTCTCCCACCTTTATGTTATCTTCCTTAAGTTCCCTCCTTAATTTCAAATGCATAAAAGAAACTGCAAACTGTTACACTCCATAGCATTTGAGGTCTCCCTTCCTGGAAATTGTTGTCAGTTTGGCTTAAATAAAATCTTATAAAAATTCTTTACAGGTTTGGATGTTTCTTATGTTGACAGAGGTAATAAAAAATATTTTTTCTTCATACATTATGTACTTTAGCCCCTGACATAAAGTATCTTCCAAGATTTCACATTAAAAGGGGGTTGGTTACTGCTCAAATATTTATCCATATGTATTACAGTTATATGCATGCATTACATTTATATACATTTTTATATCTATACATGCTCATAGTTCTCTTGTATTGCTTAGTATACAGGTGTCTTGGCTGGAAAAAGGAGAAGTTGTCTGAACTACTTTTGTCACTATTCATAAACAATATTCACATTTTATGAAATGACTTCCACTTTTAAATTTTTTACAATAATAGTCATTTTTGCATTGTTACTTTTAATAGTTTTACTGTATCATTCCTAGCCTCTGTCAGAACAAATACAACTGTACATGAAAGAATGTAATGAAAGCTTACATCACTCCCCTGTAATAGTAGGATACTATTTCATAAATCTATTAGCACATACACGAGTAAATTAATGTAGAAAAACACATTACTTTAAAATGTATCAAGTTAGTGCCTCCACTTAGGAAAGAACAGGATTAAGTTTTGGTCACTACACATATAACTTAGCAGCATAATTCAATATTTCACGAAGAGCAAAGAAGAAATAAAAGTTGCAAGCCCTAAATGCCTAATCTATTACTGCTATAGAAAAAAAAGTATGTAAACAGTGATATATATTTCCATCACACACACACACACACACACACACACACACACACACACAATGGATGCCCCAAAAATGTATACATATTTTAAGAAAGGAAAAAACTGTATTAAAATTATGCTGATGGTAAGCACTTTGAGCAACTCTTGCAATTGCAGAAGTCAAACATGACTTGTATTCATCTTTTGTTATTGGTATATATTAAGTATTACAATTTTAACACAGTTTTTTCCTTTCGTAAATGTGTATGGTTTTTGGAACCGTGTGTGTGTGTGTGTGTGTGTGTGTGTGTGTGTGTGTATTACATATGGTATATAAAATATATATATTTATATTTATATATACACACATCTATATATATCCCTTCTATATCATATATCCTACATATATATATCCTTTCATATATATGTATATCTGTATATTCTTTATATATATATATATTGTTTATATATCTACACATACACATTGGCCTTCACCTTCCTTCACCCTCCTCTTCATTCCCATTCCTTTTAGGCCGTGGTACCCACATGCTATCCTTTTCTCGGCCCACTTGGCCTTGCCAAACAATGCCACAAAAGCCCTCATTTGAACAGTGACTTATTATCCCCTATTCTCCACAAATTCCCAAAAATCTCAGAAATTGAGATCGTAATAAATTAAAACTGAAATAGTTTAATGTTTTGCCTCTCCATTAGTGCATATGTTTTCAGAAGGGAAGCTTCACTTTATTTTCCCAATGAAGTTTTAAGAAGAGATGATTCATTCTGTTCTTCCAAAGGGGGACAGAAAAATCTATAGTAGTGGGATTTTAAGTAAAACTTAAGACAATAATTTAAGTACAGCTTAAAAGTAAATAAAGTAAAAAAAAAATAAAAGGACAACATTTAAGTAAAAATGCTAGGCAGCTGTCTACTTTGTAGGTTTTTAAGACTTTTCCTGGATACAAGTACAGGATGGACCTTTCAGGTAGCCTATGTGATACTTTATATATTTTTTAAATCCATTCAAGTCTTTCTATCTTCCTAACCTTACCTAACCATCACCAAACTAATAGAAACATATCATCATCTTCCTAAGACATCAATTTATATCCTTTCCAGGACCCTCTATCTGCTTTTCACACTGCATGCAGAGAATCAATTTTTCTCCAAGTGCAAAACTAACATCCAGTATATAAAGTGGTCTCCCATTATTCTTACAATACAAAACACACTCTTACTCTACAATGACGTACCTATAGCACCCCATCTCCTACCACGTTCTCCCTGCTCTCTCTGTCTCAGCCACACTACCATCCTCCCCTCCTGCTCACCAGGCTCTCCCTGCCACCAAGTTAATATTTATTCCTTCATCTCATCTCAGAGTATCTATCACTTCCTTAGGGTCATAACCTCCCAAACCAAGTCAACCCATTCCCCCTTGATAAGCACAAGCAATGTCACATACCACTCCTTCATAGCACTAGACACAGTTTGAATTATGCATTCATTTGCATGATTATTTGGTTAGTTCCTTTCTTAAAACCATTATATAAAATTCACAAAGGCAAGAACCTTATTTCTTTGCCCACCAACTCATCCCAAGTTCCTAGTTTGTGCCTGACAGAGAGTAGGTGTTGCATAAATATTTGTTGAATAAATAAATGGTTCTGATGAATAAAAGGAAACACCACTCCATCAACTAACTGAAGCCTAAGCTTTAATGCTTTGGCATCCCTTTCAACTCTAACAAGTTTCTATTGTTTTTCATTTACTTTATGGTCAGCACAAAGGTGAATAAGATAGCTTCTACCCCACCCCCACCCCAAGCAGCTTGTAGCATGAAAGTGCTGAATGATGTATAATAAAAAAGTGACAACAACTAAGAACCTGACTGCTTAGTACAAGTCAGCCACTGTTCTAAGGAATAAATACATATGACCTTACCACAACCCTATGAGAAAGACGCTGTCATTAACTTGTACAGGATCACACAGGTAATAAACGCAGGAATCAGATACTGATGCCAGGTGGTCTGTGTCCAGAGCTGTTGCTCTTAGCATCAACACAACACTGCCTCTCATGAGAATGATTTGATAAGAGCATAATAAAGTCATGTAGAAAGTTCCCCAAAAAACCATCTGTTACGAAACTTGCAGAGGCACAATAATATTTCATTGCGTTCTGAATGTTGAATAAGACATGCTTGCCAGGAAAAAAACAAAAATGTGGAAGGAGGATAATCCAGGCAAAGAGAGTAGTAGAAAATAAATGACAAAAGTCCCAAATTTGTACTTTATATTTATGGACTGACCAAGGAGATCAGAGGGAATGCTAACAATCAGATGAAAATGAGCTGGAGGCAAGGATGGGAAGGACTTTGAGTCCAAAGCTAAAGGGCTTTAACTTTATTTTGTAGATGATAAGATAGTCCTAAAAGATTTTAATTAGGTATTACTTTCAGGAGAATGATGTTTGGCAATTTCAGTTTTAGACAGGACACAGGAATCTTGCTTGTTCTTCTGCTTTTTCATGACGTTATTTCCACCAGTGCCTCCACATGCCACCTCAACTATCAGTTCCTCCCGGAAGCCTTTCTTAAACACCTTTCTCCAATTAAATCAGATTCTTCCTTTTATTTTTTTAATTATTTATTTATTCTCATAGCTCCCCTGTAGCTTTACTCTAACACCTACCATAGCTTGTAATTATGTTTCATGGGTAATCCAGGGTCATGAGCTAAGGATTTGTATGCATATGGAACTGGGAGTCATCAGTAGTTGAAGTCATAGGAATAAGTGAAATACACAAAGAAAAACCAAATGGAGAACAAAAAGGCAGATGTGAGATACCAATAGTACACGACCATAGTAAGCTTAGGCAGAAGAAGTCATCCAGGGGAAAGCGCTCCAAAAAGGATCCAGGGAGGCAGAAGAAGGTAAACTAGGAAAGGTACAACATGTTAGGCAGGAGTTAACATACGCATACTTATAGTATCAAGGAGGTGTTGGTCTTAAGTGACAAATGCTATACAAAGATCAGGTAAGATGAAGATAAAAACAGCGATGGACTTGGCTTTTTCCAGAAGAACCCCAAAAAAATGGTGTGAGGAAATCAGATAGATAGTTAAGGATTGAGAAGTAAGAGCAGCAAATGCAGGCTCTACATCTTAAAGAAATTCCATGGTAAAGAGAACCATCAGAGTAAAATCAGAATTGGGAATAAGCTTGTTCAGACAGTAAAGGAGAACAATCTCAATTTACCAGTTCCATGTAATTTCTCAGTTTTTCTGGGATAATTCAGTTTAATAATTCCTACTATGGCAGGCAGGGAAGGAGGAAGTCTTTCAAAATCCTACAGAAAGATCTTTGACCTCACATTTCTCTCACACCCCCTTCAGGAAGTTAACAACACTTATCTGCTCTTTTTCCCCCTCCATTGCCCACTTTACCTCCTAAGCTTATGTCTCCCACTAGAGTTTGGCACCAGGTTAAATTCTCAGGAAATGAAGAGCATTTAGTCAGCATTTCTTTTTTCTTTGTCTTTTTTTTTTTTTTTTTGCCTCTTTCTATCTTAAAAAGAGAAAAGAACTACCTGAGTAAAGGAAATTTTCAATTTTAATTCACTTGATAAGTAGGTATGTGGTGTAAAACTTAAAGCATCAGTTTAAACATGACTTGCCTTTTATGATATTAATGTAAAGTATTTGCTGGCCCTGCTTACAGTTTTGGTTTTTAATATGAGATAAAAATCACTGAGGTAGGTGATTTCTATCTCACATCAACAATCAAAATACAAAGTGCTCATTTTAACAAATTTTAAAAAAAGTTATTTTAACAAATCACCTGCTGAACTGATATCTGCAAAACCTCAAAACAATACAAGTTCCAAATGTTGATAAAATTAGATTCTGACCCCACAATGATCTTGAATAAAATTGTGGTTTGTCAACACCACACAAATGTGATTCATTCATCTAAGCATTTCATAATACAAAAATAGTGGGAAAGGAATTGTATCATGTCCTTTTCTAAACTCAGTCATTCTTGATTGAGAATAATTAAAAAGAACTACCCACAACATGAAAGTATTTCAAACTGTTTACCATGTTGTAAAACATTGGAGAGTTGGACAAAAGTGAGCAGAACCAAGACTCTGAATTATAACCTTTGCAAAATTATCAGAATAATTAAAATTCATCCTGATAAATGAAAAAAAAAAACACAAAATTTCCAAAGTACTACACTTTATATGCTTTGTTTTTGCTATTATGTTATAAATAAGAATAAATAAAGTGGATAAATGTTACGTCCAAACTAGTGTCATCTTTGAACACTGTAGAATTTTTTTCCTGTTTAAAAATGTTGTGAAAAGTTCAAACTGTTAAGAAAACTCTTAGAACCATATTCAAATTTGTATGAATAAGTATTTAATAAATTGTTTCAATTTATATATACTTTATATTTATAAATTGAAATTAATAAAGAACACATCATTTTAACTACAAAAGTAAGCACCTACTGAGAAAAGTGCAATATTAAGCACAATACACCAATTCCATTTTTAGTACTTTTGTTCCCATTTAAAATAATTTAAAATTCAACAAGCAAAAACTCATATTTTAACTACAAATGTCCAAGGGCAGTGATAAAGTACTGTAGCGTTAAGAGTGCTCAAGTTATCTTACAAATTATCAGAAAGTTTGATCATTAATGTACTTGCTGCAACCACATTATTTTACAAGCTTCAGTGAGCTTTATTGAACCCCCAGTTTCAGAATAATCAGACTTATGTAGCTGTCATTTTAGTTATTTGTCCATATTTTATTTAAGAAAATAATATCACCTTCCATTTGGTCATTCCAATAATTTTAAGTACTTAGGAGATTCAGGAAATATAAAGTGCCACAATGAATACGTAGGCGGCCTGATGGAAGGGGAAAAAAAGGTTTCAAAAAAAGAGCTAAAATCACTTCCTGTGGTTAACGTTTTAGAACCTAGTCCAGAATAGTCTGTACCAATATTGTGGGTTTGTTGGTATCTTATTTATGAGCATCGGAAACAGGCTTGCCTGAGTGCCATGCTTTGAGTGGGACGCACGTGTGAGACAGATGGACTTGTATTTCTATCAGATGTAATTAAAGACTTATGGAATATACTGCCAAATACTACAGATATTAAACATTCTAGAGTAAATTTACCATTGCTTTGACAGCAGTTTCAACAAAATAGCTGGTTATTCCAACAAATGAGTAGACTGAGTTTATAGAACTAGTAGAATTATTTCAATTTAAAATATGATAATTTGATATAGTCTAATTTTATTAATACAGTACAACTTCCACAGATGTAAACTTAAGGATTTTACTGGAATAAAATACATCAGGCTCTTGTATGTGAAAAATTAGGAAACAGCTTTTAAATGAGCTCTCCCAAGAAGAAATTAATAAGTCAGAAGAGAACAAAGATTGAAAACTGAAACTACTTTCCATGCAGTGGAAGAAGGCCACCCAAAGGAAACTGCCCCTTATGACAGCATTCCCTCATGGTTTCCCACCATATTCTGTGAAAGCCCTTCACAATAATGCCAGATGTCAGAGAGATGAGTTAGGACAACACTATTAAATGACCAACTCATTGATTCACTAGACATCACTGGTGATGCTGGCAAGGGAAATTTTAGTTGATATGGGAGTTCAATCCAGACTGCTGTGGTCTGATGATGAAATGAAATTTTTGATAAGAGTTCCCCCCCCTCCAAAAAAATAAAATAAAATTTGAACTTATTGCAAAAAAATGCATAAGCCTGTCATTCAAACAACAAAAAATAATGACATAGATAAAATAAGTACATTTCTACATTCCTCAGAGCTAAGCTATGAATGGCTACTTTATATAAATAAAATATGGGCTGCAAAATAGCAAGGTTTAGTGAGAAGTTATGAAACAGGTTTTGTCACCATACTCTACAATAGGGGTTTTAGTGAGAGAAATACAGATTTTACGCTTATTATATGTTAGAAGAAAAGTTATCAAGAGGAGATAGAGGAAACAACCTAAGTGTCCACCGATGGATAAGTGGATAAAGAAGTTTTGTGTGTGTGTGTGTGTGTGTGTGTGTGTGTGTGTACTATGCAAGTGAAATAAGTCAGACAGAGAAAGACAAATACTGCACTGTGTCACTTACATGAGGAATCTAAAAACAAACAAACAAACAAAAAAAGTCAAACGCATAGAAACAGAGTAGAACTGGTGTTTGCCAATGGCTAAGGTGTGGGGGAAATAGAGGCTGATAAAAGGGTAAAAATGTTCTATTATAAGATAAATGCATAACATAGAGACTATAGTTGATAATACTGTAGTATATAATTAAAATTTGCTTAGAGAATAGAACTTAGAATTTAAGTGTTCTCACAAAAAAAGGTAAATATATGTGAGGTAAATGGATGAGTTAGTTAACTCAATAGTGGCAATCATTTCACAATGTATAGGTATATCAAATCATCATGTACAACTTAAATATATACAATTTTTTATTAAATATATATTTTATAAATAAACTAATAAGTTACAGAAAAATATTCAATGACTTTGAAAACTGTTTATAATATACTGTTAGGTTAAAAAGCAAGTTTCAAAATGCAATATATGGCATGATCAAAATTTTAAAGTATATGAAATACAGATTCACATTTATGAAAAAAAGAAATGAAGGGAAAGAAATATATCAAAATACCAAAACCAATTGGCAGAATTACAGGCAATTTTTATCATTTTCACTTTTTTATATTTTTTATAATGAATATATATCATTTTTATAAAAGGTTGCTTCTAGAATAATGAATATTAACTTTATCTTATTTAATACTCTGTTCCTTAACTTTAAAATTAACTCATTTCTATTTTATTTCAAGTATCTCATTTATTAAAGCCATGTAAGGGAATCTACATCAAAAGAAAGTCAGTCACTTGTTAATTAACAAAAATTTCATTACTGCTTTGAGAAAATTTAACAAATGGAAAAATTGATATGAATTACATTATTACTTGAATACAAAATTTTAAAAAATTTCTTCTAAATGAAGAGAAATTGACTAACTACACAATTCAGTTTTTTTTTTTACTCATATTAAGAATTTCACAATGACTAAGAATTGGCAGCTAAATCTGTCTGTTTATATTATTTCCCAAAATGTTATTTTAAATACATATGTAGAATATGTTCTTGCTGCAGATCCTTTTTTTTTGTTAGCAGAGTAAGCCATATAAGTATACATTTCAGGAAGGAAATTAGAGTTTTAGCCAAATTAAATAGTTTTTTCTTCTCCTTCCTCTTGCTACCTTCATTGTAAAACATAAGTTAATACTGAATTTTAGTATTGCGGAGGAACACCAAATTCATAAAATCTAACCTACCTTTATATGCCATAACAAAATAACATAAAATTTAGCATATAAACTGTGATCACTGTCTTAAAAAATATGAGGTGAAACAAATACATGTCTCCCTTTAGATTAGAACTGAGAAAATTCTGGACTTAGAGCTAGATATACTGAAATTAAGACTCTTAATTGCCATAGATGATCACTTTGAATTTTCTGCATCTACCACATACATTAAAATATTTATTTCACAGATGTTGACTATGTATATATTCTAATCACTAGAACATAGGGGTGGCATTAAAGCAATGGGAAAGAGAGAGAGGCTAGGTCCCAGGCCTCTTCAGGGTTTCATCTCATAGCATACACGGCAATAACAAATACATGAAAAACTAAAAATAATTATAAACTGTGCTAAAAAAAAAACTATGTAGGAAATAAAATTGACATAGGCTTAAGGAGCAAAGGATGGCTTGGTTAACTCAAGTGGTCAAGGAAGACTACTCAGCATAATTAGTAATGGCGCTGAGACCAGAAGGAGGAGGGGTTACAGTTGGAGAACACGAAGCAGAACAACCCAAGCAGAGGGCAAGGCAAGTTAGTAAAATAGAAACACACTCGGCGGGAGGCTCAGAAAGAAGACTCGGTTGGCCAGAGGGTCATGAGCACATGAGAGCAGGTATAGTGCTATGAGACACAGGTAGAACGCTAGACAACTGTCACACCAAGTAGTGACTGACAAACCACACTAAGGAGTTTAGACTTTATATATAAAGGGATTTTCAAGTAAGCAAAGGCTTTAAGCAAATTGCTGTTTTGAAATATGTGTTTATAAAAATTTTACTGACTATTATGTGAGGTACAGTAGGAGACCAAAAAGTGGGGATAGTTTGGGTAATTTGATGATGACTTGGTCCAGGATAGTGGAATTGGGGATAATGGGAAGAGGAGCAGATTTGGATGAAGAATGGGTTTGGGAATCAAAGAAACTGTTAAGTTCAAGAACATGATACAGCCAGGGATGAGATGTAGAAGAGACGGATGTACCAGGCTCAAGCTCAGAGAGCCATGGGAATGTATGAGGCATGAAGTAAAGAAAATAATTATAAATACTATATTCACCTAAAGGATTGGTGAGAAACTATATTTAGCATGCTTTTATTCTGATGCTAGGACCCTGGGGCCTGAATGACCGTGGAGAGGCTACCACTCCTTGAGATAGCCAATTCCTAGAGATAGTAAAGGACTCTCTCAAAACTGCACCTACCCTTCATGGGTAAACCAATAGATTCAAAGCCCATGCTCCCAATCATCTATCTCTTTTAGTGTGCTCTCACAGAGGTCTAACACTCCAGGATACTGTGCCCCTGCCCCAATCACTCCAGCTCAGGAACCAGACAACTAAGTCAGCCCTGTACTCCAGAGCCTGATGAAACTATTCAAGCTAGCAACCATAGTGTTAGATTATACCAAACTGTATTTCTTTCTGGCTCCTTTACACATACTTCCAAGTCCCTCCCCTTTCTCCTCCATAAAAACTCTCTGCCTTTGACCTCCTACTGGTCACAACTACTTTCCCTGGATCCCTCCAAGAACTAGTTTATAATGAAGCCACTATATGCTTATTTACTTTTCACAAACATCCCTATCATTAATTCTTCTTGACACTGGACTGTAAAAAATACTAACCCATGAAATTTGGTGAAAACAAACAGAAAAGTAAAAGTTTCTCAAAGTTATTACACACATATACAGGTTGTGTAATATTTTTTACCTAAATATGAGAAAACATTTCCGTAAATAGAGAAAAAATGGCTGTATTACTCTATGTCCTATTTATGAATGTTAACTGTTACATTTGTATGTGTATTATATGTTATCCTACATAACACATTTTACAGAGGACTTCTTTTTTAGAACCTGAGCAAAGTTCATTATTTGTTTAAGTGCTTTTATCAAATGGCATTCAGAATTCTAAGTTCAATTTACTACCTGTATTTTTATGAACACATTAAACTTACAGAAAACCTGGTATCCAGCCTATATTAATTCTATTTTTAAACCATGAAGTTATCCTTAGAATTTTTAAAAGTCTTGCTCATTAAAACAATCATTACATAAAACATGTGGTCTTTCCTAAAAAGCATATACAATTACTTTTATTATGGTTAAATAATTTTGATTCACAGTTTAATGATATCCATATTAGAAAAAATTAAACATATTAAACAAAGTATTTCATGTCAGAATATTTTTACTCTTGGCAAATATTGTAAAATGCTACACTGGACTTTTTTCTAGGAGACTGACAAGCTATTCAGACACTTTTAAAACGAAAAAATTGCCTTTCCTCAAATGGAGAAGTAAATAAGATTGATTAACCAAGAAAAACATCCTCTTTATAGAAATACTATAGAAAATGAA
The DNA here is from genome assembly GCA_033961575.1 of Aselliscus stoliczkanus. Lineage (NCBI taxonomy): Eukaryota > Metazoa > Chordata > Mammalia > Chiroptera > Hipposideridae > Aselliscus > Aselliscus stoliczkanus. The sequence goes on along the minus strand of CM066734.1, from coordinate 90,941,899 downwards.
AAGTTATGGATGAAATTATGTCTTTTAAAAGGCAGTAATCTCTTCCGTAGAACATTTTACTGAGTTACTGGATAGTTACATAGTTTACATCTTATCCATAATGACCATATAATATACTGAATTTCAAACTATGAGATCACAATACAAATGTACTTGACTTTTTTAAGTGCTAATTTAATTCAGAAAAGGTAAATATAAAAAATATACATTGGAAATTTACAGAATATATAAATTATACTATTTCTAGAAGAAGGAAAATAGGATAAGGACCCACCTGGCTCAGCATTCATTGAATATCTAACATCTGTGATTATCCAGCAATTCTTCTGGGTACTAGAGATTCATAATGAACAAGACAGAGGAGGTTTCTTCACCCATGGATCTTTTACTCTATGGGATGAGGGTTGATATAATAGTACAAAAGTGGGTGGTGACTTATAAAATCAAAGTTAGGAGGCTCTGTAAGAGAGGCAACATAGGCAGGCTGACACAGAAAGACCAGGTGCCAAAGGTGCTAAGGTTTAGAAAAGTCAAAATCAGAAGCAGGTAAGGATTCTAAAACCCTCTGGGTGATAGAGCCTCTCATCTACTAAATACAGAAAGATATCCATACATTCACATGTGAGAAACTACAGTAAGAGAAAGTGAAGAGACCCTTACAAATTTCCCCAGAGACCACTGAGCCAGGTAGATTATATTTAAGTTTCACCTAGGGATATTAAATAAAACAAAAAAAAATGTCAGGAAAAAAATAAAATAGAATTCAATATAACATTTTTTAGACCAAATTATCATAGTTCACAAAGATCATTGTTGATAAAGTAAATTTTTTTAAAGCTGAATGTACCTTCCATTATTGCTAAAATAATGTAGTAAATAGCTTAAAATTACTCAATTGATTCTTTTGCATGTTCTTTGGTGATATAAGCTCTGTACATTTTTCCAAAGTATTTGACATAACTGAAAGAAATAACACTACACAATAGCAGCACCTAGAAACGTGGTGAAAACAGGTTAACCTACAGAAAGTGCCGAGACACACTTGGGACTTGGCATTCAAGAAGTAGGTTCTGTTTACCAGAATGTTATAGTATATTGGAGATACTACAGATCTATTGTAGATAAATACAAAAGCTCCTCTTCTGACTCTCTCTCACTTTCAAACACCCCTGTGATCACGTTGGGCCCTCTGGGATAATCTAGGACAATCTCCCTACTTTAATATCAGCTGATTAGCAATCTTATTTCCATCTACAGCTTTATTCCCCCCTTTGCCATATATAATAGTAACATATTCACAGGTTCCAGGGATTAGGACATGGACATCTGTGGGGGTCTTATTATTCTACCTCACGTCAGTTCTCTTTGAAGCCCCTGCTTTGGAATTTATATGTACACTACTAAATATATTTAAAACACAAAAAATTGAGGTGACATTATCATTCAATGAGAGTTGGTGTTCAGAGAGAAAGCTTATTTAGATTTCAGCTTCAGCATTTAATGGCTATTTAGCATATTTCGAAATTATTGAGGCTTTCCTTATCTAAGAAATGGAGAGAAAAATACTTCACAGGATTGTTGTGATGATAAAGGTAAATTAGGTAAAAGAGTGGACACAATACCTAACTTAGTATATAGTAAGAACTTCAAACACACCAGCTAATATTATTAGATTACATATTACTATTAAAAACAATAGACTATTTGCTACCTCTTCAAATTTCTGCCCAGGGTTAGACTATTTTCCTTCACGTATTCTCTACTGCTTTGCTCTTTATTGTTCTACTAACCCGAACAATTGCTAAAATACATATGCCACTACAGCCAGCATGCCAAGATACTTTATTAAGTTTATGTGCTAAAATTTTCTTATCTCTTGGATGATTTAACAAGAGATTTTTTAGGACTATTATAACCTTGAATGTTATTTTAATCTATTCAAAAAGTATTAAACAAATGATAGGAATATCATCTAGCCAACAGTGACAATCCATGAGGTTTCACTCTGAATTTCCTCTTATCTGCTAATATATGTTCATGGTCAAAGACAAGAGAAAAAGCTGTTACAGCCAGAACTGACATCACTGCAATGAGTTTAATATGTACTTTCTTATTGATCTAGTACACATTTCTCATAAAAGAATTTCAAGCATCATAAACTCTTTCCTTAAATTCTATAACCCTGCACACGTGTACAGTTACAGAACCATTTTACAAGATTCGCTGACTCTTCCATTTCTTTTATCAGTATCCATTTTTAGATAGTAATCCTTTCTCATATAATCACTCAACATGTGTGTTCCTATATTTTCAAATAATGCTATATATACCACAACACAAAATATTCTTTTTATTTCTTGGAATGGGATCTCTAAATTAAATGTTTGATATGGAGTATTAGCCATGTACCAAGTCCTAAATATAAGCCAGGCAGGATCATATTGGAAAATTCTTACATGGGCAGAATATAAATGGGGGAAAAACACACAGTAGTGCCACTATTATCATCTGTTAACTGGGTACAATAAGTATATAATGATTCAAATACATTTGTTATTTTCAGGTTTATAAGAAGAAAAATCTGTATTTTAGCTCCAGCTCTGGCACTAATTAGCATGTAATTTTTAAATAAGTCCCTTTTAAGCCATTGGGGTCATACATGGTTTCCTCAATCTGTAAAATAAAAAAAATAGAAACTAAGTCTCCAAGATTTCTTCTAGTTTTAAATTTTTATCCACATGTAATAGCTACAGTCCCTAATCAAAATTCTCTCAAGAAGAAAAAGATCATATTAACAAAACTATTTCATATGTACTTTGAAAACCTGTATAATAGATAAATTTACTCTTTCAACAGTTTTAAAAATGCCCTAAGCTGAGTGCAGTATCTGCAGTGAGTTTCAATTCTGTTAATTTAAAAAAATCAAGAACTCATTTTATATATATATATATATATATATATATATATATATATATATAATTTTAAAATATTGTGTTATGTGCTATGTGTTCAGGGGATTTAACCAGTGGAAATTGATAATTTTAGCACCTTATTTTATTTTTTGGATTATGGAAAGTTTCCAGAAATCATCAGCTATGAACTTCATAGGAGCATCCTTATTTCATTGAAGTACTGTCATCCTTGTATAGACTATTGGTCATCACAAGTCAAACCTAAAATCCTCAGAACATCTGTTGTCTGCCTCTACTAATACTAAGCTTTTTCAACAAAGTGTTGCCTCTTACAACTAACGATGATTGTGCTTTCGCAGCTACCATCCATGATGATGTCATTGTCTTAGAACAAACCATTTCTGCTTACATGGCTTAAGATACCAGTAGTCTAAAAATATATCTGTTGGGCATTTTGATACTCCAGCAGGGATACTGAGCACTGTTTTGGCCACCAGTTGATCTTTAATAATAGCACTTACTTGTTTAGATGATTTATGAGCTTATATAGAATGATTTAAAAAATACTTCATGGACAAATGTATCTTAAACTGTACTCTTCCCAGATTGAGTTGAGCTAACAAACCCAATCCCAGAACTTCAGAGGTTTTTCTACATATATCATAACTGGAAATTCATTTTGATAGGAATATAGAATCTTGAGAATGCTTTTCTTTAAACAATCGATCCAATCAACAACAATCAGTAGTATCTTCACAATATCCATTTACACACCTTTATCCTTGGAATACTATAATCCATAAGGAAGCATGGGAATAATTTGTGAAGGAAGAACACAGTAACAGTTTTGCATTAATTTGTTTTTAAGAAAAATGGCCTAATACAAGAGGAAAAGAATATATCAACTAGGTATTGCCCAAGTTCACAGTAAATGGCTACAGCTGGGTGTAACCATTAAAAAAAAAATCTGGATACAACCATTAGCAGATACTTGGCCAGTATAAATCAGAACATATGTTTTAGCTTTATGGCAATAGGCTGTGAGCTTTTTGTCGCTTGGTTCTCTTAAGGCTTCCCAAAATGTGTTAATGATCCAGGTGTCCACTTAATTTAGTTAGTACCAATATAAAGATTTTTCAAGATGTAATCTTAACTTCATTGAGCTAAACAAGTTTATCGAATTAAAGTGATATAGTTCTCTATAATGTTGCAATAATTTCACATGACTACTTAACATTCAAATATCTAGTTTGAATTTATTTAATTAATGAATTTGTTTACAATGCTCTCTGTCAGTCAAAAAGACCAGTTTTCATAAGAAATAATTCAGTTCTTTATTGGTCTGCACTTTTAATCAGGAATGTGTCCTAGTCTTACCTAACAGTTGTTAAGGCCAATTAATGATAGAAACATTTATTTAAAATCTAATTTGGCATTTTCCTACAACGTGCTCCACTGTGGGAATATGAAAGTATTTCATCTGCTTTTCTTATGCACATTAGTATATTCAATGGCCTGAGAAATTTAGAAATAAAGAAATGAGTTTGATTTTCTTTAACCCATCATTTCCCAAATTTATTTGACTATGGGATCCTTATATCCCATAAAAGATATTACCCTCATGCAAAAAGTATTTTAAAAGCCTTGGCATACTTATATACTTGGCATATACTTGGCATATACTTACATACTTGGCATACTTATATACTTCATTTTTAATTCTTAACTTGTTTTCAAATGTTCAAATCTATATTTTTCTCATCTTAAGCCCCCTATGTCTCATTTTTTTTAATAGAGGCTACTGATAAACTGGTAACCTTAACTCCGACTTTCACATAATCCAACGCCATGTTCATGAAGGTATGTGCTTGGCATTGGAAAAAGGTTATATTATCCCTCAGTTTTCACTTTGGTAAACTAAATAAACCAAAGTTCTACTATTATTTTCCTTATTAATCACAATTTATACCTATCTGATTATCCTTCTGGAACCCTACCTCTTCAAAAATATCTACAATCATTTTAAATTGCAATCATCATTAAGAGTATCAGTCTAACTAATGTAGCACATTCAGTGAATCAGGGGCCACTTGAACAATGAGACTTATCTGATATTATTGCTGAGCATTCCCTTGCTAACATGGATATACAGGGCAATTATTTAATACCTTATTAGCCTTTCAGTGTTCAGAAACTGGCTTTAAATTTATTCTCCAATCCAGAAAATTTCCATGTAGAAAAACCAGATTTTAATCAGAGTAATTTTCTTATTTCCATTTTTAAAATAAGGAGTATTATCTGTCATATCAGTAAACCTCACTTCTCAGCTTTTTGAAAAGATTCATAATTCAATAAGAATGTATATAAGATTCTATTTATCAGATAAAATATGTACCCAAACATTTTTGTTCAAATAAATGTTATTTTTTTGTTCTTATTACTCACCCATGTCCCTTTGATTAATGAAAACATTGATAATACGAAAGTGAATAAACCTGAGACACAAACACAACATGATGAAAATTTATTCTTTTTCTCTATCTTTATTGAGATATAATTGAATAATACATTGTGCAAGTTTAAGGTGCACAAGGCGTTGATTTGGTGCACTTAAATATTGCAAAATGATTACCACTGTAGTGTTAGATAACACCTGCATCCTGTCACATAATTTCTATTTATTTTGGTGGTGAGAATATTTAAGATTTACTCTCATGGCAACTTTTAAGTATATAATACAGTAGTACTAACTATAATTAATATGTTGGACCTTAAGACCCCAGAATTTATTCATTAAATTAATTTAAATTTAAATTTATCCATTAAATTAAATTTATATTTATAAATTAAATTTCTTCATTAAATTACTTTAATTTTAACTTTAAAATTATAATTTTAAATGGTCAAAACAGATTTTAAATAATAAAAAGAATGATTTATATAAGATATTTTAATAGATGCTTTTAATTGCTGTAAAGATATTTACTTTCAATGCAGTTTATAATCAACTCCTTTTAGTGGTTCATTGGACTAATACAAAATTTCAGTTTTTTTTCGAACAGTCTGTAGCCCTCCTATGTTATTCAAAAAGGGCACAGAGTCTCTAATAAAAGAAATATTCCATGAGATATACTTCACCTCCCTAAAAAAGTTGCACACTGGATTTTTTTAAAGAATAGGACCATTTAAACATAGCAAAAACTATAAAATTTTAAACTTTAGAACCACTTTAGAAAGATTAATGATACTGGCCCTCAGACTAATTTTACTCAATTTATTTTATAGAACTATGTTTTAAGTTTGGGGGATTCACATATGCTCTGCCTTCTGCCTAGAATATTCTTTACCCTGATCCTTACCCTGCTGGCCCCTGTCAGGCCTCCGCTTGGCTGTATCTCTCTCTGTGCCAACTTCTCTGACCCCAAAACACCTGGGTGAAGGGTCTCTCCTGTGGATTCCCAGGGCACTCTGCATGTCCCCTCTCAGATCTGTATCATATTAGAATGATCTATTCGCTTTTCTCTAACCCCTAACCAATGTTAAGCTCTTTGTGGGCAGAAGCTGATTATCTTCTTCAGCAAAGTATCTGTCACCAAGTATGGTAGTGTTTTATGAATCACTGAATTAAGTACCAATAAGTCACTTCAGTCACATCACGGTACTTGAGTATAGCCGCAGGACCCACAATTTCCCAACAAATTCAGAGGTCATGCACTCCACCATTCATTCATCAGGTTCTAACAGCAATGGCATATATTTTGATGAATACTGTTATGCATCAAATTTTTCACTAAAAAAGTAGCATCCAAAACCGTTAACTGTCCCTGTAAAGGTGTGTTCCTGTTCATTTCTTTTTGCTTTACCATATTGTACCTGAAACTTAAGATGCCTCAGAAAAACATTATCCCTCTCCCCACTTGCTATCAATTTTACTAAATAATGCATTTTAAGTCCATGATTCCTATTTTCCAAGAGACACAAATGAGGAGACCATCTTAAGTCCACATAAAAAAGCAAAAAGTTACATGAAAACAACTCCCCCACCTTTGTAAAGTTCAACAGTATTTACAAGACATAATCGATTCCAGTTTAGGATTTAAGAAAATGTCTAGCATTCTAAAATGAGTGAGATTCAAAAAACTGATTTATATTAAATTCCAAGCTTGGGACTCCTAAGTCAACATTCTAATAGTGCTGGCTAGTGAAAGTGCAGAGACAGTGCGGCTTGCCATGGCTGAAAGCAGACCAAAAGCTGTGAGTGAAGGATGGCTTCAGGGTCATGTGCTGCCAAGGCCTCAATGTAAACACAGGTGTGTGGGAAGGAGCAAGGGCTCTTCCATCTAGCAGCTAAGGAAACACTGGCAGTCACGCTGTGGAGCCTGAATGCTCAACTTTGAAAACAGATTGTTTTTGTAACATTGATACATCTTCTTTCACATGTTAATACATCCTCAACTTAAATGGTTCATGAAGCACACCACACCTTCCTATCTGTGTTTTATACTGAAACATTAAGAGATTGGAAAGCAGATTTTTTCCCCCCTGCTGAGTAAGGTAGTTTCAAGTTATTACCACCTCATTTGCTGGCATTTAGCAAAGATTCTTTTTTTATGGTTGCACGGAATTAATGCCACAAGAGGACTTTTCCTGCCAAAGTCTGTAAATGGCAGAGCAAATGGCAGAGCAGTACTTGTTAGATTATGAAATACACCATACATCATCAATAAATTTATCAATAGTAACATCTGTTAATAGGTTTGGGGGGATTTGTTTTCATTTTTAGGGTTTTGCTTCTCTGAAGTTGTTTTAAGTTTTGTTTTTGTGTTTGTGGGAAGAGGGGTTGGTTTAGTTTTCGGATATAGCTCTCTGTTCTTATCAAAAATAGTGTTAAGATAGTGTAAAATAACCTTTAGGGTATAACCAGTGGTTATGAATATAGGTTTTTGAAGGCAGACAGTCTGGTTCATATTTTAGCTGAACAACCTACTTATTATGAGGCCTGACCAGATTATGTAAAGTCTCAAGCCTCTCAGGTATTCCTTTGTAAAATGCAGATAATTGTGGTATCTCCCTGTAGGAGGTTATTTGGTGGATTAAATGAGTCAATACACAGAAAGCACTTAGTACAGTGCCCAGTAATAGTACAAAATAACTATTACTGTCATTATCACCAGTTTGTTATTAGTATCGGCTTACTTCATTTAGAATTTAATTCATTTGACATGGTTTTCAAACTGCTTGATTGTATGAAATGATTGATTACAAAATTCAAATAAATATATTTATAATTAGTTTCTCAACTACAATGTAATATTTTCCCCCTGATCCTATCCTATTTTCTCTGTTTCAAACTTTTTTCTTGAGACAATGTTTCTGCTGGATGAAAGATGGCGCCTGGTAAAAACTAACGAAATGCATCGCAGGATTTCATTAATAACACACCACGAATCATTCCTGATGCACAAAATAACTGACTAATTTTAAGTCAGCACACAATTCTCTAAAACTGATATAACTGCCATAATATCCCTACTTGAAGCTGGAAAAAAAAAAAGTATTGGCCATTAAAGGACATCACATGACTCAGTAATAATACATATAATAACAATTACATATGTATAAGGTATTTAAAAGTATCCCATTTTCATCTGGGAGGTAATGTGTATATAAAATGTATATCATGCTCTTAATAAGAAAAAGAATTAAATTTATTAAAGCATTGCCCTAAACTTTGTTCTGGAAACTGATATATTCAGGTACATAGACTTGTGAGAAAGAGAAGAAGGTATACAGAGAATCCATTTATTCATTGTTCAGTCGTTTATTTAACAAATAGTATTTGTGTGATCAAATTTTTGCATACATCAGCTTCAACCTGCACAATGTTTTGTTGTTTACCAAGCATTTTTACACACGTGTTCTTATTTGGTCTTCATAATGCATTCAAGAGATGAGGGAACTGAACATATGACATGTCCAAGGTGCAAGAGGCTTGTGGCTGGTTTTCCTGAATACTGTCTAGTGCTCTTTTCACTATGTGGTCCTGGAGAAGCATTTTTCATTATGCAAAGGAGAAGGTGAGCCTGAGGAAAGCTCATGACCACAGAAAAAACACAGACGCCTTCCATCAGTATTGAGAATTGCCTGGCGTTCGTAGAATTATTTAGTAAAGTTCTTTTGCTAAATCAAATGATACTCCTAGCTTTTTTCTTCTATCTTTTATTTTTTACTAACACACACACAAAAAAAAAGGAGTAAGGGAAATTAGAATTAGGGACATATAATTTTTTTTTTTTAAAGAGATGACAAGAAACAGGGAAAGGAGGATGTAAATGTATTACACAAGAAACCTTACACAATTGATGCAAATGAGTATCAAATTTGGCCCTGAGTATCCTAGTAGCCAAAGTAAAAAATGAACACGTGAAAAATTGTATAATTCCCTTTAGCAGAAATGAATAAAGGTACTAATTTTTAAGGAAAAATAAGACATTTTTCCTGGTATTATCATTTTAAAGGAAATTTCTTGTCTTGTTTCTTTGAGATTGATGGATAATATATTAAATGATGCCCCTTCCCAAAATCCTAACCCAGCATCCTTGTATAGATTAGTAGCTGTTGTCAATACAATTGTTCTTATTATATGTATAACGATGATGTTTATGTGTTTTTACACAGGATATCTTTTAAGTTAGATACTGTTACTATCCCCACTTAGTAGATGAAAAAACATTTGTACAAATAAGAAAACTTAATAGCTTTCCTGAGATCACATAAATAGTGAATCCTCGTGCGTTTTATTTATAAATATTCATGCACATCTTGTTACTCAAAATTCCATGTTTGTTTTTTTTCAGATAAAAAGATGGCATCAAATTGGCAGTCAATTCCATAGCCAAGGGTTAGATCAGTGGCTCTCAAAATTTCAGCAGTCATGAGTCACCCCGAGGGCTTGTGAAAACGCAGATTGCAGGGACCCTCCCTCCATCATAGTTTTTATGTTTTAGTAGACTTGAGGTGTAACCTGAGAATCTGCATTTCTAACAAGTTCCCATGTGACACTGAGGCTGCTGGTCAGGGACCTCATATTGAGAACCACAGGTCTAGAGTTTTGTTTTTTTTTTTAAGACTTTTTTATTGGGGAATTGGAGGAGGGGAACAGCGTTGGGGAATCAGGGAAGGGGAACAGACAAGTTGCTGTCCCGTTGTTCTTCCGTCTAGTTGCGCAGGACGCCGCTTCACTGGTACATGTTGGTATCATCATTGTGCTCTTCCCGGGTGAGGCAGATCGGTCGCCCGCCTCTGCATGGTCGCTCACAGCAGCTATTGGCAGCTCATGCTGGCTGCCGGCCATTCACTGTAGCCTATGGCAGCCCAGTGCAGCAGGGGCTGCAGCCTACACCGTCGCCGGGGCTCACAGCCCAGCTCCAGGTGGAGCTATTGCTAGCTGTAGAGGGCAGTGTCACTGGCCCTCATATGTGGGATGCGAACCGGCGCCGCTGGCATCCCAAAACCAGCTCTTAACCAATGAGCCACTCAACTGGCCCAGGACTAGACTTTCAAAGCTTCTAATTCCACACTTAACAGAATATCTTTGCTGATTGCTTTGTCAGGCATCTAAATTTATTTGGCAATGCAGTTCCAGTCACTGAGATAGAGAATAATAGACGAGGGGCCCCAGGTGATATATAGAAATATCATCCCTTCCTACACTATGTTTAACAGTGAGTCTTCTAAAGCTAACAAAGGGACCAATGCTCACTTTGTTCTCACTGCCTTCATTTATTTTTTTTTTTAAAGATTTTATTGGGGAATTGGTGGAGGGGAACAGCGTTGGGGAATCGGGGAAGGGGAACAGACAAGTTGCCGTCTTCTTGTTCTTCAGTTTAGTTGCGGAGGATGTTGCTTCACTGTTGGTATCGTCATTGTGCTCTTCCCGGATGAGGCAGATCGGTCGCTGGCCTTTGGATGTTGCTCACCGCGGCTATTGGCAGCTCACGCTGGCTGCCAGCCGCTCACACTGGCTGCGGGCCACTCACTGTAGCCTATGGCAGCCCACTGCAGCAGGGGCTGCAGCCCACACCATCACCGGGGCTCGCACAGCCCAGCTCCAGGTGGAGCTGTTGTTAGCTGTAGAGGGCAGTGTCACTGGCCCTCATGTGGGATCCGAAACGGGGCCACTGGCATCCCAAAACCAGCGCTTAACCAATGCGCCACTCGGCTGGCCCTGCCTTCATTTATTAAAGACATCTACAATGTTCAGATATTTCCTATGTTCAATTCTATTTTATAAATGAAAAATCTGGGTTAATTACAAGGGCTAAAAAAACCCAGGTAACTTTATGCACATGTGGTATTAACTTTTTCATTCCCTAAATTGACTCTCATCCACACTTATATCTATCACTTAGCATTAAGATATACATCACTTAGTATGTACTACATATTCCAGAGTTGGAAGGCACATGAAAGGAAAACATCATTCTCCCACAGGGTGAACAAGAGGGATGCACGTTCAGGCAAAGGTGTGGACTTATAAGCCCGCTGGGTTGAGACAAAGCAAGGGATTGAGGAACTTTGGGGGGAAAATATACAGGAGGCAAATAAATTTACAAGAAAGGTAGAGTAGGGCAAATTTGAGAGGGGGAGGATGGATTAGTCTGGAGAAAGAAGCTATGGCAAAATGAATATGAGAGAAAATTAGGGAAATGAGGCAAGGTTTGCATTTTAGGAAGTGGTTAAGAGAATGGTACCACCAAAGCATGAAATTAAAATGGCTTTCGCTGCTCTGCCAATCACCATCAATATTCCCAAACCTAGGTGGGGTGGAGAAGGGGAGGGAAAAGGCCCTTATTGACAGCATTTGCTAGTATCCAAGGTGTAAAGGGTAATACTCCCATTTTGGCCAATTTAAAGCTACCAACAGATAGCCTCTCTGGGAACAGAACTGCCCAATCCAATTGCTAGCTTGTGAAAGCTGGCTCCAGCATACTGCTGCCCCAAACCCACCATAAATAAAAACACAACCTAATAGAAAAATAGTGGACTTGCTATTCAAACACAGCTCTAAGACAACAGCTCTACAGCCTTCTCCACAGCCTTCCACAAAATGCTGCCCCTACGATCCTCCTAGGTAGAATCAAGAAACTTGTCTTTGTCATTGATAGAGGGGCATGGTGTTACCTGTTTAGAGTCTCTAAACAAAACCTTAGCATGCTGTTATTTCTGACATACTTTGGTACTGACATACATATCTCTGCTCTCATCACTACATATAAACTACACTGAGACAATCTAAGATGTTGCAAGACTGCAGCAGCCTGGCATGAGAGAGCATCTGATGGGATGGAAGTCAGCTCCAGTGGACCAGGTCAGTAAAAAGAATTCAGGAGCTGAGAGATGAAAAACGCTGCCTTCAGCTGACTCCCTGTGGTTTGGGATGGGATAAGCTCCTCCACCACAGTTGGCTTCTAGGGAACTAGGAGGAAAGTTACTGCCCCAGGAGCAGGAGGGCCCCATGACCACTTACCATAGCTCTAGTACTGGCGAACAGTTCAGGAAAGGGCCTTACCTCAAAACTGAGCTCTCATTTTTGAGCATACATTTTGTAATATGGTTCTGGATACTTTGTACCTATTTTAGGTAGTTATGCATATTGATTTTTTTTAAAAATACTTTGAGAGGAATCTTCATGTAGCTCCTTTCTTCAAACATTTATCAGCAGTTCACATATAATTTTTCAGGCCCTAAATTACTTCATTCATTTTGTTTAAAAGAATGTAATAATGAATACTTATGCTGGCATTTCCATGATTTATACTTGTTACTCCTTTTCGCAGAAAGGTTCTAAAAAGATTTGGGCTCAAAAAGGGCTTGTTATTTGTACTTTGTGCCACTTTTTGGCTGTTGTTTGTTTAACATTTAAGTAGATGCCATTCAGGTCTCAGATGACATTACATAAAAACTAGACTTTTTTTTGATTATTAGCTCATATACATTTTATATGATCAGAAAATAATTTGGGTCTTTCAAGATACCCTGGATTATTTTTGGGTATCCTCATTTAAATTAAAAAATGACAACTGGATGAAATTTAAATTAAAAAATTTCAAAACCTGGAAATTGCTGCACTTCTTTGCACCTCTGAGAGGATCTGTTTCTTCCCAGAAATGATGGCTGCTGAATGAAAGAGGACTTGACTTTCATCTGTGTGTGAAATACAGCTTGCACGGCCTGGCTGCAGTCCTCAGGGCTGTGAATGTTAATCATATGAAGTGTTTGTTCATTAGGCTGTCTTTTTTTGTTTTCGTTGGGGCTGCCTGTTTCAGAGGACTTGCTCATGTATGTTCAAGGAAAGAACAGCCTAAGAGGGTTAAAACATTAAGGAAAAGCTCCAAAATGTGTTGCAAGGTTGTGATTTGTTATGTTTTTGTGCTTGGTTTTGTTTTGTTTTTTGTTTTGTGTTACTCTGTTTCTTCTCTTGGTTTTCCTCCTTTTCCACTCTCCCAAGTGTGGGTGACAGGGATTCTATTTTGATTTCCTCATAATAGAGGAACAGTTCTTGGAGTGTGGGAAACAATGGAGGAGGAGTGAAGCAATTGGTCCCCTACCCGCCTCTCCATAGTCTTGCATTATCTCAGATTGCTCTCAGCATCTGTAAGGCATCTTGGAATCTTGCCATCTGCAACCTTCTGCCATCTTTTTTTTTTTTTTCTAATTTAGTACAAACTTGCCCCTTCCTTTTTCTCCCTTTCACTGGGAACTATGACCACTCAACACCATCGCCCTCTGCTCTATCAACTTAGTCTGTATCACTGATAGCAGGATTTTATTTGATTTTCTCACTTATGAGTTTTCTAGCATCTTCATTTGAGTTATCTAAATTAGGATATCATATATTATAGACATGTCAAATTCTAATTTTGTCTTCTTGACTTTTGTGTGCTGAAAAATAAGGTCCAGTACATACAATGAATAGCAATTTAACAAAATTATCTTGATCCATTTAGGTTCCACACACGCTCAAGAATTACAGCTTTTGGGCTGGCCGAGTGGCGCGTTGGTTAGGAGCTCGCTTGGGAGGCCGGCTCTGAGCAGCAGAGCCTCGGTTTGGATCACACATATGAGGGATGGTGAGGCTGTGCTCTCTACTGCTGGGATGGTGAACAATGGCTCCACTTGGAGCTGGGCTGCTGTGAGTCGCCGGCAACAGTATGGGCTGCAGTGGGCTGCCATGGGCTGCAGTGAGTGGCTGGTAGCCAGCATGAGCTGCGAAGAGCCACCATGAGCGGCCGTCCAGAGGCCGGCGACCTATCTGCCTCACCCAGGAGGAGCGCAATGATAATACCAACATAGGCCAGTGGGCAGATGTCCTCCACAACTAGACAAGAATAGGGGCACAACAACTTGTCTGTTCCCCTTCCCCGATTCCCCAATGCTGTTCACCTCCCCCAATTCCCCAATAAAATAAAATAAAATAAAAAAAGAATTACAACTTTTATTCCTCTTTTGATTATAAATAAAATTTGATCAATACCTTTAAAAACTTAGCAATGGGAAAATAATTTTTAAATGGAATTATGAAATAATTTTAATACAATTCTTAATAAAATATTGATGCTCATCAAAAGAAGGGGAAAAAAATGCTTGTCAGTTTAATCTTACCAGAATAAAAAATTAAATGAAAACGTAAAAGACGTAAAAGTATTCTCTGTTAGCCTACAGGATCCTTGTTTTTCTATTAATCAATATTCCACTTTTTTAATATGACACTCACTAGAAGATGTCAAAATATTATGACAAGGCAGAAGAAGCTATAAAATTTCTGGAGTTTACAGTTTTATGTCATTTGGTCCAACTCACAGAAAGCTTAACACATCTAGAATTTATTAAAAATGAATTATTTTGGTACTACTAACTTTATCTGCAAATGGCAAATTCAAGAAAAAGTGTGTTTAAAAGGAAAGGTTAGAAAAATAACAGAAGTAAAACTAAAACGAAAAGTTTGCTAGTTTGCAGTTTATTTTTTAAGCCTTTGATGTTTGGAATCCTGGACGATATACCTCATCTGCAAAGCTCTAAAATGCTGGGAGCTAAGTTTTAAATATTGGAAAATTGAAAGACATTCATTGTTTTTAAAGTTCTGCATCACATACAACGGGTGTAACATTTAGCATTGCAATGTTTGGAGTGGCCAGTGAATGTCACCTTTTCTTTCAATTCTAGGTAAAAATCACCCATTTTCTTAGTGAATGTTGAAAAGAGTGAAATGCATAGAAAATACAGCATATACTTTCACATGTCTTGAATTATGCAGCTGCATTCAGTTTCCTTTAGCTTAAGTACTAGTAATGTAAGTAAATATTACAGTAAGCAATTGGCAGCACAGTGATGTTAGGAATCTAGCAAACTCCCACATTTTTAGGGAGTTATAACTTGGACTTAACATTGGCTAGAGCCTTAAATTTGGCATGGAAGTTCTTGATTGGGGTGTGCAATTTGTTTTAACTTACACGATAAAGTCGAAATTAGTTTTCTTGTTATTTAGTCCAAGATGGCCAAAAACAACATAATCTTGGCTGAATGTAGATACTTTTATGCATCTCTAATTTAAAATCAGTTTTAACTTTAAAAATGAAATGCTGCAGACATTTGTAGATAATGAATGCCAGGTCCGACTGGCAGAGCCTCAGCGTGTGTGCACGTGAGCCTATGCATGGAGCAATAATACTGCCTAGTAAGCAAAACACGAGTTCAATGACCCTCTGCTCTGTTTAGTGTAATGTTATGTACTGAATTGTGTCCCCTCAAAATTCATATGTTGAGGTCCTAATGCCCAGTGTGACTGTATTTGGAGATAGGGTCTTTAGGAAGGTAATTCATGTTAAAGGACGTCATAAAGATGGGGCCCTAATCTGCTAGGACTGGTATACTTATAAGAAAAAGGAGAGACACCAGAGATATTTCTCTCTCTCTCTCTCTCTCTCTCTCTCTCTCTCTCTCTCTCTTTCTCCACACACACACACACACCCTCCCTCTCACGCACAGAGGACAGGCCTCATGAGCACACACAGAGAAGACAGACATCCACAAGCCAGGAAATGAGGCCTTACCAGAAAGCAAACCTGATAGCACCTTGATATTGGACTTTCAGACTCTAGAACAATGAGCAAATAAATTTCTGTTGTTTACATCACCCAGCCTATGGTATTCTTTTTATGGGAGCCCAAGCAGAATAATACATATAATATATATTTAAAAAATGGAAGGACCTAGGATTATTTCAACTAAATATTTATATTTCATCTCCTTAATGTAATTTTCTTTTTTTTGCTAAAATTCTTCACAGAGGTTCCTTTGACAGTATTTTATGTTCTTTCTTCATACAATTTTATAGCACTCATTCCTAATTGATTCATTCCTATGATAGTGTTTTTATAATAGCCATTTGCTACAGGTGATTTTCAGAGTTGTGTTTTTCTTCTGAGTGCCTAGCCTGACGTTTCTTTTATTGAAGGTTTAATAAGTCTTGTGTTAAAAAGACTTCTTAAAAAAATTTTAAACTTAAATTTTATTCAGACTTTGTGTTGCCAAAAGGTAGGTTTTAAAGATTGTCCCTGCCCCACTCACTGTTTTTTGAGAGCAACTGATTTATTTTCTCAGATATACAACATCAAAACAACCTGACAGACACAGCTCCTATTCTACTTCCAGTGTTGTTCAGATATTCACCTAGTCCTATCAGGGTGCCCTGAGAAGTCAACCTTTTCTGCTCTCACTACCTCATTCTCCAATACTCTAGACTGAAGTAGTAAACTGGAGGAAAAAAAACCTAAAATTTCCAGTATATGTTGTTATTAGGACTTTGCTACTCATTGAGAAGGGAAATTCAGGAAGAGGAGGAAGTTTTCCTGGGCGTTAGGATGAGGAGTGTGCTTTGGGGCAAGTTGAGTCTGAAGCACCTTGGGTCATCTAGTCAGAGATTTCCAATGAATATCTGACTAAACAGATCTGAGGTTGAGGCTATTATTGTAAACTGGGAAAGCATGGATAGGATAGATCACACAGTCTATAAAGAGAGAAGACAGCAAATGAGAAACCACCAGCATTTAATAGATAAGGTGATGCCAGGAAGGCAAGGACAGGGAGATAAGAAGTAAACCAAAAGGATGTGTCAGGGAAACATGCTGGGAAAGGCATGAGGGAGTGACAACATTGTGAAATCCGACAGAGAAACCAGGAAACAAAGACTTGAGGAGTGGGGATTTACTTTACTTGAAGGACTACAAAGTCTTTGCTGGCCTTAGCAAGAACAATGCAATGGGGCAACAGGGACAGAAGACTAGCCATAGTGGCTGCTGCCTGTTGAGAATCCCAGATGGACCAAAGGCTCTAAAGAGGAAAATGACATTAGGATCCAAGTCAGTCACCTAGAAACAAAAAGAATCAGCTCTTTCAAAGAAGTGGGATAAAGTAGGCATAGCAAATGCGGGCACATTTGTAGATGGAAGGGAGGAAATAGGAATTTGAAGAACTTCAAGGTCTTTCCTATTTCTATGACATAGGATTCAAATCACATGTGCCAGTGAGGATGTTCATAGTAAAGACTGGAAATAATTATTGAAAGAAATTAGAAAAAGAAGCAATATGATACACAGGATAATCCCCGAGTCAACTTGATAATCCGGCTAAAATCAGTGGTGGTAGATTTGGCCACAAATCCACACAATGGTGTGGATTTCTCTAGGAGCACTGAGCGGCAGACCAAATGTGGAAAGAGAAAAGGGCAGAGGTGTGCACTTATCTTTGGTTATTATAATATGAGCTGCTTTTTAACAGGTTGATTTAGAAATGTCAATGGTTTAACACAATAAAAGCTGATTTCTCATTCATCTGAAATTCTTTAGAATAAAAGTGGGGATATTCATGAAGTTATTTAGGGAGGCAAGCTAGTGAAGACTCACTCTCCTTCAGCATGCAACTTCCAGATGGAGGTGGGGCTTCAAGAAGGTGAAGGTCATGTCCAAAGTTTAAATAGGCCCGTCCTAGGAGTGGCACACATTTCTACTCACAGCCCGGGGTCAGACTTCAGACACATGCTAAAACTTAACTGCATGCCTGGGTGATAAGAAGAAAAAAGGTTTTTCATGAACAGCTAGCCAGCTCCTGACATGGGTGGTGGGGGAGAGGGAGTGGTTAAAGAAGTCAAGATGGATGTCTGGAGAGACAGAAAGATGATGGTGGATGGATGGATGGACAGATAAAAGTGGGAGGGAGGGAGGACAGAAGGAAGGAAAGAAAAAGGAAGGAAAGACAGAGATGGACTAAGAAGTTAATAACACAGGCAAAGGAAGATTTAAGTAGTACTAGAAAATGAAGTTAAGCCAGAGGGGAAGGAGAGGCTTGAAGTATAAGCAGGTAAGGGACTGGAAAATTAAAACTGGAAAGTAGGAGAAAGCTAGAAATATTATAGACTGTAACCAACCAGAAGTTAGGATAGCAGAACTTTGAAGTCCAAAGATAGGGACATCCTGTAAATGAAAGGGTCCAAGATGTAGCTACCAGCAGTTACTATAAAACCTGTGAATTTTCAGAGCTGTGAGCCACAGGAAATAATGGTGGAAAATGACAGCACTTGTAGTGACAAGTAAAATGCAACCTAGGTGCCAAAGTCCTTGACAAACACAAGAGATGGATTAATATGCCACAGGAGGATGGAAATAGGTGTCAGGAATAAGCCTCAAAGGAGAAGGAGGATTTTTACTGGAAGATGCAGGAAATGGTCCAGAAAATCAACAGGGAGTTAGAAACCCTGTGAAACACGGGATGAATAAGTAGTCTCTATGTAAAGGGTTGCCAGAAAATGCGTGTCCACAGCAAGGGGCCTCATTTCAGTCAGGGCAAAGGTGCTGCACTGAAGCATTCTATGTAAAATGAGTGCTATGGTAGAATGTGGTTACGGAAGGCCGGGAAGACATCTGAAAACACACCAAGGGGCAGGAGAAAACCAGCAAAGTAGTGTCAGCTCAGGAGAAAACGGTGACTACAAAGGTCTTGGATTTCAGAGCAGTGGTGTGGGAATCAAGGGCAAGAATGAGAGGTGTGATGGTTTTACATAGAACTCGTACACATAAATGTATTCCAGTAGATCCTGAAGGTCCCAGAAGAATGGCATTTGTTGTCTCTTGCCACACAGACCTGGAAGCTGAAAGCTGCCCCTGTGTCAAACCTGAGGCACAGAATCTCTAGTGTGGCAAGAACCCTTCATTCTTAGGGACCAGGCCTCACTCCTGCCAGGGCCTACCATGCAGGGTACTGCTCTGAGGTGAGAGATGGACCCCTTGCTATTCAGACGATCTGACAACCTCTATCCTGCTGAATCAGGAAGAAAACTGTTCTTTACTTCTCTTCACTTTGAAAAGTCGGGCACTCTCTCCCCTTCAGGAATCCAAGCAGGAGCCTTAGGAAAATTAATGTGGTAAGGAAATGCAAAGGCCCAATAAATAATATCTCAGCAAGTTAACTTACCACATAAT
The DNA here is from genome assembly GCA_033961575.1 of Aselliscus stoliczkanus. Taxonomy (NCBI): domain Eukaryota; kingdom Metazoa; phylum Chordata; class Mammalia; order Chiroptera; family Hipposideridae; genus Aselliscus; species Aselliscus stoliczkanus. The sequence goes on along the minus strand of CM066734.1, from coordinate 90,922,452 downwards.
GATACATTCACAATAAATGAAGTATTAACAGCACTCTAGGTACTCAAAGGCTATATTGAAAGCAAGAATATTTCCTGCTACTCTGCCAATCCATCCAAGCCAAAGGGATTCAGTGGATAAACATCTGTCACCCCATTTAATTTTTTGCATAAGTGTGAAAACTCAGAAGAATATGCTTTTAAATACCACCAACATGGCAGCCTCTTTGATTCTCTTTCCTGAAGTAGGTAAATTACCAAAAACAACTTGCCAACATGCTCCAATTAGGATTTAAGGTTTCAGAGATGCTATTAAGACATAGGTGAATAATAAAGATCATTACTCAGTTTCCCATGTGATTTATTAGTGATGGTGGGGAAAACGCTGCCTGCAGAGCATCAAATAATGAGACCCTTGCCTTTCAATTTAGTGCTTACCTGAGAAATTTCTACTCCGCTCATTTCAAAATTGTATTTGAAGTTGTATCTGAAGTGGCTACATTTTGGTATAATGCAGGCTAGTATTTGGCTGTTTGACTCTTCGATTTTTATGTACTCTTGTAGCTTCATAAGAGCATTACCACTACCCATTTGCTCATGAAAACATCATTACAAAAGCATTTGGGATGATCGATCATTGCTTTCTCCTCAAAATACTTTCTTCTCTTGTTATCCAGGACAACATGCTTCCTTTGCTCTCTTCCTGGCTTACCCTTCTTTGCCTCTCCTAATTTGTTCTCCGCCATTGGCCAGACCTCTGTATATTGGAGTGCTTGCAGACCTCAGTCTCTGTAACCCTTCTCTATCTTATCCATTCACATGATTTTAAAGTCCACTACACTTGCAGGACTCACAGATTAATATTTCCAACCCCACACTTCTCCCCTGAACTCCCAAATGCTTATCCAACTGCCCTTCCCGTCTCCACTTGGATTTCTACATGGCATCTCTAATTTGTTATGTCTGAAACACAAACTCCACGTTTCAACCCTCCATAAAACCATCTTCCCACTGTTTTTCTTGTCTAATTGAATGGCTGTTTCATCCTTCCAGATATTCAGGCAAGACACTTGAACTCGAGTCTTGTCTTCACGCCTTATAGCCAAACAAAAGCCTATTTTTTCTATTTTCAAAATGCATCCAAAACCCAGACACACCTCACCAGCTATTATTATCATTCTGGTCCCAGACGCATTGTCTCTTGCTTGACTTATTACAACTGCCTCACACTGCTATCCCTGCTTGCATTCTTATCCCCACTACAATCTAGTCTTATTCCAGGCAGAGAGAGATCCATTATACCAAATTTTGTCACTTCTCTAAGCAAAGCCCTCCAATGGTTTCCTATCTCAAAAGTTGAAGCTACAGTCTACATTATGGCCTGTCATCAATCTTCCCCACCTCTCTTTATTTCTATGACCTCATTTGCCTTTTAATCACCCCACTCCAGCTACACTGGCCTTCTTGCTATGTCCCAAACATACCAAATTTGTTACACTCTTAGGGTATTGGCTCGTTTCTCCCTCTGTATGGAAATATCTTTCCCAATCTATCCTCTTGGCTTGCTACCTTTGTTCCTTTCATTTTTTGCTCTTGTCATCTTCTAAATGAGGTTTTTCTTGATCATTCTTCTTATAACACACACCTAGCCCCATCCTATCTCCTTTTCCTGCATTATTTTTTCCAAAGCGCTTACATCCCAGTATCATATATTTTTGGTTTTTATTTATTGTATATTTTCTCCAACTAAAACATAAGCTCTGTAGCTACAGACATTTTTATATGTCTTGATCACTGTATTAGCCACCACTTGATACTTAGAGTAATGATGGACATATAGTAGATGCTCCATCAATATCAGCTAATAAATGACTAAAGCATAACTTATTGACATGGGAATACTGAATATTATATGCTGGTTACCAACATTTATATCTGAAAATATTAACTTAAAAAATTTAAAGGCATTTGAAGGAAGTGCTTATTCCCTTGGGCTACATAATACAAAATGAAATAGGACACTCAGTATATTTTCTTCTACTCTCTAGGAATTTTCCTCAACTGTACTCATCCTACTTTTTTTTTTAAATATTTTATTGGGGAATTGGGGAAGGGAAACAGACAAGTTGCTGTCTTGTTCTTCAGTCTAGTTGCGGAGGAGGTTGCTTCACTGGCCCATGTTGGTGTCGTCATTGCGCTGTTCCCGGATGAGGCAGATCCATCGCCGGCCTCTGGATGGTCGCTCACCGCAGCTATTGGCAGCTCACGCTGGCTGCCGGCCACTCACTGTAGCCTATGGCAGCCCACTGCAGCAGGGACTGCAGCCTACACCATCGCCGGGATGTGCACAGCCCAGCTCCAGGTGGAGCTGTTGTTAGCTGTAGAGGGCAGTGTCACTGGCCCTCATATGTGGGATCCGAACCAGGGCTACTGGCATCCCAAAACCAGCTCTTAACCAATGCGCCATTCGGCCGGCCCACTCATCCTACTTTTGAAATCTTTTCAGTGCATCTATCTTTTCAAAATCGTTCTTGTTCTCCAGGTGTGGTTTTTGCATAGCATTATATCCTTATTTTTAAGAATACGAAATAAAGTATGAAAACATGTATGAGTGAGTGGTGGGAGAAATCACTGAAATTCCCACATAATTTGAATAAGTATCTGCTTCATTTCTGCCCATGTGTACATTTATGGGGATTTGGGGGGAAAAAAAGTTTATCTTCATTTTCCTTTCTTATTTTTCAAGCTTCCTCAAATGTCTGTTGAACATTAGTTGTCTTTTCACATTTAGGAATGAGGCAATAAAAAACGTAACTACCTGGCAATGTGTGTGTGGGTGTTGGGTGGAATTTTTCATTGGTGAGCTGGGCATTATGCTTAATAATTCCTATATCTCAGAAAGCTGATGTCTTTGCTCTGGGAACCAACTCCCACACCAGCTGTCCCCACACAGTCCAGTCAGTCACTCGTCTGTGAAGGGAAGAACCCTCCAATATATTGCCTACATGGGTTGATGTTCACTGTTAGGTGTTCTGTCCATGATGTGAAGTATAAGATTATTGCGACCTACCATATACAGATGTTTAACGCTCTTGTTTTTCAGCTTACTCTTCACTCCGGTACATTATCAGACCTGGCATTCCTGAGTCCTGAGCACCTTCAGGATTCAGCAGGGTACATCACCTCCCTCCCAGGTCCTGTGCGCCCCCGTCCTACTTCTTTCAATACCTCTCCCCAAACTGCTTTCTCCCCAAAAAGCCAGAAAATTGTTGAAAGTTGTTAGCCACCAAGAGTCATCTCATATATCTTCATCATGGTGTGTTTGTATGTTAAATCCCTTTAACTGAGGAGTTTGAGATGGTAAAGGACACAGGACCACAGGATTAGTGTACCATCGTGAACCAAAACTCTCTGCCCTTTTAAGCTACTGTAAAGCTAAAATGCTGGGAGAATAGCTAGTTGGACATAAGGCTTACAAAAATATTTTTACAGAGTAATATGAAGTATGGGTATATGGGAAATTTTTTAAAACTATTTTTAGAGCATTTTGAAAGCTTGTTGAAAATTTAGATTACTGGGTCACCCTACTGACTAATTAAATTACGATATATAAGACAGGATGCATGCACATGAAAATTTGAGAACAAATGAATTAAAAGGATGATATATGAGAACTCATCCCTTAGTTTGAATTCTCTTAAAGGAGTTTAAATGCCTCTGCCTGAATACACACAGGAAACTCTGTTGCCTATTAATAATTGGAATATTTGTGACATGCAAGGGTCAGTAGGCCAAAGTATGATCTCTTCTAATAGTTTTTATGATATTAATACCCCTCCTTAAATATAAATAGAGAAAAGGGGTTATGTTCGCACTGTTTACCCTGTAGCCCTGTAGAATAATAGGTGAATGCATATTATGTCAATCACTTGATAAGACTGCAGTTCACATGAGACACACTCAGGGTTTACACTGACTCCCTGAGTCAGGTATGTTAATAACCTGTGCCAATTTTAGTTTCTCCTCTGCTCTCCATCTCTACACAAACACCAGGAGCTGATTTAATATAAACATTCTAAGTACCAAATGCATCATCATGGCCATCTGTTCTTTGTACCATTTCTCATGGTGTCTCTGACTTCAACTAATGCAAACATCATTTTAAAATTAATCATAAACAGAGTAGTGTGAATTGTTTTAAGTTAAATTAACTTCTCTGAGGATGACTAAATGGAAAACACCAATGTGGACAGATGTTTTCATTTGGGGAAATGTGTTACATCCCTTCAAACAAATCCCATAATCTACTCCCACAACTTCTGCTTACAAGTAATCGAGTAAAATATAATAATTCAATTACAATGCTTTACAAACTTATTGTTTTACCACACTGTTCTCATTCAGCTGGGTTTAACAGCCCTTTTAATGTTAAAAATATTAACAATAATAGCTTTAACTCCAAAAGGCATTACATTTCTGTCATCTACAATAAACCAAACCATAAGATGTATTTTACAATAGTCTTTACCCAAACAGCAGCATGTTAGCATAACGTAGCTAGTTCCATACAGGATACCCATGGCCTTTGCAAACCTAAGAGACAGACAAATTCTCAGAAGACATTCTAAAAGTAATTTTATCCTCTTGTCTTTCCCAGAAATGGCAGTAGCCAGAAAAAACTAATTTGGACTCACATGTCCTATAATTTATTCTGTTGGGTGTTCCTCTGTATCAAGAGGAACAAGTGAGGAAAGAAATGAATAGCTGAAGGCCTGTTTGCCCCAAAAGGATGATGTAATAGATGAAAAGATAGCCACAGGGCCATGCAAAGGCTACATGTTCCTTTAATGTAAGGAAAGGAACCAGGTTATGACACACAGCTTACTAGATACACCAAACATGAGGCAGCAGATTTCCCTGAGTCATGGCTCCGTAAAACATCTATCACCAGGATTACATTTCTGTGGGGTAAGGATCTACTAAGGCCTTCTATAAATTATATTTATATTTATTCTGGTGGATTTATACATTTTACTGCCATCAATTGTTCTTGTACCCACTAGACCCACGTTAACAGGTGATAACCCTAGCACATTTCTGAGTGTTCACAGCAGGACCTGGTCAGTTTCCTAGGAACAATTTTCCAGATAACAGGCTCAGGCTTTAGATAGGATGGGATCTAGTCTTTCACTAAGCATTATCAGATCAGTGTAGGCAATCATAAACTAGGCTTCATTTTCTCTATAGCATTTTTTTTTTTAAAGTAATGGGCAAAGGTGAGGAGGAGACTAAATTTATATCAGCTACCAACCACTGGAACTTTTTCCTTTAAATGTGTAAAACAGTCAAAAGAGGAAAGGAAATGAACTGACTATATTGTCAAAGATTAAAAACAAACTCTAAATCAATTATTTAAAAAATGTTGTTTAGGGCCGGCCGAGTGGCGCATTGATCAAGAGCTGGTTTTGGGATGCCAGCATCCCCAGTTTGGATCCCACATATGAGGGCCAGTGACACTGCCCTCTACAGCTAACAACAGCTCCACCTGGAGCTGGGCTGCTGTGAGTCCCCGGGGATGGCATAGCTGCAGCCCCTGCTGTAGTGGGCTGCCATAGGCTACAGTGAGTGGCCGGCAGCCAGCATGAGCTGCCAATAGCCGCGGTGAGCGACCATCCAGAGGCCGGCGACCAATCTGCCTCATCCGGGAAGAGTGCAATGACGATACCAACATGGGCCAGTGAAGCAACGTCCTCCGCAACTAGACTGAAGAACAAAAAGACAGCAACTTGTCTGTTCCCCTTCCGCGATTCCCCCAATGCTGTCCCCTCCCCCAATTCCCCAATAAAATCTTTAAAAAAAAAAAATGTTGTTTAGGTCAGAAACATGGTGGTATGAGGGGTTCCCCTTGAAATTACAGCAAGTTGAACAGCTATAATTCAACAAAAAGTTCCCTATGCAACACACAAACACGTCTGAGATATCTGCACATTGAAACAGCTGAAGGTGAGCAAATTCAGGTGCACAGGGGAAGAGGGAAGGGAGAAAGGCAGAGGCGGTGCCACCAATGCAGCCTGGAGTTTACTGCAGCCCAGGGGGAGGGGAGGATTGAGATTGCAGGTGCACTCTTTCTGTGGCCCTGAGCAATCCTGCCTGAGTGATCAGCATATTATACAGCTGACCCCAGTGATCAGGGCAGAAGCCTCAGGGCATGACAGAATACAGAATTGCTACAACTGTGGTTTAACATTCCTCACTGAGAGACAGAAAACAAAGCAAGGTAGCCTGGCTGCCTCTCCCAGCCGTCTCAGAACTCACTCCCCCAACACCCTTCTAGTGTTAGCAGTAGGCCCCAGGGGGAAAAAAAAAAATGTATCAATGTGGGATTAAAGAGCAGAATATGTACAGCTCTGGGAACTGGGGAGATAGTTTCCAAGTGGAAGAGTTCACTGCAGCTAATCCCAGAGACAAGGAGGAGATATAGGAATGAGGCGGCTGTGATCCGGTAGTCACCATTACTCAGAAAAGAACAAAAACACAAACAGACCCGTGGCCTCTCTCAGCCAAACCACCCCCACTTTTCATGGCTGATCCCAACAGGGGCACCCAGTGCTGCTGAGGCACACAGCTCTGCATCTGGTTCCAGGGGCATCTCTGGGATTTCAGGGGCTCAGAACCCCATTGCCCACCATGTTCTCCCACAAGGGCAGTGCCCTGAGACTGAGGTGACCTGGTCATAAAGGGGACATCCACCTCCCCAAGAAATCTTCCATCATGAGAAGCTGGAACAGGGCAAGAGAAAATAAAACACTCCAGTGCTACCTACCAGAAAACAAAACAAAGACCTCTTCTTATCAACTTGCTGCAGAATTCATTCCCATAGATGCCCAGAAAGAGAAATAATCCAGAAATTACCATGAATAACCAAAGTAACAAGGCACATGGAGGGCACCAACCAGCCACTTGGGGCCTGTGAGAGTTGTCCAAGAAAGAGTGTAATGTGGGCGGGGCTGTCTGTTCACCGAGAAATTGCCTCAGTCATTCAGTGAGTTGGATGGGGCAGGGTCCCAAGAAGTCACCATGGTGGAGCAAGCCGGTCTCCAGAGTGAGTGTAGTTCACCAGATCAATGCAGACTCAGATTTGGCCATGTGTCAGGGCAGCTCAACACAGGAAAGATGGTGCCAGCCTGCTGGCTGCACAGCATGAGGATTTAACACAGGGAAAATAGCGACTGTCCCTACAGTCCTCTCCCAGAAACCACACAATTCAGTCTCCCCCTGTCTCTGACACCTCCTAAGTCACTGTCCCTCCACCAGAGCCCAAGGTGATTGCCTGCAAGCAAATGAGTTTGTATGTGGGCCCTTCAAGAGAATGTCTGGGTTCCCACAGTCTTCTGTCCCACACAGAAAGTCGAAATCCCCACTGTTTTTCACATCCAGATGTGAGGGCTCCTCTTCCTGGCACTGGTACTCCAGTCTGGGGAACCCAGTGCGGGGCAGAAGGGGCCTTGTTCCTCCAGGGAGGATCTCCACAGCCAATATACACTTCCCGGTTCCCAACCACTACACGCAAGTGTGGGGACAGCCCGTTCTTCGTTTCCACCCCTTCTATCAGTTTCAATGTGGCTTCTTCTTTATATTCTAGTTATAGGACTTCTGTTCAGATAGACTTCAGATGGTCCTCCAGATTGACTGTTCTATAATTTAGTTGTAATTTTAATGTGGTCTCGGGAGGAGGCAAGCACAGTGTTTATCTACTCCATGACCTTGGATCCCGATTCAATTCAGTTACATTTTTTAATGAGTTCTTACAATGTACTTAATTATACTGCTAGACCCCTATTATGAGCTGAATTATGTCCCCCCAAAAAATTCATATATTGAAGTCCTAAACCCTCAATACTATACTTAGACATAGGACTTTTAAAGAGACAATTAAGGTTAAATAAGGTCATATGGAAGGGCCATATTCCAATTTGACTTGTGTCATAAAAAAAGCAGAAATTTAGACACACAAAGTAATAGGAATGGTTGCACACAACAAGAAGGCTGCCATCAACAAGCCAAGGAGAGAGTTCTCCGAAGAAACTAAACCTGCTAACTCCTTGATTTTGGACTTAATAGTCTGTAAAACTGTGAGAAAATAAATTTCTATCATATAAGCCACCCAGACTGTGGTATTTTGTTACGGCAGCCCAAGCAAACTCATATACAATCCCCATTCACTCAACAAATATGAACATGACCATGGGTTGGGTGGTACAGTTTCAGTACAGTGTTGCAAGACTGCTTCCCTTCCAGCTGCTCAGAACATCACAGGAAAACTTCCAGTTCATTTCTCAATTACTAAAAATCTATATAGAAATCAAAAAAGCTTTTTCAGCTTCCCACCAAAAATAGTTACCCTCCTTACTCTATTTTAGATTTACCTCATTTGTTTTTTATTCTTTTGAAAACTATTCAACTCATTTATCCAACTTTTCTAAACACTACTTTCTTCACCACCTATTTGGAAAGATGCTGCTTTTGTCAGCCTTTATAATGTCACCAGTTAGTGACTCATTATTCTCCCCAACTGAATTATAAAGTGGCTCATAACCTTTTTTTAATGACACACATAAAAATAAAAAGTTCACAAAAGTGAATTTGGAGACATCTATAAGGTACTTTTTGGAAAACTAATGCATTTTTTTTTTGTATTTTATGATTATAATATAAATAAAATACGAAGTTTTAGAGAAGATTTTTAAAACATTGAATATAAATGAACTATCAATATTTTTTTTTCCAAAATGCTTAATAAGAAACATGAGATTGAGGGTAGTTCAAGATGGCAGCATAGGAGGATCCTTAGTTTCTCTCCTCCCAAGGACACAACAAATATACAGCTACATATGGAACAACAGCCTCTGAAATAAGCCTGAGAACTAGCTGAACTCCTGCTCCACTCAAAGGATAAAAAGCCCATATTAATATGGGAAGGAAGGACAGAGACGTGCTCCCATTAAAGACCTTATCCCCTAGTATGGTGACTTACAATCCAGAGGCGGGGGTAAAAAAATCAATAAACATTGTTTCTCCCTGAAATGCAGGGGATTTGTACCTCCCACCAGGCACACCAACTCTTAGGTTTTACACCAGAAATAATGGCCCCTAAAACATCTGGCTTTGAAAAACAATGAGGTTTATGCTCAGGAGAATCATGGGGCTATAGGGAATTAAAATCCCACTCTTAGAAAGCTCACATGCAGACCCACTCATCCAGGGACCCAATGTAAAATACAACAATTTGAGAAGAGCATAGAACATATGTAAAAGAGATTAAGTTGCTAAGCTGGGGCATCTGCCAGAGTGGAAGAAGTCTACTGGGACTCTCTACAGGGATGTAACACTGGTGGTCCCCATTTTTACAGGCTCCTTCTCCCCTTGCTGGTGCCAGCGGTGGTAGAAGCCATTTTTGTATTCTCACTTAAACCTCCTAAGAACAGTGAGTGAGCAGCCCTACCACCCACTCACACAACTTGCAGGATCCCACCAGATCCATTGAGTGCCTGTAGCCCACACAAGAGGACACCCCTTGAACACCTAGCCCTGGTGGACAGGGGGAATTGTACTTCTGGGATATCTCCTACACAAAGCCACTCCTTCTAGACTAGGAGAGGCAGATGATTTACCTAATATATAGAAAGAAATGCAGAGAATCAGGCAAAATGGAGAGACAAAGGAAAATGAAAGATCAAGGCAAAATATCAGATAAACATTAATAAAAAAGTGGAGATAAGCAACGCACCTGATAAAGGGTTAAAAGAATATATATGAGATAACTTAAGGGATCTCCAGAACAACATCAAATGGAATCACACTCTCATTATGGGGATTCCAAAAAAAGAAGAGAGAGAGAGATCACAAAATGTATTTGAAGAAGTAATAGATGAAAACATTCCTAATTTGAGAAAGGAAGGAAACATACAGGTTAAGAAATCCCAGGGGGTTTCAAGTGATATGAGCCCAAAGAGATTTATACCATGACACATTATAATTAACACAGTAAAAGTTAAAGATAAAGAAAGAATCTTAAAAGCAACAGGAGAGAAACAACTTATTACATACAACAAAAAGCCCATAACGCTATCAGCAAATTTTCCATCAGAACTTTGAAAGCCAGAAATGAGTGGCATCACATATTAAAAGTGTTCAAAGGAAAAACTTACAAACAAGAATCTTCTACCTAGCAAGATTATCATTCAGAATTGAAGGAAAGATTAAGTTTTCCAGAAAAGTAAAAGCTATGGGAGTGCATCATCACAAAACTGGCCAAACAAAAAATGTTAAAGGGATATCTCTAAACAGCAAAGAAATGTCACTACTTCACAAGAAAACATGCAAAAGTAATAAAAAACAAACAAACAAACAAAAAACTCACTGGAAATTGTAAATACACAGTAAAGGTGATGGATCAATAACTTATAATGTAAGTATGAAGTCTAAAGACAAAAATCGTAAAATTAATAACTAAAAACTACAATAATTAGTTGAATAATACATAACATAAAAAGATGAAAATGTGACATCAAAAATATAAAGTGGGGATGTAAAATTTGGAATATGTTAAATTTAAGTTACTATCAACTTAAACCATTATATTCATAAGAAGTTATACATGAACTTCATGATAACGACAAAGCAAACACTTATAGTAAATACACAAAATAAAATTAAAAAGAAATCTAAATATAACCTAAAAAGCCATAAAACTGAGGGAAGAGAGAAAAAGAAGAAGAAAGGAACAGAGAGGAACTATAAAAACACCCAGAAAACACTTAACAAATGGCAATAAGTACAAGCCTATCAATAATTATTTTAAACGTAAATGGACTAAACTTTCCAATCAAAAGACACAGAATAGGACCGACCAGGTGGGTTGGTTAAGAGTTGGCTTGGGATGCCAGCGGCCCTGGTTCGGATCCCACATATGAGGGCCAGTGACACTGCCCTCTACAGCTAACAACAGCTCCACCTGGAGCTGGGCTGTGAGCCCCGGCGATGGTATAGGCTGCAGCCCCTGCTTCAGTGGGCTACCATAGGCTACAGTGAGTGGCCGGCAGCCAGCGTGAGCTGCCAATAGCCGCGGTGAGTGATCATCCAGAGGCCAGCGCCCGATCTGCCTCATTCGGGAAGAGCGCAATGACGATACCAACATGGGCCAGTGAGGCGGTGTCCTCCACAACTAGACGGAAGAACAACGGGACAGCAACTTGTCTGTTCCCCTTCCCCGATTCCCCAATGCTGTTCCCCTCCCCCAATTCCCCAATACAATCTTTAAAAAAAAAAAAAGACACAGAATGGCTTAATAGATTAAAAAAAGAAAGAAAAAAAGACCTGCCTATATGCTGCCTACAAGACACTCACTTCAGAAGTAAGGACATACATAGAAGGAATGGAGAAAGATATTCCATGCAAATGGGAACACAAAGAAACCTAATGTAGCTCTACTCATAACATACAAAACAAAGACTGTAATAACAAAAAACAAATAAAGGTATTACACAATGATAAGAGGGTCAATCCAGTAAGAAGACATAGCACTTATAAATACTGGGTTGTCAGAAAAGTCATGACGCATTTTTACAATGAAAAACACAGAAAAAATTCATCATGACTTTTCCAACAACCCAATATATATGTAGCCAACATAGGTGTAACAAGACATATAAAGAAAATATTAAATGATATAAAGGGGTTGAAAACTTTACAATAATAGTAGATGACTTTAATAACCCACTTACATCAATGGATTAATCATGGAGACAAAATACGGAAACATTGGCTTTAAATGACACATTAGACTAGATGGACTTAATAAATATATATAACACATTTCATGCAAAAGTAACAGAATACACATTCTCCTCAAGTGCCATGGAACATTCTCTAGGATATATCATGCTAGGACACAGAACAAATAATAAATTCAAAAAAACTGAAATCTTATCAAGCATTTTATCTGACCAAAATAGTATGAAACTAGAAATTAATAACAAGAAAAAACTGGAAAAAAAACACAAAAATGTGGAGATGAGATATGCTACTGAACAATCAATTGGTAGTTGCGTAAATCAAAGAAAAATAATTTTTAAAATTCTTAGGGAGAAAAAGAAAACCTAGATACAAATTAAGACAGAAATATGGCTCACCAAAATCTTTGGGATGTGGCAGAAGTTGTTCTAACAGGAAATTATATAGTACTACAGGCCTACTTCAAGCCACAAAAATAATCTCAAATAAACAAGGTAACAACACTTAGAGGAGCTAGAAAAAGAAGGACAAACAAAGCCTAAAGTAGTAAAAGAAATAATAAGGTTCAGAGAGGAATAAACAAAACAGAGACTAAGAAGACAATAAAAAAAGATCAGTGAAACCAAGAGCTGGCTCTTTGAAAAGCTAAAATAAATAAATAAATAAATAAATAAATAAATAAATAAATAAATAAATAAATGAAAACGTTTACCTAGACTAAACAAAAAGAAAAAAAGGGAGAGAGCTCTAATAAACAGAATCAGGTATGAAAGAGAAGTTAAAATTTACCACATAAATGCAAAGGATCATAAGAGCCCATTACGTACAATTATAAGCCAACAAATTAGACAACCTAAAAGAAATAAATACCAAGCAACATCCAATCTTCCAAGATCAAATCATGAAGAAATAGAAAATATCAATAGACTGATAACTAAGAGAAATTGACTCAATAATTAAAAACTGCCAAAAACACAAAAACCTAGGATCAGAAGGCATCACTGGTGAATTCTAACAAAAATTCAAAGAAAATTTAGGACCTGACCTTCTCAAACTTTTCCAAAAAACTGAATGAGGACATTACAATAAAAGAAAATTACAGGCCAATAGCACTGATGAACATAAATGCTCAACAAAATATTAGCAAACTGAATTCAACAATACATTAAAAGTTGTGATGAAAACCACTGATATGCATGCATCTGTTGGCATTACTATAGGAATATATTGTTAGGTATTTCTGTGGAAATTTGCCCATTAATATTTTAAAAGTATGGATCATAATGAATTCGTTTAGAACACTTTGTGTACTCTGTTGCTTTATGTCTCATTTTTAATTGAACATTAAGGGAATGCAGTATGTTAATTGTAACTCTGCCAATATCTTTATCATAGAGGCCTGTTGCCATGTCTGTCCTTGATGAAAATTTTGTCACCAAGAAAGACAGGATTACATTTTACTTTCTTCCAGGTTGAGTTGGTATAGTGTATCATTGGCTATCAAAATATTCATATAGCTTTGGGATTTTGAAATGGTAAATATTCATGATGTGTGAAAATGATACATAACTATACAATCTTAACTGCATAAAAAAGGAAGCTTAGTTGTGTAGATACACACAGGACCCAGAAAGACATGCCAAACTAAATTGTTTGTGATTATGATTTTGTTCTTGTGGTTTCAGTTTCCTATTATATGCACATGTTAACTTTTTTTTTGAGGGCAGTGTCACTGGCCCTCACATGTGGGACCCGAACTGGGGCCGCTGGCTTCCCAAGCCAGTGCTTAACCACCGCGCCACTTGGGAGGCAAACTTTTAAAAAATAAATGTTATTTTAAAAACCTAAAAAAATACATTAAAAGGATTCTGCACCATGATCAAATGGGATTTATTCTAGGGATGCAAAGATGGTCTTACATTGGGCCGGCCGAGTGGCGTAGTGGTTAAGCGCTGGCTTGGGAAGCCAAAGGCCCCAGTTCGGTCCCACAAATGAGGGCCAGCAAAGATGGTCCTACATCTACAAATCAATGTGATATACCACATTAACAAAATGAAAGATAAAAATCATGATCATCTCAATAGACACAGAAAAAGCATTTGACAATATGCAAATCCATTTATGATAAAAACATTCAACAAAGGGATTATAGTGAGAACATACTTCAACATAATATAGGCCATATATGATGAACGCATGGTTAACATCATACTCAACAGAAAAAAGCTGAAAGATTTTTTTCCTCTAAGGTCAGGAACAACACAAGAATGCCAACTGTTGACATTGTTTTTAAACATACTATTGGAAGTCCTAGCCACAGCAAATAGGCAAGAAAAAGTAACTAAAGGTATCTGAACCAGAAAGGAAGAAGTAGAACCCTCATTATACGCAGGTGACATGACATGATACTATATATAGAAACACCCACCACCACCAAAAAAAAAAAAAAAACACAAAAAAAACTGTTAGAACTAATAAATAAATTCAATAAAGTAGGATACAAAACCAATGCACAGGAATCTATAGCATTTCTATGTAATAATAACAAACTATCAGAAAGAGAAATTAATAAAACAACCCCATTCACAATTGCATCAAAAAGAATAAAATACCAAAGAATAAATTTAACCAAGATGGTAAAAGACCTGTACACTAAAAACTATACGATACCAATGAAAGAAATTGAAGAAGACACAAATAAATAAAAAGATATTCCCTGCTCATGGATAGGAAGAATTAAGCAGTGTTATAATGCCCATACTACCGAAAGCAATCAACAGATTCAATGCAATTACCAAAATTCCAACAGCATTTTTCATAGAACTAGAACAAATAATACTAAAATTTGTATGCAGTCACAAAAGATCCCAAATAAACAAAGCAACCTAGAGACAAAGATGGAAGTATTATGCTCCCTTATTTCAAAATATACTACAAAGCTAGAGTAATCAAAGTAGTATGGTATTGGCATAAAAACAGACACAAAAATCAGTGGAATAGAATTGAGAGTCAAGAATTAAACCCACACATATATGGACAATTTACAACAAAGAAGCCAAGAACATCCAATGTAGAAAGAACAGTGTCTTCAAAAAATAGTGTTAGAAAAACTGGACTTCCAAATACAAAAGAATGAACTAGAACACTATCTTACACCATACACAAAAATAAACTCAAAATGGATTAAAGAGTTGAACATAAGAGCTGAAACCATAAAATTACTAGGAGGTAAGTTCCTTGACATCAATCGAAGTGATTTTTTTTTTAATATCACTCCAAAGGCAAGGAAAATAAAAACAAAATAAACAAATGGCAGTGCATCAAACTAAAAAGTTTCTGCATAGTGAAGGAAACCATTAACAAAACAAAAAAGCAACCTACTGAATGGGAGAAGGTATTTGCAAATCATACATCTGATATGGGGTTAATATCCGAAATATATAAAGAACTCACAGAAGTCAACAACATGAAAACAAACAACCTGATTAAAAAATAGGCAGAAGTGCTGAATACATATTTTTCCAAAGAAGACACAGAGATGGCCAACATTATACTTACAATATACCTGATTATACTTAAACAGGCACATGACAAGATGTTCAACATCATTAATTATCAGGGAAATGCAAAGCAAAAACACAATTTGAGTTATCACCTCACACTTGTTAGAATGGCTATTACCAAAAAGATAAGAAATAAGTGTTGGAGGAAATGT
This sequence comes from Aselliscus stoliczkanus, assembly GCA_033961575.1. Lineage (NCBI taxonomy): Eukaryota > Metazoa > Chordata > Mammalia > Chiroptera > Hipposideridae > Aselliscus > Aselliscus stoliczkanus. Next base: position 90,906,966 of record CM066734.1, on the reverse strand, counting down.
GAAGGAAAGGGAACCATGGTGGGAATGTGAACTTGTGTAATGACTATGGAAGTCAGTATGGAGAATCCTCAAAAAATTAAAAATAGAATTTCCACATGAACCAGCTATCCCACTTCTGGCTATTTATCCCAGTACACAAAAACACTAATTCAAAAAGATTTTAAGTATCCCTATATTCATTGTATCATTTACATTAGCCAAGATATGGAAACAGCCTAAGTGTCCATCAATAGATGAATAAAGATGTGGTACACACACATAAACACACACACACACACACAAAATGGAATACTGCTAAGCCAGTAAATACTAGTAAATAGCATCTCAAAGGTAAACTCAACCAACCATACTAGTTTTTAATACCTTCAATAAACTGCTTATTGTATTAATAGAATGATGATTAAAGTTTGTGATCAGATGAGTAACAGAGGACCTAGACATTCTTAAATGCCATGAGTAACACTGAATCACCAGTCAACAATACAGCTTCTTGGATTTTTTTAACACTTTCACCAGCAGACACAACTCAGCTGCTGACATGTACCACAGAGTGACATAAAAGACATACTGAAAGTGAAGAGATCACCAGATGAAAAAACACTCTATTTGACTGGGAAGAAATAAAATCTGCAAGACTGCCACAAAGTGGGGCAAGCAAAGCAGAGAGAATAGGATGACTAAAACTACAATATATACAGCAGGTATATAGATTCACCCTACAGAATACCTAAAATATGAGGGTTGAGTGAGAGCAGGTGAAGCTACAGAGATCAATAAACATTAGATCATGAAGAGCCTTGTCTGCTATGTTAAGGAGCTAGAACTCACCAAATAAGCCAGTGGTATAACTGAATTAGAGGACTATCCTGGTATAATTTGCACTCCAAAATGATTAAACTAGTATGAATGGAAATTGCCAATATTGAGTCATTTATGTCAAGAGAACTAAAATGGAGCCGGGAGGCCATGAAGAAGTTTGCCTCATGCTTGTCCCACTTAAGAACTTTTGAAGTTTTGTAACAGCCTTAGTATACAATATTAGCTTTTCTAAACAGTTAGAGAATTATAAAATAAAAAATAATTCCACTTAAAATAAAAACTGAAAAGAAAAAAGACCTAAGTATAAACACCAAAACTAAAAAGGCACATTATTATATTTTAAATATCTATTTAGGAACATAGAAGAATATTTAAATAAATAAACCAACAAACCACATTCTTGAATGGGATGACTCAATATAATACACTTGCCAAATCTGTCATCTATCACGTGCAATACAAATTTAAAAACCTAGAAGATGTTGAAATTGAACATACGGATTATATACTTCAATTGGTAAAACAGGGGCGAAAGTAAACATTTCTAAAAAGAGAAGTCATAATAATTAAAATAGCTTGCCAATGGATTTTTAAAAACCAAATAGATAAACATATGAATGGAACAAGACAGTAAAAAAATAAATAAATAGAAACCTAATTTTGATTAAGGATTTATTTTAGGACAAAGGTAACATTTCAAACCAGTGGAGAAAGAAAAAGATTGTTCAATAAATTACATTAGAAAAACTGATAACTTTTTGGAAAATTCTCTACCTTAACACTTATGAATGGATGGAGCATATAACACACATGCATACACACTCACACACACACATTGACCCACAAATTTGCAGAGGAAAAACTAATTGAATCCATATTATAAGCTTTGGGATGACCTTTGGAAACCGGACATAAAACAGATAAGCAACAGTAGCCTTCCTGCTATTCCTCAAGCACAGGTCACCCACTCCAGGCTCAAGGTCTTACATTTCTCCTTGGCTTTTTCCTAGACCTCTCCCATCCATCTTGCCCAAAATAACTTCAAGGTTTTCTCACTCCCTTCAGATTTTTATTCAAAGGTTACCTTCTTAGTAAGTCTTTGTTCTCAAAACATGATGCACCCTAATCTCCTTATTCCCCTATTCTTTTTCCCTACATTAATTTTCTCCTTAGCACTTGCCACCGTATAACATATATTATTTTATTTATTTATCTATTTATTATCTAACTTCCCCAAGTAGCCAGCAAGCTTCATGAAAGCAAGGGTTCTTTTTCTGTATTTTTTACTTATCAGCACCTACAAGACTATCTGGAGCATACTGCTCAAAACATACTTGATGAATAAAGGAAACAATGAATAAAAAGTCAAAAGAGGGCCGGACGAGTGGCGCGGTGGTCAGCGCTGGCTTGGGAGGCCAGCGGCCCTGGTTGGGGTCCCACATATGTGGGCCAGTGACACTGCCCTCAAAAAAATAAATAAATAAATAAATATTTTTAAAAAAAAGTCAAAAGAGTAAGAAGAAAGCTTATAGAAAAATACGTCATTAAAATTAGAACAAGAAAAATGGCAATAGTGCTGTAATCTGTAAGAGACCAAGTTAGACAACTACACAAAAGTGGCCAGTAGAATAAAAATTAGAATGTCGCTAACGACGTTTTGGCAAGAGCAGTTTGGGAAACAATTGGGGTCTCTCATTTCTACATGTGTTGCTAGCAGAGATACTGACTGTCCTTTATCCCAGAATATCTTTTTCAAGTATATCTGTACAGTGAAGAGCCTTGGAAGATGTAGTATTTAACTCTGGAGTGCGAGGCAGGTTTGCTTACAACTTTGGAAGGCAGAGACAGTGTCTCTCCTTGAGCATGCTTACTGCCCATTATTTTTTTTTTTTAAAGAAGAAAACTGGGCTCTGTGCTCAGGATTCTTCTCCTGTAATGCAACCCACTGAGTGTGCAGATACCAACTTGCCCTCTTTGTGTTCCTGTAAAATTGGGACTTGGAGAACAGGGGCAAAAAATGCAGATACTCTGGTTGCTCTGAATGCTGTGAATATTAAACTGTCCTTCATCTCTGACCCAGGAGTTTTGGTATCCTGCCAGCATCCATAAAACTACAGCAGGTGAACTTATTAGTGTGAAAGTAGGGTAAAAACCCCAGAATTCTTATAGTTAAAACGATGCCAAAATGACAGGATTTTGTATAGATATCATTACTAATGTTTGTACACTAGCATTAGTAATGATAGTCATTTATTTCCACTCAGTACTAAATTACACCTTAGAAACATCACTCAACTTTTCTTTCATCTAAATGCATAACATTTATGTAGCACTGTATAGTGCAATCATTTATCTGGCTATCATAACTCTTAGCTACCAGCAATACACACGGTGCCAAAAAATGTACACACATTTTAAGAAAGGAAAATAATGTATTAAAATTAAAATTAAAATTACTTTGAACACTGCTTGTAATTGCAGAATTACTTTGAACACCGCTTGTAATGTGACTTGTATTCATCTTTTGTTACCGGTATCTTTTGAGTATTACAATGTTAATATAGTTTTTTCCTTTCTTAAAATGTGTATACACTTTTTGGCACCCTCTGTTTACACCCTCTGGCTAGGCATATGGTCCTAGAAGAAGAAAGAGATATGCAAAGCAGAATTTACCAGATTACCTCAAGTATAAAACATAGCTGTTTCAACCAACTCGTAAAACTACCAACAAAAAAACAAATGCTTATTTTTATGCCAGTGAGATTTTTATACTGTTTTTTTTATGTCATAGTAGCTCACTGATACAAAACCCAAAATATCAACACTCTCAATATGAGAGAAGATAACTTCTCCCTTGTGCAATGTTCTTGAGGCAGGCAATACAGGGCTGGCATAGTGGTTCTGCCACACAAAGTTACCCAAGCACAAAAGCTCCTTCCATCTTGTTGTTCTGACCTCCCCAAAAATCAGCCTCATCATTCCAAGATAGCTCACTATCTTACCCATGTTCCAAAAAATGGGATAGAGAAAGGGTGACAGAAATGCAACACACTTTCCTTTTAAAAACATCCTAGATTTTGCACATCCTAGATTTTGTACCTGCCAAGTCTCCTTACATTCCATTGGCCAGATATTAGTCATGTGGCCAACTGCAAAGAAGGTAAGAAAAGTTACTTTTGAGCAGTCCTGCACATAGCTAAAACTCAGAAGCTATATCTCTGTTAAGAAAAGAACAAAAATTCCATTATAACTAGTAGCATCATTTGCCCTCGTCTATTCATGTGGCAATCCAAATATTCATTACAACCTTTCTCCTTCACATAGAATATATTGATCACTTCCACAAGGGAGAAAATTCCAAAATCCCATTGGTTACTGTACCCAGTTAAAAATCTCTCCTTTCTGGGTGATGCAGAACCCTTTCCACTAAGCACGGATGGGGAACCTCATGCTTTGGTACCCTATAAACTAAAACATAAGTTTATCTGTTCCAAATACACTCAATACTCCAAGCTTCTGAAGAAAGTAGATATGGCAAACTATTATAAATTGCCCCTACCCAGCAACAGAGGATTGGTACACACAGCAGTCACTGGGTCATAGCGATCATCAAATCTGACTAGATAGGAATTACAAATATTCGCTCATCCAAAAATAAGGACAGTCCCTTGGCTAATCTCATCTGACAGCCCCGATTCTGCTTTCTGGGAAGAAACGTAAATTTTCTTCCAAAGCCCTTAGCAAAGTGGTTCTCTATCTTTTGTCCTCCTCTGACGAGAATCAAGTAAGTATTACAAAGACTGCTCTTAGAGACTGCAGCGTCTTTGCTGGTCCAGATTTGGCAGCCCAGGGGTCTCCCAAGGGGTTAAACAATTACAGTCTTTTGCAAGCTGTGCTTGTTGTTCTTTACCCATACAATTCTCTTAAAACCTTAGCAAGCTTCCAGGCAATTTGTTTTGGATTAGTTCCATATGTAAGTGACTATAGCCAAAGATCTAATCTATTGTAGATGTAGTCTCTAAACCTGAATGGAAATGCTTGTCTTTTCCTTATTACACTGTGTGCTTTGCTTACCCTCCCCCTGCCTCGATGGAAGCTACTAGCATCCAGGCCATCTGAATCATTGTGTTTGGGTGGAAAATCAATACTCTTCAATTGATTTTGCCTCTGGTCTGGATCCTAAATCTGGCAGGGCATTGAGTTTATCTCCCACTAAGGCAGTGGTTTTGAACCTACCAATTATAATTGCTTTGGTTTGGAATAAAGAAGGAGTTGACTTTTTCAGCCTCTAAAGGCCTCATATTATAGGACCATCAGTGAAATTATTTTGCTAACTTGCCAAAAAGAGACTTTCTTAACAGAACTGTATTCCTTTATACCCTGCTTGCAGACGGGCTAACTCTAGTATGAGTTCATCTCTGTTATAGGGTTTTGCTGGAAGAGCATGAAACAGCCAACACACCTCAAGATTTTGCAGCTTTCCTATGATTCCCCCAAATGTTGTTTATGGCCTCAGTTACCATGTGGTCTACCTTCTAAAATATTGCAAGCGAATTATATCAATGCTTTGCTTATAGCATATCAGGGATCAATTAGCTTTTATCTTCCAATATCTGTGTCTGCCTCCTGCTTCCTGCTAAACATATTATGCCACATTTATGCATCCCACATCTGGTTTTAAATTCTGTTTTAGTAAGGGTGTAGCTTTGGAATGTGTAACAGAGATTCAAATACAGCACATAAAAAAATTAGAGGTTTAGTCATTTCACATTACAGTCTGGAGGTGGTAGTCCAAGGCTCTTATGGGGGGGCATCCAGGCTCTTTCTATCATGCAACTCTGTCATCTCTAAGATATTGCTGTTATCCACGTGGTGCAAAATAATTTATTACCACAAAGATTTTTCAAAGCACCAGGATGGGAAAAAGGTGGCAGAGGGGCAAGCTTCCTCCCTTTAAGAAATGTCTGCAAGCTGCACACATCACCTCCAAGGGAACTTGGGAAATGTAATTTTTACTCTGTAGCTATTTGTCCTGCTACAAAACAAGGGTCCTTTCATTATAGGAAAAGGGGCACGTGGATATCAGTGAACCAAAAATAGTCCTGCTTCAACCTTAGGACAAGCGACATTATTTATTTGGTTCTAACATATTGGGGTATTGTGAACCAATATTTACTCATATAACAATAAAAACTAAGTTGACTAGAACCACAGCTGCTGGTCTAATAATCCTTATAGAATATTTTACAAGGTATAACATCCAAAATATAACTTTTGGTATAAATAGATGTAAATTTACAGTTTACTTTTACATAATAAGCATTTGATAAATAGCTGTTGAATGAAACAGTGAATGAACTGACCAATTAACAAATATTTATTGAGCACTTTCTATGAGGCCATAATTGTGTTAGACATCAAAGAGATTAAAAACAAAAAACATGACAAACGTTTCCATAATGGAAGAAGTTGGCGGCATTTTACTTGATGATACTGGTGACACAAAGTGTTAAATACATCTAATAAAGATATAAAATAATAACACATAAATAATTAATATGATAATAACAAATAATTACAATCAAGAAATTTTCAACAGGACTGGCCGAGTGACACGTTGGTTAAGAGTTGGCTTGGGAGCACCAGCTCTGAGCAGCAGGGCTCCAGTTCAGATCCCACATGAGGGCCAGTGACCCTGCACCCTCTATAGCTAAAATGGTGAACAACAGCTTGACCTGGAGAAGGGCTGCTGTGAGTCGCCGGCGAAGGAGTTAGCTGCAGTGGGGCTGCAGTGGGCTGCCATAGGCTACAGTGAGTGATCGGCAGCCAGCGTGAGCAGCCAGCAGCAGGCATGAGCTGCTGTGAGCCGCTGTGAGTGGCCGTCCAATAGCTGGCAAGTGACTGCCTCACCCAGGAAGAGCGCAATGATAATACCAACATAGGCCAGTGAGGCGACGGCCTCCACAACTAGATTGAAGAACAAAAGGACAGCAATTTGTCTGTTCCCCTTCCCTGATTCCCCAATAAAATCTTTTTTTTAAAAAAAAAAAAAAGAAATTTTCAACAAAATTTCCAGTGAGTGCACACAAAATACTTCTAAATTTTAAAAAAGTGTTCTTACATAATGCAATATATAGATGATGCATTATAGAATTGTATACTTGAAACCTATGCAGTTTTGCTGACCACTGTGAGCCAATAAATTTTAATTAAAAAAACGTGTTCTTAAAATAATTTTATAATTTCAAATAAAATACAGAAATTAGATATTCTCTTCTTAATTTGTTCTGAATGAGAAAGTAACTCCAAGGGCAAATGAATTCATTGTTATTTATTTATGTAATTTTTATATAATACCAAATTGGTAACCAAATACTACATACATAAGATTTTAGAAAAAGGAATTAAACATTTGGCATGAAAATATGGCATATAATTATTTGCTTACAATTGGAATGTTTTTCAAGTCAATGATAAATAAGTGAACTATTTGTTTACAACCATCAAAGTCCTTTGTGCTTTTACATGAAGAATAAAAGAATTCATTTACAGTTTTGAGAAACTGAGGAAAGCAAATTTAAAGCAGTACTTTTTTAAAGGTAAAGTATTTTCGTTTTTCCACCAATGTTTCTCTCTTCTATCTTTCCATTTTTAGAAGCAAAATTGAGCTATTACCACAGATCATTTTTAGGAATACATAGCTACAGATATTGGCATATATTATTTAGAAGGCGGTCTGCACATTAATGGAAATGACTTACCTACACACATATAGAAAATGCTTAGTTTTAATTATCAGGTATACGATACATCCATATTGTTTCCACAAAGTACACCATACGAGAAATTACACACCTTTAGCCTTTTGTTAACTCTTTTTTTCTCTATAGCTTTGCATATTTTGGAACTAACATTGAACAAAATTAAGGACAATGGATGCACGAAAACAACTGCTCAATATCTGCCATGCCACCAAGAAGAGATATTTTTTACAGTCCCCTTGATGAGAGTAAATTTTTGTTATTTTAAGAGTGGACAAAGTCATTTAGCATTCTATTGGGCATATAAAATAAGTAATGGAGGTGATAAATACTTTTATATTAAAAATAAATATTGAAGAAAATATTCTGGGAAAGATGGAAAGCTAAGCAAAGTTATTCCCCTCCATCCAATTACAGATTCCCATTAACATGAATAAAAATATTTTTAAAAAAATAGGGCATACATTGTATAAGAACTGGAAACTTTATGCCCAAAACTACAGATTTTCATTTAGAGACAGCATGGATGACAGAAAGAACAAAGTACTGATTCAAATATTTTATCATCATAAAGTTTCTATTTTTATTTGCTTTTAGATTTTTTTCTATCTCCATTCAGATTTTCCTTCCATTATTGAACAAATATTTACTGTGTTCTTTGGTGAAACAGGCCCTGTTCTCAGCCTTGATATTCAGAAAATGTTCCTACCCTCATGATCTTCCATGAAGAATAATAACTGAATCTGTGAATGTAGTACATATAGTATCATGGGAAGTAAAGGAGGCCCATCCAGAGCCCCACTGGAAAGCAGCAACTGAGACACTCACTGCAGGAAAAAGCCACTCCAAAAACAGAAAAACTTTTATAGCTGCATATCAATGGCATTCAATGGTTACTGAGCTGCCACCAAAAAGAATTCAAATTGTAGGTCGATGGGCAGTGACCCTTGAGATAAAGAGGTTTCTCAGTGATGTCCAGGCAGACAATACTTGAGGAAGACTAGACACATATTTTCCATATAACCATGTATGTGACTGCTGATCTAAATAGAGAGCTAGAAATAGAAAATTGGCCCTAAAGCTGTAGCTTCCCAAAGCCTGTTAAGAAAACTGGAGGAGGGTGGGGAAGCAGATAAAAAGGAAGGGGAAAAGGGAGGGAAACCCTGCAAAGCTGTGGTTTTTCTGCTGCTGGAGCCTTACATTCCTTTGAGGACATACTGCATGTCAGGTACCATTCCAGATACTGGACAAAACAGATGAAAAATCCTGCCCATGGAACTCACATTCTAGTGGGAGAGGAGCTAGCAATCAGTGGAAAGTAGGTAAAATATATAGTATGTTAGACAAGGATAAATGCAATAAAGAAAACCTTATCAAGGAACATAAAGGAGAAACAGCTATTGCAGGGGAAAGGGGTTAATGTTTAAATGGATGCGTCACCGAAGGTCCCACTGAAGTGAATTTGGGAACAAACCTGAAGGATGTGAGGGAATGATCCATGAGAATATCTGAGGAGATTTCCAGCAGAAGACTGAGACTGGGCCATATCTGGAGTATTGCAAGAACAGCAAGGAGGCTAAAATGGCGTAGTTGGGAAACAAAGGTTATCAGTCGTGGTAGGCATTTTGGCCATAAGGGTGTGGCTATTAACATGGTGACAGAAAAAGCAAAGATGACTCTTTGAGATATTGAGACCTTCTACAACACTTCCATTAAGGAGATGCCTCTCAATGTTGCTGACCTCATCTGAGAGGTGCTGGCCTGCCACCTTGCCCCAGCCAGGGTTCAGTCCTTGGGCTGAGGAGAAGCAGGAGGGAGGATGGAAGGGAGACATGGAATGGACATCTTAACATTTTTTTTCTTTAAATAAACGTCACTTTTTGAGGCAAAAAGGGAACCATGAACATTTTAGATACCCTTTTCTTTAGGGTAGGCTCTTGCCCCAGGTGCCATCTCTTCTCCCAAAAACACTAATACATTTCCCTAATCAACCTCCAAACCCAAGAGGCTCTCCCCACCCCCCAGGCAAATTCCTCTGAAAATGATTCAAAGGGGCTATAATGTCACTCAACCTCATTTGCTGGGCCAAACAGGGAGGGAGGTGGCCCAGATGGAGGGAGCAGGGGAGAAAAAAAATGGCAACGATTTTTACATTGTTTTGTATAATATTTACTGATTCAGAAAACAAACACAAAATTCTAAATAAAATGATTTGGAAACTGAAGGATAAAAAGACAACGAATTAAAGCTGTATTGGGAGAGAAGGGGAAGTGAATGATAACACTTAGATTTGGGGCTGAGGTTATCATTTACTGAAATGGAAAAGCCTAAGGGATACGTTGATTGAGGAGGGACAATCAAGAGTTTATTTGTAGACTGGCCGAGTGGCGCGGTGGTTAAGCGCTTGCCTGGGAAGCCAGCGGCCCTGGTTCGGTCCCACATATAAGGGCCAGTGACACTGCCCTCAAAAAAAAAAAAAAAAAAAAGTTTATGTGTATTACACATTTAAAGATAAATGGAATAAAGAATTCAATAATGAATCTGGACATCAAGGAAGTGGTCTGAGTTGGAAACTAATGAGTAGAGACTGTATTTAAAGCCATACTAATAAAAAAAATCATCAGGGATACAAAGAAAACAAGCAGAAGTTCAAGGAGAGCCCTGGAGCACTTCAATATTAAGAAGCTGAGAAGATGAGGAGGAACCAGAAAAAGAAAAAAAAAATGGAGAATGAACAGCCAAAGAAGAAAACCTGGGAAAATCCCAAAGCTAAGTGAAGAAAGTGTTACAAAATGGAGGAAAATATCGGCTGTGTGGAATGTTGCTGGAAGTCAAATAAGATGAGGACTGAGAATTGATCATTGGATTTGTTTGTTTTGTTTATTGTCTTTTCTTCTGCTCTAAGATAAACACCATTTGGTGTTTCCTATTTTTTGTCTATCTTATTCATTAATGATTCTAAGAGACAACAATGTCTGACACATAAATCATGTTCAATACATTTATATTAGTAAATAAATCTCAGTTATGAATATAAATATAAAAATCTAAAATTAAATAAAATGGAAAATATTTTATGATGGTAAACTATAATACATTATGAAATGAAAAAATATAGAACTTTGTTATAAAGCTTCAGGTTCTAGATGGTAACAATTTAAATGCAAAATGCAGAGGTTTTCAGTAGAGACAGTGGAATAAGTAAAGGCTGTGCTTGCCTCCTCCCACAACCACATCAATTACAACTAAACTACAGAACTACTATCATTGAGAATCACCTCAAGTCTATATTTATTTTTTATTATTATTTTTTTATTATTAATAGTTACAGATGTACAAAACTATGCAATAGTTATCTTTTTCACCTCAAGTCTAGCTGAAAAAACGTCCTACAGCTAAGGATATACAGAAACCATTTTGAGACTGGTAGAAGAGGTGGAGATAAGAAAAAAGCAGCTAAAATTTGGGAGGGATATCTTGGTTGCAGAGGTACCTCTGGAAAAGGTCCTAACCCCACACTAGGCTCCCCAGCCCCAGGTTTCCTGTGCCAGGGAGAGAAGTTCCATTACTTCTGGGTGTGAAAACCAGCAGAGATTGTGGCTGAGTGAGACATGGGTGTCCTTTTAAAGGATCTACACACAGACTTACAGGTGGACTCACTAGTTCTGAGATCCAGCACTGGGACAGCAGCTCAAAAGGCACAAGGGACATGGGTAGGAACTGAATTGTCTGACTTCAGACTGAGGGCTGGAGGGGCAGCTTTCTCCCAGATAAAAGAACTAGAAGAAGCCATTTTTCCTTTGTGAAGCCCTCCCACTACCCAAGCGGGCATCATACCTGAGTCTTCATCAATCCAGCTAACACTGATAGCCCTACCTTGGTGATTTCCTGACACCCTGCCCCACCTAACATGAAAGCCCACTCAAGCCTCTTCCATTGGTTTTTCCATACAAATGGCATGTCTTGGCTCATGCTGAAGACTCTCCTAAAATCTCTCAAAGGTTCATAAACCCCAAAAAAACAGCACCAAGCCTTGGTGGGCCCTGTACCACTTGCTATGCAGCCCCAAGGCTCAGAATGCAGCTTAGCCTTTTTCAGTCAACTCCAAGCCCAGCACAAGTGGCAAAAGTCTGTAGATCACTTTGTACCTCATACCAAGTGGCCCTGGAAGCATCTGAACTTTGCCTACACCCTAGAACCCCTCATAGAGGTGTCAGAACAAACACACCTGGTAGCCAGCTTCACACCACCCAAGAGGACCATCCAATCACATCCACAAACAACACATCCAAATGGCAGATTTGGCAGGCACCAGAGCCCTGCTAAAGTGAATCCAGCCCCTGCACAACATCTCCTCCACTGTAGTCACAGCCATTCCTCACACTGATCATCCTGAGGGTCAGTCCCTCCCACTCACAAGCCAACTGCAATCAAGACGCAATTACAACAAGTAGGCACTCAACCCACACAAGGACACACTTGGAGCACTCATATCAGGTGATCAGAGAGATTGCACCACTGGGCCCCTCAAAAATACCTACTACATAAGACCACCCTACTAAGACGAGGAGACATAGTAGCTCTACCTAATATATAGAAACAAATACATGGAGAACAGATAAAGAGCTTACCAGACAAGAAAAAAACTAAAGTATTTCATCACCACCAAACCAGTATTACAAGAAATGTTAAAGGGATTTCTTTAAAAAGATGATAAAGAAAAATAAAGATAAAAAATATGAATAAAGTGGCAATAGCTACATATCTATCAATGAGGGGGGTGGGGATGAGGGAGAAGGGAAAGGGATTAGACAGTATGAATAGGTAACTACAATATTGCCATAGGGTTATGAAAGACAGTTCTGGGAGTATAATTAATAATGTTGTAAATATTTTATGGGGTTTCAGGTGGTCACATGTCTTGTTAGGGAGACCACTTCATGGATGGAATAGAGGCTTGATCACTACACTGTACACCTGAAGCTGATGCTGTATAATATTGTATGCCAACTGTAATTGAATATATATATAGTCACTGGATGTAGAGTATAGTGTGGAGTGGAGTCAAGGGAATTGTAATAGATATGTATGATATAGGGGGGATGGAGTGGGACAGCAAATTGGAGGAGGGGGATTGTCACTTTGAGGGGTAAAAAGTATAACTGTTGCACTATGTTGTACACCTGAAATTAATTTTTTTAAATGTTTATTTCACAATAAAAGAGGTTTTTTTAAAAAAAAATTACTTTAAGTATAAATAGATTAAATGCTCCAATCAAAATACATCAAATGGCTGAGTGGGTAAGAAAACAAAACCCTTACATAGGTGCCTGCAAGAGACTCACTTCAGATTGAAACACACAAAGGCAAATACAGGCTGAAAGTAAAGGGATGGTCAAAGATATTGCATGAAAATGGAAATGGAAAGGGTAGTAATACTTATATCAGACAAAATATACTTTAAAACAAAGGCTATAACAAGTGACAAAAAAGGACTCAGTAATCTCACTTCTGGGTATTTATCTGAAGAGACCCAAAACACTACCTTGAAGAGCCATATGCACCCATGTGTTCACATCATATTATTTACAGTAGCCAAGATATGGAAGCAACCTGAGTGTCCATCAACAGATGAATGAATAAAAAAGTGGTACATACACACAATGTATTATTACAGCCATAAAAAAGAATGAAATCTTGCCAGCTGCAACAACATGGATGGACCTAGAGGGTAGTACGCTAAGTGAAATAAGTCAGACACAGAAAGACAAGTACCATATTATCTCTCTTATATGTGGAATATAAAAATCAACATAAATGAACAAACAAAACAAAAACAAACTGATAGATACAGAGAACTTTTTGATAGTTGCCAGATGGGAAGGGGGTTGGAGGGACAAGTGAAAAGAGGAAGGGATTAAGAAGTACAAATTGGTAGCTACAAAACGGTGCATAGGGAATATAGCCAATAATATTGTAATAATGTATGGTGTCATATGCAAACTAGATTTACCAGTGTGATCACTTCGTAAGTTAAATAAATGTCTAATCACTACGCTGTATACCTGAAACTAATATAACATTGTATGCCAACTATAATTGAAACATAAAAAAATACTTAAATAAATAATGTCGAGAGAATGAAAGGGTATAGGAAAGCAAACCTGGAAATAAAACAAATATTTGCATTCCTAATTTCTGCTTTAGCATCCAGATTATTTCTTTTACCCAAACCTTGCACATTTACAAATAAGGCCTTTGATACATTACAAATTATAACAAATTATAACCTTTTATTCTAAATCAACGTCTTTCAAAAAACAATATTTAATTCTATTAAAAAACAATAAAGAACTCACTAGATCACATTAGTTATTTAATATGCCATATTTGCTCATGCTCTTAAAAATCAAATTTTACACTCATGCTATAAGAATCAATATGAGTCTGTACTTTAAATGTGACATAAGCTTTTCATAAAGCAGAGTTTGTACTTCAAAATGATATACAATTTCAGTGCCATAGTCACCAAAATAAATTAACAAGTGGTGAATGTTGACTGCATAGTAAAAATACAACAGTAAAACGTCATTAAATAAAGTTAAGGCAGAAAGATTTCTGGGAGGTTCCCACTTAGATTTTACACGGAAATATATAGATTTATAGGTTTATAGTTATAGTATGCCTATAACTCTATCTTACCAATAATAATATTGTCTAAGATGTTTTATATTCTCAAAGATACAAATTTAACATTTATACTTTCTCACCAAATTTTAGGCAAAAGAGTACTTGAGTCTTTCAATTAAATGTACCCTATTGTTTCAACGAGGCTAATAAAGAGTCATCTTACTCAGACAAGTAACTCTAAAGCAATTAGTTAGTCCCAGATGATGACTGATTTTATAATATTAGTTGAATATTGGGTGGGATGCATGGAAACCAACCAGAATTTTCCTAGGCTCTTTGCCAGAGAGAATTCTTGTCAAGAAAAACAGTACTGTGACTTCAACTTTGAACTCTGAACTGTACATTGTGTGAACTTGTCAAATACTCATCCCACAAATAACCTCATGCTCTTTCTGAAAATCTTGCCAAATGCAATGAATCTGATTTAGTGGAAAAAAATGTTTAAGGCCAAGAAAAATACACACATTGTATATAGAGTGTCAATAATTCTGGAAATATTAGTTTACCTCTGTTCATGATTTCACATTTAAAGAATGCAGTGTTGTTTCTGCTGAAATATTTTTACCATAATTAGTTCATTTTTTCTTCCAAGGAAAGATTTTCTTCAATGTGTTATGGCATTTGTACATTATTTTCTTAGAGTAATTAATTCAGCTGGTTAAAACATGATGCCATAAAGGTCAAAGTTTTAGATTCTGCACCCCAGCCATACCCTCTTCTCATGCTGATCACTTAAATTATTAAAATTACACTGTGTGACCAAAATCCTGCCTACATCACTTTATAGAACACAGATAAATAATAGGCCCTGCCTGTTTTCAATATAGAATAGACCTTTTATAACAAGATATTGGATGGATAGGGATAGTAGCAGAATGAAAGTAGAAATTTTATAGAATTAAGAATCAAACTAGAAATTAAAGAACAGTCATTAATGGGAAGAAGTTTAATATAGAGCCAGGGAACAACATCAGAATAAACATCATAAGTAAGGAGAGCAGAATTGTAGGTTTGGTCAACAAAGTCTGCCAAAAACATATCTCTTGACTTTCTGGGTTTTTTTTTTTATTTTTATTGGGCCACCAGTTTCTGCAGTGGCTTGCTGTCTGACATATTAACTTTATTAATTACCTTCTGAGAAATGTAAAGTTCAAACAAACAGCTATCTCTTAAAATCACCTGATGATTCTTCCCTTTTTTTCCATAGCATCTAAAATATGGTAAATAGTAGCTATTTAATAACCACTTGTGATTTAATAGACTTTAAAAAATAAACACATCAGGGATCTGTAGCAATAATGATAAATAAAGTTTGAATCTGCTATTAAATATAAAAAAAAACAATAAACAGCATAACATCCCATGACTTTTTTTTTTTTTTTGAGGGCAGTGTCACTGTCCGTCACACGTGGGACCTGAACCAGGGCTGCTGGCATCCCAAGCCAGCTCTTAACCACCGTGCCACTCAGCTGGCCCCATCCCATGCCTTTTTAACACATTCTATGCTTTATAGGTAGTTGAAGTAAAATGCCCTAAATGTCTTCATCAATATATTATAATGTACCTTCCCAACTTGTTTAGATACCTAAATTGCTTTTTAATGCAGCATCTTGATTTGGGCAAGGAAAAACAACATCCTCCTATAGAAAGCATCTACCTCCTATAAAAGAACAGATCTTAATCTTTTAGGGGTCGATAACTCTTTGAAGATCTAATTCTAAAACAATGAGCCCTTTCTGCAGTAATATGTACATTCTATACAAAATTCCATACCCAATTTTGGGGCTGTTCACGCCAGTCACTGAAACCTGAAAAGGGATGCAGGTTAAGAAAACTTCTTGAGAGGAGATGAACAGTAAAGTTACAGATTTGTTATTGCCCTTAAAAGGCCAGGAAAGATTAATTACATCAGTGCACACAGTGCACAGTATACTATCCCACACATTGTGGGCATCAAATAAATTATTTTTAATTTATATTTTCCAAGCTAAAATTGATTTTAATAGGTATTAATAGACTAAGTAATTAATTGTTGATATGCAAAGTAAAATAAAATATACTGGAGAAAAATTGTGTAGTTAAATGATCTTGGTTATTTAATTATGCAGAATTATGTAGTTAAATGCTAGGTTAAACAAAATTAAGCAGGTATTTCTTTATACACAACTTTGAGAGTTGGTACTATATGAACATACAAAATGGGATAGAATATGTAGCATTTTCTCAACTTCTTCTGACCATGAAGTCCCCTTTTCCTCAAAATGTCTGTTAACTGTTCTTGGAAATTACTTATGATGAGTGTAGTAAAAGCCAAAATTACTTTTATTAATACTGAATTCTGAATGGAAAAAAAAGCTACATTTTGTTCCTCTTGAAATAAACCAAGCTATCAGAATAAAAGAAAAATAATATATCTGAGCAAATTTCTTAGAAAATTTCTTTTGAACAAAAGAAATAATTTTGTATACTCCTTCATTAGAAGTGTTATCTCTGAATAACCTGAGAGATTTCAGAGTCACAGGGCAGAGTCACAGGTGAAAGTGAGGCAGTTTGAGCCCAGGAGAGAGTGACCCTGCTGAAAGTGTGAAGGTGGAAAATTCAGCCCACATATTATGGGGCTGCAACAGCCCTGAAAAATGGCGCCTTTGAACAATTCTTCCTCTATGGGAGTACTGTCCTCTAATTTTTACAGACATTCCGTGTAACAGGAAACCTGAATCAAGGATAAAGGTTTTGAAAAACAGAAACTATTTTTTGAAATGTATTGGTTTTCGAAACACATTTTGTAATTCTTTCACCTTTTTTTTTTTTTTTTCCCTGAGAGCAGTGTCACTGGCCCTCACATGTGGGACCCGAACCGGGACCATTGGCTTCCCAAGCCAGCGCTTAACCACCGCGCCACTCGGCCGGCCCCATTTTGTAATTCTTTGGATAACAATGCCAAATTTCTTACAGTTCATAACTCAAACAAAATGAGAAAGAAACTTTATGAGGAAAAAATGATAAGGACTAAAATACTGCTCTGCTCCCTACAGAACACGACCCTACTCCCATACCCAGCTCTAGTACGATGGTGACTATTGTACAGTTCCTGAGATTAGCTGAGTGGCATGGGTATTATGGCCTCTATAGCACTTTACCTGTGATTTATATTTTAAAAGGAATAAGTGGGGTAGCTGAATGTCAGTTAAGCCAGGAGAAAGCAAAGAAAAGGTAAATCAGCTATTAGGTAACTGATGATTAAAGCAAAAGTTATAACACTGTCTGCTGTAGATAAATGTATGTAGGGCAGATTTTTAGACAATTATTTATAAACAAAGGAAAATAAAATGATGAAAAGGTAGGTAAGGTTTCTATGTTTTACTCAAACTAAAAAAATGATTATACAAGTAGACTGTGATAAATTATGTATGTATAATTAATATCTAGAGCAGCCACTAAAAAAAGCACACACTCAAACATGCAAAAAGACACACTCAAACAATACAGATAAATCAAAATGAAATTCTAAACAAATGTTCAAGGAATACACAGGAAGACAGAAAAAAAATACACAAACAGAAAACAAAAAATAAAATGATAGACAAACCTTAACATGTCAATACAGATATTATATGTAAGTAGTCTAAATATACCAGTTAAAAGACAGATCAGCAGAGTAAATTAAACACCATGGACTAATTATATGCTGTCTATAAGAAGCTCACTTCAAATATAACAATATAGGCCAGCTGGAAGTAAAAGAATACGATGTATCATGTAAATATTAACCAAAGGAAAATAGAAATGGCTATATTAACATCAGGTGAATCAGGTGAAATAGACTTTAGAGCAAAAAAAAATACCAGAAACAGAGAGAGACACATTATCTAGTATTAAAAGGGCAAACTAACCAAGAAGACATAACAATCCTAAATGAGTATGTATCAAGTAAGAGATACAAATTTTATGTGAACTCCAAACTACTAGAACTGAAAAAATAAGTAAATTCGAAAGTATGCTTGGATAGTTTGATCGGTAGTGGGAGCGGAGAGCAGACGCCAGAGAGCCCTGAGCAGCCCCACAGCCACCGCCGGCCTGGTTACCATCACACCCCGGGAGGAGCCGCAGCTGCCGTGGCCGGCCCCAGTCACGACCACGGCAATCATGAGCAGCAAGGCCGAGACCCAGCAGCAGCCCACTGCTCCCCGCCACCACCCCCTGCCCTCAGAGCTGCGGACACCAAGCCTGGCACCACGGGGAGCGGCAAAGGGAAAGGTGGCCTGGGCGGCCTTACATCTGCGGCTCCTGCCGGCGGGGACAAGGTCATCACAGAGAAGGTTTTGGGAACAGTAAAGTGGTTCCATGTAAGAAACGGATATGGTTTCATCAACAGGAATGACACCAAGGAAATGTATTTGTACACCAGACAGCCATAAAGAAGAACAACCCCAGGAAGTACCTTTGCAGGGTAGAGATGGGAGACACTGTGGAGTGTGATGTTGTTGAAGGAGAAAAGGGTGCGGAGGCAGCAAATGTTACAGGCCCTGGTGGAGTTCCAGTGCAAGGCAGTAAATATGCAGCAGACCGTAACCATTATAGACGGTATCCGCGTCACAGGGGTCCTCCATGCAATTACCGGCAGAATTACCAGAATAGTGAGAATGGGGAAAAGAACGAGGGATCGGAGAGTGCTCCCGAAGGCCAGGCCCAACACCTTACTACATGCGGAGACCACAGTATTCCAACCCTCCTGTGCAGGGAGAAGTGATACGTGGTGCTAACAACCAGGGTGCAGGAGAACAAGGTAGACCAGTGAGACAGAATATGTATCCAGGCTATAGACTACAGGGGCCCTCCTCGCCAAAGACAGCCTAGAGAGGACGACAATGAAGAAGACAAGGAAAATCAAGGAGATGAGACCCATGGTCAACAGCCACCTCAACCTCAGTACCAGTGTAACTTCAATTACCCACGCAGACGCCCAGAGACCCTAAACTACAAGATGGCAAAGAGACAAAAGCAGCCGATCCACCAGCTGAGAATTCGTCTGCTCCCGAGGCCGAGCAGGGCGGGCTGAGTAAATGCCGGCTTGCTATCTCTACCATCATTCGGTTTAGTCATCCAACAAGAAGAAATGAATATGAAATTCCAGCAATGAGAAATGAACAAAAAATTGGAGCTAAGGACCTTAAGTGCTTGCTTTTTGCCCATTGACCAGATAACTAGAACTATCAGCATTATCTATGCAGCATGGGGTTTTTATTATTTTTACCTAAAGATGTATGTCTCTTTTTGGTAATAACAAATGTGCTTTTTAATTTAAAACAAAAAAAAAAAAAAAAACAAAAACCTGTTTTTTCTTAATACACCTTTAAAGGTTTTTAAATTGTTTCATATCTGGTCAAGCTGAGATTTTTAAGAACTTCATTTTCAATTTTTAATAAAAGTTTACAACTTGATTTTTTTCAAAAAAGTCAACAAACTGCAAGCACCTGTTAATAAAGGTCTTAAAATAAGAAATGTAAAAAAAAATGTATGCTTGGAGATTTCAACATACCTCTCTCAAAAACGGATAAAACAACCAGACAGAAAATCAGCAAGGATATAGAAAAACTTAACACCACCAAAAACCAACAGAATCTCAACATTTATAGAACATTCCACCAAACAACAGCAGAATGCACATTTTTTTCAAGAGCCCAAGGAACATATATCAAGATAGATTATATTCTGGGTCATAAAACAAATCTCAACAATTTAAAAGAACTGCAATCACATGCAACATGTTCTCCAAAATGGGAATTAAATTAGAAATCAATAAGAAAGATAATGGAAAAATCTACAAACACTTAGGACCTAAACAACATACCGCTAAATAACAAATGGGAGAAAGCGGATGTCTCAAGGAAACTAAAAAATACACTGAACTGAATGAAAATGAAAATTCAATATATCAATTTGTGGGAGACTGATAAAGTAGTGCTGAGGGAGAAATGTATAGGGTGAACCGAGTGCAGCAGGAAGGAGGAAAATTCTCAAATCACTAATTTAAGCTCTTACCCCAATAACCTAGAAAAAGCAGAGCAAAACAAACCCTAAACAAACAGAAGGATGGAAAAAGTAAACAGCAGAAATCAATGAAATTGAAACAGAATAGAGAACCCAGAATGGGCCCACACAAATAAGTACAATTGATTTTTGACAGATTTTTGACAGAAGGACAAAAGCAAGTCAATGCAAAAGTATCATCTTTTCAATAAAATGTGGGGGCATAACAAACTTTAACTTCCCTCCCACCTTCTAAATTCTTCTAGGTGGGCTAATAATCAAATTAACACAGTCAGATTAACAGAAGAAAATATCCAAAGTTTGTTTACAAATGTACATTCAGGGGTGCCATATGGTATACCCAAAGAGGCACTGGGCAGTTGAGGCTTAAATGTCATTTTGCAAAGAGCAGGGGTCTGGGATTTTGAAGGGAAAGCAGGCAACTCACAAAAGCAGGCAACTCATGAAAAAGAGACAATGGGACACAAAGTGGAATTTAGCAGAACAGCTTTTTGCATGGATCCTTCCTGGCTACCAAACTCAATTCAAATAAGGTATGGATATGCTAAGATTTCCTTCCTAAAGCAGGTTTTTCCATTTGGTCTCTTAGGCAGGAATCGGGAGGGTCAGAGACTTTTGTTTCTTAATAACCTGCTTAAAATCAATATCCCAAGAGGCACATTTTGGGGTGACAAAATTTTGATCCCCTTCAAAACAATTCTAGACAATAAGACATCCATAAACCAAAATAATGAAATGATCCAGGTCTTATTCCTTATATAAAAATTAGCTCAAAATAGATTACAGATTAAAATATAAAATTTTTAGAAAAAAGTCTTGGGAGTCTAGGGTTAGGCAAAGTGTTCTTAGACTTGCCACCAAAAGCACAGTCCATGAAAAGAAAAAAAAATGATAAACTGGAAGTTATCAAAAGTAAAACCATTTGCTCTGAAAAAGACCATGTGATAAGCATAGAAAAGACAAGTTACAGTCCAGAAGAAAATATTTACAAACCACATATCTGTCAAAAGGCTAGTATCCAGAATACATAAAAAACTCTCAAAACTCAAGCGTAAGGAAAATAACAAAAAATTCAATTAGGAAATGAGCAAAAGAAATGTCAAAAAAAAAGGATATACAGATGGCAAATAAGGACATGAAAAGATCAGCATCATTAACCAGTAGGAATTCCTTAAAACCACAATGAGATATCAATATACACCTATAAGAATGGCTAAAAAAAACAAAACACAAACTAGTAACACCTTCACATGCTGATGAGGATGCAGGGACTCTGGATCACTCATACTTTGCTGGAAATGTAAAATGGTAAAGGCACTCTAAAAAGTGTGACACAAGGGCCCGTTGAGTGGCTCAGTTGGTTAAGAGCTCGCTCAAGAGTGAGAGCTGAGCTCTAAGCAACAGCAGTTCGATGCCCAGCCTGAGCTGAGCTGCCGCTGAGCTGCCGTTGAGCTGCCGTTGAGCTGCCAACAGGTGGCAGGATGGCTAAGCTAAAATAAATAAATAAATAAATAAATAAATAAATAAATAAATAAATAAATAAAAAAGTGTGGCACATGCTTATAAAACTGCAATGTAACTAACATATAACTGAGCAATTGCACTCCAGGGCAATTATCCCAGAGAAATAAAAACTTACATTCACACACACAAAAAAAGTATACCAATATATATATAACAACTTTATTCATAATAGACAAAACAACTCAGCTATCCTTCAGTGGGTGAATTATTAAATAAAGTGTGGTACATCCATACCATGGATAACTATTAAGCAATAAAAAGGAATGAACTTTTTTTTTTGATATACACAATACCTCAAAGAAGCTCCAGAGAATTAATTATGTGAGTGAAATTTTTAAAAAAAAAAGAGCCAATACCAAAGGTTACATATTGTGTTATTCCAATTAAACAACATTCTTGAAATGACAAAATTATGGAAATGAGGAATACGTTAGATGTTGCCAAGGGTTATTAAGAAGGGAGTTGTGGTGAGAGGGAGCAGTGGCTTTAAAAGGGCACCACAGGGACCCTTGTATGACAGGAATGCTCTGCAGCTTGACTATATCAATGTCACTGTCATGGCTATGAATTTCTGAAATGCTTGTAAAATGTTAGCATTGAGGGAGATTGGGTAAAGGGTACATGGGATTTCTGTATCATTTCTTACAACTACAAGTGAATCTACAAATATCTTGAAATAAAGATTTTAATTCAAAAACAGTTACATAAAGAATAAGCGGGGTGGCCAGTTAGCTCAGTTGGTTAGAGCGCAGTGCTCATAACACCAAGGTTTCCAGTTCAATAACCACATAGAACACTGAGCTGCACCCTCCACAACTAGACTGAGACAACTACTTAACTTGGAGCTGATGGGTCCTGGAAAAACACACTGTCCCCTCCCCCCAAAAAAAGGAACAATAAGAAAAACTTAAGAGATGCTTGTGGAATTAATACATGAACCTTTTTCTATATTTGGCTCCATCAACTGTCTCAGTTTTTCTGGGGTTTATCTCTGAATTTTGCTTCAAACACTTCTTCTTCCAAAGACTCAGTCCAATTCCATGCTTCTAGCTTACTGTATTTCCTGTCTTCTTCCAGCAATGCAACACAGTACAGAAAATAAGAAGAAAAAAAAAATATATATATATATATATATATATATGTTTTTTTCAGTGTTTGCTGATCTTTTATGTTCTACTACAAGGGTGATATTATAGTATTTTTTTTTTAAATCCAGTGAGTCATGAGGGCAGACTTATTAGAATGGATACCAGACCATGATACCAATGACTAAAAAACAAATATTCAGCTTCCTAAGATTTTGAACTTCAAGCTTTAAAACTTGTGAGGAAACTAGCAGGTCTCTGTGAATTGACATAAACTTGTATGGTGCTAAATTAATTAAACAAGGTGGTCATTAGACTGAGGTGGTACTAATGCCAGGATGATCTAGGTAAGCAAACCAAACTAAGTCTGTAAATGACTCAGGGTTATGAAATCAAAGGGCTAAGGACAACCAAACACAAACGGCCAATCAGCCTTTAAGCTATAGCCAATCAAATAATCTCCCTTCTTTGCTTATGCACCTTCTCCATACATGTCTTTCCCTTGGTTCTATCAGCAAAGTGCCCCTAACCTAACCACTGCTGATTTGGCACTGCCCAATTCAAATCAATTTTTGCTCAAATAAACTCTTAACATTTTTAATATGCCTCAGTTTGTCCTTTTACAGTGGTCACTCAAAATTGGTCACATTTTTTCCCTCAGTATTTCTTGCTTAGTAGCCTCTAATGATGAAAGGCCGGTGAGTGGTAAAAGCATCTCCACAACTCACTACCAAAATATGTGGAAAACAAAGTTAGCTTCACAATGAATTCTTCCAGATGTATAAACATTTATAGCAAGAAGGCACAAATCCAGTTCTGTAAACTAGATGAAGTCCTCACTTGCCCTTGGGCTCTCCAACAAAAGTCTCAGATGAAAGGTGGATTCAGAGACAAACACGGCATTCTAGGGGCAGGATTAGCTGATCTCAGTGTCGTTAAAATAGACAGTGGTCCCTCCTTTAAGGGGTGGGAGAAAGGATTGAAAGTCTACAAATCTGTATTAGTCCAAAGGGACTAAGCTGATGAATACTCCTAATTTTTCTACCCCCAACAACGCAGAAGTGGTGGTACTTGGACAGTTTCTACCCAATCCACATATCTTGAAAGTTCTTATTTCATCAATGAAAAATTAAGTCTAACATTACTTATGCTAGTTAACATAGTTTACCATCTCATTTAATCCATACAGCAACTCTCAGTACATATTACCATTGCTCCCAATTTATAAATAAGAAAACTGAAGTTTAGAGCTATTAATACCTTCTCCCATGGATATTCTGCTAAGAAGTGGTGAAATCAAGATTCTAACTCAGATATTATAGGCCCAAACACCTGCTCTTAACCACTACTCAATGTTCCTATGTCTAACAAACGTTCCAGGCCCTTCCCTTGGAGACTTGAAACTGAAGGGCCTTATGACTGATTAAATTTAGTTTTAAATCCTAGCTCTAGAAATCATATCCCTCTTTCTATATATACCCTCTTAGAGACCTAGCCTTTCCCCAGAAAGTCACCAATTCCCGTCACCAATGCCTAAGGCAGCAGAAGACAGTAGCCCACACCTGACTGACTGTCACAGGGTCTGAACCTCTGGCAGGCTAAAGATAACAGCTTGACCTAAGTTATGTTTCAGTTTCTGAACCCTAAAATAGAACAACCCCCCAGCTACTTTCCCATGAGGCCGGACAGAGGGACTCCGGAAAATACCTCAGAACTGTCCTCAAGACCTGAGGAAATGATCCATTACCCTTGCCTCACCTCTGATCAATCATCTCCCAGCATGACCTGGAACCCCTAACCCAAGGTGTCTTGTGATTTTGCCCTATAGAATCTGTAACCTACACACCATCAGGCTTTTGAGCATTAGCTGCCAGTTCTCCTGGATGGTGCCATTCATCAAGAAAATAGCCAGTATTTTTCCACTGCAATTCTTGGTGTTTAGTGTGTGGCTCTGCTAGAGCTTGGTAGACAAACTCTTCTGTTCTATAACAGATTCTGATTAAGCAGGCATGGGGGATCCAGAAGTCTATTAGCAAGGGGCCTTCCAAGAAGAATCTTGTGAATGGGTAAATTTGGGCAATCCCACCCTATGCTATGCTCAATCTCTGAAAATTCTAACATATATGTAACCTAAATTCTAACATATGATAGGTAATCCAAATTTACGTATTCTAGCTTTTAGATTCACTTTTTTTTTTCCTATGAGGATGACGAAGAGCAGATAGTCTCTCATCTTTGTATATTCTCCACCTTTTAGGAAATTGTTAAGGAACTCCTAATCCCAATATAAAGAAAATATCCAGAGCCTTTCAAAAAACATACAAAGCAAAATATAAAGGTCATATTAAAACACACACACACACACACGCACACACACATATAGTAAAAATAAGATTAACATATTATTTCCTTTCATAATCCCCTTTTAAAAATAACTGAAATCATCTGCATTAAACAAGCACTGAATATGTTCAGGTAAATAAATGTGGAAACAGTCAACATGTTAAATGTCAGAACAATGTTTCTAAAAAGTCAAATTTAAAAAAAAAAAGACAACTAAAAGCTCTAGGAACCCTTTGGTGCTGTAGGGGAGGAAGAATAATTTTCCTTCAACCCTTCTAGAGTCTTGGTTGAGACCCCCCTGTAATAAAAAACAGATGAACGGGAAAAAAACAAACATAAGTTTAATATCATATATAATTCCTATATACGAGGGAGAGACCCAGGAAAACCGAGGAACTCCCAGAAATGGCCCAAGCCACTGCATTAAATACCTTTTCCAGCTAAAGACAAATGAAGATGTTGGTGTAGGGAGTTCGATGATGGGAAGTTATCAGGCAGAGCACAGCAAACTAGGGTCCAGTTGTTGTCCAGACTTAGGCCATTGCCTCCTCCATTCATAAGAGTTTCTACAGATTTAATCATCCTCCTCTTCTGGATACAGAGAGGGAGACACCCTTACAATGGAGATTCCCCTTATGAATGGAGATGTGCCTTACAAAAGGGTCCCCTTCTGGTAGGTTTTCACAGCCTTGCCTGCCCCTGCTATTTCTTAAAAAGTCACCA
Organism: Aselliscus stoliczkanus; assembly: GCA_033961575.1. Taxonomy (NCBI): domain Eukaryota; kingdom Metazoa; phylum Chordata; class Mammalia; order Chiroptera; family Hipposideridae; genus Aselliscus; species Aselliscus stoliczkanus. The sequence continues at coordinate 90,880,970 of CM066734.1, read as the reverse complement.
GCTCAAGATAACCCTTATGCCAACGAGGTATATAAATTTTGGGGGTGGCAAATTCTATTCCCCTTCACTGGTCGATTTTATTAAATATGTTGATGTCATAACATTTTTAATATACATAGCTGTTCACTAAATGATCTCTTTCTGTGTATCTGGAGAAAAATCCAACTTTATCTATAAATTTACACACAGGTAGCATTGCTACGAGATCAGCTTTCAGCAAGCTTGTTTACCAGGCTTTTTCACTTTAACCTAAGAGTCTGCTATTTTTACACAACACTATAATCATTCCCCAGTGTCAAATCACTCCCTAGGCCATTCCGTGGCTTAATCGGCAACATCACTCTTTTACTAACAAGTCCACAATAAAGGAAATGTTTCTAAACGGGGAATATGTAACAAGGCAACATGTGATTAAATTTCATACATTATCTCTTTCAAATTTTATTACTGCAGGTGCAGAGCACCACAGTTCAGAGGCTTACTAAGGGTAAGGTTCCTTTTCCTTGAAAAAAATTCTATTTATACACCTGTGTTTACAAAGATTCTAAATGAAAAGACCTAGAAACAGATAACAGAACAAAAACTAAACACTATCTTCACAGAAGCCTGAATCGGTCCTTTCCCAAGGAAGGGAAGGGATGAGAAAAATCCACGGTCCAGTAAAGGTATCCCCAAAGAAACCTGTGTTCTCAGAAATTTATGAGTACTAATAAATGTATTAGATATAAAGGAAAAATATTTTTTATCATCCCCCAGTGAAGAAATAATTACCAGAGGCAAGCACTAAGAATTTGCTCCCTGTTGATAAAGACTAACTGGAACTTTAATCAGCCGGAAGGGTCTATAGGAGGAGCTCGGGCTTATGGAAGTTCTCGCACTCTCCATAATCGCCAGAACTCTACGCAGGAGAACCGTGCAGGAATAGCTGTTTATAATAAATAAAGCTCTGTGATTCTAACTTCCCCTTGCCTTAACTTCCTTTTCCCTTCTATAAATAATCCTCCATCTAGGCACAGCAACCAGAGTGTGCGTGGCTTGCCGTGTCTGCATACACTAGGTTGCAACCCTTTCTTTTTCCCGAATAAATCCTTTTTGGTGATGAAACACCTAATATTATTTTTCAGTCAACAGTGTCATTTGTTACACAGTTATCCCTTTCAATTCAGCATACATGTATTAAATATCTATTATTCATTCAACAAATTTTTATTGAGAGCCTACCATATGTGCTGCGTATACAGTGGTGGTGGTGGGGGGGGAATCGTGAGAAATTATGGACTAGGCTTTGCAAGACATAAAAAGTGACCAATAAATAGAAATACTAAGTACAGCTTACCAATTCAATTACTACAAAACATACTATACACTGGCTATCCAGAATAATACAAAGCACTATGAGAATTCAAAGAGAAGGAAAGAGGTGCCTTGATGCGGTAAAGACTTGTACAATCTTTCCAATGTCTGACACTATTCTACATGAACAGATTTGTTTAAATCTTTTTTTTTAATTTAGAAATTTAAACGTGCAAAGAGTGAGAGTAGTATATTAAGTCCAAGCACCCATCCATCACCCAGCGTCCACAATTATCAATGTTTTCATCAATCATTTTACCTATCATCTCTCATTCTTTGCCACCCCTCAAGTATTTTAAAGGAAATCTCACACATCTCATGATTTCATACTTCTCTAACAGATAAATACTTAGAACATATGTGCACATATACACATATAATTCTGTCTCACACAACAATTTGTTATGAAATTTAAATTCTTAAAAACAAGTTAAAATAAAACTCCTTTTATCCATATAATCCTATCTTCTTGCTACCATTTTTTACCACTTAATATAATGTTATATTCTACATGGACTTTGTTATACAGTTTAGTTTACTTTGAAGTTTCTCAAAACTATTTTCAATTGTTATGTGACTGTGACTGTTGACACAGGGTGTGGCAGATTCAGTAGAGATTTCCAACTGGTTTGATTTTGTTTAGTTCTACACAGTAGAAGGGAGGGCATTCCTTCCCAGATTTCCACCACCTCTTAGGTGTCCATGGCCTTATTGTGTTTTGAGTAGCTTGTAAACCCCCAGACCGTTAAAGGGGTATTGTCCTCGACAGGTAGGTGGGAGCTGACAGTCTCTAGGAACAGAGGGCACCATTCCTTCTGGGCAGTCCATGGACAGAGTGCTGATTCTCAATGGGCATCCCCTAGAGTATGCAGGGCCCCTGTCTAGATAAACTATTTGAATCAATAATGTATTTTAAAAACTCATGAGCCTATATTATATCTAGAGATTGATGACAATTCAGTATAATGGTTAGAGAAGAGGTACTTGAGCATTTTTTTTTTCCAGTAAGTGTATGTGGTGATTTGTCCTAAAGTCTAGGTAACAGATCTTCTTGAACAGGTCCAGAGGCTATCTCTTCATTTTCTTTATCACCAAGTGTGTTATTCTTGGTTAATATCCTATCCCCCTCAGCAAGGAAAAAGTATCAATACTATGCTAACTCATAATGCCATGGCTCTTTGGAACTTGTTTATATTTAAACAATACAGATCTTGCTTGTTGCTTCTGCCCTTCTCTAATACAGTTCTTTCACGCTGACTCCATCATTCCTCAAGACTGCCTCACCCCTGGTGACACCCATGAATGCTGGTGTACAATGGCTCTCAAAAGATGACATGGTGGTATATTGATGATAACCACAAAAGCAAGTCGTACCCAGAACATGCAGGAAAGAGTGAATGATGTGAGATATAACTGACAGTGTTGTAAAAGTTTAAAGTATACAGGATAATGACTTGACTTATGTGTATTGTGAAATGATTACCGCAATAAGTCTAGTTACCATCTGTCTTCGCATATAGATACAAAAATAGGAAAAAGAAAAAAAATGCTTTTTTCCTTGTCATGAGAAACCTTAGAAATTATTCTTTTAATAACTTTGAAATACACAACAGTGTTAACTATAGTCATCATATACGTTACATCCCCAGTACTTATTTATCTTACAACTGGAAGTCTATATCTTTGGCCACCTTACTTCAATTTCCCCTCTCCCCACACCTCCAAATCTAGTAACACAAATCTGATCCCTTTTTCTATGAGTTTGTTTTCTTTTTTTTTTTTTCGATTCCACATGTAAGTGAGATCACACAGTATTTATCTTTGATTTATTTCACTTAGCGTAATGCCCTCAAGGTCCACCCACGTTGTCAATAATAGCAGGATTTCCTTCTTTTTTATTGCTCTTAATATTCTACTGTATATTGTCGGGGCTCAGGGAAGACTACCCCCAAATATCCCACAATGGCCTACTGTTACTTGAATTAAAGTTACTTGACAAACAGCCAGCATAAGAAGGGCACGTTAACCTTCCCTTGTCTCCTGGAGTGCAGGAAAGAAATCCCCACTTTACAAGGTGCCCTGAGACAACCTTATCACCAGAACCAAGAGAACCATGGCCCAAGAACCTACTTAAACAAACTCTACTGTCTCTTTCTTAATTTACTACTCAAGACCAAACTTTGTTCAGATTCCTGACTAATAAATACCCAAATCTTGCTTAGATTCCTTTCTAATGAGCACTAAGTTTTTCTTTGTCTCGTCAGTTCTTCACAAATTTATTGTTTCTTTGTACAAAAAAGTATAAAATGCTGGTTGACTAGTTCTTCATTTCTGACCATTATTTATGATTCTCCTGTGTGCACATATTAAATTGCTTTTTCTCCTGTTAATTCAATCTGTGTCAATTTTATTATTAGTCCAACCATAAGAACTTAAGAAGGATGTGGGGAAAACGTTCCCCTCTTCCTGACAATATGGATGTACCACTTTTCTCTATCCATTCATCTGTCAATAAACATTTAGGTTGTTTCTCAGTCTTGGCCACTGTAAATAATACTGCATTAAACAGGGGTGCAGACATATCTCTTAGACATAAGTGTTTTTGTTTCCTTTGGATATATTCCCAGACATAGAACTACTGGATCATATGGTAGTTCAATTTTTAATTTTTTTGAGGAACTGCAACTGTTTTCCATAATGGCTGTACCAGTTTCCAATCTCAGTAACAGTACACAAGGGTCCCCTTTTCTACGCATCCTCACCAACATTTGTTATTTCTTCTCTTTTTGATGATAGCCATCCTAGCACGCATGAGGTATTATAGTATCTCACTGTAGTTTTGATTTGCATCTCCCTAATGATTGGTGATGTTGAGTGTCTTTTCATGTACTGTTGGCCATTATATACCATTTTGGAAAAATGTCTTTTCAGATCCTTTGCCCAATTTGTCACTGGATTATTTGCTTTTTACTACTGAGTTGTATGAGTTCTTTATGTATTTTGGATATTAACCCCTTATCAGATATATGATTTGCAAATACTTTTTCCCATTCCACAGGTTGTCTTTTTATTTTGATAATCATTTCTTTTGCTCCCTAGAAACTTTTTAGTTGGATGTAGTCCCACTTGTTTATTTTTATTTTATTTTTTTGCTCATGCTTTAGTTTTCATATCCAAAAATCATTGCCAAGACCTCAGGAGGGTTTTTTCCTGTTTTCTACTAGGAGTTTTATGGTTTCTGGTCTTACATTTAAGTCTTTAATCCATCTGAGTTCATTTTTATGAGTAGTGTAAGATCAGAGTCTAGTTTCACTTTTTTCATGTGAATATCCAATTTTCCCAGCACCATTTATGGAAGAAACTATCTTTTCTCCATTCGGTATTCTTGGCTCCCTTGTCAAATATTAGTTTACCATATAGTACTTCTTAAAATAATGTTTTCAAGAAGGGCACATAAGTAAAAATGCTTTCCAAACATCAGCATATGTGCATATTTACATTGTTTTATACATATAGATGGCAGTTTGAGTTTTGCAGAAATGACTGTGAGGCCTATGTGACATAGATTTTCATGTTAAAAAAAAACTTTTTTTCTGCCTGGATACTTGTACTGTACATGTATACTATAAAAACACATTGATCATCTACTAGTACATTATTCCACTTAATTATTTACATGGCCAGGGCAGGGTTGGCTGCCTGAAGAATATATCTTATTCATCATTTAATCCATATTCAGTCCTGACCCAGGATACTTACTCAATAATAACTGACTGAAAACATAATTGTGCAAGTTAATTCCATTTAAGGGAAAACAGAATGAGGAAAAGCAGGAAGTTGAAAAGTGCAAAACCCTGCAAGAAATCTCATTTGTATGGAACTTAGGAACCATGTGTGAACATCCTAGGAGATGCAGCTAAAAAATGCAGCTCACTACCATGCTGTGGATTTTTTTTTTTTAAAATTTGGATTTTTTTTTTTTTAATTTGGGTAGCAACAGAAAAGAGAATGCTTTTTAGGTTCGTAAGTGGGAAAACTATTTTCTAAACTACAGAGGCCTGTTTCCTATCAGGTATGTAATATCAAAAACTTTATAGGCCACTGTATCATGGTGGATAGCTATGAGCACAGACTCAGCACAATGAGAATGTCATTCCAGAGTCATTCATTGCATTGTTTCTTTCCTCAGATAATGCCTTGGCCAGCTGTAAGCAATGTAGCATTTTTTGACTCTCTTTTGGTATTTAGGGAACAAATAATATGCTATTTCATAACTGCATACCAGCCCTTGGGACTATGGACTTCACACTTTTGTACTTTATCTTAGTATGATGGGAGGGTAAAAAACCAACCGTGACATTCACTTCTCTAATTCTTACTAATGAATGATCTTTTACCAAACTATACTGAATGACTGTCAATGGCATGGAGTTTTGCTGAAAACCATAATCTCTAAAATTAATTTACATATAGAAATTAGTTTCACGAGGTCTTTCATATATAGTGACATTTTTTGAAATACCAGAATAAAGTAGAAGGATGAAGACTAATTGGAACAGTGGGTTTTTTGAAGTTGTTGTTTTGTTTTGGTTTGCTTTTGTGTAAAGGATACTTTGAGAATTGGTTAAAAACTACTGACTCACACACAAGAAGCTCTGAATATAATATCGAGGAGTTCCCAGACCCTATAAATTCCATTCATGGAGTTCCCCTCTCCAAGGAGTTTGGGAAACCCCAGTTCAAAACCTGATTTGGCCTACGTTGAATTATTTTCTGTAGCTTTTTTCCTACTTATCTTTCTTAGCTAAACATTTTAAATAAGAGGCAAACAAGACAGAGGGAGATAAATATTCATGGGAATATAAAATAAATAATCAGAAGGGGTAATTATTTAGAAAGCTGCTGTACCAAGACCACAAAATACCATAAAGTGCTAGATATAGGTTTCCTAATTCTTCAACACAGAAATCAATTTAAATGTCAACTGGTTTAAAATTTGCTTATTTATTCCACAAATGCTTATGGCAATCTACAAAGTACCATGCTAGTAATTTTGGGGGGAGTGAAGGACTAAAACATAGTCTGTGTCCTCAAGGAGATTATAATCTAATAGAAGTTAAAAAAGCCTTTAAGGCTTTTAGAACATAAGTAATGATACTGCAAAACTGAACGTGACTTTTCATTAGAAAAATATAGATAATATAATATTTGTCATGAGATCCCAGAAAAAATACAAATCAGGCTATTAAGGTATATCAAGGACGGCTTCAAGAAGTGTTTCAGCTGGGCTTTGAATAAGGGATAGGATTGCACACGAGGAGATTAAGAAAGAGGTCATTTTAGTAAGAAGCACAAAGCTGTACCTGGCACAGAGCAGGCCTGAGCACACAGTTATTCAACAAATGAACACAGGAACATGAAAAGGCAAGAAGCAGGGCAGTCCAAGGCTCATGTGAGGCAAGGGATGCAGTTCATTTGAGTGAAAGTAAATATGAAGGGGGGCTGCGGGTAATGAAAAGTAGGCCAGAGCAATGGGTGAAGAGAAGCTATTAAAGGGTTTTGAGTAGAGGGAAGCAAAACCAGGGCTGTGCTTTTGTAAAAGGCAGGACATAAAAATCTATGTTGAGAGCCATAGAACTGTGGGACGCATCATAACCACTCCCTTGTGAAAATCTCCGTACATCCAAACCTGTCACCCTGCATCTTGGGTGGGAAGCACTGGAAACACTCTTTTATGTAATGGAATATAAAATACAAATTGGATTTCAAACTGCCACCCAAATGTGAAAGTAACCCTTCTGTAATTGTAAAAATGACCTATCGTCAAAATGGAGGGAGGAAAAAAAAATTAAAAACCACTGAGTACCCCTAGAGGAGAAAACCACCACTACAACGTCAGAGTGTTTATCCTCGGTACCATATCCCAGGATGGGGCTGTTTTACTGTTAGTAAGCTGTTGTGATAGAACTTGTGCCACTGTGCTTTCCTTTTACGAATGTCAATGTTATGAGCCTCTAACAAATCCCCAGGCTTTAACATCTACAAATGGGAGCTCATTATAAATTAATCTCTAAGTCAACAATTACAATAGAATGATATAATTTATAAAACATTTTTACATATTATCTAGTTTGGATAAAGTTTATGGAAAGATCTTGAAATGTCATAGAGAAATTGACTATTTTTTTTTTATTTCTGATGGGCAAAAATGTGTAGATTTGCAATTTTATACAAATAAATAACTCTGCCATTTACACCCATGGTGAGATTCTGTATTATCTATGGATGTTTTTCACATATCTTCAGCAACATGTCCTAAATTATAAACCTTCAATGAAAGGATAGTAGGCACTTTGTCAAAACCTAACAAAAAAAAATATAAAAACAAAATAAATATGTATGAAACAAATTACAATCAGAACACGGAGTCTTCACATATGCAACAAACCCACAATTTTAAATGGCAACCCCCAATGGACTATCATGAAGACATCCCATAATGAAAATGTTTCTGACATAAGTTTTTAATAACCCTTGGGTGTGAGGGTTCCTAAAATATGGGTACCAACTAGTTTTCTAGCATTTATATTAATGACAATTTGTACTTGCTTTCAGCAACTTCTGGAGAAAAGAATGTTTCTTCCAAAAGCCAATAGAGACCCCTCTGAAGTCCTGGTACTTTGGGGGGAAAAGTTGGTGTTTTGCCAGCCTCTTTCCTGAAAACACAGTCCCAGTGACCTCTGGCCCCGCCCTGCCCACTCCACCTGCCTTTTCTCTCCTTCCCCTGGCAGGATGAGGCATCCAGGCCTGGGTGAGGGAGTACCTCCTGGCAACCATGGGAAGGAACTAGGCTATGCAAAACAGTGGGTACAGTGCCTGCGAGGAAGAAAACAAGAGACTCACTGAAAGTCTAAGAAACAAAGTAACAGCTACCCATAAAGTCTCTTTCCATTGAGATAGGCCATGAAGTTAAAAATCAAAATAAATTATTAGCTGAAATGGATTCACAGTTTGATTCTATAACTGGATTTCTAGGGAAAACTATGGAAAACTGAAGAGAGAGCCAGAAAAAGCTGCTGTGCTATATGATGCTGTTTTCATTGTCCTTTTATTGTCATTTATTGGATTATTAAACAGAGGTGATGCAAGTAAGTGTGAGATTGGAATTTTTTGTAACTTAACAGCATGGAGTACCACTTCAGTTAAAAAATCAGCATCAAAACATTTCAAGTTTTCAAATACTTTGGACTTTTCCATTGAAGATTATTGAATTTTATTTGTGTAATAAACCACATTAGATAATATGTACAGTTCCCTTTGAATACTATTTCATAATGATTCATTTTTGTCCCCTCTTGCAGGGATATTGAGATGGCCTGAAGTCAGTCTGGCCCTTTCAATTGTTCTGTTGTTTGCTGTCAGAATAAACAGCAGTATAATATTCTGTCATTACCATAAATGTAGGTTTATATTCCATATACAGAAACTTGATGGGAGAATAACTGAATGCCTGGAGAGTGTAATGCTGAGCTCTTGAGGTAGTAAATGAGTTTGTGATGGAATGGTAAGTGTATTTTCCTGAACTGTTGTCAACCCTAATGATGTACATGGCCCCTGTCTTTAAAATGTTATTAATTTATCCATATTCATTCAATACAACCATTGCCTCAGCACCTCTGTGTTCCAGCCAGTGGTATGGGTTGGTAGGGTCACAATGGCGAACCAAAATGGCCAAGTCTAGCTCTTCATGGTTTTTAACATAAACATATAGGAAGCTATTCACATAAAATATAAAAGTCAAAATGAAGAATACTATAATTGAAATAAATATGTCAAGAAAGATGAAATGCCTTACAGAGTCATTTCATGCAGATGAAACATGCTGGAGATGGGACAAAGGCTAGAAATAGGAGATGGAGCCTATTAGGATATAATACATATCTCTCAGACGAAGGGGCAGGAAGGGTTCCATGCCCCTTGACAATACTTTAGCCACAGTATTCCATCTGCATCTGTTTTATCTCGCAGTTGCACATGGGATTTCATTTGCAAAAAGACTCCGCTGAAGGAAAACAAAAACCTCTGAAAATCATTGATCTAATTATTGTGCTGCACTGTATTCCTTAAACTTGATAAAAACAACTTTAGAAACGCCAGAAATGCCCAGGCATTTCTTGCACGCACCTCACATCCCACTCATGCAACTCACATCCCACTCCAAGACTATTGGGTCTTCCTTTCAAAGATATTCATATTTGGTAAGAGGACAATGGACAATACATTCTGCTCTCTTAGCCAGAAGTGATTGGTGGACCACTCACATTTTTTTGTCCTCAAAATTTTCAATTGTGACTCATAACTTTTATCAGTTTCTGATTGCTTGAACAGAGAGGCATATAAGGCTGCAACAGTCATTTTTTGGCATAATCACAGAGAAACAGAGAAGCAGGTTTGTAATTAAAGACTTAAAAAAAAATGACACAGACATGCAGACAAAAGCAGAAATAAGTGACCATGAGACTCTGGAGAGACAGAGAAAGTAAACTTTATTCCTGACTTTTGAATTCCTGGGTTCTGTTGCCTCATGAGACCTAACTCGAAATGACCTTCTGTTTCTTTCATCCAGAATCTCGAAGGCATCCATTCTCCACAGTTCCTCTAGTTTCTTGGTCCCTTCATTGTTGCAGATTTTCCTTCCTCTTTTTTCACTTACGTTGAGTGTTAGTTTGTAGGTACACACAGGGTTTTACTATATGTAATAAGCTCCGATTGCAGGTTAGCTACCCCTGTCGCACAGCTGCAAACGTCTCTAGCTCCTGAATCCCACCCTAGGAGTTACCAGGTGAGCTCACACAGTCTTGCTATCTTCCACTCTGGTCCCTCCCAGGAGTGCCTGCTACTTGCACAGTCATCGAAGGATAAGACTTCAAAGATGCAGCTAACATCACAGTCAATGCCCTTGTAATAACACTAATGTCGGGGCCGGCCGAGTGGCACATTGGTTAAGAGCTGGCTTGGGAAACCAAGCAGCAGGGTCCTGGTTTGGATCCCACATAAGGGCCAGTGACACTGCCCTCTACAGTTAAGATAGTGACCAACAACTCAACCGGGAGCTGGGTTGCCATCAGCAGCGTAGGCTGCAGCCCCTGCTGCAATGGGCTGCCATAGCCAGCGTGAGCTGCCAAGAGCCGCCATGAGCGGCTGTCCAGAGGCTGGCGACAGAGCTGCCTCAGCCAGGAAAAGTGCAATGACGATACCAACATGGGCCAGTGAAGCAACATCCTCCACAACTAGACTGAAGAACAAAAGGACAGCAACTTACCTGTTCCCCTTCCCCGGTTCCCCAGTGCTATTCCCCTCCTCCAATTCCCCAATAAAATCTTTTAAAAAAATAAATAAAATAACACTAATGTCTGAGTCTATACTTGGATCTATGCTTGATGTCTGTGATACTGCGATTTATAACAAAAAATACACAGTTGGTCTTCATCCTGCTTGTGGCACAGAACTCCTACTACCCTTGGAATATCCTGGAGCAACAAAGGTCTTCTGTTGGGTTAATAAGGTGTCTTTTGGAAAGCACCTAAGGATGGGGATGATTGCCATGGAGCCAACCATGTGATTAGAGGGTTGGAATTTTCAGTCCCACCCCCTGATTTCCAGGGAGGGAAGAGGAGCTTGAGGTTGAATCAGTAGCCAATGGCCAGTGACTTATACTCAATCATGACTATGTAATGAAGTCTCCATAATTACCCGAAAGGACAGCTTGCAGGTCCTTTTCAAGAGCTTCCAAGCTGGAGAACCAGAACGTTTCCACTTGCCACTGTGCCAGGTCTCAAGCTCCATGACAATAAAAGCTTTGTTAGGAACCTTGCCCTGTGCTGTTCTCATCTGGCTTTTGATTCTTCATCTGGCTGCTGATTCATATATTTTAATATTCTTTGTGATAAATTGGTAATCCACTGAGTTAATGGGTATTCCTGAGTTCTGTGAGGCATGCTAGCAAATTAATAGAACCCAAGGAGGGGATCATGGGAACCTCTGACTTACAGCCAGTCGGTTAGAATACAGGTAACAACCTGGCCTTGCAATTGGCATTCAGAATTGGAGGTGATCCTTGGAACCTACAATTTGTAGCCAGTTGGTCAGAAACAAGGTCAGGTAACAAGGTAACAGATAACAAGGTTAGGCTTGTGATTGGTGTCTAAAGGGTGATATTGTGGGTCTGGGCCCTTTATCTGTGGAATATGATGCTATCTCCAAATAGATAGTGCCAGAATTGAGTTGCATTCTCAGACACCTTGTTGGTGGCCTAGAATTGCTTGTTGGTGTGGGAAAGCCTCCATGCACATGTTAGAATTGGGTCCGGGAACCACATTCATGGTCCAATTCTACTGCTCCCATTGTCTCTTAAACCCATTCCAATTAGAATTTTACCCATATTATTAATGTTACTACACAGGTGGCTTGGGATGCAAACAAGATGATTTAGATTCAAATCACCTTCTTCTCTAGCCTTTAAATTCTCCTGATAAACCTTAGAGATGAGATATTTTTAAGTCTATTTTAAGCACTCTTTGATTGACATTAGGTTCTATTTACAAAATTAAATAGCTTTAAACATATTAAAATGCACTCATAGATTCAATATACTCAGTTTCCTTTTTGAATACCTCAATTGTTGTATTGGGAAAAGAACTTTCCAAAGTACTTAAGTAATTTTTATATATCAAACATATAAAAAGAGCAATCTTAACATCTCTTAAATGTTCCAGTACAATATACAAGCTTAGAAACATTTACATAAAATCACACGTTGTCAAAACCACTATGAATACCCCCTCACACCTGTTAGAATGGCTACTATTAAAAAGACAAAAGAGGCCAGCCCAGTGCCTCAGTTGGTTAAGAGTTGGCTTAGAGCACGTGCTCTGAGCAAGGGGGGGTCGCTGGTTCGATTCTCACATGGGACAGTGAACGCTGTGCCCTAACTGAGCTGTCGATGAGTTGCCAACAGGTGGAATGATGGCTCAGCTGGTGTAACAACAAGGATTGCCTGTTCAATGGTGGGCTACACCCACCCACAACTAAAGATTGAACTCAGCAACTTGAGCTGAGCTGCCCCCTGGATGGCTCAGTGAATAGGGTGTGTGCTCTTAACAACAAGGCTGCTGGTTCAACTCCCACATGGGATGGTGGCTGCACCCACCCGCAACTAAGACTGAACACAGTACCTTAAGCTTAGAGGCCACCAGCTGCCAACAGGAAGCCAGATGGCAACTGACACCCTCCACAATGAAGAATAAAGAACAACAACTTGGCTGGTCCCCTCCCCCAATTTCCCAACACTGTTCCCTTCCCCCATTTCCCTAATAAAACCTTAACAAAAAAAAAATAGTGCAAGCTCTGAGCAACATGATCAAAAAAAAAAAAAAGAACAATCGATAACAAGTGCTGGAGAGGGTGTGGAGAAAAGGGAAACCTTATACAATGTTGGTAGAAATGTAAATTAGCGCAGCCACTATGGAAAACAGTATGGCGGTTCCTCAAAAAATTAAGAATAGAACTACCATGTGACCCAGCAATTCTGTTTCTGAATATTTACCTGAAAAATAGGAAAACACTTATCTGTAAAGATATATGTACCCTTACGTTCATTGCAGCCTTATTTACAAGACATGAAAACAAACTAAGTGTTCACGGATGGATGGATGGAAAAAGAAGAGTGTGTGTGTGTGTGTGTGTGTGTGTGTGTGTGTGTGTGTGTGTGTCTCAAGATGCCATTCCCCAATGTTCAGAATCCAGCAAATAACTGAGATATATATCTACATGCTGCTGCATTCCCCAGAATCCTCAATGGGACAAAGCTGCTGGGAAGAATGTGCCTGTTTCCCATACTGCACACTGTCTGTGTCCACATGTTTCCTAGTCACCCAAATTTCATACAAATCCTTTAGCCTCTCTCTCCCTAAGGCAAGGTCTATGGCACCATACTTGGCAAGTCAGAATGAATCTCTCCCTCCTCTGTGCTTCTGGAATATGTTGTTTATACTTCTCTTGTACCAGTTAGCACATCCCGCTCTCTGCCATGTATTTAGTTGAATTTATGTGTTATTCTCCTGTATGAACTCTAAGTTCCTTAATGAAAGAGGCTTTTTTGTGCTTAACTGTTATCCCCAAGTGTGTCACGCAAAACACATTCATTTAGTAGTACCTTATAACCAACACATTTATTTAAGTTGTAACGGTTTTATGATTAGTGTTTAATAAGCAAAAAGTGAGAACTGTTGATTCAGACTACCAATCAGAAATAAGGTGCAGAAGGTTTGGGACAGTTGAAATGACCCATTAAGAGAGTTTGCACAGGCAAGTGGTCTCAAACAGACAGGCAGCACAGCATGAGACTCAAAGCATTGTCACGAAATGCCTGGGTATGAATCCTAACTTCAATTTACACGCTGGGTGATCTGGGTAAGTTATTTCACCTCTCTGTGACTCAGTTTCTTATTCCATAAAAGGAGCCCAATAAAACCAAAGGATGTTTATGAGGGTTAGATGAGATAATACTTACAGAGCATTTAGATTAACACATGTCACACAGAAAGCAAACCACTGCACAGAACACATCCTAGATGGTGCCCTCTGTGGGCACTGGTAATAAGTGTTCAAAAGTGTTCTCTAGTATTATTATATGAATATATAACTGTTCTATCTTTCTCTTTATGATGAAGTGAAAAGAATTCTAAATTATGGAATGCAAAAAGAAACTGGGCAAAGAGAAATCTTATCCTAGAAAATAATATTCAAGGGCTCTTAACATCCCTTTGCCTGATAAGCTTTCCCAAGGATCAGAATTCACATTTCTACTACCTTAACAAATTAAGAGTGCATAATACGTAGGTCCAGGTTCTTAAAACTTTTTCATTGAATAAGTAAATCGGTAAGGCATTTTTCTAAAACCAAGATAAATGCTGTAGGAGGTTAACCACTAATTTTTAATTAAAAATAGATTGTTTATATCCCTTTTATCTATCTGGATATTCCCAGAAATATTTCTTACTAGAAATACAAAGATTCAGATTAACTTTAAACAAACTTTGGGCAACAAGAAAATTACATGAGGACAGTTAAGAATGAGCAAATTAAGCACCAAATTATAAATTGCTATTTATTTAAATTTTCTCTAAAATAGTTATCTGATCATGTTGTGTTTAACTTGATTGTATAAATTTTCAATATCCCATGTCACTCATGCCTCTTGGAACTCCAGATGCTCAAACTCCAAAGCTTATTTGAACTGGAAAGCTTTTATGATTCATGGGGCCAATGTTGAATTGTCTTAACTATGAATCAAATGGCCAAAGGAAATAATCACCCCTGGTTACAGAGTGCTGTTCTGGTGGACGGGGGGCAATTTAATTATGGCACATATCCCAAAGCATCCCCACATTTTACCCCAAACCTGGCCTCATTCATTCAACACATATTTCCTTATGTTTTCCTAATGGAGATTATTATTTTTTGGAGCTCATTCTAATTCTTAACACTAACAAAATCTGCCATTATTAATGGAGAATCCTTCTAAATGCATAACACTTCTCCTTAGAAAAAAAGAGACAAGAAGGCCAGGGTTTGATTCTGCCTTTGTCACTCACTCATTGAAGGACCTTCAACTGATAACTAAATATTCTATATCAGTTGCCTTATCTATGAAAGGAGAAACATACTACCTTCCTGTTTGAGATCATTTAGTGCAATGCCTTCCCTTCCATATAACCTAAGCTAGTATAATTTCCTGATTTGGGAAGCTCAGAGAAGAGGGATCACATATACAACAATTATACAAATGAACAGGTAAGAAATAATTTCTCCTCTCTGGTCCATCACTAATTCTTATAGAGATGGAAGATCAGAGATAATCAGAAGAACACTGGGTCCTCTGATCCCTGTCTGTGCTGAGTCCTAGCTTCTATCCTTGGGTACACACTCCTGACTGTCTCCCAGATAACACCACTAGAGTGGAAACAACATACATAGAATTTGAGTTAGAAGAATTTCAAAAAGAAATGCAGCATAGGTCTCTGCACTGAGGTGGAGAGACAAGCCACCCAAGGCAGATGACTATCTATTTCTAGTTTTAAAGCTTTCTAAGTGTTGAGCTTCCCCATATTCCTCCTTGGTTACCTGTTTCAACATTTAATTCCTTCCTTATAGTTATGTCCATCTTTATGAACAACTGAACTTTTCTCTTGATACAATTTAAAAATATTTTGTTTTATTTGGTCTCCTGTGGAAGTAAAGAACATCTGTTCTACATCTTCCATATAATAACCTTTCAAATACTTGCAGACAGTTAAATCACCCCTTAGTCTTCCCTTCTCCAAGTTAAACAGTCCTGATCCCACCAAGCCGTCTCTGAGGAGCTAGTCCCCATTTCTTACATCACTTTTGCTGATCTTCGCTGGACTGTCTCCATATATTCTTTGCCAAATGCAAAGACCAAAATCGAACACAGCAATAATGCCAAATAAAGCAGAAGGATTACTTTCCACTTCTGTATCCCTCTCTCGATAAAACATTCCAAGTGGTGTGCTTGCCCTTTTTACCAAAAATATATTGCTCATTCTAATCCTCTTTGCTTTGTAATCATATATACTATCATCTTGTGGTACCTTTCTCTAGGACTCATATCAGATTTCAGGTGCTTCAAATAATCCCTCCCTGTCAGTAAGGACCAAATTTAGAAGTACACGGCTTCAGAACATTCATCTACCTTCTATAAAAGCTAATATAGAAAAGCTAAAAAAGCAAAATCAAAATTCATACAATCCACGAAATAACCATCAATATTTACATCTCAATGGCATTTAGAAACATGTTCTCTTCTTATGTATGTAGAAGTCCATTTTCTTCAAATGTAAAAATGATATAATCTGACAGATTTTACAGGAATATCCCATAAACAAACAGTAACAAAACAAATGAAAAGATTGAAATTTAAAGAATTTATCAATAAATTTGTGAAAATGGTGAGTGCTCAGTACATTTTAAATCTGGTTTGAGGTTTACCATTTTAGTCTATAGTCACTTTATAAAAATATACATTAAACATACATTTTTTAAATATCTGCTTGGTTTAAATGTTTGAATGTATTTATTAAGGGATACATTTCTGAGGGTTTTAGACTTGCCAATAACCATATTTTTTTATTTTAAACTATTATAAATAACTATACTTGAAACCAATTGAACTTTCTCATGCTTTTTTTTCCTTTTTCTCTTTATCTTCATGAAGATACCTGTGTGCAAATTCTCATTTCATAAACACGTTAAGCCAGAATTATACTTGTATAGTTCCTTAACACATATGTTTATCAGTTGTTTGTATTTTTAAAACTGAAAGACATAAAAAGAAAAGTATGACAATGATTTAAAGAAAAACAGCATATTTCATTTTAGAAATTCAATTTTAAGAAACAGGGAATATTTTTCCCAATTTTTCCAACATCTTCAGGGCCTCTCTTGGGTATCTGCCATTCTTAACCATCCCCTCAAATAGCACTACACAATCTAGGGCATGTATGGAGAAGAGGATAACATGCAAATGCAATTGTGTAACCTCACACTCAAATTCATTTCATACTCTGATTGTCAAAAGACACCTTAAATTAAGAGAGATGTCAAACTACAAACTAGGAGAAGCTACCTGAAATATATAAAACTGAAACAAGCATAAATAAAATAGTCTTACAAGTGAGTAAGAAAAAAGCACAAATAACCCAGCAAAAAATAGGCAAAAGACATGAACAGGCTTTTGCCCAAAAAGAAACATACGAGTATATGGCCAATAAATATACAAAGGGATTTCCAATTCAATATCGCTAGTGATTAGGAAGCACATATCAAAACTACAATGAGAAGCCACTTTAAAACGATTTGAATGGCAAAAATAAAACAAAAATAAAAATAAATTCTGATCATACAAGTATTCGATGGGATGTAGGGCCAAAAGATATTTTATTATTCTGTAAAAGGAAGGCAAGGTGGTTCCACTACTTTGGAAGGAAGGTTAAATATTCATATAATCTACAACTGATATACTCCAGTGTACGGCACCTGCCTAGGAGAAACTCTTCCATATGTACATTCGGAGACATGTCCACTAGCAGCTCTGTTAGCAACAGCAAAACCTATAGCAACCCCGGGCTGGCCAAGTGGCGGGTGGTTAAGCCCTGGTTTGGGAAGCCAGCGGCCCCAATTCGGGTCCCACATATGAGGGCATAACACTGCCCTCAAAATAAAAAACACACACACAAAAAAAAACCTATAGCAACCTCAATCCCCATCACCAAGAATGTTTAAAACTCCATGGCGATCCAATCAATAGAATGCTGTACAGAGGCAAAAATGAGCTACAACACATAATAGCACGAGTGATTCTTAGGAATAAAATATTATGTGAAAAAGATGCAAAAGAGAACATATAACAATACAGTCTCTTTGTAAACTCCAAACAACTAAAATTCAAAATTTACTTTTGAGAAACACATATAGATATAAAATTATATTAAAAGGAAAGCAAGAGAATGATGAAGGCAGAATTCGGGATGTTGATTGCTTTGTGATTGTACGAATGACTGCAATTTTACAAAAATGGGCTCAGTCTTTCATACACCTTTCCCTATATCCACACACTCTGTAATAAATTTTTGCACCTTCTTTTATCAAAAGGTGGAGTTTATCTGTCCACTTCTTGAATCTGAACTGGCCTTGTGACTTGCTGTGGTGAATAGAATAGTACAGAAATGACAGTGAGCCAGTTCGAAGTCTGTGTGGGTCTCTCTCCTTTAGATCCCTACCTCTGCCAGGATGTGCCCAGGGCCCACATTTACTCCCCCACACTCCAGAGTGTAAAGAGATCACGTGGCGCAGAGTTCATTCATCTAAGCCAATGCCATCCCAGACTAGGCAGAAAACTCACCAAATGATCACAGACTCAGGAAAAAGCCCAGCCATGATCATCTCAGCCAGTTCCACAGCAGCACCACTGAACCCATCCAACCCATATACTTGTAAGCTGAATAAATGATTGCTGTCTTAAGCCACTAAGCTTTGAGGTCATTTTTGAAGAATTTTCAAGGCAATACATAACTGATATATCTGGGGTTGGAGGAGTCAGGACTGTACTCTGTGTGTTACTATTTTGTGTCCTATTCATTTTTTAAACCTCTATTTCCATTCATTGACACTGTTGACATACTGACAATTTTAATTATTCTGCTGTATTTCATCTTAGTGATAAACCAATTTACTTGGACTTAGAGTTTCACAAGTATTGAATTTTGAAGTTTTCTTTTCACATACTAATAAATGTGAATGACACCTAACCACTTGATTTAGGAATGGATGGAGTATGAATCTGAAACCTGCTGAGAAATACAAACCTTAAAACAACCAACACTAGGGCCGGCCAAGTGGTGCAGTGGTTAAGAGCTGGCTTGGACGCCAATGGCCCAGGTTCGGATCCCACATATGAGGGCCAGCGACACTGCCCTCTACAGCTAAGATGGTGAACAACAGCTCCACCTGGAGCTGGGCTGCTGTGAGCCCCCAGGACAGCATAGCTGCAGCCCGTGCTGCAGTGGGCTGCCATAGGCCACAGTGAGTGACTGGCAGCCGGTGTGAGCTGCCATCCAGAGGCCAGCAACTGATCTGACTCACTCGAGAAGAGCTCAATGATGATACCAACATGGGCCAGTAAAGCAATGTCCTCCACAACTAGACTGAGGAACAAAAGGACAGCAATTTGTTTCTTCCACTTCCCCGGTTCACCAACGCTGTTCCCTTCCCCCAGTTCCCCAATAAAAATCTTAAAAATAAAAAAAATACAACCAACACTACATGCCTCCACCTGAGATTTAAGAATGCCTTTTGACCTTTTGGAAGCAAATGTACGTGGTCCATTAAAGAATCTGTGTGCTAAACGCTAAATATATTGATGTCCCTATGTCTATCAAAAATCATTCCTCTTGGATCTCGTATGTGATGTTACCTTTTTTTTTTTGGTTAAGACATGGAATATTTTGATGGGTAGGTGTAGTAAAAAGTATCACCCATAATGCCACAGTTTTGATCAACTAATAAAAAGTATATGAGCTGATATCATTAATAACTATTACCGGAGATATAGTTTGTATTTTTTCAGGAGCTAGAAAAAAGCTCTAAAATTAACAAAAATTATAAGCTATTCAGAAAATCATTAAAGAAGTTCTGACACAAGCTACAACATATGAACTTTAAGGATATCATGCTAAGTGAAATAAACCAGTCACAAAATAGACAATACTGTATGATTCCATTTATGTGAGATATCTAGAATAGTCAAATTCACAGAGATAGAAAGTAGAATGATGGTTGCCAGGGGACAGGAAACGGGGAAATAGGGAGTTTTGTTTAACAGGTATAGAGAGTTTCAGTTTTGCAAGATGAAATAGTTGTGGATATTGGTTGCACAATATTGTGAATACACTTAACACTACTGAACTGTACACTTAAAATGGTAAAATGGTAAATTTCATACAATGTATTTATACCACAAATATAAAATTTATATTATACATATATATGTGTGTGTGTGTGTGTGTGTGTGTGTGTGTGTGTGTAGGAACAAAAGGACAGCAATTTGTTTCTTCCCCTTCCCCAGTTCCCCAACGCTGTTCCCCTCCCCCAATTCCCCAATAAAAATCTTAAAAATAAGAAAAATACAACAACACTACATGCCTCCACCTGATTATATATATATAAAAAAAAAAAAAATATATATATATATATATATATATATATATATATATATATATAAAATTGCTACACTGACCTGCCAATCTAACTTAGGAACAATTTGCCTAATTATATAATTACATATAGAGTTTTAAAAGGTATATGTAGGCGTAGATTTGGATTCTGTGATTATTTTAAATAAAGTAGGTTCAAATTGCCTGAGCTAAGTCACTCAACTCAGGAGAGAGCACGGTTACCATACCTAGAACTCCACTGTCAATGTTGGATAAACATTAGTGTTGCAAATTGAATGACAAATCATCTTACTGCTACTACTGCCTTGTCCATGACACATACAACAACTGGCATTCTCAAGTGCTGAGTCAAAAAGTCATTTGTTTAACTAGCTGTTGAGAACCTATTATTTATCAGGCACTAGGATTGACTCTGGTGTGAGTGGTGAGCAAGAGAAAAAAGATACCTGCTTACATGTAGCTGAGGAGAAAGACTGCATGTATCTATCAATCAATTAATACAAACAAAAACATATCAGGTAGTAAGACCTCAGAGAAAAATAAAAGCAGTGTTGTGACAAGTGACTGGTTGACTGGTTTAATTAGACTGATGATCTGGGGATACCTCTGTTGAGAGGTGACACATGCACTGAGGTCTGAATGATGAAAAGGAAGCAAACAACACAAGGATCAATCAGTCAGGGAGAAAAATTTTCCAAACAAAAAGGACACCCAGTGCAGAGTCTATGTCAAGAACGAGATTCATGTTCCCAAAGGAAAACATCAGAACTATCAGTTAATACTGATAAAAAAGAAAAGGAAAATGATGGAAAACAGCAGAATCATTTTAAACCTACACATAATAGCCTTGAACTCCACAAACAAATCATTACATCTACTCCAGCCCCTTCTGCTTGAAATTATCTTGTTACAAACACAACAATCCCTATTAAAAGAGAATGTTTTGTTGCACCTATGTAAACAAATTGTATTTATTTATTGCTGTGGGCTTTTCCAAAACTATTTAGAATTTGAATATTTTGAAATCACAGAAAAAAGTTTTAAAGGAGTCCAAATTTATTCTTAGGCTGAGAAAGTTTGTTATCGCTGTCCAAATCCAGGTGCAAAAACATTTTTGCTAATGTTACAAAGTCACTACTTAAGAGGGAAAAGCTACCCAAACACACCTGCACCTTTTCAGAACTGATTTAATATTGTGTTAAAGTAAACATATTAAGGACATGAATGTTTAGTCATCAAAAAGCTCTATTGCCCAATTTACTACTTAGAATGAATGAAGCAGGCTACTTGGATCCTGATAAAGATAAACCTGTATTTTAAGACTTCCTCTCCAAACCCAATATTATCAGGCAGTACTCGGTGCTTATACTTTCGCTTTAATATTTGCATAGTCATATGACTTACATGATTGAGAATATACAGAATAGTGAATCAGGTAGAGGGTATGTTATGAGATATGGTAGTTAACACCATATTTCATTATATGAAACAAGAGAGTGCAGTAACAGGCTCTAACGCCAAATTACTTGGCCTTTCATCCTCCTCCTGCCTCTTACTGGTTGTTCAAACTTGTATGTAAACTCTATATACTTAGTTTTTCCATCTGGAAAATGGAGATAACAATATTTATATCCTACAAAGTGGTTGTGAACATTAAACAAGTTAAAACATGTAGAATGCTCTACAGTGCCTGGAACACATCAGCAAATAATAGTTACGATACTACTTATTATTATACACAAAATACACTCAGATCCATCTACTGTCAAACTATTCACTCCCATACTCCCATGTATCTAACTGCACGTATATGTATAGACCTATAGACATAAAGAGAAAGAGAATATATAAAGTAAATAAAGTACAAAAGGAAAAAGTCATAACATTAGTCCAAAAAACACAGATATTAAATGTTAATTTTAAAAATCTACTAATTTTATAATGATAACTCATTTCAAGAATGTGCCATACATTCCTTTAAACTTATGGCAAACATTCCTTTAACCTTATGGCAAAAACAAACAAACAAACAAAACCCTCTGGTTTAAAACAAAATCTATGGTTTTTATTTTTTATTTATTTATTTATTTAAGATTTTATTGGGGAATTGGGTGAGGGGAACAACGTTGGGGAACGGGGAATGAACAGACAAGTTGCCATCCTTTTGTTCTTCAGTCTAGTTGTGGAGGACGTTGCTTCACTGGCCCATGTTGGTATCATCATTGCGCTCTTCCCCGATGAGGCAGATCGGTCACCGGCCTCTGGACAGCTGTTCATGGCAGCTCTTGGCAGCTCACGCTGCTACCAGCCACTCACGCTGGCTTCTGGCCACTCACTGTAGCCTATGGCTGCTCACTGCAGCAGAGGCTGCAGCCCACACCGTCACTGGCCATCTTAGCTACATAGACAACATTCATCATCTTAGCTATAGAGGCAACCAGGTGGAGCTGTTGTTCACCACCTTAGCCATAGAGGGCAGTGTCACTGGCCCTCAAATGTGGGATCTGAACCGGGGTCCCGCTGCTCAGAGCTGGCGTCCCAAGCTGCCTCCTAACCAACGCACCACTCAGCCAGCCTAAAATCTATGGTTTTTAGAATGTGTAAGTAAAGTCAAGAAATTAGCTCATATCTGAAAATTGTTTCAACATTTAAATTAAAAAAGGGAATAATAGTAAACAGATCACTTATAATCATCTTAAATGGGATACTTCTACTAGTAGGATTATGTACATAGAAAGAACTTAGTGTCTATTACCCATTTCTAAAATTAATGTTGATGCTAATAAAAGTAATAGTAGACATTTTTAGAACTCATCTGACTGTTATAGATCTGAAATGTAATATATATATAACAACTATTTTATTTTCCCAACAGATATTTACAATTACCCTTGAGAATATGTTTGAGGCAGAGGTGTTTCATGTCATGATGTACTGAAGGGACTCATGAGAAACTAGAATATATCCTGTTTACGCATCTTCTGACACCCTTCCATATATGCACCCATTGATTACTAACTCTAAAGGGGGTAAAAGACCATTGTATTGGGTTTTTCCCATCCTCTTAGATCAAATATGTGGTTTTGTGGTTATATTTTTAATTTTCCCCATTAAATAAAAATTAAAACAAACAAGAGAAATAATTTGTCAACTAGGCAAATTAACTGAACATGCTGAAAAATATCTATTGTTCCATTTTCTTATTTTCCCTTCAGTCATGACTCTAAACACATTAAGAGAGAGAGGGCAAGAAAAAGAAGAGTAAGAAACCGTGTGTGTGTGTGTGTGTGTGTGTGTGTGTGTGTGTGTGTGTGTATGCACATGTGTAAAACATTAGCATTTTTTTAGGTTCTCCAAGCTCAATCATACACCATTTTTGTGTAAACTGATTATCATAAACACAGCAATGAGAAGTTAGATGAATTAACAGATTTTTAACAATAATTAGTACTATACTGTAAATGACTAATAGTAAAAAATGAGTTTTATGGGCTTTAATTTTATTGTAAAAGTTTAAATTGGTAAAAAGAGCAAAAAGCTACATGCCACAGGTTTCTTTAAATCACTCTAAGTCTTTTATCATATCTTTTATCTAATAATTTGTAACATCAAGTTAAGACTCATTAAACATAAACTAGCAGCTACTCACTGAAGGTAGGATCCTTAGAAAATGTTTTAAAATCTCTCTGGTAATAAATTCTTAAACTAGAAAACCACTGTGGGCTTTAGGGCCACTCTGCCTGGATATAAACCTTCGGCTTTGTATAATATTCGCTGAAGATTTTAGTCATGTTTCTTAGCTTCTCTGTGACTCAATCTCATCATCCATAAAGTTACATCCATAAATAATTAACTACTAATAAAAGCATTTTAGTACTAAATGTCTGGATCTTAGTATGTGTCCAATAACATTAGCTATTTTTGTTAGCACCTAAACAATGGAGGCATGAAGTAAAATGGCTCTAACTCAGCCAATGTGGTACCAGAATATGAATTACCCGGCCCATAGACATTGATTCTTCAAGGACAGAATCAAGCCTTTCTCCTCAAATAAACATTTTCTGCCAAAGTCTTATCTTTCTACTCATCCCTGATGCCCAGGCATAGTGAACACCAAAATGTATTCCACTTATCCTTCATCCCTCAGATTCTATTGAGTTTCTGCTTTGGTTTTTGTCCATATTAACCACAAGTTTCTTGACTGGACTACAGATTTAGAAAGCACTAGGGATTGCCTTGCTTTTTAGTTCTGTGAGTGTGGGACCAGAGCTATTAAAATTGGGTATGTTTTAATAATGGGGCTTACAATAGACTGATTTAACTCCAGAAGTGAAGAGGAGGCTGGGGTGGGGAGGTAGTTAAAAGGTAAAGTCCTGAACACACGAGTTGCTTGTATGGTGCTTCAAGGTAAATGTGATTAGTCGACAACATTGGTAGAAAAATCCAAGAGACAAACCAGGTAAGTTATTATTATCTAACTGAATCCAACAATAAATATTAGATAATAAACACGACTAAGTTGAGCTTATTCCGAAGAATGCAAAGATAGTTCAGTATTAGAAATTTCTTAAATATCTTTCACCACTTTAATAGAGGGGAAAAAGTCATACGATCATCTACATCAGTAAACTGCACATAAAAGGGAATTTTCCATGTCAAACACACACGCACGCATGCGCGCGCACACACACACACACTATAAGCAGAGAAACAGTAGATACTATCCGTTTAAAAGCAAGAACAGAAGAAAGCCCATTATCAACACTTCCATTCACCTATATGCTGGAGTGCTTTATAAGGTCAATAAAAAAGAAAAAAGAGGGCCGGGCGAGTGGTGCATTGGTTAAGGGCTGGTTTGGGATGCCAGGAGTCCCGGTTCGGATCCCACATATGAGGGCCAGTGACACTGTCCTCTACAGCTAACAACAGCTCCACCTGGAGCTGGGCTGCGAACCCCGGCGACAGTGTGGGCTGCAGCCCCTGCTACAGTGGGCTGCCATAGGCTACAGTGAGTGGCCGGCAGCCTGTGTGTGCTGCCAATAGCCGCAGTGAGGACCATCCAGAGGCCGGCGACCCATCTGCCTCATCCGGGAAGAGCACAATGATGATACCAACATGGGCCAGTGAAGCAACGCCCTCCACAACTAGACTGAAGAACAAAAAGACAGCAACTTGTCTGTTCTGCCTTCCTCAATTCCCCAACGATGTTCCCCTCCCCCAATTCCCCAATTTTGGAAAAAAAAAGAAAAAAGAAGTTAATCAAAGTGATTGAAAGAAGGAATTAAAATATCATCATTTACACATGATATGATTACCTACATTGAAACCCCTCTTCCTCAAACAATGTACTACAAATTATAAGGAATAAAGTATATATCACAATTCGCATTTCTATAAAAGTTTAAACATGATTTTTCTAGAAAGCATATATTTAAATAAATGTATGAAAGGAAGAAAGCAAGGAAAATAAATATTCTAAGGCAGGTGTGTGAGGAGGAAGAGAAATGCAACTGAAAATGGAAGGATAAAGAAGGAAAATATTTTTTAAAGAAAATTTTTCCATTGAGGAGCCTTGGAGGAACTTATGGTAATAGCACGCTGTGCAATGAGGAGCACAATCACAACTCTATGCTCCTGAGGTCCTTAAAAACAGAGTGGGAGGCATGACATTGATTTTGCCTGGAGAAATAAATATGTTCAATGTTCTTGGCTCATGTATTAATTTTTCTGAATAATCTCCATCATATCTCCTAAATCATGCATAAAACTTTTTGTCCTGACTGATTGTATCACTAGATTGGTGTTTTTCCTCTCATCTCTTGGAATGGTTATACAGCCAGTGCATTTCTTTTCAGCTCACCCAGCATCCAGAAGCACACAGTAGTTAAAAATCAGACAAAAGGAGTTCTCAGGCATGCACCAATAGTGCAACCTGAGTTTCATCCACAGATTGTGAATGAAATATTGCTAACTGAATGCAAGATTCTTTATGAAGTGAAAATTGGTTTTCTAAAATCAACATCCTTCAAAAACTGATAATATAGAAGCTACTGAATAATTTTGCTTTTCATTCTCAGCATAATCCTCACCAGGCATATAGAATATAGTCCCTACATCTAGCAGGCATTCTTTATAGTTTATAGCCTGGTCCTCTGGATAGGAGAAAAGGTAAGAGGTAGTAGAACAAGTGTGTGTGTGTGTGTGTGTGTGTGTGTGTGTGTGTGTGTGTGTGTTCGGTAGGGAGACTACAGGGAATGGGTACAGAAAAACATAAAAATACAACACAATTCCTAGAAAGAAAACAGTACTAGCTAGGTAACACATTTTGAATAAAAGTCAAAGTCAAGCAGATCCAAAGTCTCTTGAGCCTTATAACCTTACTATTTTATGAAAACCTTGCTAAGATCTTCTACTATATAATACTGAATGTCTCACCAGAGAAGAACCAAGTAGATATACAAAACAGCACAAGAGCAAAACATCAATTCTTGAAAGAAAAATCTCTGTCTTCTTGAATTCTAATGAGGAAAGAAAACCAGGAAAAACAGACAGAACAATTTGGATGAACAGAAGAGCACACTGCAACATTTCTGATAGCTAATATTAATTTGAGACAGTTGCTCAACATATTTGCTTAATAAGTAGTAATAAAAGATAAATTTTGATAGGCAAAATTAGGTAATTTGATAGGGTTTTAAGTGTAAGGGATAAAATTTCCTATTGATCCTACAGGGCAAAAGTTGAAATACTTTTTTTTCTGTAGTTAAACTTGGTATTATCATTATAAAATGTTGGTGCTGATATTATTGTTCACTCTGCTATACTAGGTAGGCTCTCATTACGTGACTCCTTAGAGGGAAAAAGTGTCTCAGCTCTGATGCTAAGGGTTAGGATGCACTACCCCAAAATATGCACTACCCCTTGGCATATTGAATATTTTAAGAGAAGCAAAATGTTCACTCTAACCTTCCTGCTCATCCTTCTTCCTTCAAACAGTTCGTAAAACCCCCATGTAAGAGGAGCCCTCACTATACCCAGAGGAAAGGAGCATCCTTATGTCCAAAGACAATGGAACACCAAGAAGAATCTGAACAAACAGCCTTCCTAAGTTTCCCCCAGTTTACTACAATTACCTCTTTAACTTCTCATATTCCTCCACCATTGTGCACTCTTTATCAAACCTAGCATAAAATACTCAGGTCTGTTTATTTGGGTTTTATTTCCTCATGAAGGCTCCTGTGTCACATAAAACTTACATAACTTTATATCCTTCTCTTTTGTTAATCTGTGTTTCAGTTTAATTTTCAAATCTGTGCAGGGACCCTAAGATGGTAAAGGAAAATTTATCCTGCCCTACAGTTCTTAGAACCAGAAATAGCTATACTTACGGTCAGTGGTTCTATTGTTCTACGTAGACATAATGAATTATGTTATGCAAATATTTTACTCTTTGAATTTTCTGCCCAAATCTGGCATACATTTGGGACACTAACCTCAAGTTTAGTTTCAATGCATTTATCCAACCTTTATTTGTCCTTCTCTCCACCATTTAAAATCTAACTGCCATGGTATATTCATATTTCCCTAGTAAACTACCTCAAATTCTTTAGTAGGGATGCAGATTTACAATAGATAGTTGAAAGAAACAGAAAGGAATGAAAAGGGGGAAGGATGGGAGGAAGAAGATGTTTTGAAAGCTGTTTAACCGAAGCATGATCTGGCAGCATGGTATTAGAAGATGAAGAAAATTGTGACTGAACAATCAGGTAAGAAATTGCAACAAACCCAGTTGATTGGAAGAAAAACCAGATTAGCAATGTGGAACAAGAGTGAAAAATGTATCACTATAGGAACATGCATAAACAGTCAACAAGAATCCATTGTTAATTGCCTTTTAGAATTGTTCATCAAGTAGATTTTGAAGATATCCTAAAATATAAAGCTTAGAGTAAAAGATGATAGTATTACCAGCATAAAAAAATGGTATTTTTCTATGGGAAGCAGATATGTACAAGAAAAATCATGAGACTATTTTTTTTCTTGGTATTTTTATTGTTGGTGTCACAACTTAATATTAAAAAACAGATATGGAGCTAAAAGCCCAGGAGAGATGTCAGGATTGGAGATCAGACTCAGGAGAACTGAAAACATAAAAGTGGTTGAGATATGAAAACATGGATTATCAAAAAGGTGAAAAAACGAAGGACTGTCTGTCCTTTGGAAGAGATGCAAGTTAATGAGAAAAGGAAAGATACAGTAAAGATAGCAGACAACTGAAAACAGAAGAAAAACAAGAGGTTATTAGATAATAAAAGCAAAAGGAAGGGAGCATTTGAAGAAACTGATAATCCCAAACTGCTGTTAAAGGCATCAGCAGAGGTCAAGCAAATTGGGTAAATCTGAGAAGAGATCCTTGAATTTGTCTACAAAGGGATTATGAATGAATCAACAAAATTTAAGCCAAAAGCTAAATTAACAACACAAAAGAAACAATCTGAATAATATTCTCAAGAAAAGGGCTATAACTTTTTTTTATGTTGCAAATTTATGCATTTTAATATTTTACTGTGTGCAAGTACATGAATCTTTTTTTATATTCTTCTTATTCCGCAATTGAGTCCTTTGTCCTTTCTTGCTGATAAAATTACCTTTGTTTTATTAAGTGATGGTGGTAGTTGAATATAGTTGTTAATTTAATAGCATTACTTGCAAACCTAAAGTTTATAATTCAATAACTTTTTCCCATACCCACCCTCGCCAAATTCTTTTTTTAATTTATTTTTTTTATTCTTTTATTGTGAAATAAACATTTTTTTAAAATTAGCTTCAGGTGTACAACACAGTGCAATGGTTATACTTTTTACCCCTCAAAGTGACAACCTCCCTCCCCCAATTCGCCACCCCACTCCTCCCCACTATATCATACATATCTATTACAATTCCTTTGACTCCCTTCGACAGTATAATCCACATTCAATGACTATCTATATATTCAATTACAGTTGGCATACAATATTACACAAAATCAGTTTCAGGTATACAGTGCAGTGATCAAGCCTCTACTCCATCCAGGAAGAGGTCTCCCTAACAAGACATGTGACCATCTGATACCCTACAAAATATTTACAACATTATTCTATTCCCAGAACTGTCTTTCATAACCCTGTGGCAATACTGTCGTTACCTATTTATGCTGTCTAATCCCTTCCCCTTCTCCCTCATCCTCACCTCACTCCCAACTAGCAACCCTGTTTTTCCTCTATATCTATGAGACTGTTTCTGTGTACTTTGCTCATTCATTCAGTTTTTCAGATTCCACATATAAGTGAGATCATATGGTATTTGTCTTTCTCTGACTGACTTATTTCACTTAACACAAGAGTCTCTAGGTTCATCCATATCGTTGCAAATAGTACAATTTCATTCTTCTTTATAGCGGAGTAATACTCCATTGTATAAATGTACCACAGTTTCTTAATCCAGTCATCTACCAATGGGCATTTCGGTTGTTTCCAAGTCTTGCCTATTGTAAATAGCGCTGCATCAAACATAGGGGTGCATATAATTTTTCGAATTAGTGTCTTGGATTCTTCTGGGTAGATACCCAAGAGTGGAATTGCTGGGTTATACGGCAGTTCCTTTTCCAGTTTTTTGAGATAACTCTATACTGATTTCCATAATGGCTGCACCAATTTGCAGTCCCACCAACAGTGCACCAAGGTGTCCTTTTCTCCACACCCTCGCCAAAACTTGTTGTTTGTTGATTTATTGATAGCCATTCTGACTGAAGTGAGGTGGTATCTCATTATGGTTTTTATTTGCATTTCCCTAATGATCAGTGAGGTTGAACATTTTTTCATATGCCTGTTGGCCATCTGTATGTCTTCTAGAGAAACGCCTCTTCATATCCTCTGCCCATTCTTTAATGGAGTTGTTTGTTTTTTTGGTGTTGAGTTTCATGAGTGTTTTATAAATTTTGGATATTAACCCTTTATCAGATATATCATTGGCAAATATCTTCTCCCATTCAGTAGGCTGCCTTTTTGTTTTATTGATGATTTCCTTTGCTGTGAAAAAACTTTTAAGTTTGATGTAATCCTATATGTTTATTTTTTCTTTTATTTCCCTTGCCCGAGGGGATATATTAGTAAAAATATTACTCAGGTTAATGTCTGCAAACTTACTCCCTATGTTTTCTTCTAGGAGTTTTATGGTTTCAGGTATTACATTTAAATCTCTAGTCCATTTTGAGTTTGTTCTCATATATGGTGTAAGTAGGTGGTCCATTTTCATTTTTTTGCACGTGTCAGTCCAATTTTCCCAGCACCATTTATTAAATAGACTGTCTTTACTCCAATGTAAATTCTTGCTTCCATTGTCTTAGATTAAATAACCTTACATGGATGGGTTTATTCCTGGGCTCTCCACTCTGTTTCATGGGTCTATGTGTCTGTTTTTATGCCTGTATCATTCTGTTTTGATTACTGTCGCCTTGTAGTATGTTTTGATGTCAGGTAGTGTGAGGCCTCCCACTTTCTTCTTATTTCTCAACATTGCTGAGGCTATTCGGGGTCTTTTGTGGTTCCATATAAATTCTAGGATTCTATATTCTATTTCTGAGAAATATGTCCTTAATAGTTTGACTGGAATTGCATTGAATCTATATATTGCCTTAGGTAGTATTGACATGTTAACTATATTAATTCTTCCTATCCATGAGCATGGTATGTATTTCCATTTATTTGTATCTTCTTTGATTTCTCTCTTCAGTGTCTCATAATTTTCTGAGTACAGGTCTTGTACTTCTTTAGTTAAATTGTTTCCTAGATATTTTATTGTTTTTGAAGCAACTGTAAAAGGGATTGATTTCCTGATTTCTTCTTCTGATAGTTTATTACTGGTGTATACAAACGCAACTGATTTCTGAATATTAATTTTGTATCCTGCTACCTTACCAAATTCCTTTATCAGTTCTAGCAGTTTTTTGGTGGAGTCTTTGGGATTCTCTATATACAGTATCATGTCATCTGCATATAATGACAATTTTACTTCCGCCTTTCCAATTTGGATGCCTTTTATTTCATTTTCTTGTCTGATTGCTGTGGCTAGAACTTCCAAAACTATGTAAAATAGAAGTGGTGAAAGTGGGCAGCCTTGTCTTATTCCTGATCTTAAAGGGAAAGCTTTTAGCCTTTCCCCATTGAGTACCATGTTTGCTGTGGGCTTATTATATATGGCCTTTATTATGTTGAGATATGATCCCACTATTCCCACTTTGCTAAGAGTTTTTACCACAAATGGCTGCCGGATTTTGTCAAATGCTTTTTCTGCATCTATTGATATGATCATATGATTTTTATTTTTCATTTTGTTAATGTGATGTATTATGTTAAATGATTTATGGATATTGAACCAACCTTGCATACCAGGAATGAATCCCATTTGATCGTGGTGTATGATCTTTTTTAATGAGATGCTGAATTCGGTTTGCTAGTATTTTGTTGAGAATTTTTGCATCTATGTTCATTGGGGATATCAGCCTGTGGTTTTCCTTTTCTTTAATATCTTTGTCTGACTTAGGAATCGGGTGATAGTGGCTTCATAGAAAGAGTTTGGGAGTCTTCCGTTCTTCTGTATTTTTTGGAATAGTTTGAGGAGAATAGGTACTAATTCTTTTTTGAATGTTTTGTAAAATTCACCTGTGTAGCCATCTGGTCCAGGGTTTTTGTTTGTTGGAAGATTGTTGATTACTAATTCAATTTCTTTGGTGGTAATCAGTCTGTTCAGAGTTTCTGTTTCTTTTTGGTTCAGACTTGGTAGATTGTATGCCTCTAGAAATTTATACATTTCTTTCAGATTGTTGAATTTGTTAGCATATAGTTGCTCATAGTATTTTCTTAAAATTCTCTGTATTTCTGTAGTGTCTGTTGTCACTTCTCCTCTTTGATTTCTGATTTTATTAATTTGGGTCCTCTCTCTCTTTTTCTTGGTTAGTTGTGCTAAGGGTTTGTCGATTTTGTTTATCTTTTCAAAAAACCAACTCTTGTTTTCATTGATCTTTTGTATTGTTTTTTTTTTTTGTTCTCTATTTCATTTATTTCTGCTCTGGTCTTTATTATTTCCTTCCTTATGCTCCCTTTAGGCTTGTTTTGCTGTTTTGTTTTGTTTTGTTTTTCGAGTTCCCTTAGATGTAGAGAGAGTCTGCTGATTTGAGATTTTTCTTCCTTCTTTAGGGAGGCCCTGCACTGCTATGAACTTCCCTCTTAGTACTGCTTTTGCTGCATCCCAGAAATTTTGGGTCGTGGTGTTTTCATTTTCGTTTGTCTCGAGGTATCTTTTGATTTCTTCCTTGATCTCATTTTTGACCCACTCACTATTTAAAAGCATGTTATTTAGCTTCCATGTATTTGTAAGCTTTCCAGATTTCTTCTTATAATTGACTTCTAGTTTCATAGCATTGTGGTGAGAGAAGACACTTGATATGATTTCAATCTTCTTAAATTTGTTAAGACTTGTTTTGTGGCCTAACATGTGGTCTATCTTGGAGAATGTTCCATGTGCACTTGATAAGAATGTATATTCTGTAGCATTGGGGTGAAATGCTCTAAAAATATCAATTAAATCAAGCTGGTCTAAAGTGTCATTTAAGGCCACTATGTCCGTGTTGATTTTCTTTCTGGAGGATCTGTCCATTGGTGACAACGGGGTGTTGAAGTCCCCTACTATGATAGTGTTACTGTTGATGTCTGCCTTTATGTCTGTCAGAATCTGTTTTATATATTTAGGAGCTCCTATATTGGGTGCATAGATGTTTACTAGGGTTATGTCCTCTTGTTGAAATGATCCCTTTATTATTATGAAGAGCACTTCTTTGTCTTTTATTATAGTCTTCATTTTAAAGTCTATTTTGTCCGAAATAACTATTGCTACTCCAGTTTTTTTCTCATTTCCATTTGCATGAAATATCTTATTCCATCCCTTTACTTTCAGTCTATGTGTGTCTTTTGATCTGAGATGAGTCTCTTGTAGACAGCATATGCATGGGTCCTGTTTTCTTATCCACTCAGCCACTCTGTGTCTTTTGATTGAAGCATTTAGCCCATTCACATTTAAGGTAATTACTGATAGGTATATATTTATTGCCATTTTGTTATTTGTATTTCTTGTCTTCCTGGGTTAGCTTGTTTTCCCCTTTCTTCTGTTTAAAAAAGCCCTTTTAACATTTCTGCAATGCTAGCTTGGTGGTAATGAGCTCCTTAAGCTTATTCTTTTCTGAGAAGCTCTTTAATCTCTCTTTCAATTTTAAGTGATAGTCGTGCTGGGTAGAGCAATCTTGGTTGTAGACTTTTATTTTGTATCACTTTGAATATCTCCTGCCATTCCCTTCTGGCCTGCAGAGTTTCTGAAGAAAAGTCAGCTGTTAAGTCTTATAGGAGTTCCTTTGTATGTAACTTGCTGTCTTTCTCTTGCTGCTTTTAGGATTCTGTCTCTGTCTTTAACCTTTGCTATTTTAACTATGATGTGTCTTGGTGTGGGCCTGTTTGGATTCAGCTTGTTTGGAACTCTCTGTACATCCTGGGCTTGTATGTCGATTTCCTTCACCATGGTAGAGAAGTTTTCGGTCATTATTTCTTTAAATACATTTTCAATCCCTTGCTTCTTCTCTTCTCCTTCTGATATTCCTATGACAAATCATGTCATTGCGTTTCATGTTGTCCCAGAGGTCTCTTAAACTATTTTCATTCTTTTTTCTTTTTGTTGTTCCAGCTGGGTGATTTCTGCTATTTTGTCTTCTAATTCGCTGATCCACTCCTCTGCTTCATCTATTCTAATGCTGACTCCTTCGAGTATGTTCTTCATTTCAGTTATTGTATTCTTTAGTTCTAACAGGTTGTTTTTTATGATTTCCCTATCCTTCTTTATGTCCTCGCTAAGTTCCTTAAACATTCTTATCATCAGTGTTCTAAACTCTGTTTCTGAAGGTTGGATACCGGTTTCATTTCGTTCCATTTCTAGAGTTTTCTTCTGATCTTTTACTTGGGACTTGTTGCTTTGTTTCTTCATTCTGGCTGTCGTTCTGTGAATGCTTCAATGTATTAGATATATCACCTAGAAAAAAGAGAGAAAAAAAAAGAGGTGCAGGGTCTCTCCTTCCTCTTTAATCTGCAGACCACTTGCTCAGCAGTAGAAAGTCTCTGGCCAACTCAGCACCAGCTCTTGGGGGGAAGAGCTTAATGTATTATGCACCAGCCTCCCTCTCAGGCTTGCAGTGAGCTTTCCGCAGTTAGCTGCTGTGTGCTCTGGAACCGTGCTCACTACCAAAAAAGAATTTTCACAGGTTGTTGCAGATTGTCCACTACTGCAAAAAAACCCCTCTGTGGCCTGAGGAGATGTGGGCCAGACACCAGAGGCTCAGGATGCCTCTGGCAAAACAGCTCTAGGTGGGTGGAGCAGGCCCCGAAGGCACCACTTGATGTAGTCAGTGGCCCTCACCAAGTCAAAGCAGCATGCACTCTGCACCAGCAATCAGTCCACACAAACTTGCCAGGAAAGCCTTGATCAGATCAGGCAGGTGCACAGCTCCTGGCCCAACACTCTCAGGAAAACTCCCAGTCTCAGCCTGTCCCAATCAACTGCCTGCAGCAGATAAGGCTAAGCAGCCCAACAGCCAATCCCTAACCATCAACTCTGCACAAACAGTGTGGAGAGCGGGGATGCAAGGCGGCTCGCGCACTCCTGAGTCTCAGTGAACAGATTGATGCAGCCAGAAGGCACCCACCCTGTGTTTCCCTGGCTACGCAGCACAAGCAGGATGGAGGTTGGGGATCCAAGGCGGCTCCCGCACTCCTGCATCTCAGTGAGCAGCCTGTTGGAGCTGGAGGGAATGCACCCAGCATTTCCCTGGCAATGCAGCACAAGCAGAGCGGAGGGTGAGAATCCAAGGCTACATAGGCACACAGGCATGCACGCACTCCTGAGCCAATTTCACCAGACCAATGGGATTCCTGATCAGACCCTCTGTGGGAGGGCCCAACCCAGAAAACATGGCGCCCTCCTGTACACCGCTCCTGTGCAAGCTCCACACCAGGGGAACAACAGTCCCAAAACCTCCAGCTTCTGCACCAAAGGTGCTCAGTTCAGTCTGTCCCCACAGTCTCCTGTGCCCATCTCACACAGCCACTCCCTCCAACAGGAACCGGGTGAGTGCTCACCGGCGAGCGAATCCATGCACCAGCCCCACTGGTTCTCCAGCCGCTCTCAGCCTCACCGAGCCAAGCAAAGAGAGTTCTCACTAATTTCTACTGCCCACTATATAGAACTCCTCTTCCTGGCAAAGGAGCTCTGGGCTAGTGAGCTTGGTGTTGGGATGGAGGGTCTCTCCCCCAACTCGAAAAACCTCCCCACAGCTGGGGCGTCCCTCACAGGGCTCACCCTCTCTTGTCTGCGCCTCTCCTACCAGACTTGATGTGGCCTCCTCTTTAGGTCCTTCATTTAGAGGTTCTGTTCATCTACTGTTCAGGGGACTTCCAAGGTTAAATGTTGTATAAATTATTTGTAATTTTGATGTGATCCTGAGAGGCAGTTGGGAAAGCGTCCGTCTATTACGCCATCTTACCAGAACCTCTGGCTATAACTTTTTAAAACATGCGAATTACATTTCCCTTTTGATCAATCTTTTACTGAACTATCATCAATATTGGATTTGGCCCACATAGTTTTTTCTTTGACTCTTCTTAGATTTATTTTAAACTCAAACAGGCTAAGGTCTATAACTAAAGGTGGCAATGGTAACAATATGTTAAATACAAAAATAATCAATTCATCTAAGCAATGGGTCCATTTACTTTGAGTTAGAATTAATTGCACTCATGAACATGTTCATATAAGTAGTCAACAAAAGAATAATAATAAAGGTATAGTTGACCCTTGAACAACACAGGGAAAACACCTATTTTGTATAATATATGTATTATATATTGTATTCTTACAAGAAAGTATGCTAGAGAAAATGTTATTAACATAATCAGAAGGAAGAAACACACATTTACTGTATTTTCTGAAAAAAATGTGCAATACAAGTGGACCCACACAGTTCAAACCCATGTTGTTCAAGCGCCAATGGTACATTTGTAGATAGATAGATAGATAGATAGATAGATAGATAGATAGATAGATAGATAGACAGACAAGGAGGTCCCTTGAAATGATCAATAGTATTTAATTATCTGCTTGCTGGAGAAAAAGAGAGAAAAGAAAAAAAAATAAAGAAAGGGAAAAGGGGAGAGGGGAGGAGGGAAAACTTCAGTTTTGTTACAATATCTAACTAATTGATAATGAGCATTTATCAATATATAGTTTACAGACTCAGTGAGTGTATTGAAATAATCTTACGATTTACTCACACACTTAAATACATGAGAGAATAGCTCAGTACAGAATTTGTATACATAGATCTCATTCGGAAAGTGTAGCACTTGAAATTTCTCAATAACAAGTTCCACATAAACCTTTGTTTACAAGAGTTATAATTCTAATAAACATGAAGCAAAACCAATTGATTCATTAAAAAATAGAAAAGAACTTATGAAGAGAGAATTTCAGCTGATAGTATTCATGCTTATTTAATTGTATATAAGAATTTCAGAGGTTGGAAGACACTGCTCTTATAATTAGTAAGCTAATTAAACTGTTTTTATATGCATAGAATAACAGGCATCACCTGTAGTACTTGCTCCCTACAAATCTAAGAGGTAGAAATGATTCATCCTTCTAGATGAAAGCATAAAAGAAGATTATCTTGATCAAGCTAAAGAAAATGAAAATAGCAACTGCCAGAACAAAAACTAAGTCAACAGACAATTTATTCTACATTAAATTTCAGTCATATGGCAGATACAGAGATGCACTGCTGCTGAGAAAAGAGCAAGAGCATGGAGAGAGAGAAAGCTCACCCCCACGACCAAGGCACAGATGTGCAGGGATTACTGATGGTTGAAGATAGACTTGAAACCTGAATTCTATATCCAGCAAAAATATCTTTTTTTTTTTTTCTTTTTTGAGGGCAGTGTCACTGGCCCTCATATGTGGGACCGAACCGGGGCCACTGGCTTCCCAAGCCAGCGCTTAACCACCGCGCCACTCGGCCGGCCCTCCAGCAAAAATATCTTTTAAAAGTAAAGGCAAAATATTTTTGTCAACAAAACGATAGGTGAGGAAATTAATTGCTAGCAGACATGCACTATGATTCTAAGAAAAGTTAAAAGAAGTTATTCAGTTAGAAGAACTGCCCTCCCAAAGAGAAATTTTGAAGAACTGCCCTCCCAAAGAGAAATTTTGACCTACACAAAGAAATTAAGAGTATCAAAAATGATAATATGAGGGTAAATGTAAAAGGATATATTTTTATTTTGAGTCACTTTAAAAGATGAGAGTCTTAAGTGAAATATTTAAGACTGACTTGTAGAAACTATACTTAGAAGTAAAACATGTAACAAGAATAGAACACAAGAAGAATGAATGAACAGGGGCAAAATTCTTATCCATTATCTGAAAGGGTTAATTATTTGAACGTAGGCTATAATACACCTTGCCTAAAGTCAGCTTGCATTCCCAATTAGATTAGTCAGCTCATGAACTTTATTGCAGTTCCATTTTGAGACATGAGACATTTATTAAGCATACTATTTTAGGTAATGTCCATGTAGGCAGTGATCTATTTGTTCTAATGGTATATTATTACAACCTGTTAAACAATTCTCTATATGTAATTGAAGTAAGGACTTTAAGCAAATATATGGCAGTGATTCAGAGAATATTTTGTTGTTCCATGTATATATGTCTCAATTGATTTTTTTAAATGCCATAGGCAAATATGAGTATAGGAATGTTTATAGCTCATTGTAGCATTGTTTTCAATAACTAAAAATTGGAAGGAAACTAAATCCATTAATATATATGGTTAAATAAATTATATACACACCATTATTGAATATTAAAATAAAAAAAGAAAGTAGGCTATAATAACCTAAAGATGAATATTACAAACTCTATACCAAACACTAATTTTTTAAAGAGCAATTGCTAAAAAAAATGGAAGTTTAAAGAAGTATAAATAAGTCAATTATGAACATGGAATCATTTTTAAAATCTAAATTTAAAGGAAGGCAGGAAAAGGCCAAATTGGACGAATAGAAAACAGATAAAAAGATGACAGATTTAAATCATGTATATAATTACAAAGACATAAATGATCAAATATACCAGTAAAAAGCAGTGCTTGAAGACTCAATTAAAAAGCAAGATTAAATGTATGCTGTCCATAAGAAATCCACCATAAATATGTAAATATAGGTAAGTTGAAAGTAAAAAGATTGAAAATATACCATGTAAATACTATTTAAAAGCTCAACTGATTATATGAATAACAGAACTAAACTTCTGAAAAAAGGTTTTACTTCCCTTGCTTTTGAGGTCAAATTCATAAAATCCTCTTTGAACCCAAGGTCCATAAGTTTAGTACCTATGCTGTCTCCTATGCAGTTTACTGTTTCAGGTCTTATGTTTAGGTCTTTGAGCAATTTTGAGTTAATTTTGGTACACAGTGACAGCAGCAGTCTAGTTTCATTCTTTTGCATGTGGCTTTCCAACTCCCCATTTATTGAAGAGGCTGCCTTTTCTCCATTGTATGTTTTTGGCTTCTTTATCAAAAATTATCTGTCCATATTTATGTGGATTCATTTCTGGGTTTTCAATTCTATTCCATTGGTCTGTGTGTCTGTTTTTCTGCCAATACCATAGTGTTTTGATTACTGTTGCTTTGTAGTACAAGCTGAAGTCAGGGAGTATGATAAATAAATGAAAGGGACTATATCAAACTAAAAAGCTTTTGCACAGCAAAAGGAACCATTGACAAAATAAAGAGGCAACCAACCAAATGGCAGAAGATATTTGTAAACAACGCCTTTGATAAGGAACTAATATCCAAAATATATAAGGAATCCTTACAACTCAACAACAAAAAACTAACAACCCAATTAAAAAATGGTCAGAGGACCTGAATAGATATTTCTCCAAAGAGGACATACAGATGGCCAGTAGCCATTTGAAAACATGCTCAACATCACTAATCATCAGAGAAATGCAAGTTAAAACCATAATGAGATACCACCTCACACCAGTTTGAATGGTCATCAACAAGACAAATAATAATAACAAGTGTTGGAAAGGCTGTCAAGAAAAAGGAACCCCCATACACTGTTGGAAGGAATTCAGACTGGTGCAGCTGCTATGAAAGGCAGCATGGGGGCCAGCTAAGTGACACGTTAGTTAAGAGTTGGCTTGGGCAGCTGTGGGCAGCAGGACCCCAGTTCAGATCCCACATGAGGGCCAGTGACACTGCACCCTCTGCAGCTGGGATGGTGAACAATAGCTCGACCTGGAGCTGGGCTGCTGTGAGTTGCCGGCGACGGAGTAGGCTGCAGTGGGGCTGGCCGGCAGTGGGCATGCGCTTTCATGAGCTGCCGTGAGCTGCCATGAGCTACTGTCCAATGGCCAGTGAGCAACTGCCTCACCAGGTTAGAGCGCAATGATCACAATACCAACATGGGCCAGTGAGGCGATGTCCTCCTGAAGAACAAAAGGACAGCAAATTGTCTGTTCCCCTTCCTGATTCCCCAACTGTTCCCCTCCCCCAATTCCCCAATAAAATATTTAAAAGAAAAAAAAAAAGGCAGTGTAGAGGTTCCTCAAAAAATTAAGAATAGAATTATCATATGACTCAGCAATCCCTCTCCTGGATATATACCCAAAAAAATCTGAAAATATTTATCCATAAAGATATATGTACTCCAATGTTCATTGCAGCTTTATTTATGGTGGCCAAGATATGGAAGCAAACAAAATGTCCTTTGATAGATGATTGGATAAAGAAGATATATATATATATACATACACACAATGGAATACTATTCTGCTATAAGAAAAGATGAAATACTGCCATTTGTGACAACATTGATGGAACTTGAGATTACTATGGTAAGTGAAATAAGTCAGACAGAAAAAGTCGAGAACCATAAGATTTCACTGGTATGTAGGATATAAAACTGAAAGCAACAAAGGAACAAGACAGACTCCAGAGTTAGAAGGTTTCACTGGTAACCTCTACCAAACAATTAAGGAAGGAATAATATCAACTCTACACAAATTATTTCCAGAATGTTTGGATGATCAACTAAAACTGGGCAAAGCATTTTATGAGACCAAAATCACCCTTCCATGAAATGATAAAAACATATTACAAGCAAAGAAACATACTGAAGAAAACATTGGCAAATTAAATCCAACTATACATATCGGGGATGACAAAAAATGTATACTTTGGTCAACATTGCTCAAGCAGTAGTTTGCTGTAATCAGAGGTATCTGGATGCTGATGCCACTTTGAGCACCTCTTGTAATTGCAGAGGTCAAATGTGACTTGTATTCATCTTTTGTTATGGTATATATTTAGTATTACCATTTTAATAGCTTTATCCTCTCTTAAAATGTGTATATATTTTCTGGGCACCCGTGTGTGTGTGTGTGTGTGTGTGTGTGTGTGTGTGTAGTGTGTGTGTGCATATGTGTGTGTGTATGTGTGTGTGTGTATATATATATATATATATATATATATATATATATATATATATATATGGCATGATATAAACTATGGTGAATTTTTAAATTAATAACATTTATTACAGTAAAAGACGCATTGCCATTAATCCCCCTCAAAATACTCCCCCTCACTTCGAACACA
Source organism: Aselliscus stoliczkanus (assembly GCA_033961575.1). NCBI lineage: Eukaryota > Metazoa > Chordata > Mammalia > Chiroptera > Hipposideridae > Aselliscus > Aselliscus stoliczkanus. The sequence continues at coordinate 90,840,008 of CM066734.1, read as the reverse complement.
CTTATCCCATCATTCTTGCCACTTTCTGAAGCAGCTCTGGAAGTCCTCTTTCATCAGTGTCTTTAGTTGTGCTGTTGTGGCTGCCTCTATGTCCTGAATCATTTGGCTTTGAGGAAGAGCAAGAAGTCACATGGTGCCAGATCCAATGAATAAGGTGTATAAGGACACACTGTAATGTTTTTATTTGACAGAAATTGCCATATACCAGAAGCAATGTGTGACTCAGAGCATTGTCATGATGGAAGATGATTTATGGCACACTTTAAAACACACTTTATCTCAACCGTAGTTCACACCTGGCTGACTGCACCAAACAAATTGAACCTTGTCACACACTGTTACTAAGGTTTGACATGCCGCTTCCCATATTGAAGATCCCTGCTTTTCCCTCGGATAGCACTCAGCAGCATTCACTGTGTCACACATGACTTTGTGTCACACATGACTTCTGTTGTGGCAACTTGAGGAAGTTGACTTTAATCCCAGGAAAGAAGAGTGGTTAAACTTTTGAAAATTGATAGATATAATTCACTTTATCAACAGACCCAAAGTGAAAAGCCTTACGATCATTTCAATAAATAGAAAAATATAATTTGAAAAAAATCTAACATCTGTTTTTTCATAAAAAACAAAAAAAAACAAAAAAAAACCTCTAAGGAAACTAGGAATAGAAGGGAATTTCTTCAACTAATAAAGAGTTTCTTGTAGAAACCTATAGCTGACAGCATACTTAATAATTAAAGAGAGAATGTTTCCTTAGCATTGGAGAAATAAAAGCAAGGATGTCTACTCTTTCCACTTTTATTAAATATTATCTTAGCAATTCTATGTAGTATATGAAGGAGAATAGAAAGCATAAAGATTGGAAAAAGAGAAAAGTTTTTATTGATGCTCTTGTCCATACAAAATCACAAAAAAAATGTTACTATAAGTTTAAGAAAGTATAAGATATACAAGGGCAATATAGAAAAATCAGTTTCATATTTACATACTATCAATGATCAACTGGAAATAAAAAGACAGTACTATTTATAAACATTAAAAAGATGAAATTCTTAGGGATAGATCTAATAAAACATTTGTAAGATGTGTACATTGAAAACTACAGAACATTGCAGGGAGAAATAACAAAGATCTAAATAAATGAAGAGATATATAGTGTTCATATAGCAGAAACTTGATATTTTACATGTAATTCTTCCCAAATTAATTTATATATTCAAACAAATTCCTGGCAGGTTTAGTTGTAGAAGTTGATAAGGTTATTCTAAGCTTCATATTGAAAAATCAAAGGACCTAAAATTTAAAACAATATAAAAAAAGAAAAAAATAACCACAAAGTTGGAGGACTCCTGTTATCTCTTTTTAAAATCTAATGACAACATGTTTTTCACATAATGATAGACGTACAGGTCAACATACTGGAATAGAAAATCCATAAGAAATAGACCCATACATATATGATCAACTGATTATTGACAAACATACCTTCAAATCCAATGGAGAAAGGATAGTCTCTCAACAAATAGTGCTGACAACTGCAAGTCCAAATTTAAAAACAAAAGCCCTTGATTCTTACCTTGGAAAATATACCCCAAAAAAAACTCAAAATGGATTCTATACTAAATATAAAACCTAAAACTATAAAAGTCCTAGAAGAAAATAAAAGGAAAAAGTATTTGTGACCTTGGAATATTCAAATAATTCTTAGGATACACACATACAAAAAAAAAAAAAAAAAAAAAACCTGAACCATAAAGAAAAACTGATAAGTTGGGCTTTATCATAATTAAAATCTTCTACTATTTGAAAGACACTATTATGAAATTTTTTTTCCAATGCACAGTGAGAAAATATTTATAAAATGTGAATCTGACAAAGAACTTAGAGCACTTATAAACAATAAGAAGAAGACTATTCATCAAAAGAGAGATATTGATGGCAAATAAGCACCTGAAAAGATGTCCAGCATCCCTAGTCAGTAGGGAACTAGACATTAAAGCTGTAATCAGATACCACGACACCTGTTATACTGGCTAAAATGTTTTAAGCTGACAATACCATGTGTGTTATCAGGGAAGTGGAATGACTGGACTCTTATACATTGCTAGTGAGATACAGACACTTCGGAAAATCCTTTGAAAATTCCTTATAAAATTAAACAGATACCTACCATGGGAATCAGCAATCCCACTCTTGGGTATTTACCTAAGATAAATGGAAATATATGTCCTTACAAAGAGCTATTTATGAATATTTACAGCAGGTTTATCAGAAAAATCTAAAACTAGAAACAACCAACTGTCTATACATCAACTGGAGAATGGCTGGATACAGAAATTGCTGTCCATCCATTAAATGAAATATTCCTCAGCAATAAACAAGATCATACAAACACATGGTCTCAAAAACCTTATACTTAGTGAAAAAATGGCTACATACTATATGATTCTGTTTATCTGACATTCTGGAAAAGGCCAAAGTCTAGGTTCAGAAATCAGGTAAGTGGTTGTCAGGGGGTGGGAGGAAGGCACAAATACAAAGGGGCATGAGGAAACTTTTTGGGGTAACAGAAATATTCTTATCCTGATTACAGGAGCTCGCTACTGTATATATTTGTCTGAATTCATCAAATTAAACACTTTAAAAAATCAACAAATCTGACTTTCAAAAATGAATTATAAAAATAAAGGAAGCTGCCTGGCTTCAAAGAGGATGTTAAATGACAGCTTCCAGTTAACTGTTTTTTGATCAGCCCTCCACAATTAAGCAGATGTCATGTTGTTCTCAGGATGGCCTCCACAAATCACTGAGCAAGACAATGGGGTACACCGTAGCATGGGGTACCCCTCTAACATGCAATCTTCATTTTGCAGACTTTCTGACATAAGCTTTGCTAGGTGAGCATTAAGGTCGTCCAGCCCTGCTTCCACCCTTTTGCTTTCAGGTCATTACTTCCAGGTTAACCTTTTGAATGCTTAACTCCATCTCTGTGCCTGCTTCCCAGGGAGGCTAGTCTGTGATAGGCTGTACCTGCAGTAGCCTGAGAAAGCAGGCAGTAAGATGGGGTTTAGGGATTGGAACTCTCACCATGAGCCCTCTGGGAATAAGGCCTATAGCCCTAGAAGTAAATAGTGTGCCCAGAACCCCAGCACAGGTTGGGCAATGAGGGCCCGGCTAAATCGCCAGCTTAGACGTGATACAGTTCAAGGATGAGGTGCCATCCTTTAGGGCACTCTCGCCAGGGAAAGCAAGTGTCTAACTGGCTGCCACATGGGCACTCCGGGCTTCTTGCACCCAGGGACCAGCAGGCAACAAGACGGAACAGTATCTTATGAAGAGTAGCTGATACTGATCAGCAGGAGAAATAGCACTGCTGTTACAGAATAAGAATGGGGGAACAACAAACTCAAGTGACCCACTGGGCACCTCTTGGTACCCCCTCATGAAATTTTAAATGAGAATGACAAAGGCAGCAACCCCAGCCTGAGGAGAGTAGGATTACCAGGTCATCTTATGAATGAGACTGTGAGAGTTGATAAGCTGAAGGCAGAGGATTTAGAATGGATGGCGGAAGAAGATGAGAACTAGTCCTGGCCCCCAACCCAACAGCAGTGATGGGCTGTGATTCCCCCACTAACTCTCCTTTTCAGAGTTTCCTCTCAGGGACAGTCCCCCAGTGCTCTGGAGGAGCTGCTCCCAGCAGGCACTGAGAGGATCTGTATGTCCCAAGGGGTGGGGCATGGAGACCTTCTTACTCAGACACCTGTGGAGAAAGGCCTGCCTGGCTGTGAGGAGTTTGTGGAGCTGGAGGTTAACCCTTTCAAGCTGAAATCACACTTTTCTTGGGGAGCCCCCAGGCAATAACTAGACACAGGAGGGGTACTAGGGCCTGAGCATTTCACCCAACGTGGGACTCCCTTTAATGGACAGCTTTTACTCTGGAGCTTTCCAGGGTGCTGGGAGAGTCTTTGTCACTTGGACATCAAGGTTCTGACCGTGCTTAGTCCTGTTTCCTCACTTTTCCTTTCACAGGTGTTACTTCCCCAGTAAGTCTTTTGCACTCCTGACTCTCACTGTCTGCCTCCTTGGAGAAGCTAACTGCAACAAGCCACAACTCCATGTTTTTTGTTTGAGACCTATGAGTATAAAACTCACATGAGAATAACTTTTTTTAATATAATATTTAAAGCAAAATGTTGAAACTATTTCATAGAAATCAGATTTTATCTAGCAGAACACTTTCAGCTTACATAAATTCATTTAATTAACAGGTATACGGTATTCCCTTTTGATCATAAAGTGAATAAAGTCATTTTACATGAAACAAATTTTGGCCTTTTATCCAACCTCATGCTCATAAAATGAAAATAGTATATTTAATCAATTAATAAATATTTTCATCTCCTATTTTCTAAAAACAAATTGAAGAAAACTCCAAGTCATACCAGAAAGTAGTAGACAGGTGATAAACTGACTAGAATGGTTATACAAGGAAGGCTGGGGACTTACCCAGCTTTTACATTTAGTTCCATAAACATCCTTTTCATTTAAGGATGTTTCATTTCATTTAAACATCCTTTTCATTCATGACAGTGATTCTTGTATATTCAGCATCTGGCTGGTACAGGGGACACTAACAAGGATTCCCAAAGGCTCATCACATAGTCTCTCAAGAAACAACAATAGCCAACCAACACAATTACTGGCTCCATCAGGGCCGCCATTTACTCCACCTATCTGTATTTAGAGTTGCATTTCAGTAAAATATGGTCATTATTCCAGAAGCAGTTTTACGGGGGCTAATTCACTTCCTAAAAAGATAAGCTCACGCAAAGTGAAGAGGCTGATGACCTCACAATCTCATCCAGGAGAGGTTCGGCCTGAGGGACGACTGGATTATAACTACTAAATACACTCCAAGAACACCATACTCAATCTGAGTTGCAAATAGTCAAGGTCCATCTCTCTAACACCTGTGGAAATCAACTGACTTCTTGCTTCAAATAGAAATTCTCTTGCACTTACGATGGTAGTCACCTCAGTAAACATCATGGCCGGCCCCTAGAGGAAAGAATATTTTAGTCTTAACAAAAGGACCACCAACTAAACTACTCCCATCCCTCTTTCCAATCTTTATAGCCTCTGCTTGTGACTGCTGCATCCAGCTGGCAGGAATCTCAGTGGGGAGAGACGAGGTTCACATGACAGTGAAGCAGAGATGGTTTTGAAGCAAAGGTTGAGAGAGCTAGAAGAATGCAGAGCCTACCCACCACCTCCAATTCAGTAAACATGAAAATAAGTGGCCTCTAGCTGGCACAGGAAAAGTCTTAGCAAGAGAAAAGGTACAAATTAAGACAGAGAGGAAGGGAGAATGATTTGTGAAATAAGGAGAGCTTATCATAGAAGTGAGGCAAAGTGGATGTGTCCATCTTCATGCCCCTTTTTGCCTAATTAACTCCTACTTATCTTTTAAGAGTAAATTTAGCAAGGGCCGGCCGGGTGGCACTGTGGTTAAGCACTGGCTTGGGAAGCCAGTGGCCCCGGTTCGGTCCCACATGTGAGGGCCAGTGACACTGTCCTCAAAAAAAAAAAAAAAGAGTAAATTTGGCAGGGACTAAGCCTTCAGTTCTATCATACCCCCAGCACCTAGCATAGTGCCTAATGTGGTATGGTTGTCTGTGAGTGTTTGCGAAGTGAATGACTGAACAAAAACCCAAAATAATTTTCTTCACCTTATGCCTTCTTCTGGAAAAATACTTTTCAAACTACCGCCCTCTCAATATCTTCAACTTTCATCTCTCCAGACTCCTTCCATTCCGAAATTCTTATAAATAAGTGATGTACTCTTAGGTGCCAGCACCTCCTGAACCGGGGCTCTACGACTGCTAGAGGAGAGGACGGTGACCCACTCGGGCTGCTCACCTGCACAATAGCGAAGTTAATGTAAGATAACCTGACAGGAGAATCAAGTATTTCCAAGTTGGTACCAGTTGGCAGGCAGTCAGATATTTGTGCACGTTTTCAAAGTGATCCTCCAGCAAATGTAGGCACAGGGTATGTTTGGCTCCAGGACACTCTCTGCTGGCCCTGCTGCCAATAACATGACAATGGACCTGGCAAGGAAGGGAGCAAAGTGACTCCCACATGGGGCAAGAGGAAACATATGGGGCCCACGCAGTACAAAGGCAGGCTGAGAAGATCTGCAGATGAAAGGGCCTTCCAATTCTAGCAGCTCTGGGTGGGGATTAGTCTCCCACGACTGGCATTTAAGTAGCCTAATGACTTCCAGCTCTGGCCAGTTAATGAGACCAGGGCACAGAATAAATACCCACTTTGATCCTCAAACACAACACGGACATGAACATGGATGGAATTTACACTTGAAATATGACAAACTCCTCTTGATATGAAATAGAAAACATCTCTGATAAAATATGAATATATATTAATTCCTTGTAAAATCTCAAATATCTTTCTACTTCTGCTCCTGACTGATAAACATTTATTGATACCTACAGAAAGAGAAGGCTCTCTTGATGTTTTTATAGAAGACATTTCACATTGAACACATGTACTTTGCATCATTTCAATTTTCTAAGACTAGAAGTCAAGTATAACTGTGCTGAATAAGTTATTGAAGCTTTACATAAATTACCTGTGTTAAGCAGGATGTCCCCCCAAGCATGCCCAATGCCTTAAGCCCTCGAACCTGTGAACACGTTATTTTACATGGCAAAAAAAGACTTTACAGATATAATGAAGGTTATAGGTCTTAAAATAGGGTGATTACCCTGGATTATCAGACAGACCCAGTGTGATCACATGAACCCTTAAAAGGAAAGATCTTTCTCTGGATGGAGTTAGGAAAGATGCTACTGAACAGGAAAAGTCAGACAGATTTGAAGGATAGGAGGATCTCAACCCACTTTTGCTGGCGCGGGACTACATAGAAAGCATGAAAAGGAATGTGAGCAACCTGTAGGAGTAAAGACCAATTCCCAAATGACAGCTGACAAGGAAAAGGGACCTCAGTCCTACAATCACAAGGAAGTGAATTTGGCCTGCAACCTGAACGAGCATAGACACAGACTCATCCTCAGAGCCTCCAGGAAAAACACCAATCCAACCAATACCAGGATTTCAACCCCGTGATGTACTGAGCAGAGAACTCATCTGAGCCACTGTACTCTGACTTCTGACTTACAGAACTACGAATAAACACACTTGTGTTATTTCAAGCCATGGAGTTTGTAGTAATATGTTATGGCAGCAGTAGAAAACTAACATATTACCAAATGTAAGTATTTTAATTTCCAATATCCTATGGTTCTGAAACACAATACCACTACAACAATCAATTAAAATTGCACATTCCCAGAACCAGTTCATAGTCCACTACTAAACATTATTTTTTATAACAAATATAAGGGAGGCTACTATCAATAATTACTGAGTATTTTTTAAAATGTTATCTAAGTATAATATACCGATTTCTAAGTAATTATACTCTCCAACATTTACAACTTCAGCCTTCATTTTTAAGAAGTAAATAATTACTTTGTCAAGTCTTTTTCTGCTTATCAGTTTGATACAGTTGACTTTAGGTGTACATCTCGTTCATAATGTTTAATGTATCTTATACAATACAACCATATATTAGTAACATTAGCAAAAGCCAGAGATCGTTAATAGAGTTGAATGAATCAATGTTTACAAAAATGTGAGAACATAAATGATACCAAAGATTTCCAGGCCTCAAAAGTACAAAGAATTCTAAGGAAACATCACTCATATTTTTACTATATAAATACACACAGCCAATAATATTGAGTGAATTTTTCACAGGACGTTATTGGTATGATAACCATATTTTGGTATTTATATTTCTTAAATTAGTAGCTCAAAGTTGCATGGGGCTTTTTTGCAAGCATACCACACAGAGTTCCTCTAGTTCCTGATCTGCAGAACACACACGTAGGATGTTCCAAGTTCTATGCTCAACCAATGGTTCTAAATTACAACAATGCCAACAGAATTGGATTTTTTGAGAGACACTACAATATACTGTAAAATCTACATTTGGAACATGGACACTTACTTTTTCTGGGTTCTTTCTGCCAGCCTTGCAATCTCTATAGCTGCCTTCCTTGCTTCAAAATCTTCTCTTTTCACCACCTCTCCAGTCCCTCGGTAGCCTAGCTCCACCAACTGGCGGGCCAGGACTTCATCCTACACAGAAAATCGATTGTTAGATTTCTTGTGGACAGCTCGTTTTATCCAATGTATACTGAATAACTGTTTTAAATGGAAAATCAAATTGGTTATTTAAAAATGAGACAAGATATATTAGACATGAAAAATTCTAACAACTTCTAAAAATTTTTGAGGGCCGGCCGAGTGGCACAGTGGTTAAGTGCTGGCTTGGGAAGCCAGCGGCCCCGGTTCGGTCCCACATGTGAGGGCCAGTGACACTGCCCTAAAAAAAAAAAAAAAAAAAAAAAAGAAACAATTAAAAATTTCTAACAATTCTAAAAATGTCTAACAATACTGTACTTCTATAAACATCTGATTTGTCATCCCTTTCCCACAGATGTAAGATGAAAAGAAAAAATAACATCAATCACTAAATTTTCTCTAAGGGATTTAAGGACAAAAGTCTGTTGTGTTTTTAATCAATTTATGAAAACAGCTGTAGATAATTAATAGAGTATCTTTAAAACAATAAAACTAAAGACAATAGTACTCATACAAGAAAGGCTTAAAAAAACAATCACACGAAAAGACAATTGGGTTGCTTTTAGAAAAGTCAACATTTCAGAGACTTACTTCCTTGAAGTAAATTAACTGATGACACAGCACTATAACTTCAAATACAAAATAAAGAGCAGATGAATTTCTTATTTAAATAGAAAGATATTGTTTCCATATAATGTTGGAACCAATAAAAACAGAAATGTAGAATCCCAAGATGACCACGAAAAGCTTCAAATTGAAATTTTTCCCACAACCCACTGAACCTTTTGTATTTCAGTTACTATAAGAATTGCCTCACACATTTTTGTCACTTGCATCGCATATTCAAAAATCAATATTGTTTTCCCATCACTTGAGGTATCACTTTACCTGAAGCTACTAATATAAAGACTAAAGTATTACATAAAAATATGTATATAGTAATAATGGTCCTTATATTGCCTTAAATATGAAATAATCTGAAATGTAGTGAAAATGGTACATATTTTATTTTCATAGACACTTAATACATCACTATTGAATGCAAGAACTGTCAAACAGGATTAATAAATGAGAAAACTTTAGGTGCATCGTAATCATCTCTTCAACACATGGGAGCTATTTTGAAGTTCAAACTATTGGAACAAAACCAAAAAATGTATATACTACCAACCTAGGAAACTTGATACTTTTCTTTGCTAAACAGTAAAAGTAAATACTGCACTTTGTGTAGCAATCTGGGTAAAGGGCCTGGGGTGGGCTATCTGCCTTTTCTTTGACTTGTTCCCTTGCTTACTATCTCCTTGGATCCTTAGTCTCTTTAGTGTGAACCACAAAACTGAGCAAATGCCTCCACCTAGTGGAATTAATATTTAATACAAAAAGCAATGCAGAACTTGGGTTTAATTTACAGAAGTTAAATGATTTGAGTGTATATTTTCTTACTATATTACTAAAAGTGAGCTTATGGGAAGAACTCTCAGCTTAGCTCTGGGAGACTGCAGGGTTCTAGCAGAATATAAATTGTTCGAGGTCAGCAGAGCACTTTATATAATAAAGACCATGAAAAAGTTGCTGTATTAACTTTGTCTATGGAGTGAATTATGCATTTCTATGTACCTTCCCCGGGCCACACAAAATTATTTGGATAGTGATGCACTCATCTACACTAATGTGTATTGCAACAAATGACAGGATCTGCTTCGAAAACAAGTAGAAAGTTGAAGTTGTTTGCTTCACTCACTATTATGCTCTAACTGGTGAAATCATGAGTCATTTCTCAACTTTAAGTAGTCAATTATCTTTAAAGATAACTTTCTTGAAAGAAACTGAGAAATAAAATATTTTATCTATTCACATACTTAGCATTTCTGGTGCTTTTCATTCCTTTGTGTAGATCCAAGTCCCCTACCGATATATGATTTTCCTTCAACCTAAATACCTTTAATATTTCTTGTAGTGTAGGTCTGCTAACAATAAATTATCTTGGCTTTTATTTTGGTGAAAATAAAATCTATTTCACCTTAATTTTTGAAGGACATTTTTGATGGATTAGTGCTCCAGGTTGCCTTTTTACCTCTCAGTACTTAGGATGTTATTGTTACCAGCCAACTGAACAGCAACCCCTCACTACTGAGGAACTTTTACATTCTCCTTCCCATAGAAATGTTAAGTCTCCTTCCTAGTTTCTTAGTTCTTTAGCTCCTACTCTTCTAATCTGTTTCTGAACCCTAAATAGTAGATTGTTCATGAAATCTCCTACCTTGCTGCAGATAACTACTTGAAAGCCTGTGACTTCCTAATATCCTCCAGGCCAGTAAGCTAAATGCCAAACCCATTCTGGGTCCAGACAACTGACACCACCTGAGTGATGGACTGAATGGCCACAGGTTTCATGAGAACTAACAGGTTTATTAATTGAAATCTATTTTTTTCTCATTCAGGGGCCTTGGGGATACAGGGGACACCCCAGCAAGATTGCCAATCACAATCAAGCCAAGTATGGTCTTCCAGGCGGCGCTCAGGACCCCTTCCTCTCATCTGAGATCAGCTAGGGTGAGAGTTCTGTGAACCCCAATAGGCAGGGACAGCTCTACGTCCCTGCCCAGCAGGAAGCAGCTACAGAAGAAGAGACCTCCTGTCCCTCAGCTTCCCAGAGGTTTTATGGGGATCACGTCTCTCAAGGGAAAAACTAGGCAGGCAGTTAGAGGCAGACATTGGGTCTAAGCATTCCTGCACATCTCACAGAATGTGACAGTCAGGTGACCTTCCCTCTGCACCCAAAACTTCTATTCATTGTAACTATCTACCCCTAAAACAAATGAGTACAAAATACCCGACTGGATTAGACCACTCACACCCACCTGCGCATTGAAGGCCATAATAACCTTTGTTTCACCCGGGGCCTCATTATACCATTATTATAATATCATATATATGCCTGGAGGATTATTAATATCATTATAACAGACTGAATTCTGGGAAGGAACATGCGCAGATTAGGTAACAGCCTCTTGTCAGTTACGGGTGCCAATCAAGTAGACCCACGCCCAGAGGGGAACAGATAAAAACTCCAAGTCCTGGGAAGTCTGGGGCTCCTGTGTGCTCTTCTTTTCCTTTTGACTGCTGCTCTTTGTAACCTTTTGACTCCTTCCTTCCTTTTCGAGTCTTTGGGCCTCGCCTTTGCATGTGGTCTCCATTCTTGAAATAATTTCTCTCTTCTAATAAACTATCTTTTACTGCTTCACTCTGGTATCTCATTCGAGCTGCCAAGGACCTGGACTCTGTGCTGAGAAAGGGCCCATTCTCCCACAACATTATGGCTTGTATTATTTCTGATAAGAAGTGTTCAGTCTTTCCCGTCTATTTTATTCTACATAATGTGTGTTTTAATTAAGATTTTCTATTTATCACTAGTTTTCAGAAAATTTAAGATATTCCTTACAATGATTTCTTTGTGTTTTCTTCTGCTTGGAATGCTTTGTACTCCTTGGCCCTAGGGATTTATAGTTTTCACAACATTTGGAAACTTAGCCATTATTTTTTCAAATATATTTTATCCCCTACTTCCTTCTGATCCTTCCAGGATTACACTTACATTGCTTTGAAAGAAAAATATATTATCACTTTTTTATCAAACTCCAGTGGTTTTGAGTGTAACAGTTCATCTTAGTACAAACAAGTCATTAAGGCATGATACTCAAAGTATATAAATAAGGCAGTATTATTTGATTAATGGTTAATGTTTTGTTTGTTTTTTACTTTTGTGATCATGAGTCATTAACTTTTGGATGCTAGCAGGTTGGGGGTTTTAGCTGTAAAGAAGCATCATGCAAAACAGAACCCAGAGACAGCTCACCCCTGAAGAGAAGTCTATAGATTTGAGGCTGTACATGCACTGTTCCCTCCATGCGCTGGTTTCAAGCTGTACCGCCCCCACCCCCACCCCAACACCCCCAAACACACACACAACACACACACAGCCTTTGGGCCAGAGACCATTTTCCCCCACACAACTGCACTGCTGAGGCAAAGCACCTCCACGCTGGGGAAGTGCAAGGATACAGGGAGGATTGGGTGGTGTGAGCCAAACTCTTCCAAAGGAGTCTGAGACAAAGGGCATCCAGCAACTAGGGCACCCAGGTATCTCTCACCCCAAGAACTAAAAAGAGAAAAATAAAAAGTCTACGGCCACTACAATGCTTGTCATTGCCCCACAGGCTACTGCATTCAGTTGGCTTTTGTTTGTGCCATTTGTTGTTACGTTTATTGCAGGAGAACAGTTCTTGTTGTAGCTCAATCTTAGAATTGTTTACTAAATTTGCTGATTTGTTCTAATAGGGATCCAATTAATTTTGTTGCATTTCCATGGTGATGAAATCATACTGCCTATAAACAGTAATATTCTGACTCCTTCTAAATATTTATGACACTTTTCTTTCATTGTATCATTGCTTTGGCCAGACTGCTAATAAAAAGAGTACTAGCAAGCATTTTTATCACATATCTGATTCTAATGCTAAAATGTTCCATAACTAAATATGAAGTTCACTACAGCTGTTTGCTATATACTGTTTATCAAGTTAGAATAGAATAAAATTCTAAATTCATTTTTCTGTATTTATAGAATATATCCTTTTTTAATTTGTTAATGTCATGAGCTCATCTTATAGTCCTATGATAAATAACACTACTCTTAATCTGATTCATTATTTCTTAATATATTCCTGCATTTTTTTGTGTTTCTTTTCATTCAGTTCATAAGTAAAATTAGACATCAGCTTCTATTTTGTGCTATCCTTTTCTGAGTTGACGTCAGGATTACACGAGTCCTATAAAATGATTTAGGAAAATTAAAATTACAATCTTTCCATTTTTAATTATACAAGTCAGGTATAAATACATTCTTGTGAAAATTAAAACATGGCAGATGTAGTTCATTTGTGTTGTGTCAACTTAGTTAAGCCAGAACTTAGATTCCCATAATTGTCTTTCCTTATATAGTTACAAGTTAGGTTAGGCCACAAGAGACTTTTGCACTAGATTTGGAAGGCAGAAGAGAAGGAGCAGCCATACTCTTCTAGCTTTTGCAGGATCTCCTTCAGCTTCTCCGACTCCTGGGCCAGGTGCATGTGCATAGTTAGTTCTGTGACGAAAGGGGCCGGTTTCCACTGCAGATCACCTGTCATCAAAGTTGGAGGTGTGGAAGACGTGAGGGCCTGATACAAGTTCCCGTTTGTCCTGTAGATGCTAGCTCATCCTTGCAGACCTCACCTGAACGTGCTTTCCCCACTTCTCATGTACCTTTCCTTACTGGCTGCCTGTCCTGATGATTTCGGGCTCCAGTACCAGACACAGAGAGGGCTGCCTCACAGCTGTGTTGTTCCACAGCCATGCTGTTTGCAGCCAGGCTGTATCACAATTGAGCTGTTTGCACTGAATAGTTTCTCCTTCACTGCACTCTAAGAGTCCAGTTGGCATTGAACTGGCACCAACAACCAACAGTTGACACTTAGCATAATGTCCTCAAGGTTCATCCATGTTGTAGCATGTGTCAGAATTTCCTTCCTTTTAAAGGTTGAATAATATTCCATTGTAAATATATGCCACATTTTGTTTATACATTCATCTACCTATAGACACTTGGTTGTGTCCACCTTTTGACTACTGTGCATAATGCTGCTATGAACATGAGTATACAAATATCTGGTTGAGTCTCTGCTTTCAATTTTTTTGCTATATACCCAGAAGTGCTATTGATAGATCACAGAGTGATTCCATCTTTAATTTTTTGAGGTGCTGCCATACTGTTTCCACTATGGCTGCACCATTTTACATTCCCACCAGCAGTGTACAGTGTTCTAATTTCCCCATCATTACCAAAACTTTTTTTTTCGGGGGGGGGGGGTTTTATTTGCTTGGTTGTTTGTTTCTTTGATAATAGCTATCCTAATGCATGTGAAGTGGTGTGTCACTGTAGTTGTGATTTGAATTTCCCTAATGATTAATTATGCTGAACATCTTTTTATATGCTTTTCGCCATTTGTATATATTCTTTGGAGAAATATATGTTCAAGTTCTTTGCCCTTTTTTTTTTAAACCATTTATTTTCTTTCATTGTACCTGAGCCATCCTGCCACCTGTTGGCAGCTCAGCGACAGTTCACCTTGGGCTGGGAATCTAAGTGGCGACCCTGTTGCTCAGAGCTCACACTCTTGACCAAGCTCTTAAATCAACTGAGCCACTCAGCCGGCCCCTCTTTGCCCAATTTTTAATCAGATTGTTTGCTTTTGTGTTGTTGAGGGAGTTCTTTGTATGAAGTGTGATCAAACAATATGGTGAACATTTAAATTAAATAAAATCTATTGCAGTAAAAGACACATTGCCATTAATCCCCCTCAAAATACTCCCCCAAGCTTTGAACACACTTATTCCATCATTCTTGTCACTTTCTGAAGCAGTTCTGGAAGTCCTCTTTCTTGAGTGTCTCTAGTAGCACTGTTGAGGCTGCCTCCATTTCCTGAATCATTTTGACTTTGAGGAAGAGCCAGAGGTCACATGGTGCCAGATCCAGTGAATAAGGTGGATGAGGACACACCGTAATGTTTTTATTTGACAGAAATTGCCATACCAGATGCATGTGTGTGACACGTAGTATTGTCAGGATGGATGATTTACAGCACACTAAACCACACCTTCTCTCAACTATAGCTCACACCCAACTGACTGCACCAAACAAGCTGAAATTTGTCACACACTGTTACTAAGGCTTGATGTGCTGCTTCCTGTATTGGAGATCCGTGCCTTTCCATTGTATGGCACTTGGCAGCAGCATTCACCATATTTATTGATCACAATGGGAAAGGCTCCATGTCACACATCACTTCTAGTAAGGCAATTTCTGTCCAATAAAAACATTACAGTGTGTGTCTTCATCCACTTTTCCCCCTAATCTGGCACTGTGCGACTTCTGGCTCTTCTCCAAAGTCAGAATGACCATGAAAGGTAAACGTTTTGAATCGATTCAGGACATTGAGGCAGCCAGAACAGCTCAACGAAAGAAGAGTTCCATAACTGCTTCAGAAAGTGGCAAGAATGATGGGACAAGTGTATTCAAAACGAGGGGGAGTATTTTGAGGGGGATTAATGTCAATGTGTCTTTTACTTCAATAAATTTTTTTTAACTTAAACATTCACCATAATTTTTAATCACACCTTGTATATTCTGAATATTAATATTTTATCAGATATATAATTTGTAAATATTTTCTTCCATTTGATGGGTTGCTGCTTTACTTTACTGTGTCCTTTCATGCCCAAAAGTTTTTAATTTTGATATCATCCAATTATAATTATATTTAATTAACAATTTATTTGCAGAGGCCTGAAAATCTAACATTATCTTTCTAGGTGTAGATCTTTTTCATTCATCATACCAGGCAGTTGATGGGCACTTACAATCTCAGTGCTTATCTCCAACATAGAGAATTTTTTTTATTGGATTATTTTATCCCCTTCATTTTCTGTTTTATCCTCCCCCCATAATTTCTTTCTGGAATGTCTATTAAATAGATATTGAGCTTCCTGGAATTATTCTTTCATGTAATTCTTCCTCATTTTTTTTTTACTGCATTCTGGGTAATTATATCAATTTTAACTAATAGATCATTAATTTGTCCTTCAAAAGTGTCCATTCTACTAGTTAGCCCTTTTTAAGATGTCCTTAATTATGAATTTATTTTCTAAGAATTCTTTCTTGTTCTGTGATTGCTCCTTTTTCATACCAGTCTATTATTCTGCTTATAGATTTAATAGATACTAAAATGTGTCTGAGGTAGAAAGTTATAATTTATTTAAAGCTCTCTCTAGGTTTTGAATGTTTTGTCTGACATTAGTTGCTTTACTTATCATCTTGGGCCTTCTCTTTCAAATTATTGTGTTTCCTCAAACATATGGAGATGCATATTTATGAACAGAGGATTGGGTTAATTGGTACAGTCATTAGCATGGGTTTCCTCTATAGTTGTACAGGTCTAGTTCCCTAACTGGATTCTCCTCTGAATAAGTGAACTGTGGAAGTCACGTGAAAGAACAGAATATGGCAACGTTCAGACTCCATTTGAGGATATATGAACATGAAGGAAGGAAGGAAGGTTGGGATATATCCCACCCTCTCCAACCTAACTGCCAAAATGAGATGGGCTTGGTGTAATAACTGTAAACTCTTTCCAGATTTCCTTCTCCAGCATTTATTCTCAATTTATACCACTATTTAACCACTTTAAGCTTAGTTCTGACGGTCTCTCAGGTCCCTTTACCCAATCCAGGACTCCTTGTTAGGCATGTATTTCACTTTCTTTAGAGAGTTCCCTCATATATCCTTGGGTTAAACATTTGCAGATATATATGCAGGGGACAGGGTATTCTCTGGCCTAGCTATGTAGAATTGACTTCTTTAATCAATTACAGGCTCTCTCTTGTTCTTTATATTATTGCTGACTCTGCTTTTCTCTAAATCTGTTTTACCTTTCCAATACTTTTCTGCTTTATTTATTTAGGGCTATGCTTTTCTCTGCCTTGTTAATCTTATACTATCTGCTTTCTAACTTACCAGAAAAATGCACAATTTCTGGTCCCTTAAAGTAGCATCCTTTCTTTATTTCTTAGTGCTATTATTGATTTCTTCTTTTTTCATATTTACAAGGAAAATGAATAGACAGATGATAAAAAGGAAGGAAGGAAGGAAGGAAGGAAAGAAAGAAGGAAGGAAGAAAAGAAGGAAGTTTGATTATATCCAGGGCTCTCTCAACAAGCTTACCATGTCTACTTTAGTTCTAACTATAATCTTCCCTTTTTTTACATAATAAAAAGGCTTCACAAAAAAAAAAAAATCTTCTTGCCTCTAGTTGTACACCAATACAATCCATCCTCCCAGTGGAAGACCAAATGATTAAATTCGAAAGTGTCCATTGGGTTTAGTGACACATCCTTCATTTGTCTCATGACAAGAACAATTTCTATGGAATGATGAAGATGGGAGCTAGCTTGCAGGGGCTTAAAGAGTGGAAGACGAGGAAATGAAGCCAGTGAATATTTTACAAGAAATTCAAGAAGAATAATTATAAAAAGGAAGAAAAGAAATATATGGTGGGGCAAGATGGAAATACCTCAATGAGCACAGAAGGAACTGTTGAAATTAAAAATGAGAGTAGAGACAGTTCCCTAAAAATGTGAAAGGAATAGGAGGATGATGCAAGCGATTATCACCAATCAAGCCTATTAGTTGCAAACAGCAGAATTTACTAGAGCCAGTCCAGGCATAAAAAATAAAAATAAAAATTATTAAAATACAGTAGCTAGGAAAAAAATTCCCTGGAAAAGTGAAATTTGAAGCCTGTATAGCCAGAAACAACACTAAGCCTCTACGAGCTATTTTCAGTAAATAGCCCTCTTCTGGCACCCCTGAAAACAGAAACTGCAACTAACCTATTGACCCCAGAAGTTCTACCACTGCATCAACTGAAAGACAAAAGCCTCTACTACCGAATTTAATACAAAATTGATTTTAAATGGTGCTTTCTTCCTGTTACTCTTTTCTAAAGTAGGTGTGTATGACTGGCAGTACATACGTCCAATGAAGATACAGGAGCAGCAAGGAAAACTGAGGAGGTGAATTTCTGTCCCTACCTTAGGGAGGTGGGACTCAAAGTTGGGAAAATTCTCAAAACATTATAATGATAGGTGTTCAAAATGGTAACATATTCAGTAAATGTAGAGACATACATTCCATATGGTAGACACTATTAACACAAGAGAGAAGGAAGACAGTGTGGGCAGAAATGAAGGTAATGTCGTTTTATAAGTTTCCTGGTAGAAAACTAATGAGGGTTCCAGCCCGATTAACTCTTCTTTGTTGACTTGAAGAAGAAGTGAGGTCATCTACTAAGAGTCTGAAGGCTAAAGGGAGTAAAGAAGGTCTGAAAAACAAATTGTGGAAAAAAATAAAAAGCAAGGGAGATCATCAGGTAATTTGCAAAAGAAATGCAAATGGCCAAGAAACATTTTAAAAGATGCTCAACTTCACAAATAATCAGGGAAATTAAAATTAAAACAATGATTTTTTTTCATCTATGTTATTGGTAAAGAAAATAAAAAGGTTGACAATATCAAGAGCTGGTGATGGTCTGAGGGAAAAGTGTCTCACATACTGCTGGTGGGAGAGTAAATGGCTACTCTAGAGAACACTTTGACCATCTATTACAACCCATCAATTTCACTTTTGGATATATGTACAACTGCACACAAGGAGGGTATACAAAAGATGTTCATGTCACTTGTTTGTGATAAGGAAAATGAACTTCTAAAGGACCATGCTAAGTACACAATGGATTCAATGCAGCAACTTAAAAAGAAAAAGGAGATCTACGTAGAGTAACATTAAAAGGTCTCCAAGATTTAATTTTAGATTTTTTTTAAAGTTACAGAAAGGTACAGATATTACCTTGTATGTAGAAAATACCAACAAAAAGTACATTGGTTACATACAAAGAAAATATTATATATAAATATTTTCAATATATTTACATACAATGAAAATATTTAGAGATGATAAATACATATCAAATATATATATATATATACAAATATATATAATTTTTTGAACACTACACATAAGTATGCATGAAAAGGAAAGATATTAGGGTGGACTTCAGCCCTTGCTGCTGCAGCTTGGCTCAGAACCACAACAAATACTCATCATCTCCAACTTCCACCATCCAGTCTAGATTCCACTCACCTTCTCAATACCTCTGCTGGTCTTGGTAGCATATCTAGTGGTGTGGACCAGACCCTCATTCCTGAGGGGTCTGAACTGCTGGTCATAAAACCCTTCCCAGTTTCAGCTGCTGTTCTCATATTGGACCACTCCACTTCCAGAGAACACCTGTTGACTATTTTACAGTTTCTCATTTTGGGGTATTTTAGATGCCCCATTGTTTTTCTTGCTTTTCTGCAACATTGGTGCTGATATCTTCTAGGTGTCATGGTTATCAATGTTTCTCTTTATCCAATGTTCATAGGAATAACTCTCACCTAATTTGTGTATATATTGTTCATGGGCTTTTGGTTTTGCTGTCCAGCTGCTCTTGGCTTCTGGATCATCCTGTTCTCCTTATTTCCTCCTACCTTTCTGAACCCCTTCCATTCTCCTTGGTGAGCACCACCTCCATGCCCACGCCTTCAGGATGGTTGTTCTCCCACATTTTGTCTTTTCTCATGTCTCACTCTCCTCAGGAATTTTCCCTGCCTCTACTCTTGTCTCCTCCCAACAGTAGCTTTGAAGTCAATATAAATAAAAATTGAACAGAACATACTTTAAATATACAGAATATAGATTTTAAGGGATTGTTGGAGACACTGAGGATGACACCAGGCTCAAAGCATTTTATTTTTCTCATTATGATAAAGTTACAGAAGTACTGTGCATACAGCATTCTTGGCTCAGTTTCACTCCCTGATCATCAGGCTTTATATATGTCCATGGGGACACTAGATGTTTTTTTCTTAGGGAGAAGTACCTCTGTAAACCTACTGGGAAAAAAAAATATATCGTACTCCTCTTAAACAAACAGCAGCTAATTTATACCAAATTATTTTTCTATTGTATAAACAAATGATTCTGAAATACATGAATTAAGACATTTCATAGGAAATAGTATTTCCTCTGGATCTTAATGCAATAAATAATGGAAAAACTACAACAGTTGGTCCTTAGTTGGTTTATTGTATAATCATGGTAAATTATATGACTGGATTTTTCCTAGAATCCCACTTAATCAACATCTGCCAAATAATTTTAAGATTATATCCAAAAGGTTTAATTTTTATGACTTATTTATTTATATTTTCTAAATAATGAGAAGATAATCTCTAAATAAAACTTCCACATTGCTAATCTCTAAATAATTTAGCCACGATTGGGATCCATCCACTCATCAGGGAAATTTTTAAATAATTCTAAAAACACCCTCTGATTTCTTATCTGAGAAGAGTAATTCAGTAGGACTTTTAGTTCTCCAGTGGTCACAGGCAACCATTGAAATGAAGGGACTGTGTTTATTTAACATGAAAGAATTACCAAGAAAAAAATTTTGCCAAAACTTTTTAAGTATTTGTATATTGATTTAAGGGATTGGTTTAATTAGGTAAGATGATACTCCCAAAACAAATATTGTTATTTGGGTTGGCAGAGATAAATCTAATTGTTGATACTTTTATAAATTTCTTTTGATGATTTACAGGTATTTAGTAAAATGAGCAAAGTACAGCAGATATATTATAGAATGAAGAGCCTCTTTTATCCCCCTTAATCACCTTACCCTTCTCCAGCTCATCGTGAACTGGTATCAGTCTTCATTTTTTTTCCCTCCTGCTTCCCTTCTTTCCTAATCAAGTACCATATAAAAAGCATTGTAGTTATTATATTCATACACTACTCGTATATTTATAGTGGCATGAGATGTTAAATGATAATATAGAGGTCAGGGTCATGGCAGGCAAACTCAAAAGATGTGATTAAAAGAATAAAAGCATGATTTACAAAGATATGGGCAAGACTAATGGAAACCAACATGGGATGGTGAGGCATCCTTGGGCTAGCAATAGTGAGAAGTCATTAACACCATTAGTCCTAAATGGAGACAAGAGAAGAAACAGTTGCTAGAACAAGGAGCGCTGCCAGCACCTGGGGAGAGTGCTGTAGCTGATGGAATGAGAAGTTGGCCACACCTGAGGAATGCAACCACATCCAAACCACAACCAGTTGGAAGATAACAGGGAATAAATCCCCTAATTAATCTCTCCCAGCCCTCTCATCTATTAGCTGAAATGAACCCAAAGCCAAAAGAGTATAGTTAATGACTTCAGAGGACTGTTTCCATGGGTAGAGTGGGGTAGATAATGAATCCAGCAAAGGAAATCTGGCCATTTTGTATGTAAATCATTGGTACTAATTTTTATTGAAATTAATTGAAACTTTGGGCAGTAGAAAAATATACTACGCGATGAGAGTGCCTAGAAGACAGTAAATACTTGTAAAATGTTTGCTGAATAAATAAAACTTAGACTGGACTGTAAGCACTATACTAAAATTAGGTGACAAAGATCAAGTCTAGAACTGATTCTTACTTAAATTCTTAGAAGTTAAGGCAATATCTATTACTGTAGGCTCTTGGTGAAGGTTTATTAATTAAATGGATAGTTGAAGGACTACATGGATGCATGGATGGAGAGATGGATGTATAGATGACTCATAAAAGTTTACAGACATAAAAAAACTTGAATGTAATCTTGTCCAGCCCCTTCATTTTGCAGATGAATTAATATAGTTTCAAATTGGTGAAAAGCACAAGAATTCAGAATTAGGACCCACATCGCATAAGTCTAAGATCTTTTAAGTATAATATGCTATCTCTCATTTACCATTTAAAATTTGCTCCATTCAAACCAAACTCAATTACTGATGACCACACACACACGAGAGAGTAAGAATTGCTTCACAAAGCATGATTCATAATCCATGGCCCATGCTTGCCATACAACTGAAACAATTCTGAGGAGTCCACTTGTCTCTGTGCAACCTACGTGGGGAATTAACTTGCATCCACAGAAAGTATTTGAGAATATAGGTCCCCAGAGCTAATGGCACTTAAAATGTTTCGTTCCAAAAATATATACACTTGCCTAATATCATCATTCAACTAAATTTTCATCTTATTTTTTTATTAAGGTACAACAAGAATAAGCTTAACCAATGCCAATTTTAAAAGTAAATTTCTTTGATCATTCCCCAAATATAGTCCCCATTTTCTATTTTGGAAGCTTTTAAAGTTCTGATTCATAAAACATAAAGTATTAATTTCTTACTCCTAATCAACATTAATGTTTTAGTTCCCTACTTACATGAAAAGCCCTCCCTTAATAAAAAAAATTTAAAAAAGTGGAAACCCTTCTTAATGATACTATGCTTAAGCTTGGCAATATTCCACATGTGATATGAAGATGACTGTATTCTACTGGGATGTTTATTGTCTATATTTCATTCTTTTTAAACAGTCAAAATTGTGGATGTCAACATTGTTTAGCACCATTAATTTTTCCCTTCATTTCAGTGATTTAGATGCAAGGCATAAAACTCACTTACATGACTGTAAACATATCTGTATTTAAAACCTTGTTTTTGAAGCCAGAAGCTATGTTGGAAATATTACCAGGATTTATTTTTAACACATAATTCCAGAAAGATCACATTACTTGTTCAAAGTCACCCAACTGGTTTGTGGAAGAGATAGGACTAAATTAGAAGTTTCGATTTTCTTAAAACTATGTTCATATCTAGCACATGGATATGGTTTTGAGAATAAGCACTTTTCAAACCTTGGAATCCATATTTAAATAAAACCACTTTAACACAGTCTTTGGAGTCCAAAAATTTCAATCCCCTAAAATGCAGAATTATGTCTCTGCAGATAAGGAGTTTGGGGGTTGGCTGCAGGATACGGATCCTTCTCAGATTTGGGTGAGTTCTATAACCACATAGTGGCACTTGTTCTCTCAGCTCTAAATAGGGAGGGGGCAATTTAGGGTTCTGTGGCTTTTCTCGAGCACAGCAGAATCTCTAGGTCAGTGCCCATTTAGTTGGCCTGCTCTGCGAATATAACAGGGCTATAGGGACCCACCATCCACCTCCTGCTACTCAGGACTGGTAGCCTATTATTTTCCAGCCCATCCTGGTTCTCCTGGAGAGGACAAGGACTCTATCCTCATCCCCTCATCAACACCCCCGTCACTCACACACTCACACACCTTTATGAGGCGAGGAAGGGCATGGTTGCTGGGTGAAAACCAGTAGTCAATCCGATTTTGCTATACTGTAGGCTTTTTTTTCTTTTTACTATCAACATTAGTTGTGATCATAAACTCGATGAACATGAGTCAGGCATATGCAGGCACAATGACCTGTAATATGTACCCATAATTAAACGACCTGTAATGTGTAACCATAATTAAAGGGCTTTCTGAATCAACTAGCATGGGATGGAAATTTATGGACCCAAATGCCCAATATAACACCAGATACACCAGGTGTTGCCACTTGCCCTGGAAGAACACAGTCTTCTGTTGTTTAATACCAATTGGCAAAGAAAAGAGAAGCATAAAGTCAAACCTGAATAACAGAAGAGAATCAGCAGGCCTCCGCATTCGGCCACCAGTTACTAGCAAGGGAACCCGATGGGAGGTGGCAGGTGAGGCTGAGCTGCGAACATTTCAAGGCTCCCTACCTTGCGCACGCGCGGGTTTCTGCGCCCGGTGCTTCGAGGGGCCTAAATTCTGTCCCGACTGATGCAGCGCAGGGCGGGAAGGACGTGGCGTGAAATTCACCTCCGCCGCAGCCGTCGGGAACCTGCAGGGCCTGACGGCCACCACCAGGGGGCGAAAAAACCCCAGGATGCGGGGAATTGGGAAGGACCCAAGGACTGTAAGGTGAGGGCCACTTTGCGGCGCTGCCGCGCTTACCTCCAGGTAGTACAAGTCCACCGTAGTGATCTGCGAGTCGAGGAAATCTTCATAGGTGTTGAACTGAGTGACTATATTGTCCACGGCCGACAGCCCCTCTTCCTGATCCATTGCAGTTGCCTTGGCCGAAGCGTCCCTAGCGACGGAGGTACGGGGGCGGGGTCAGAGGGTTCCACCCACTTCGATCCTTGCAATCAGTTGGGAATCGGTGTGCAGCTTTGAACCTTAATCCCTCCCCTGTGTGTTATTACTCTTTCGGCCTTCCGCCTAACTCCCGGGAACCCGATCCAATTACCCACTTCAAGTTCAGGTCTGACACCGGTCAACTGCCTAAGACGTGGGTAGAATGCGGAGCCGCGCGACAGATGCAAATTGCAACCCGAAATTTAAAATTATAAGATGTCCATGCAAAACATTACAGATAAGCGTTCATAATCTCATTCTAAAACAATGTTATGCAGGACAAAAATATAGAGGTTCTCTGGTATCTGAAGGTCCGTTTTTGCAAGTAGTCGAGTATCTCAAAATAGAAGTCTCTGGAAATGGTCTTGCAACCATAACCAATTCTTTGAAAAATTATAACTTAAAGGCAAATTATTGCTAGTGCTAGGATACAAGGAAGAATTTGTGAATTTCTCAAAGGTGGAAACTCAAAGAAAATATATTTGAAGAGTCCTGTTGGCTCTAAGTGCTTGTTTTTAAACTTTTTTTTTTTTTTTTTTTTTACTTTCTAAGTGTTTAAGCACACAATGAAAGACCTTGACTTGTTGAAGCTGCCTTTTTTAAAGGATTAAATATTTGTGGAAACTTAGAAAGTAAAGGTTTACACTAAAGACTTTACCTTTGGAACAAAGTTTTGCATTTTTAAAACATGGATTAATGTAATGCAACATAGTAGCTAGCAAAACTTTTTAGGATTCATTTTCTTTATTTTAATATCCTTCAAATCATACTTGGGAATTAACATGCAGTACAATGTGAAGCCTGTGGTAGTTCCTCTCTAAGTATTTATTAAATGATTTTGAAAATTTTCACGGATCTAAAAATTTTTTTCAATGAAAACATCTGGTAAAAAACTTCACTTTTAGTTAGTTTTCCTAATTTAAAAAGGTCATCTCAAAAATTAGGATGTCACAAATGTACAAATTTTAAGTGATACAATCTCTAGGATATAAATTACTTCTTTTTTAATTAATATACTCTGAAATGTTTTGAAAGATAATTTTGACATTGTTTTAAAATGCAATTTAATTATTGAATTTAGGAAAACAAAAAGCACATTTAGTGAGTGCTCCCTGCATACCAGGCACTGTCCTAAGTGCCAACACTTGATTATATCCTTGGTATTTGTATTAAAATTAACAACCACCAACAATTTGACATCATCTAATATCTAAATGATACTAAAATTCAAATAGCCCAAGAATGAGAAGTCTATCTTACTTAAGACATCCTAACTGATAAGGTCTCAGTGTTCTCTATTATCTAGAGAGTTCTATAAGCCCCTCCTGAAAGAGGCATTATTCTGGGCTAACTAAGCACAAGAAAGGGCTTAGAAAAGTTTCAGCCACATAGTATGCACAGAAAATATGAATATTTGCTTTAGTATGATACTATTTAAGACTTCACCATGTGCCAGCCCTGTTTTAAATATGTTTACATGTATTATTTTATTTAATCATGAAAGTAGCATTAGTATTCTCAATATAGACACAGAATGAGTCTAAATGGATTGGCCAAAGTCTTAAAGATAAAAAAATAGCAAAACAGCTCATTACTCCCAGTTTCCCAAAAGAGAAAGCAGAGGTAAATAGAGGTTTGAAGAGTCACGTGGAATTATGAAAGTTGTTTTTATGTTTATCAGAAAAAATATATATCAAATTGTAAACAAGAACCTGGATTGGCACAAATAAAAGGATCAAAAAGAATGGCATATTATGAGATGTGGAGGCAACAAAAACCAGGGCCTATGTAGGGGAAAGCTGCACCTTGTTTTGACAATCATAAAGAACCCCGTAAGGAGAATAGAGGAAAGGAAGCTGATTAGAGGAGGAAAACCAGTAGGAAGCTAGGTTGAAGAGTTCGCAAAAGGTAGTAATCATATCCTCGACTAAGGGTTACAATGAAAACGACTGAGTGCTGATCACTCGAAAAAAGTGTCTCACTGCTAAATATAAGCACTAATTATATTTATTACATTTGCTTTGAAGCAAATGTATATAGTTATTACATTTATATTACATTTGCTTTGAAGTCCTCCTCCATAAAGATTTCATCATTTTCAAGACCAGTAA
Source organism: Aselliscus stoliczkanus (assembly GCA_033961575.1). Classification (NCBI taxonomy): domain Eukaryota; kingdom Metazoa; phylum Chordata; class Mammalia; order Chiroptera; family Hipposideridae; genus Aselliscus; species Aselliscus stoliczkanus. Next base: position 90,813,906 of record CM066734.1, on the reverse strand, counting down.
AGCATCTAGGGGATCTTTGGGTTCATTAAACTATAGCACCTTGATTATAAAGACCTATATGTTAGTAAAATGTTAGGCCACTGTTACCCTATATATCATTATTATTATGACCCATTGTGATTGTGCATTTTCAGTGAAACCTCATTAAATTTACCATTTGGTCAACAGCTCTTTGATGAAGTAATCTCTAAAGCATCTAAATTTAAATAGTCATGAAAATATTTTCAGTCTATGAGTTTAGTAACATCTTGCAATTCAAATCACTGAGAGTGATTTTCAACAAAACCAGTTTCTCTATGAATGTTGAAGAAAAAAAGAAAATTTATAAATTGAACCTTGTTCCTCACAGAAAAGCTTGAATGATACTGGATCCATTTCAATTGTCTTTTCCTTAACTTTCACTTTAAGTTCAAAACCACTTTCAGCCCTGTGCCTGAGAAACTACATGAAAGGATAATAAAGAAATTAATGAGCTTCAGCAAGTCTCTGTTTCCTATTGCAAAGTCTTTGTTATGATCAGGAAGTACTTTATTTTGGATAACATGCATTCCTATTAAAGTCCAGGATTTTTAAAGATTTAAACCTGGTATTTAGCACCTATCCCCAAAGAAATTCCATTCTTTCTAAAAGGACCAGCAAGTATTATGTATATTCACAATGAAACTCCAAAATATGAGAGAGAAGAAATACGCTATGCAAGCATTTAAATATAGGCCATATTTAGCTTAGTTACTGAGTTTTTAAAAAATGGCACAGTGTAAAAATAGAAGTCATAGGAATGTAGGCAAAAATCTATGCATAAGCATCTCTTTAAAATAAACAGCCTTTGATACTGTACTTACCTGGTGGAAGTAAATAAAAAAACTCCAAATTAAACTCTACACTTTTCTATTTGCAAATATTCAGCGATATACCATGATATCTTGGAAAGTAGACAGGAGACATACATTTGGTAGGTTGACATGATAGGAAGGGGAATGCCAAGCTTATTATGTGACTAAGATGCTAAATACTCTGAGTAAGAACTTCAAGCTCTATTAAAGTGGACTTAATAATACATTACCATATTGTAAGAAAGGAAAGCTTATGCTCACTCAAGTAAGATAAGAGATTTGTGGCTGATTTTGCCCAGTTCCTTTTTAAGTTTCTGTGGATTACAGATGAGGACTTTTGCTTAATCATCAGCCAAGAAGAGCTCTTTGGGGCTTTGTAATAATGATGACACTGGATTTATTTAAGATGTTTCTTGTGATGAGATCCCTGGACTTCCTTACTGTCTCAGTTATTCTAAAGTGCTGGACTTCCGGTTCCACGACTTCTCTTTCATGGAGACACATTGTGTTCATGCATCAGAATCTTCTGTGTTTTCTCTTCTCTTGCCTATATCTGACAGTGTAAAAGGAAGGGTCCAGAAGATAGAAAGACAAGTATAAAATGGAACTGCTCCCAGGATTGGGGTTGACAAGTGTCAGCAGCTGATACAGGCTGAAAACGACTACTGTGCTATGGGGTTGGATATAATCGCCACAACTGTCTCTTCAGAACAGAGGGAATTGTGGGCTCTCGGTGGCTCAATTAGGTTTTCCTAACAATTTCTCTGAAAATTCCCGCAACCTAGAAATCAGGGTTTACCCTAAAACTCCTCTTCCCCTCAGTGGCCAAACACTCTCAGAAAATGTCACACATGAATACATGGCCACTATCAATGCAGAGGGGCCAGTTTCAAGTGGGTACTCAGCACTGCCCCACAGTCTTACTATGTTTTTACCCTTCAGTTCACTCGTATTTTCCACAATGGCTTTTCCTACTTTCTCTTCTCTCTTGAATGTTATATCCTCCTGTCTCAAAGCAGATAATCTTAACTCCTATTCCACAAAGAAGTAAATGAGATCGGAATAGATATCTTATAATCAAATATGTAATTTACATATCAATCCTTTACTTCTTCCCTTGTTTCAAAGGAAGAGATTTACCTCCACTTAGACCTTTATTCTGCACAGAAGGTTCTCTCCTACTTTTGCTTCTCAGGATTTGATTATCACTTCTCTCCACTATATCATTAACTTGTATCTCTCTCACACACACTCTCTTGTGGTCTCGCTCTCATTCTCGCTCTAGCTCTTACTCTCTTCCACCTCCTTTCTGATTTTAAAAACAAGGAAACAAACCCCAAAACATATTTCTCTGGACTCCATAGCCCACTGCAGCTGTAGGCTCTCCCAACTTGCACAACAAAGCTTCTTGAAAGAGTTAGCTATCCCTATGCCCATTTGCTTACCTTCCATTTTCTGCCCAGCACATCCCAATTTATGTTTTACATGCTGTTCCACTGAACTGTGTTCACCAAAAGTCAATTATGACCTTCTTGTCATTAACATCAATGAAATGGTTCTATCCTTCGTATTACCTGACTCTTGGGGGTGTTGGACACTGACCACTCCCTTCTCTTCAAAGCTCTCCCTTATCTTCCATCACATTACTTTGACTGAGATTAGTTGGTTGGTTGGTTCATTGGTGGGTCAGTTTTCCATCATCTGTCTTTCTCTTGGTTTTCTTTGCTGGCTCTTTCCCTTAATGAGCTTTTAAGAGTTGGAGTCTCAGGGTTCTGTCCTAAACCTTTTTCTGCGTCTACACTCTCTTACTTTGAGACAATATCCACACATATAACTTTACTTAATGTCCTACATGCATATGGTCCCCAATCTATATAACTTAGCCAGGTCACTTTCCTGAGTTTCAGATCACATATCTGTCAACTAGTTGATTGTTTAGAAACACTGATCTGATTTCATCACACTCCTCTGTAAGCCTCCACTGGCTTCCCATTGTTCTTAGAATAAATTTTATTTTTAACATGGCTGATAAGGCCCTTCACATTCTGACTCTCCTCTGTCACCCTCCATCTCACAGATGATGTGTTCCAGCCACACTGGACTGCTCTCAGTTTTCAAAAATGCTACCATCTCTTTTGCCACTAGATCTTTTAGCATGTATGTGCAAAATGTCTAACCCTTTCTTAGAATCTATACACATGAGGGCAAAGACTATATTATCCTTGTTCACCGCTATATTCCCAGCACCTGACTTTGTAACTAGAACATAGTGAGTCCTCAACAGTATTTGCTGCAACAGTAGTTGCAGTTTCCTTTATGTTTCACTCATTCATTTTGGTAACTACTAGGTGAAAAGCATTACACCCAGTGTGAGAAACACAAAGATAAACAACCTATTATAAATTTTAGCACCTACGTTTTAGGAAGGCACTTTACAATACTAATGTAATAATAACACAAGATAAAGTGATATTTTTGGAGCCCCATGCAAATTCAGAGCAGCTAGAAATCACTTCTAACTGGGGGGATTCAAGGAAAGTTTAAAAGATATCATGTCCTTTGTAATAACTGTGAAGTATTGAGACAGGTGTGTGGGGCTCTGAACAAATGTCTACATGAGTGAATTACATGTGCTAAAGTTTTAAGGTGAAAAAACAATGTTCAGGAAAGAGTGACCAGTTAAATTTGATTACAGTGCAGGATATCTGTGCATGTGGGTGGGGGGAGGGGTGATATGGTATGTCAGAAGCTGACTCTGGTGTGATTTATCAATTTAAGAAACTTTAATCGTATTCTCCAAGCAAAGGTGAGCTAAAACAAGTGTTTAGAAAGGAGTGTTAATCAGAACTGCAATTTAGAAAGATTGTCCTGAGAGCAGTAAATGACTGGAGGGGAGGCAGGAGAAAGGAGGAGGAGTCTGAGTCTGAGAATAGCTGTAGGAGAGATGGATTAAAGGAACGTACAGGGGGCTGGCGGAGTGGCTCGTTGCTTAGAAGTTGCCTTGGGACCTCAGCTCTGGGACCGCAGCAGGGCCCTGGTTTGGATCCCACATATGAGGGCCAGTGACACTGCCCTCCACAGCTAAGATGGTGAACAACAGCTCAGCCTGGAGCTAGGCTGCTGTGAGTTGCCGGTGATGGCATAGCCTGTAGTGGGGCTGGGCGGCTGTGGGTGTGAGCTTCCATGAGCTGCTGTGAGCAGCTGTCCAACGGCGGGGGAGCGACTGCCTCAGCCGGGAAGAGCGCAATGATGATACCAACATTGGCCAGTGAAGCAACATCCTCCACAGCTAGACTGAAGAAAAGGACAGCAGCTTGTTTGTTCCCCTCCCCCAATTCCTCAATAAAATCTTTAAAAAGAAAAAAGAAAAGAAAAGAAAAGAAAAGAAAAGAAAAGAAAAGAAAAGAAAAGAAAAGAAAAAAAAGAAAAGAGAAAAGAAATGTTCGGGGAAGGAATTTTATAGCCGTGGAACTGATTTCGAGTTCAATACACACGTTTTACCCTCGAGTAAGATTCAGAAGATTTTCATCTTAAATCAAATTTTTGCATGCTCAAAATAAGAAATACAATGAGGTGGTTGGTTTTTAATGAAAACTTGCTGATACTTAATAAACTCAGATAAAGAGGTACTGACTTGAAGGTAAAAAGATTCTGATGAAATTTCAGGAGAAATTACAAGTGACACCTTTGAACCCCAGAGACAAGGTGAGAACAGGCTGCCTCCCTGAGAGGGCATATTTATCCCGTCTAAATACACAGTGCATCTATAGAATTCCTAAGAGGAGAGGTTTGATCCGTTTTAAACCAGCATCTTCCTTCTAACCTCTAATGCCAAAGCTTATCAGGTACTCAAGTATTTTTGCAGCCATAGTAATAATACAACCCCAGTCACAACTAAGCCAATACAAAAAAGAGGAAAAAAAGATCACTAGGCTTAACTCAACTGTCTAGAAGAACAATTAAAGGAAAAAATGCTAATTCCATTAAGAGCCAATTCACTCTTAATTGGCTCTACTTTTCCAGGATATCTAATGTTCTCTGACTACAGATAAAATAATTACAGTATTATAATAGAAGGCATTTTGATCCATTTTTCCACAGACTCTTACTTATTAAAGCAAAAGTAAAACTTGTTCAGTCAGCAATAATTTAACATAACCAGGTAACGTACTGGGCTAGGCCCTGCAACTCTAACAAAACCAAAGCCTGGTCCCTTATATCATCAAGGGTATTATATATAATTCAGGGATGGGAGGTAGAGGGCCTGAACTGGCAGCTGGTTGAGTGAGAGAAAAGGAGATAAACCAAGCAAATCTGGAGAAACAAATTTGTAAATAAATGAGAAAAATTTTATTGGAGCTATGATAAAAAAATATATATATTTACAGTCTGGAATGGAGTACAGAATGGAATATAGGTGAGAAAAACTGATTCTTTATGTGAATAACAGGCTTATTAAAAAGAATGCAAGAGTGTTGTATTTTAAGATATCAGAAAATTATTTTGTCTTCTCTAAAAGAATGAGTTAGGACTGGATGAGCTCTGAAATCACATATAGCTTCCAAATTCTGTCATATTCTCTAATAACATGTATGTTCATTAAGAGTTTGGTTTAACCTAAAGGAGTCTCAGAGAATAGAGGGAAGGAATAGAATTATTCCCCTATAATGCACTTGGCTGGAAGAAAACACATTATACTGAATTATTTTATGACCATAAATCTTAACATGCTTAGTAAGACTATCATACTGTCTTTGTGCATCCACTTTCTTGTTTAAAAAATGTCTATTTCACATCTTCTTTCCTATTCAAAATTGTCACCTGCTCTCTCCTTCCCTTTCTACTCACCTCCACCACCACTCCCTGCCTTCCTACCCAATAGAGCCATATCTACACTGCAGTTTAATTTTTATATATAAAAACAGATAGGGTGGATATTATTTTAGGAAAATTCAGACATTGCTAAAGCTAACCCTAGCCACATAATCTGAACACTAAATGTACTAAGATATTAGAATACATTTATGAAGAAAATCAAAAAGCTTTTATAAGTAAGCACTGCACTGTCACCATTTGCCAAAGTTTTGGTCTTAACCATAACCTTAAATGTGATTCTATATGCATGCTTATCAATCACCAAATGCATTAATAATAATAACTTAGGCCTCTCTTTATAATACCATGTATAATGCACAATGCTTCTTAATTTTTACCCTTTCCATTTACTATTTAGTTTGTGAGTCAATTATTGTGGATATTGTGGATTTTGTGAAGGGCTAATAATAAAAATTTATTGCCAAGTACTCTGAGAGCCTTTCATAATCACTCTGGAGAGCAAAACAGTTTTTACTCCATGTTCCTCATAATGTTTCCCAGTAGATTACACATTCCTGAAAGAGTATACGTGTAGCATAAATTCTTGAATTTTTAAAAACTGTAGTTTAAGAATATTGTCCCTTACTTTGATTAAAAATTCAGTGTTTGCCTTGAAGAATTACTGCAATGGCAGCTATCAAAAACTATGCAATTATTGGCAATCATTCTAATTAACTTAAATCACTCAAAATTTGCAAATAGTTATTAATACACGGGGGGAATCTAATTTTTAATTTAAAACAGACTAAAAATATGCTAAGTAATTTAAAATTAAAATGAAAACTCCTACTGATTTCTAGAAGTTTGGCCTGCATAATTATTCAAGAATGAAGAATTATATTATTTTTATGAAATACTTGCACACTTTCTATTATATGCCTGTTTAATTTATTAACCATTATAATATACCTGATTACATAACTAATTTGTTCCTCCACATGTTAATCAATCTTAATTAATAGCTTTTTTAGCCTATTGTAATTTTTACGTAGGTCTTTGTATACAAACAGATAAAAAAGGTAATTAAACCTTCTGTTAGGTAAAAAAAAAAAATTGAAGAAAATTTTCCTAAGAAGCCGACATTTAATATATATCATGCTGATTTAAGTTTTAGAAAATCAAGGTTTAATTATGTTCATTTAATTGCAACTGTAATCAAATCCTATAACTCCTTTGTATCTTACTTTCTCTATTGAGAGATGGTGATAATAACTTACAACTTACATCAAGTCATAGTTAAACAGTGAGGTTAATTGAGAGAAATGAGCTACATAAAACAGAAATTATGTTTTCTGCTTTTCATTTAAGTCACAAGTTCTTCAGTCCATGAGGTCTGACCCCATGATACCAGATGACACCTGACTTCCAATCACTGTTCAGTTTCCTAGTCCAGAACCAATTGCCCTGATCTAGACACTGTGTCACAACCAATATCTGATCTTTCCATTGCTTATGAAGTTCTGTCATTATTCCTTTTACAATCTAATTTTGCTTTTCTGACCTATATTGTACCCTATTTTCCTAGTTACGACCTTGGCCATTGCTTCTGGCCTGGAGATGGGTTTTTCTTCTCCATTGCCTCATCTTTCCCTGAGGAATGCATTGAGCCCAACCTCCTGTGGGTGGCGCTCCTGCCTGAGTCTCCCCAGCTTGAAAGTGGACTCCCGTGGCTGCTGCTTCTGTGTCTGCCGTGGTGCCCTGAAGGAGCAGCTTCACTCACAGGTGAAGGCTGTAATATGGTGTGGTTTGAAGAGCATCAAGCCTGTCAGTCCAAAACTCCCCTGGCAGCCTACCTGAAATTCCAGCCAAGGATCATTAGTGTTGCTCCTTAAAATAACTTTGTTGTTTTGAATCTGAATCCTTGTAGCCCCCACTCCTCCCTTTTCCTATTGAAATAATTGTTTTCCTACATGATTACGGGGAACGCAAAATTTCTTAAGATTTCAACAATTGTGTTATAGCAGAACAGATGGTTTTCCAAGACTTTTGTTTCTTATATTCAGTTTATCTCCCTTTTCTTCTACTTAGTATTTAGAAAGAAAAAAGCATTTTAAAAAATTTGCCTCCTCACTAAGGATACGAGATAGTGCAGACAGAAGAGAAGATTGGCCCAGGGATGATGGTAACAGAAGTGATGGGAAGTGTAGCCAGAATGAGAAAAATCCAAGCAGAAATATAGGAAAAAGTATCAAAACTGATCCTCATCAGATGATTCTACTGCCAAAAAACCTAGGATGTTCCGAGTTTCTGTTTCACTGTGGAGGTTGTTTTCATTATAAATGCCTTCTGAGCAAGGGTAGATTTTAACATGATTAAGCCTTTTGTTTCCTGGAAAAAAGAACTCATTAATTAGTAAATGGATCATCAAAGATATATTCAAGGGGGCAGAAGGTTAGCTCAGTTGGTTAGAGAGCAGTGCTTACAGCACCACGTTTGCCAGTTCGATCTCCACCTGGGCTGCTGAGCTGCGTCCTCCACAACCAGATTGAAGACAACTACTTGACTTGGAGCTGATGGGTCCTGGAAAAACACACTGTTCCCCAATAAAAAAAAAATTTTAATTAAAGAAAAAAAACATTCGATTGAGCTATTTACTATAGCACAGCACTTCCTGGAACAAATGGAGACCTAGCCATGTTGATTTGGGGTTGGGAGGAATGAGGTGAATCCAAGGACAGAGCCCAGTCCGGGTGAGGTGACCTGTTATGGTCCAAGATTAAGAAGAGCAGCCAGGGATAAACATGGGAATGTGGTGTGACTGAGGTGTTGGGAAGAGATGCACAAAAGAGAGACAGAGGAGACCAAAAGGAGATCTTAACAAACTTTACCATTTGGCCCAGGGTTTGCAGTTAAATTGTTCTGAAAATGTGTTCTTGCAGAAGAAAGGCAGTAACCATGGAAACATACACATAGGAGGATATCTTCTAAAGACTAGTTAATATCTACTCCCAGGCCCACCCTAATATTTGCATGGCCTGGAGCTCACTCTCCCTTTTCCCCTCATCCCTGATGCACATGCATATGGACACCCAGCCTGAAGGTTAATCCTGGCCCAAGCCCAGCCTGACCACCCCTCAGGCCAGGTCCAGACACCAGCAGTGCGGCGGCACTGTTAGCAGCAAATTCTGGGATGGTGCGTACCCAAAGTCTAATCTACAAGGAAAGCATCAGATCCAGGTAGAGGTGTTCTTCTGTCCACTTAACTCCTCAAATTGGGAGGGGCACAACAAGAGAAGGAGGGTACACTTAAAAACATGGGGCTAGGTTTCACTCAGCCTCTTCCGCCCTACCCGCCACAGTGATAAGCGGATTGATGGTGCACACAGCTGAAGCACCAAAGTGCAGTTCATAAAATAGCCCATAGGCCAAGATTTGACTTCGACTAAGAACATTTGCTAACCTTACTGGGTTACACCCACATTGTTCCTCATGCACATTTGGTGATTTTTTTCTTGCAAAGGGAAAGATAAATAATAGAGCAGATGGACTAGAATCCAATCGTCTCAAGAATAATAAAATATCTTGTCATCTCCTCTCTATTCAGACGGAAAGGGGTTTCCAGCCATTTTAGAATCATGACACTACACCATAAGTTGCCAAACGTCATATTTCCACTGGTGACCTTACTGTAGTGCTATATACACACTCAATTTTCATTTAAAGTGACTTTAAGTTCAAGACATACAAGACTTTATTAACACCACTTAGGAAAATATAGAACATCTCAGTGGTGAGAAAGTATGGCATTAAATGTGCAAGTAAGGGTAAAGATTATAATTTCTTTGGAAGAAAGGTCAAATGTGTTAACTTCTGCTTTCTGGATCACAGGAAGAATTATCAAGTTTACAGCTTAAAGAATAGATTTTATTTTACAGATGAGGAAACTGAAATCCAAGTTTAGAAATCTAGACAGTACCTTGTATGGTATGTGCCCATAAATATTTGTTGACTGGTCCAAAGCCAAAGATAACGACAGAGCCTGTGTCAGCCCAAAATCCAGTATATAAACTGGAGGAGGAAAAAAAAAAAATACACTTCCAGTCACAGAAATGCATCTTTCTACACTTTTTAAGGGAACCATAGTGCTAATTCTTTCAGGGGATGTAACAAAGTGTCCTTGCCTTATGCTCCACGGGCACAAGGCCCTGGCAAAAAGAAGGTCATTCTAACCTTCTGTTCAGATGGGGTTAGAAGTGTTTCAACTTCTTGAGCCCGGATGCGCGTGCATACGTGCATACTGATATATATCCAAGTGTAAAACCTCTTTCTTCCAAAGAATTAAAGAAAAATCTGGCCTGCCATTACTTCCTAGGAACCTCAGCAAATGGCCAATGCTGATTTTATTGTATAGTAGCAAATATTTTCTCTAACTACAGTAGTCACTTGAGTCAGAAAACTGGATTCAGTGAGTCTCTTATTAACAGTCCATTGTTTTCATAAATAATCCAACTACAGATCTGCTAAAAGCATGGAGTCATTGCCTACCAAACCGATGTTCCAAATGTAATTCCATCTGCTTGATACTTTGACATTTTAGGTCTGGAAAAGCACAGGGTGAAAGATGGCTAAGAGCAGGGACATTTTAGTTCAGAAGTACAACAGCTCACTTAGACCAGAGCTTTAGGAAAAGCAGAATCCAAAACCACTGTGACTAATACATTTCTTCAGATTTACTAAGTAGAAAGTCTCAGAGGCAAAAAGAAAAGCAAGAGGCAAACAGAATTAGCTTTTGCACCAGAGCTTCAGGATTCTGGTGCCGTGCCCTAAGATCATTTTCATTGCTGGGAAAGAATGATAGGTTGTAAATGTGTAATTCATTGGCAATATAATACTTTCTGAAAATAGTATTTTCTCCTGAGATATCAACAGCAAAAAAAAATAGATATAAGGGTTACACCAACTGTTTCTCTGGACAGGGTGCACCTGTTTTAAAAAGGAAACTGTCTGAAGAATTTGTTCTCCTATTTCACATCCTTTGACCTTTTTGATCATTAACTTCACAACACTAATAAGTGACAAACCAGAGTTTAAATGAATCTGTATTTTAGAAGTAAATTAGATGTTTATTCATCAAGACCAAAAAAAGTTCTCTTCAAAAAACAGTTTAAAATATGTCCTTATTTTTCATAGGTATAACTGGAAAACCCATGTTGAAAGGGCTAAATATTTAATATTAAAAGTGTGTGACTGTTGCTTTAGAAATTTCTTTGGTACCAGCTTTATTGAACTATAAATTACATCCAATATGGTTCACATATTTAGAGTATATAACAGTGATTTTGAGTATATTTTCAGAGTTGTACAACCAATCAACAGTCAGTTTTTAGAACATTTTATCACTCCCCAAACAACTGTGTACTCTTTAATTATTATCCCCCCATACCACAGTCTCCCACCCCCCACCCAAAGAAACCACTAATTTACTTTGTCTCTGCAGATTTGCCTATTCTGAGCATTTTATATAAATGAAATATCATAATACGTGGCATTTTGTGACTGACTTCCTTCTCTTATTTTTATGGTTCATCTATGTTGTAATTTGTATCAGTACTTCATAGCTACTTTTAGCTGAATAACAAATATTCCATTAAATGGATATACCATATTTTATTTATCCATTTTTTAGCTGATGGACATTCAGACCCTTTGGCTATTACAAATAATGCTGCCATGAAAATTGATGAACATGTCTTTTATGTATACATTTTCATTTCTCTTGAATATATACACCATAGTGGAATTGTTGGGTAAAATGGTAATTCCCTATTAAACTTTTTTAGGAACTGCCACACTGCCTTCCAAAGTGGCTGCACCATCTTACATTCCCACCAGAAGTGTAAGAGGATTCCAATTCCTTCTCATCATCACCAGCACTTCTTATTATTTGACTTTTTGATTATAGCCATCTTAGTGGATGTAAAGTGATATTTCATTGTGGTTTTGATTTCAATTTCAATAATGACTAATTGTATTGAACATATTTTCTTATGCCTATTAGTCATTTGTATATCTTCTTTGGGGAAATGTCTAATTATATCCTTTGCCCACTTTTTATCTGGGTTATCATTTTACTATTGAGTTGTAGGAAACTTTTCTGGATCCTAGATACAACCCTCTTATCAGATATATGATTTGCAAATAATTGCTTTCATTCTGAGAGTTGTCTTTTCATTCTTTGGACAGTGTCCTTTGAAGCACAAAAGTTTTTAATTTTGGTATAGTCCATTTCTCTTTTGTTGCTCAGGTTGTTGGTAGTGTATCTAAGAAACTATTGCCAAAGCAAGCGTCAGATTTATCCCTATGCTTTCCTTAAGAGTTTTATAGTTTGGACTTTTATATGTAAGTCTTTAATACATTTTATTTTCACATGTAGTATGAGATAGTAGTCCAACTTCCTTCTTTTCAAGGTGAAAATCCAGCTGTGCTAGTGCCATTTGTCAAAAAAAGACTCTTCTTTCCTTATTGAATTGTCTTGGCACCCTTGTTGAAAATCATTTGACCATAGATAAGTGGGTTTATGTCTGGATTTTCTATTCTATGGATCTATATGTCTGTCCTGTGTCAATAGTATGTTATCTTATTTACTATTGCTTTGTAGTAAATTTTGAAATTGGAAAAAGCCAGTCCTCCAACTTTGTTCTTTGTCAAAATTGCTTTAGCTATTTTGGGTACTTCGAGTTTCTATATGCATTTTAGGACTTATATGGCAGTTTCTACAAAGAAGCCACCTGGGATCCTGATAGGGAGTATGTAGAATCTGTAGATCAGTTTGGGGAATATTGCCATTTTATCAATATTGTTTTTCAATCCATAAACATAGAATGTGTTTCTATTCACTTAGTTCATTAATTTCGTTCAACAATATTTTACAGTTTTCAAGTGTTAGTTTTACACTTATTTTGTTAAATTTATGCCTAAGCATTTTATTCTATGTGATGCTATTCTGAATGAAACAATTTTATTGATTTCATTTAGGATTGTTCTTGAAAGTATAGAATATATACTCTTATATATACAAACAATACATAGATTTTTACATTATATATCAATCTTGGTGCCACAACCTGGCTGAATTTGTTTATTAGTTCTAATAATATTTAGTGGATTTTCCTTAGTATTTTCTATATATAAGATCATGTCATCTCAAATAGATGACATCTCTCTCAAATAGAGATAGTTTTACTTCTTAGTAATTTTTTTCTTAAATAATTTACATTTTAGCTTTAAATGAAACTGTTGAATGTGCTATGTCAGATAATAAGTGAGAACTTAGACAATTATCTGGATTTCTAGTTTTGTCAAAATCTACTTTTCACTGATATACAATTATCTCTGATAAAACATTATTTTTCTCCTGTTTTTGTTGTCTGTTCTTTAATGTAAATTCCTTGGACAATTGTTTCCTCTCAGTAAAACTGTTAACTTTCTGCAAAAATGAAAATGTTAACTATCACTTATTCTGAAAGGATTATTGAATCAATTGTAGGGTCAATAGTCTTTAATTCATTATGACAAATTTCTTTACACAGCAATCAATAGTACAGAAGAGCAATATCACATCTGTGACAGTAAGTTTGTAGTGATATAAATAAGAGAACATCTGTCCACAAAAGGCCAATTAAAATTTTAATGTATGTGTCCCCCACATCACCAAATGTAAATACCTGCCACTTGTGGCTACTTTTCCCCTTTACATATAAAACTGCTCCTATAATCACTTTGCAGCACAGTGAACAAGAAAAATACCAGCAAAGGATAGCAATACTTATATTGGACAAAATAGACTGTAAAACAAAGACTATAATAAGAGACAAAGAAGGACTTTATATAATAATAAAGAAATCAATCCAACAAGAGCACATCACCTTAGTAAACATGTATGCACCCAACATAGGAGGGCCTAAATATATAAAACAGATATTGACTGACATAAAGACAGAGATCAACAGAGCACAACCATAGTATGGGACTTTAACACCCCACTGACACCAATGGACAGATCCTCCAGACAGAAAATCAACATGGAAACAGCAGCCTTAAATGACACGCTAGACCGGATAGATTTAATTGTTATTTTTAGAACACTTCATCCCAGAGTAGCAGAATATACATTCTTTCTAAGTACACATAGAATATTTTCCAAGATGTATCACATGTTAGCCACAAAACAAGTCTCAATAAATTTAAGAAAGAAAAACAAAACAAAACAAAAAAACACACAAACACATGGGTGCTAAATAACATGCTACTAAATAATGAAGGGGTCACAATGAGATCAAGGAAGAATCAAAAGACCCCTTGAGAAAAAAATGAAAATACAATGACCCAAAAATCTGTGGGACACAGCAGCAAAATTAATATAAAGTAATATTGAGCCGGCCGAGTGGCTCAGTTGGTTAAGAGCTCGCTCAAGAGTGTGACTTTAAAATGACTACAATAAAAGACAAAGAAGGGCACTATAACCCTAATAAACATCTATGCACCCAACATAGGAACTCCTAATTACATATAACAGATTTTAACAGACATAAAGACAGAGATCAACAGTAACACTATCATAGTAGGGGACTTCCACACCATTGTCACCAATGGACAGACCCTTTAGACAGAAAATCAACACAGAAAGAGTTGATATAAAGGAAAAACTGATGGTTGTTGGCTGGGAGGGAGTGAGGAAGAGAGAGAGGGGAAAGGTTTTGGACAGTGTAGATGGGACTACAATGTTGCCGCAGGGAGATGGGGACAGTTCTGGGAATGTAATTGATAATGTTGTGAAGAGACTATTATGTTGTGTGAAATAAGTCAGTCGGAGAAGGACAGGTGCCATGTGATCTCACTTGTGTGTGGAGTCTGAAGAGCTGAGTGAACGATCAAAGTATACAGACTCGTAGATGTAGAGGAAAAACTGAGGGTGGCTAGTTGGGAGAAGGGTGGGGATGGGGGGAAGGGGAAGGGATTAGACAGCATAAATAGACAACTACAATATTGCCACAGGGATATGAAACACAGTTCGGGGAATATAATAATGTTGTAAAAATTTTGTGGCATGTCAGATAGTCACATGTCTTGTTAGGGAGACCACTTCATGGATGGAGTAGAGGCTTGATCACTGCACTGTACACCTGAAACTGATGTTGTATAGTATTGTATGCCAACTGTAACTGAATATGTGGATGGTCATGGATGTGGAGTATACTGTGGAGGGGAGTCAGGGGAGTTGTGATAGATATGTATGATATGGTGGGGGGGAGTGGGGTGGCGAACTGGGGGAGGGGAGTTGTCACTTTGGGGGGTAAAGAGTATAACTATTGCATTGTGTTGTACACCTGAAACTAATAAAAATAAATTAATTAATTAATTTAAAAAAAAAAAATAAAAGAGTGCAAGCTGAGCTCTGAGCAACAGCAGTTCGATGCCCAGCCTGAGCTGAGTTGCCACTGAGCTGCCAACAGGTGGCAGGATGGCTCAGCTAAAAAAAAAAATATATATATATATAGTAATATTGAATGTCAACTATAAAATAATATTGAAAGTACCATAAAATAATATTGAAGGTAATATAAAATAATATTGAATTAATATAAAATAATATTGAATATATATATATATATTTACAGGATATAAATTTCAGGATAGGAAATCTAGTCAATGGTATTACAATAGCTATGTACAGTGCCAGATGGTTATCACTTTGTGAAGCGTGTATTTGTCTAATCATTATGTTGTTCTGTACACCAAATGAAACTAGTAATAAAAAATAAAAGGAAAGAAGAGTTGGGGAAAACAAGAAGAAAACTACCAGCAAGCATCTGGCACCAGACTGATAACAAAGCAATAAAAAGTAGTCAGGAATTATATAACTGATCCTGGGAACACTATGAGGCTTCAACATGTCTCTCTGTCCAAAATCCATCTATCATCCACATATGGCTGTCTTCATTAGAATTATGTTTCTGAAGCTCTCATTAAAGAGCTCAGCTGATGTGTTACTGTGTTACCAAAGAGGGTACTACGTTCAGAGGCAACCTCCTGACCCCAGGTTGTAGTCTCCAGAACTAAGGAATATTACAAGGAGGCTGGCCATGAAGTTTCTCCGAAAAAATATTTCTTTTAAGAAGTTTTATCTGAAAGTTAGGAGAGAGACACACAAAGAAAGAAAGAGAGAGAGATGCTGCATCTAGGGTGAGATTAAAATTCCTGATCAGAAGGAAATAGATTAATCTGTGACATAACTTCATCTCTGTTCTGACATATTTTATATTATCTACTTCTATAATGGGAATATATATAATCACAGGGAAGGTTAAAGCAATTAGTCTTCTAGTGTCTATGGTTATATTTCATATTTTTAACAAATACCCACTCACACATTTTTTAAGATGAAGCTTTAACTGTTATAAAAAGTTACCAAGTGTATATTAAAATTTGGGAGAGCTGATAGCCTAAGTTATCATTAACTCAAAATAAAGCAAACCACAAGAATGTTTACTTCCAAGTGACTTATCAGGATATGCCCTCAGAAACTGTATTTAAATGCTGTTGTTTAAATCTCAGTGAAACACTGGAGCATCCATATTAGTGAAGAGGTAGGAAAATCAATGTAGAGTTGATTCCAAAACCTTAGGTATTAACCGGGATGACCTGAACTTTAATCTTGGATTTACCATTTTGTGGCTATGTCATATTGGATAATTCACAACATCTCTCCTAAGCCTGTTCTTTTATTCATAAACTGAAAGTAATAAAGTACTTAGCTTACGAAGTATTTTAAAAAATAAAAGGAGAAAATGCACATAGAAAAATTTAGCAAAATGTTTGGCACATAGAAAATTAAAATAGACTTTGAATTATATTCCTGTCCTTAGCCTACTTATCTCAAAATCTTAACAATTCATAGGTTTTATACTCATATTTTAATAATAATTGAGAGCTAATAAGGATATACTATAATTTCCTCACTTATATGCATTAATAGTGTCTACTGTTGATATTAATGAAACACTTTAGATTTTAAAAATATGTATTTTATATATACTATATATATGCTATGTATATGTTTATATATGGTCACCCCTTGAATTGTCTTGGCACCCTTACTGAAAATCAAAAACTATTAATACAAAATATTGTTGAAAGAAACTAATGAACTAAGTATCCACAGGGGATTCATTTCAAAACCCTCTGATGATACCCAAATTCTTCATGTTCATATCTCTTATATAAAATAACATAGTATTTGCATATAACCTATGCACATCATTCTTTATATTTTAAATCTTGTCTAGATTACTTACAATAGCTAATACAATGTAAATGCTATGTAAATAGTTGTTGTACTGTATTGTTTAGAGAATAATGTCAAGAAAAAAAAGTCTGTACATGATCAGTACAGACACAACCCTCATGGGCCTAACTGCACAGTATACATCAGCAACAACATAATGTTTTTCTTTCCCCAGAATATTTTTGAATTTGCAATTGGTTGAATTTGCAGATGCTCTACTCACGAATATAAAGGGCTGACTATTTATAAAGCATACATGTGCTATATATAGTATGTATACATGTAAAATTTCCCAATTTTTCTACCTTCGCATTCTGCTCATTACCTCCTTTACTTCCAGGAAGGTAGTACTTCCTTGATGGAGGACTAGCGGAAAGCAAACCACAGCCTGCATTGAACTATATGCCCACATTAATTCAACAGCTGCCATTATATCTAGGATGTGTCTTCTTCAGAGGCACTAAGCACAAACTAGATGAGATATGATAAGTCCGTTTCATCTATGTATCACATAGAGATCTTAACAGAGGATCTAAGAAACAGTAGGAACTCAAAAAGTATTCAGTGAACATGGGCGGGCTGAGAGGCGGGTTGGTTAAGATTTGGCTTGGGATGCCAGCTCTGAGCAGCAGGGCCCTGTTTCGGATCCCACATGAGGGCCAGTGACACTGCGCCCTCCACAGCTAAGATGGTGAACAACAGCTCAACCTGAAGCTGGGCTGCAGTGAGTCACCAACTATGTAGGCTGCAGTGCCGCTGGCCGGCAACAGGTGAGAGCTTTCTTGAGCTGCCATGAGCGGGCGTCCAATGGCCGGGAGCAACTGCCTCACCCGGGAAGAGCGTAATGACAATACCAACATGGGCCAGTGAAGCTACGTTCTCCACAACTAGACTGATGAACAAAAAGACAGCAACTACTCTGTTCCCCTTCCCCGATTCCCCAATGCTGTTCCCCTCCCCCAATTCCCCAATAAAATCTTTTAAAAAAAAGAAGTATTCAGTGAACAAAAACTATATCCCATACTCGATGAAAGATAGAGGAAGGTGATAAGGTAGATTTAAAAGTTGAATAATAGGGCCTGCCAAGTGGTGCGGTGGATAAGAGCTGACTTAGGACACCAGCAGTCCAGGGTTCGGATCTTACATATGAGGGCCAGTGACACTGCCCTCCAAAAAAAAAAAAAAAGTTGAATAATGAAAGGAAAATGTCCCATTGGATATACTATAAATCAATATAAAAATATTTTATTTTATTTTAATACATATTGATAGTTATATATTGTTATAATAGTACTTTTATGCTTTTTGTAAAAAAGATGATATTTGGTGTGTAGGCTTAAATAACTGTTCGTTAATAGGGTTGATTTTAAAAGGTATGGGGACTTTGAGGGGAGGAGGGTTGCTGAAATATTTCTCACCTATCTACCTATATATCTTTCTCTACCTATTGACCCACCCTTTTTTTTTTTTGCTTGAAATTTCTCCCATCTGAAATTTTGGTTTACATTCAGGTAAGATGGAAGAGAGAAAAACAGGAGATATGTTGAGTATCAGTGGACAAAACATGCACTGTGAGAAGCCACTTAGGCATCTAATTCCTCAAGTCTCCTAGGTACCACACAAATTATATCAAAGCAATTCTACCTGTCAAACCCTTAATATGTATTTGAAATACTTCACAACTCATAGATGGAGAACTTGTCTTGATATATAGTTTGCATCTCTCTTGCTGAATTAAAGCAATCACCTTCTTATAAGTCCTCAGTAAGATTTGTTGGGATTTTGGTTTTTTACTTTTGTTTTGTCTATTTTCAAAAAGGTCTGCAGCTTGCTTTGCTTGTGAATGAACCCAATACCCTAATTTATCCACTTAGTATCTTTTTTGTTACTAATTTTCTGTCATAGATTATCCCCTACACTGGTGGCCTTCCTTTAAAAACATGAAATATCAATATATTATAGATGTAATACATATTCCATATGATATATAACGTATGCACTATAAATATCTATGAAATGGAAATTGAAAAGGATAAGATAAAATGTAATTCACAATGTGGTAAATAACTGTTATTTACCAATAGTTCAAATTATTTTGCTCTCAGCAATATTAACTGAAAGTACCTCAATGAAGTGGTTTGTTATTTTTAAAAACTTGGTTTAACACTTTGTGGTACAGCAATTCAAAGCTCTGGGTCTAAATTCAATATATTTCATTATGTGATTTTAATTAAGTGTTGTAACTGAAAAACATTCTTCACAAGCTACATAGACCAAAATGGGAGAGGTGCCGTGTAAGCTCTGCTTGGTGAATCAAAATACTATTTTTCGAGCTCATCTACAAATTATGAAAGGATTTTTGTTGAAATTCAGGAAGTATATCCCTATGTTCCCTGATAACAATTGGTATTCTTTTATGCTAGTTAGAAAGTACTGTGTATCTTTAACTAGAGGAGGTCTCATTTCCTCCATTCCAGTACTTCCTAATTTACCCTTTAGTCCTGGCCCAGGTGACTGCATCCAAGACCATGTTTTGGCTAAAGAAAATAAAATGGCTTTGCTATTGAGGCTGTACATAGGTGTGTGTATGCACACACACATATATGTATCCATACACACATATGTGTATTAAGGTTTGTTAAAAGCCTGTGAATAAAAATTGGCAGTTTTCAATTGACCAATGCCACAACAAAAATAAAGTTAACATGAAACTCTCAAATGAGCTTTTCTGATTTAATCGTGCTTGGAGGTATGTTAGAGTAAGAGGGAAAGAGGGAAGATGGGGAGGAAGGGGGGAGGGGGGAAGCAAGAGATCTTTTATGCAACAGCAGAAGCAATATTTACAACATTAAAATGTAAGAAGGATAGAGTACAGGCGCAATAAAGACAGAGGCCATATCTGCCTCCTTCCTAAGTACTCCATTTAGAATCCGATCCTTGTATGGTTTCTAAACCCAGCAATTGAAACCAAGTATGATGAATGGACCGTAATAATTGTGTGATACGCTTCATATGGTACCTCTCAGAATCACATGCTATCTGCAGCATCACTTATGAGAGGAAAGGAATGTGCTGCATCCAAGCCCTTCTCAGCCTTAGCTTATGAATTGGCTTCAATATAAGAAAGAATCATGAAATCAAATGAAAGCACATCCAACAACAGCCTAAAATGCAGCCAGGGAAGCTCTTTAACTTCCTATATAGTCAATTCCATTTCTTTCATGAAAGCTTGATTTTACAGGTAACTTAATGCATGGCTCCTAGTGGCTTTTGCAATTTTACAGTTGGAAGAGATAAAGTGGACACTCTCAGTTCATAGTGTGAACATAATTCTGGTAATTTCTGTATTTCCCTTAGAGCATCCATCTTATTTATTGAAAAAGTGAAAGGTTAACTTCAATAAATGAAAAAGCCAAAGGAATAAGACTCAAGGATTGAGATCTGTGGGTCATCGAACTATGCTGTCTCATAATAAAATATAAATGTACAAATGTTCACTTTGTATGAAACAAAAGAAACTCTGAGCACAGCTTTTTTTCCAAGCTGAAAGCTTACTTAGTACAGATAAGGAAACAGGTGCAGAGCATTTAAGTTATTTGACCTCATTATGGAACATGTTAGTGGAAAAGCAGGCTCTCCAATGCAGATTTTCTCATTCTGAGATCAAAGCTCTTTCCATGAACCTTACTACCTTCCTCTCACACAGAGGATAACTGCAAAAGGGGCAGTGGGCTTGGTTGAAGGGTGCATAACTCTGCTTGTCAATAGGCCCAGCTAACAGGTTAGACTGGTAACAGTGGCCATGGCCTTGTAATCTAGACAGTCTCCTAATTCTGATAAAAGCTCTGAAAACTCAGCTAACTGGTAGCTATTAACATCCAGTGCTTAATTAAATTAAATTGTACTTTAAAGAACTATCACTAACTCTCATGATATTTTAAGTTTTGCAATGTTCCAAAGTTCAAGTCTCTACAACAGTGATTCTCAACCCAAGATACCGTATTAGAGTCATCTGAGGAGCCCCTGAAACATGAAAGCTTGGGGCCCCATAGCAGGACAATGAAATAAAAATCACTAAGAGGGGGCCGGCCGAGTGGCGTGGTGGTTAAGCGCTGGCTTGGGAAGCTAGCGGCCCCGGTTCGGGACCCACATGGGAGGGCCAGTGACACTGCCCTCAAAAAAAAAAAAAAAAATCACTAAGAGGTAGCCCAGAGTAGGGTTTTTTGTTTGTTTGTGGATGGGGGCGTGGTGGTTAAAAAGCAAACAAACACCTGTTGGAATGGTATTTTTGAAGGTGCCCCCAAGTGATTCTATTGTGTTGTGAAGCCAGAGCTGAGAATCACCTTGAGCTTTCTCTGGCCCTACTGTTAGTTGAATGTCCTTATGAAAGACTCTACTAGAAGCTAAAATCTTAGGACCAATGTACTTTTTACATTGTTTTGTTCCTCTCTTTAGAAAAACTACCCTAGGACAGTGTTCTCAAATTTTCCTGCTCATCAGAATCCCCTGGAAGCCTTGCTAAAACACAGGTTTCTGGGCCCCTGCATAGGGTTTGATTCAGGAGGCCTGTGATGAGACCAGGTCATTTGCAATTCTCAGGTGACTGTTATTGCTGCCTATCCAGGGACCCCAGTTTGAGAACCATGATTCTGAGCAGTTGGTAAAAGCCCACCAGGTTCCTTCTTCCATAATGATCTTTTTCCTCAGAAGACAAGATTCTTTGACAACTAAGTCTCCCAAGTCTCCTTTCGATCAGTGTCTAACCTCTAGCAAAGCTTTAGTAAGCATCTAGCAGTTATCATCAGCGAGGCCTGTCACTCTTTTCCTTGAAACATTTCAAATACCTTTGAACAAAGTGGTTTTCTAGAGACAGGATATTTTTCCATAACTGCAGCCCAACTGTGATTATTCGACCATGTCTCTTGTCGGTTCCATGTAGACATGAGAGGGCACAAGTGTGTCCTTCATACTTACTTCTTCACACAGTACAAATAAATGGGTAAAAATTCCATTGATTTTCCTTCTGAATGCACTAATTCAAGGACCCTGCTGGACTATATGGAACTGATGCCTAAAGTCTGGGGAACGCCGCATAAACTTCAGTCAGTAAAATATGAGGGCCATTTATAATTTAGAATAAAAAAGGTGGTAACATTGAGTGCCTACTAAGAGCCAGAGCATTACACCTTTTTAATTCACAAGACAGCAGCCTGTGTTTCAGCAAGTCCTCCATGTGATTCTTATGCAGACTAACGTTTGAGATCCATTGATCTAAGAAAACAAATATTTGAATGTTAGTATTTTGGAGGGGGGAAAAAAAAACATGTTGGGGTTTTAACAGGTCTGGTGAGGTCTCCCTGAAAGAGAAACACCTAATGAGGGAAACAAGGTAGTTGGGAATTTGGGAGATAACGCTGGTGGGGTGGCAGGAGCAGTGTATAGAAAAGAAATGGAGCCGTCATCTGTTTCAAGCAAGCTGCTTGTGAGCCCCGTTGCTGCCTTGTGGGGTGCTCAGGCACAATACGCCAGGGACCCCTTTTGGAGAGGTGGGAAAAGGATGTTTTAGACATAGCCTGACTTTCAGGATCCCTTCTCACCCAGGGATTCTACCATTCTGAATGTTCACACGACTGCCTCCCAAATGTCAGAAATATAAATGAACTTATAGATGGAGTTAAGAAAGGAATCGGGTTTGTGAGGAGAAATGGGGGCGGGAGGGGGGTGGCATACAAAGCAAAGCACAGATGAAGAGAGAGCACGGCCAGAGTCAGACAGATTCAGACTTAATTCTGATAGTCACTTCCTAGCTGGTGATCTCAGGCAAATTACTTAATCTAACTCAGGTTTTGTCCTTATCTATAAAAGGGGATAATCATACCTACCTCAGAGAATTGTTGTGAGGATTAAAAGAGATAATGACATGCTTGGCACCCAGTAGGAACTCAATTGTCCAAGGCAGCTGGCAGACCCAGCTCTCCCTCCGGGCATAATGGAAGTAGTTCTACCTTTTTTCTTAAGTAGAAGCTTTTCTTGATGGGTTTTTGCTTTTCATTATCTGCTTTGTCTTGTGTGAATAAAAATGACCAGAGAGAAAGAGCGTGCCTGTCCTCCCCTGAGAGTAAGTGGAAACTGGTTGCATATCAGCTCCTCCCTGCTTGCCAGCCTTTCCAGGCTTTTCCCTCTCCCTCATATGTGTGTGTGTGTGTGTGTGTGTGTGTGTGTGTGTGTGTGTGTGTGTTGTGGGGGGCGCACCATGGGCATGTTTACGAACTCCTCCAACACTCAGCCAGCTCTGGTTAGGGAATCATCCTTAATTAGTCACTTACCTAGCATAACTCAGCAAATCTGGGCTTTAAGTAGAACTAGCCTACATGGAGCTGAATTTATTTCCTATTTCATCTCAAAAACGTGAAATGGACTACTCAGGATGGACGAGGCTTGGGTCCCATTGTTTTCCTCAACCTGCCTGTTTAGGATTTGTGAATTTTAGAAATAAATACTTATGGTGCATGAAGGAATCCTTCATGCCAGGCACCTGTCAAGGGTAGCAAGGACTCAGCCAGCTACTGCATTCTGTTTTGGTTTAAAGCCACTCTAAATGATTTATTGTTTTTAAATTATTTACGTGGCATTATTCCTTTCTTGTAAAATGCAAAAGTGCTGTCAGGAACAGCACAGCAGCAAGGTTATGGATGGTACTACAAGTAAATCAGGGTAATTAGAGGCTTGAAGTTGCAAATACTGACAAGTTCTCCACCAGCCACCACTTTGCTGATGATAATAACATTTGCATGATTTCCTGACATTATACTCACCACATATTTTCACTGCACGCTCACTGTAATTACTTAGGGCATGATCTCACGCTCATGGCAAGCAGAACTCTCACTGAACCCAGCCGTAGCTATTATAGATGCTTAGAAATGAAGCAGGTAGAATTAAGGGAAGAGTTCCCTACATAGCTTTAGGGATCTATGATGTATCAACTGAGTTTTGACAGCTTAGAAAAAGGGAAATATTCTGGACCACTCCTAAACTGTGATCAGGTCAAATTATAATGAGACTAAAGGATCTCAAAGGCAGGATTTGGGTCCTGGATTTTGTGACGATTGGGTCCTGCTATTTGTTTTCTGATTCATATTTTAAAAAAAGAGAATCAAAAGTGATTTTAAGCCCTGATATGAAAGCGCATCTAGGCATAACTCTAGGTGTAACTATGGAAAGAAAAATTTTGTGTTATTCTTCAAGGATCAGAATAAACAAGTAAAAAGGATTCAATACACCAAAAGGCCAGTGGGCACCTCTAGATGTATAGGGTGACTAAAGTAGGTCAGATTAGGTATCTGTAATCCATATCCAGCCTCTCTTTTTGTCAAGTTATTCTTCAGTGCCTGGTACATCTCTCACATATACCAGCATACAAATTCATACACTCTCCATGTGCAGGCTCAATGAGCCCAATTTACATCTGACAATTTGCCCTTCTTTTTTTTTTTTTTTTTTTGAGGGCAGTGTCACTGGCCCTCATACGTGGGACCCGAACCGGGGCCGCTGGCTTCCCAAGGCAGCACTTAACCACTGCACCACTTGGCCGGTCCTGCCATTCTTTTTTAAAACCTGGAGCACCCCCATGGCTCTCTCAGTAGAGAAGTTTAGGTTTTGAACTATGTAATATGTAACAGAGTTTCGAGGATGAACATAAACCAAACTAAAACTTGGAAAACAAGAAAAAACACCAATTTGGTTCTCAGCTTTGCCTTGTGATCCTGGGAGATTTATATAATCTCTCAGCCTTAGTTTCTTCAACCTGAAAAGGGGGATATTGGTAATTCATATGCAGTGGTTGTGAGGGCTAAAGAGATAAGGCGAAAGCACTCAGCATGATATTTGTGCTGAGGTAATGCTCAAATATGAATGAAAAGATAGAGCCAATGATCCAGAAATGTCCTACCCTAATCCATAGGTCTTTTAGTAAGTCCACATAGAATAGAAAGTCTTACTCTGGAAAGTTAGCATCTGAGTTAAGAGAAAACTAGGAGAAGAAAGAAAAGGAGCTTAATTTTTAGAATTTAATAATGC
Organism: Aselliscus stoliczkanus; assembly: GCA_033961575.1. NCBI lineage: Eukaryota > Metazoa > Chordata > Mammalia > Chiroptera > Hipposideridae > Aselliscus > Aselliscus stoliczkanus. The sequence continues at coordinate 90,788,835 of CM066734.1, read as the reverse complement.
TTTGTCAGAACTGAAAAGAAGGAGAATTTTAGGAATGAATCATCTCTCCCCCAGTCTTGGAAAGCAGATAGGGCACAGCAATGAAAGCCACCTCATTGGGGCTATCAGGTCATAGGCTTTGAAGTTATTGCTCCAAATCACAGTACTCCAAAACCCAAAGGATTCTCCTGGTAAATCTGTGAAGTCATGACATTCATGAAGGATTCCCAGATCTTAGCCTGATCTGGGGAGTTACAACCATAGTTGCGGGATCTATCTCCTCCAGAAGTGTTACAATGCCAATATCTCTTTGCTTTGTATGAATACAGTAGGGAGGGGGTCACTTTTTGTAAGGATAAGGTATATGAACTTGTAGTAACATATATGCAATCTTTAGAAAAGTAGGGGAAAAAAAGTCCATTGTAAATAGTTTGTGTTAATTACCCTAAAAGATTACATCAAGCTCTGCGGTAGGTTTACTCATCTTTAATTATATCCATTTTTAGACCAGTAGTAACTTATGAGATTTCTGGAATGTGTTTAGTAATCTGCTGAGGAGACTGACTCAGAGTAATAGAAGAAAGATTTTCAGTGTGTCCGATTGCCATGACTGTTGACTCCTATCATTTGTTCCCCACACTTTAACATGAATAGGGAATGTGTCAAAAGTACATAGTTCAATTAGCACAACAGCAAGCATGAAGCTACTATGTGGATGTGACATATTTTATGTTGAATCACATGAGTGGTCATAACTTCTGCTAAAAATATGCATGTCATTTTTATTAAACGCCCTTTCCTCTGCCCCCTACTGTACTTTGGAGACAAAACAGACCATCTTTTGTAGATTTCAGCAGTCTGCTCATTTTGGTATTGTTGTTGGTAACAATAGTGTTCTCATTTCTCCCACTCAAGCTCTGTGGAAAATTAATCTTACCAACCCTCTCAGAGACAAGATCAGACTTTATGAATGAGTACCTCACTACTAAATGTGTGGCTTATCGAAAAAAAACTAAATATGGGGTTGTCAGAAAAATCATGACATTTTTTTTCCATGTTTTTTATTGCAAAAATGTGTTATGACCTTTCCAACAACCCAATAGTTAAGCACATCTTAAGGTCAATTCCTATGAGGGCTATTACCACGGTTTTCCACTTTAGTGAGATTTTGAACAAATGACTTCAATTATAATTAATGCAGCAGCTGGTCAATCAACATGTTTACAACCAGTGAGTTTTATGAACTTCTAAAAGCTTAGATTTGATATGCCTTACAACCAATTTAGTCCAACTTTCTGTATCTCAGTGTATATATACTTTTCGATCTGTGCCTTGTTTTGTTTTTTTGTCATGTTAGTGTTTATAGCTGTTAGATTTTTTCCTCTCTTTTCATTTGGAAATAATTAACTCTAAGAAAGAATAAAAGTCTTAAAAACAGAAATGAGCTTATATATCAGTGGGTTAATGGGAGCTACATTAGGAAGTGTGATCTATTAATTTAAAAACAAGATATAAATCTAGCAGGAGTTTAAAGGTTTTGGTTACTTGTAAATTGAAGTAATCTCATCAACTCCTTCTACTCCAGAGTGGAATCAATGTTAAAAGATCTTCGAGAGTTGACCTACACCAGCAAAAGAAGTAAAGAAATTTTATTTTAAAAATTCATTCAATTAGCTGTACTGAATAAACTAACCATGTCTTATTGACATCCTCTTCACCCCCTCAGTAGTTTGTAACTGTTAAATTGATAATTTCTGAGAGTACTATGTTCAAAAGTTTCAAGGACCATCTATTCTTAGAGAAGACTTTCTTCTTTATGTCTATGCACTAGGACCTTTCTTACAGGGAGCTCACAGAGGTTTGCAGTTTTGGTGGATGGACTATGAGTTTTCCATGATACCGTTTACAGTCTGAATAGAGGGTTCACCCTTAAATGAGCCACTTTGGAAGCTGGGCTAGATGAGTTTGCTGAAGAACCAGAAAACCCAGCTGTGATGCTTAATTTCACATGTCAACTTGTTTGGGCTAAGGGATGCCTAGATAAATGATAAAACACTATTTCTGGGTGTGTCTGTCAGGATGATTCTGGAAGAGAGTAGCATTTGAACCAGACTGAGTAAAGAAGATGGTCCTCCCCAATGTGTGTGGGCTTCATACAATCCATTAAAGGCCCACATACAATAGATGATAGGTAGACAGAAGACAGGAAAGAAAGAAAGAAAGAAAGAGAGAGAGAGAGAGAGAGAGAGAGAGAGAGAGAGAGAGAGAGAGAGAGAGAGAGAAAAGAAAGAAAGAAAGAAAGAAAGAAAGAAAGAAAGAAAGAAAGAAAGAAAGAAAGAAGGAAGGAAGGAAGGAAGGAAGGAAGGAAGGAAGGAAGGAAAGAAAGAAAGAAAGAAAGAAAGAAAGAAAGAAAGAAAGAAAGAAAGAAAGAAAGAAAGAGAAATAGATACGGGTTGAATTACAGGACATCCCAGCTAGTGTCAGAGAATTGCTTGCTGGTATGATGTCACACACACACACATGTTGGGGTTGTTGAATCCAAAAACTTTATGTTGTGTGTTCCTATGCAGCTTGGTTGAGCTGAAATACCTAGTAATTTCTCACAGATAAAATTGTATATAAGCAAACCCCAAATTCACATTACACTCAAATTGTTCCCTCATATATCAGTTGAATTGGAACAAATTAGTTGTTAAAGAAAAAAAACTACAGGCCCAAAATGGCATCACTCCTGCTAAAATTCTGTGATACCAAACCTAGATTTAATACCTGATCTAATTGCAGTTTTAGCCAGGAATGTAATCTTAATCAACCAGTCAGGAATTTTCTGGTCTAGCACCAGTCAGGCAATCTGTCACTTGGGCCCTCTCCATCCCTCATAGAAAGAAGAGGCGATCTGTATGAAAAAACCCTTCCCATTCTCTCCCGCTCCAAAAAATATATATCTGGGTCCCAAAATAATCCTTTCTTTTCTTTCGTTAATAGCTCCCTTGCCCTTCTTAGCTTCATATTAAAACCTTCCATTTTGTATAACCCCTCAGAGCACCCCTCTAGTTGCTAGATGGGATGTGGTCTGATTCATAAATACCTTAATAAAGCCAATTAGGTCTTCAAATTTATTCAGCTGAATTTTGTTTCTTTAACATAGAGTTTTCAAAACCAATATAGCGGAACTGATTGTATTCGATCAATAAATATCGAACGCTAGAGGTACTTCCATTCTACTCTGGGGAGACAGATTACTTACATTCTCCTGTTTACAAACCAATAAACACAGAAGTATATAAGACAATTAAGGAGAGTGAAAAATGATCTAAAGAAAATAAGATGGGGATGAGATGGTGTCACTTGGAGAAGAGGCTTTAAACAGAGCCATTGGGAAAGGGGTCTCTGAGGAGAGAAAAAGTAGAGTTGGTACAGAACTGGAGAAAAAGCATTCCAGGTCACCATGGTTCGTGGTTTGAGCAGAGTAAATGAAGTGGAAGGAGAGTAAACGATATGATAGGAGAGTAAAGAAAGGACCAGATCCATTGTAGTGGCCTGGGAAGCTACTGAATGGCTCTGACCAAGAAATGACATGATTTATGTTTTCAAATTTTCACCCTGGCTTCTCTATAAAATCCACTATAATGAGACCAGTTGGGAGGCTACAGCAATAGATTAAACTAGGTATGAGGGTAGCTTGAACTATGGTATAGAGTAAAAATAGAGGGAGGCAGTAGGATTCAAGATTTATTTTGAAGGTGTAGGCAAAGGAGTTACTGGAATATTGGATGAAAGTTATGAGAAAAAGAGAAGGCACCAGAATGATTCTTAAATTTTTGGCTCAAGTCACTGAATAAATTATCATGTAGTTTGTTTTTTTAAACTGTGGAATTTTGGAAGCTTAACTGGTTTGGGAACGAGAGGTGAGTTTTGGACATGCTAGGTTTGAGATTTGTTATTCATCCAAGTAGCAATGAAGAGTAGGCAGCTGATTGTGTGAACCTGGAACTATGGGAGGGGTTGAGGCTGAAGACTTAAATTTGGGAGTCAGCAATCCATAGACAGATGACATTTAAAGCAGAGGTGATATCACATAGGGAGTTTTGACAGAGGTAGAAAAGAGTCCAAAATTGAGCCCTGGGGTCCTGCATGATTTAGATGTCAGGCAAAAGAGGACTTAGCCCAAGAGGTGGAGGAAGGAGCAGCTCCTGAGCCAGCAGAAAGACCAGGAGCAGGGGCACTTAGGAAAATTAGCAAAAAATGGGTTTCATGAAGGAGGGAGTGATCAATGTTTTAAGAGACCTTCAGAAACACTGGTGATATGTCACAAATTGATTACATTCCTTGTATAATTTTAGAAAACTGCAATCCATGTACTTTAGTGGAATACATATAACACACAGATGCAGAGCTAATTTCTTGTGTGGTGGACAGAAGACTTAATGCCTCGAGTTCTCACTTTGGATAAGCATTTTAGGGTTGGTATAGCCACTAAAACTTCTTTGGCATTGCTTATGACTGTAAAGGTCTTTATGTCCATGATAATATTGAACTATGTCCCCCCAAATGTGGCAAGAGATCCTTTTAGATCCTCTGCTTGTTCCCTTCTGCATTTTTCTTTGCAGTCCAGGGTGCTCCTTGGTGTTTCCCGATCGTAATACCTTTTCTTAGAGAATGGATTAAATGGAAACAATCTGTGGCTGAGAGGAGCACACAGAAGGTTAATTGGAGAGTGCTCTTAAGAGTTACACCTGTAAGTTGTATTGTCAAATTTAGCAAATAAAAATACAGGAGGCCCATGCAATATTTGACTATACTAATACTAAAGTGTTATACATTTTGTTACCTGGAATTCAAATTGAACTGAGAGTGTTGTACTATATCTGCATCCTTACCTTACAAGGAGGTGAAGAAGGCAGGGTAGAGAGAAAAGGTGACCCTCTAAATGGTTACAATGGAGACCTCAGCTGATTCTAGCCGTGCTTTGAAGCTAGTATGGCTTTCCGCATTTATTGCCAATCGTAGCAGGTGGGCCAGCCACTGTCTCTGAATCAGCCAGTGATTGGCCTCATGGTGCCCCTGGGAGTGGGTGTAACCTTGGACAGGGACAATTCTGTGAGGCCAAGGGGCACAACCTTGAACAACTGCATCTCTAGCAGCTGGGCAAAGTCGCAGTACTGAAGAAGGAACTGGGCACCACAACATGCAAGGTTTAAATGCCAACACTTGAGAAGCTACTCATTTCCTTTTAGGTAGTTTACCTCTATATCTAATTAGATAAGGTAGCCAAATATATTCTGAAAACTAAAAGTAAAACTAAAACTAAAAAGTGTCATTCAAATGTAAGTTGGTAGTAGTAAGTATCATAGTCAAGTTACTAAATCTAATATTATTGCCTGCTGGGTCCAGCCCCTCCTCATAGCATATGGGCTTATTTGTTTCATTGTTCATCTTTCTATCTAGACTATGTACTCCTTGAGGGAAGTATTTATATCTGTATATTAGTCATACAGTAGGTAGTCAACCAATGTCTATGGAAAACAAATAGGAAGTAAATCAATAAGCAAGCCATCCAAAGTATAATTTACCACAGCTAGACCCACCTTTCATTAGGGTGGAGGGAAGCTGATTTTAGGTCCAAAAATCAATGTGAGATTATTTTCATTTTTTCTGGAATTTTCTTCAGCAATACAAAACTGGTTCTACCTTCTTTGACATTTGCGTCTCTTTATTAGGCAATTAGAACTCTGACCAAACCCTGAATCGTTCAGCTCATTAGATAGTCACCTAGTGCTTTACTGTTTTGATGCACGACTCATGACATCTTTTAAAGAGTTAAGGAGACATGGACCCTTTCTCACTTGGATCCCTGCCGTTTGGAAATTTTGAGAGTTTCCTTCCTAAACGGAAAAGTACATTCTACTTTGCCTCAATGGTGAAAGCCTGATGAGAAGTGCAAGAGGATTCTATTTCTCTCTTAACCTGCAACCTCACCTCTTATGAATGCTTCCTTCCATTAACCCTTGAGTGAGTCACACTGATGCTTGATGATAATCCCTTGGTGGACATGCTTCTCCTTCCAGAATGAGTGTTGACATGAAGAAGTCTCCAGATCCCCTACAGCCAGACCAGTGATCCCAAATTTTAACCACATAGGATCCTGCCTGCACATCCTGCCTCTGGCTCCATACCCACCTTTACGCCCACAGCATGAAGCTGTGACTACAGAAGCAGACACTTGCAGGGTGGTCCTCTGAGCACACCCTTGGGCAAGAGACATGAAATATTTATTGACTGCAAGCCAACTTTACAGGAACGCTGGCTGAAACCACTGCAAGCGTGCCTCTGTAACACCCAAGGTAGACACAGCAATATTTGCCAGCCCCCTCAAATGTCCTGGGGGAGGTGTGCTTGTACTAATCCTACCAGCTCCAAAAGCAGCAGCTGTTTTCAAAGGCACTCTGATATAATCCTTTGTTTAAGACCAACAGTTGGAGGTATTTTATTTTCTTCTAAATGAGCTTGATTTTTAACAATTTTCCAGCTTCCTACAAACAGGTAGAAAAAGAGCTGAAAAATTAGGTGACACTCATGGTCACATTTGCGTCTTGAATTTTTTTAACCCACACACGTTTCTGTCCTGTGGACACCTGTGTCTTGGGAAATAAATCAGACTCTGGGAAGCACAAGTCAGTTTTTCCCATTTCTGAGCAATCGTGAAATTAGATGGCTGTTGATCTTCCAATCCTATCAAGTGTTAGTTATAACAAAATTTGAGGTCTCCCTAGAAAAGACTATATCCCATATTTCTATGCTCTATTGGGCCCCTAATTATCTTTTCATGAGTGTAAAATATCTTGCATCTTTGTAAATAACCAATGGAAAGCATACCATAAATTCCCAAAGGAAGCGTCAAAGGAATTTGTGAAGCACTTCCAAAGTATATAATGTAACCAAGTTTAAACTTTTGTGTCTATTGTGAATAGCATCCTAACCTGTTAAATTCCTTTGACAAGGTTAAGTGTCATTTTTAATTGAGAACTCGATATAACACTCAAAAGATATAATCCACTGCCCTGATATTATAAGAATGCAAGTTTTCATCCAAACAAGTGCCATGTTTAAAGCTATACTCTAGGACCCCAGCACAGTGCTAGTATACTGTAAGGGGTTAAATAAACCGTGAATGTTTTAATTAGAAATTAGAGATTTCTGCCATAAATTATTAGCAACCAAGAAATCATTACTGAGTTTGCATAGGCTCTTTTGGACCCTGGAGTTTGCTAGACCGACTTGATTTCACATCATTAAACATTCAACTCCTCTGAGTACTAGAGAGATCTTGCGGTTTGTGCTCTGCGCCAGCATGCTGGGATACGTGTCTTTCTCTCATTTGGCCTCTTGCTCTCCAGAGGTAAAGGCTGAGAATCTTAAGCAACATTTCTAAGGTGAAAACAAACTCAGTGCTGACCCAATTTTATTACCCAGCAATACTAATGTAGCAACATAAATGGGCATGACTCTCCACACCAATCATAATTCACAGGAACTGCAGGACTCTGTGGGGATTTATAAGGCATTGTGATGATTTATTCTTTCATTACTTAAATAGAAAACATGTTTTTACTCCTTTGTAATGTAACCTTTATACAAAGAGAGAGGAGAGAGAGAGAGAGAGAGAGAGAGAGAGAGAGAGAGAGAGAGAGAGAGAGAGGGAGAATAGACTGAAAACATAAAACTTTTATGCTGCTTTTTGTTTCTAAAATTAAAACTTATTCTACTCCGTTAGGATGTTGATGGTCAGGGAAGACTTCCTGTAATCTTCTGGTACATTTACTATGCTAGCACACAGTGCAGTGACACTTGCTCTCAGGGGCCCCTTACCGAGGAGAATGTAGGACAACCAGCAAACTTGAAAAAATGTAAATAGATAACCTGTCAGAGTATGGAAACAGGTTATGGAATGCACATATCCTACAGAGAGCCCTATGGTTAAATGAGGTACCACTGAGGAAGCATAGCCCTAATTGCACTCCAGAGAATAAAAGACATGTGTTGCCTCCTCAGCAGAAAGTCGCCTCCCTCTATGAAAATCAGATAAATTTTCCAGTTTCCCACAGAGGGAAAGACAGAGAATTTAATGAGAAACTCATTGGATCCGGACCTGTTACTGTGTGATCATGGATTCACTAATCTCTCAGTAGGGTACAGAAAAAGACATCTCTGAGAGAGTTTATCCAAGGAAAAGGAAAACACATCTAAAAACAAATTACCAAAAAGAAATGTTTTCACCCTTCCACTGATACCTACTGAAATGCTGTTGGACTGCTTGTTTGGCCTACAAATAGCAAAATCATCAGGATTTCAATTGTTACCTATTTTCATGATTGCCAATGAAAGTGAAGTTTCATACAATAATAAATTTATTGATACTTAAATGCAGTTTGCAAGTTCCTGATATTTTTAGTTTGTACTCAGGGTCTGCAGTTGAGAAGTCCAAGTACAATGAAGGGATTAGCCAGTGTATTTACTCTTGTCGGAAGAACCATTTCATATCTCACATAAAATTCTTTTAACCATAATCATCATCTTCATCAAATTAATCTTGGGCCGGCCAAGTGGCCCAGCAGTTAGGCGCTGGCTTGGGAAGCCAGTGGCACCGGTTCGGTCCCACATATGAGGGCCAGTGACACTGCCACTGTCCTCAAAAAAAAAAAAAAAAAAAAAAAAATTAATCTTATTCAACACCTATATCCATTCTATAAGCATTTTTGAACACCTAATGTATTCCAGGACCTATAAATATAATTATATACCCAGTTCTGTAAATTAGAATATCCTATAGCTTCCAAAAGGTGTTTAAGTCAAAAGAACACATCATTCAAAATTGCTATCAGCTAAGAGCATTTCATAAGTTCCTTTTATTAGCCTGGCCCTGATTTGGGAAATGTGCACTGAGAGCAGCTATCTTCCCTCCACAAAGTCAAAATCTGAGAGTATATTGATGTTAGCATCCACAAGGAACATACTGAACAAGTACTGGGCAAATAAATGAGTGTTTCACTAGCTGAGTGCCTTGTGCAAAGCAAGATCTCAGAAAATATTGAATTATTGGGAAAGTAAGGGAATGGTGATGGAAAGTTATGAGCTATCCTTATTTGAATTAGTGTCAAGATGAAATACTGATTTCTTCATGAATTTCATGAAGGCTTCATGGAGAAAGTGGGATTTCAGTCAAAACAGAGATGTTCAAAACTTACATGTTTAATTAAGGTTCTAGAGCTATTTATTAACAATGATACTACTCTGACCATCCCTCTTTGGATTAATTCAAATATGCAAAGTCCCTCATACAATGCTAAGCCCAAAACTGATCCCCATTTTTTAAAATCTCTTGATCTAATTTCATAATTACCTCCTTTTTAAAAAACCTAAGATAAGGCTTTAAAAATATCTATGTTTATTACTATTGTACATTGACATTGTTTTTTCATGTGGTTGTCCAGTTTCACCTGAAGAGGAACTATGTCTTTTTTTGGGTACCTCGACATTTTAAGATTCATGCAATCATTGACGACAAAGTTGGAAATGACATTAGAGATCATATGGTGGAGGGTAGAAAAAGGCCTACAAAGTGACTTGTGATAATTAAATGTCAGAGTCAGAACAAAAGACAATAAAATAGAAAATAAGTAAGAGCTTTCGATTTCTAATCTAGTATTTTTATTACATAAAATTGCTTAAACACTAATGGATAAGTTGTACCTCAATTGTCTGATGGTATATCTAAATGATGTACGTGATTTGGGGATGTAAAAATGCCTCCACTGACTCAGCTCAGACTGGGTTCTCCACCCTTTTCTACCAGTGCATAAGATGGAGGAGGTAACTGTTTTATTCAACTAACTTCTAATCATATGATAACCTTATTTCAAAAACTGGCCAGTATCACTGGACTGTCTTCTGAAAGGAAAAATAAATGAGTCGCGTTAATTTATCTAAAAGTTTCTTTCAAAGTTTTTCCAAAGATCACTTGGCTTAAAATAGATTTCACATGATCAAAATTCAGATGTAGCAATGAAGTAGACCTTTAAAAAGGTGTAGATTTCCTCTGACAAGTCATTTTTGCTTCCCACTGCTAAAATGTCTACAATACTATTTTTTATTTTTAAAATTAACTGTACAAGCAATTTTCTGTAACTGTAAAAATGGTGCCAGAATTCAAGATTAGTCCAATGTTTTCATTTTGTCACTGAAAATGCCATAGGAAGCCATAGCTTAGTTCCTCTTTTCTTTGGAGGGGAAATGTTAATGTAAGAAAATTGTTCAACGTTCTATTTCAAAATCAATTTTATAGAACATTTACCTACCAGATTTATGGAGTTTTATTTTTAGCTACATGAAATAAAAGCATCTAAGATGGATGATATAATTATTAAATTTGGAAATAACTTTTGTTAATATCATCTGTTATCATCACATGAATTTGAACTGCTGGGCTTCTATAACTCAGCTAAAAAAAACTAAGGTAATTTATATACACCGAGACTCTCAAATTAGTTTCTTTAGAAGGAAATGATGGTATAATTTGTGAAATAAATATCAGTGTTATTACATCTTATTGGAAACCTCTATTTACCTCTAGTGATGTTCCAAATAATGAATATCTTAAATTAACTTAAATGATTAATTAAACTAAAACATCAGTCTGAGAGTGTTTGCCACCTATCTTCTAGATAAATTAGATTCTTAAATTTTAATGTAAAATTGACATTTTTAGATGAACATAATCACAATTAAACAACTTCATTTGATGTTAAATGGGTCCAGTTACTTTAAAAATCATCAAAAACTATATAAGCAAAAACCCTCTTAGCAACTTCTAGGTATTAGTAAGGAGTTGTATTTATACATGTTTTCTGTACATGATGAGTTCATTTAATTAATTAATTTAGGTAACTTTATGCTTCAGTGAGCTTTAATTAAATGCAATTGTGTATGGCCAGTAAACTAAAGATAAGTGTAATTTAAAGGGTTTTTGTTTTGTTTTTAATTTTAGCTTGGCTTTAAATTTTGAAATTAATGAGTTTTGACTTGCATAATATATATTTGGTAGCTATCCTACTTTAACCTTCATGTACTAATCAAATCAAAGAAGAGTACAAGATAAGTTATTATTTTTTAGTTAACATAAACTACCAGCAGCATTAGCCTAATACAATATATGCATTAATTTAGCTTGTTGTTAATCATCATTAATATCATCTTTTCCTGGCCCATTTAGGAACACATGTCTACGGTTCTCCTGCTTTACAACTTTAATTTTTCATGCATACTAGGGACTTGATACACAGCGCACAATTCTTAACAATATATTAGAATAAACTAGTAGACTACTTTTGTGCATATAAAGTGATATGCCAGTTGGATAAGAGTTGGACATATATTTGTTTGCAAAATTTTATTGTTTCACTTAACCCAGGAGAATTTTAATATAAAGTTTGAAACTTCACAAGTTTCAAATGCTACAAGCATTTCATTTTATATTTTTAAAAATCATACATTAAAAGCAGATAATTGGCTTTATAATAAAACACTATACTAGAGTATATGCATGATGTTTCAATTGATGGATAGATTTTGCATATAATTATATATATATATATGCATATATTTGTATAGTTTGTTTCCATTAAAACAAAGCAATCTGTTTTAACGGTAGTAAGTTCAATTTTGACAAGTTTCTACTTTGCATTTGTGTGCCAAAATTATACTTTTTCCAAAAAAAGAAGTTTATCAGTAGTCTCTAAAAGAAAAGTAACATGCTTATATAGAAACCACAAACTTTCTGTGAACTCTTTTGTTCTTCCTATGAAAGACATACTTCTAAACATTAGCTATACCTTTTTTTATTGCCACATTTCTGAAGATAAACACTTGTGTTTCATAGAACTCCATAAAAATGATTACCTAAGAAAATAAATAAATTATATAAATCCTTTTATGTAAAATTTTCTGTGATTTATGCCCAACATTCAGTATTTGGCTTGACAATTAAATGTCATTTTCAACTCATCAAATTCCCAAATTACAATAAGTTTCCCATATCTCCTGGCCAGCTTTTTAAAAATGTACATCAAAAATTTCCCTTATAACAGGTCAGACCTATTCACTGGAATGGTTTCCATTAGGATAGGAAAGTCAAAGGGTGTTCTACTGAGTAATAAGAATATTTTTGACAGTGGGACTCAACATGGATAACTGTTACACGATTCATCTCCTTCAGTTCTCCATGTTTTTATGGTAAGTGGGTTGCACCCCATGGATCGACAGAGTAGGAATAACAGAGGGTCACAGAAGAGGTATTTTAAGTACTCCGGTTTCATAGTATATGCTTGATGTACAGAATACAATGTTTTCACGCAGCTGTTCAAGAATGAGGACAGGGGCTAGATAATAGGAGAAATGAAAGCAAGACAGAATTAGATCTCAAGAAATGCTACAAACTTAGTGTACTGATTATACCTCTAATCTTCTTCCTTATCTCCAACTTTTAATTCAATTAAAAGTCCTTATACTTTCTCCTTACTTTTATCCCATTCTAACCCAGCCACCAAAGGAGTAGGATTCCATATAAAGTCATGAATTTACACACACACACAAATCCAAGCTGAGCCTTTGGTGTGTTGAAGAGAATTTAAACAGTTTAAGATGTAGAACCAAACTTAACATTATCTGAGGTATGGTAAAAAATATATAATAAAAATAAAAAGTGCAATGAAAAAGAAAAATGTAAAAGAAATCCACATGTTACAAATGGGCTATAAACGCATTTATAATTCACGAACTGCATTAAAATGGTTGTGTCATATTAATTAAAATAATAAAAGTAAGAAAATATGCTCAATGCAGAGGTACTTTAAAAAAAAACAAACCCGGAAAGTTAATAAAATATTTTATCTGCATCAAAATATTCTTTAGAAACCAAAAATAAAACTGTATCATGTATGTTCTTTCAGGTTGGCAGGTTGGTCTGTAAAAGTCAGAAAAATACATAGTCCACGCTGTTTAACTTTTTGAAAATAGTCTTAGTATGCACTGAGCATAAAGCAAAAGGCTTTATGTCTTACTCAACTGAAGCAGTGTGCTCCCTATATTAGGACAAAGTATTCCAGTTCAGTTCCTATCAGAAAACATTTTTGTTTCAGTCACACTGAAACAAATGACCTGACTTAATTACAGGGTAGTACAGCTGAAGTTGTATCCAAAAATTTTTCTTCAGAGCTGTAAAGACACCCATAGAAACTCCTGAGGAGAAAGTGTGGCTTCTCACAAGGCCAAGCTGAACATTATCCAAAACGAAACTTGAGTCTGTACTTCACTGTGTTGGGACTTCTCCTGGGTGCGGAAAGAGGAACCTTTGGCTTGACAGGATTAGCTGGCTTTTTCTTCTCAGGAACAGTAACTGTGAAAGAAAGTTCTGGCTGCTCCGACTGCTTGAATCTTGGCAGGAAGTGGGTAGAGATGTGCTGGGGTTTAACCCGGGGGCTGCAGCCTCGTTTAGCTTTCCCTCTTTTGTTCAGGGCCACATACCACTCCCTTCCCGTTTTTTCAGTTCTGTGTATTGCTGAGGCATAGGTATTATAGCTGTTTTCTTGAAATCGCTCCCTGAACTTGCAGTCATCTGTAAATTTGGTCTAGGGGAAAAAAAGACATTTAAGCAGTAATAGTATTTTCAGCATGTAATAAAATGAGGTCTTGTACTATAACAAAAAAACAAGAATTCCCTTAACCCCTGCCCCCCTACTACATTCTTTTATTAAGAACTATTTGCTTCTTTTAAAGTCGCTTTAAAATTACTATTTTTGTTTCTATATTTCTATTTTATTCATCTTTGTAATTATGATTTCTGTTTACTATGTACTTAATGAAATAATATCAATGCATATAAAAATGACAACAGAAACTCTTTTATATATTTAAATTTGTTATTGTTTTTAAATTACTTAAAAATTTGTAGATAAAAAATTAACTTTTAACATGTGTTTTTCACATCATAAGCCATCAAGAAAATAAATAGAATTATATTACTAAGAAAACATTGTCTAAAAAACATGAATTCATGTTCAGAAAAACGGGGTCATATTATTCCTTTGAAACAATGATACTTTTTCAGTGTTATCAGTGTGATTCATGGTGCTGAGAGAGGGGTAGCATATGGCCCTATTAATATTGCATGTGTTAGTGTTCTTTGGGAAAAAATATATCTTCACACAGTGATACAAGAGAGTATATTTGAAGAAAAAAAAAATATGTTTTGGAGTCACTAGCAACACTTCAGCCAGATATCTAGTTATGCATCTCTCTCTCTCTCTTTCTCGCTCTCTCTCTCTCTCTCTCTGTCCTTGAAATGCTCATGGAAGTGTAGAAAAAGCAGACAAGCAGACATACGTTACAGTGCAGCTTGATAAATGGAAATATGACAGAGGTATGCAAAAGGTACAATGATAGCACAGAGGCAGGGAATCTAAGAGGATGGAGGTGACTAGCGAGGAAGGTGAGAGGAAGGTGACATGAGAAAGGATTTACAGGGAGTGGAGTGGGACCAGTGTGTTCATAGGTCAGCATGTCATTACAGTAAGTAATTCAGTGTGACTTCCACTTAGGATGCATGGGAGAAGGAACAAGAGATGAGGTGAAAAAGCAGACAAATACACACTCTAAAAAGGCTTAGTTGAGGAAATTGAAGAAATTGAAGGAATATGGTATGGGAGAAGAGCTTGCACATGGAGTCAGGCAGACATTCAATCAAATACCAATACTGTCAGTGGAGATCCTAGCTTTAGGCTCCTTCTAGCCACAGCTCTTACACATATAGGGTTATTGTGAGAATCAAAATGGGGAAAAGATCTGTACCTTTCATCAAACACAAGAGTTCATAACCCTTCAAGTATTAGAATTCCTACCCTAGACCAGGCCACACAGTTTCACAATTTCAGGGAGCACCATTTGTATAGAATTCCTGTGCTCAAAAATACCAAATGTTTTAATGCCTATATTTAAAAACACTAAATACATATATAGTAAGTCCTTACTTAACATCATCAATAGGTTCTTGGACCATGCAAATTTAAGCAAAGATGCATAACGAAAGCAATTTTACCAAAGGCTAATTGACATAAACAAGAGTTACGATCCTGTGGCATATTTCTCATTAGAAAAACATCACCACGCTTCTAAGACCCAAAACACCTCTAATATTAAACAAGGAAAGAAATGTGAGCTATACAGACATTGATGATTAATAAAAACAAGTAAGAGATTTCTTTTTCAATGTGCTTATTCTAGTTTAGAGCTAAGGGTGGCCGGAACCCATCCTGGCAGCTAAGGGCACGAGGCAGAACCCACCCTGGACAGGACGCCCTTCCATCTCAGGGCACAGTCACACCCATACCCCCATTCAGATGGGGACAATGTAGATACTCCGGTTCACCTCACGTGCACATCTTTGGGATGTGAGGGGAAACCAGGTTCCTGCAGAAAACCTACGCAGGCATGGGGAGAACATGCAAACCATACACAGACAATGGGTCCGGCCAGGAATCAACATTTATTTCCTCTTCATTGTTATAACAAAATGATATTATTTGAAGAGATGCTGTATATGACATATTTTCTGTATCAGGCTGAGAGGTTCTATACTGGAATGAAAAGTCCTTGCTTTTTCTAATACCGAAAAACTTTTCTTTGCAGTACAGATCACAACACTATAATCTGAGTCTAACACTGCAAGGCAATCCATGCAGATCGATGTGGCCACATGGAATTTTTGACTTGTGCCAAGTACTGACAATAGCAGAAGATAACCAATTTCAGAGCATTTCCAACAGCACATTTACCTTTTGAAGGGGATTGACAATTAAGTTTGCGAACTTGTTTCAATGATGTTGCTAATCTTTTTTAATATCAGAGGGATTATTCATTATGAATTTGTACCAACTGGACAAATAGTTAACCAAGTTTATTATTATAAGTGCTGAAAAGGCTGAATGAAAAAAACGACCTGAACTTTTCACCAACAATTCATGGCTCTTGCACTATGACAATGCACCAGCTCATACGGCACTCTCTGTGAGAGAATTTCTAGCCAGTAAACCAGTAGCTGTATTGGAATACCCTCCCTACCCGCCTGATCTGACCCCCAATGACTTCTTTCTTTACTTGAAAATGAAGGAAATATTGAAAGGAGGACATTTTGACGACATTCAGTACACCAAGCATAATATCATGACAGATCTGATGGCCATTCCAGAAAAAGAACTTCAAAATTGCTTTGAATGGTGGACTAGGCACTGGCATCAGTGCATAGTTTCCCAAGGGGAGTACTTTGAAGGTGACCATAGTGATATTCAGCAATGAGGTATGTAGTATTTTTTCTAGGATGAGTTCGCAAGCTTCATTGTCCAACCTCATATTACAGTGTACCCGTTATTTACTTTCAAGTATAGTTCAATCAACAAAGCTCTTTATTTGGGGGCTAGGAAGCTATATATCTAAAATTCCCATGAGTCTGCTGATGGTTCCCAGAATTTGATCTCTAGCAGGCTAGAATAGGTGTTTAAAAGAACCACCACCTATGGCTTTCTCTCATCTCCTTATAACCTACCTGTCTGTCTAGGCCTATGCTGACATCACTTTAGAAGAGCACACATTTATTGCTCTTATTTGTTTTTGTTTTTTTCATTAAAAAGTCTTTCTTGTAAGTCAAATGAAGATTTGTCTATAGCTGCTTACCTTTAAACTGACTGGGATTTTCTTTCATTTAATTAGATAATCCCAATGTTTTATATTAAAATAAAAGTTACAGCCATCTGGAATGTTTTCTGCTACATAATAGGATAAGCATTTAAAAAGGGGTGGAAGAGGGTTCATTTTAAAAAATTAGCAGGTATATTTACCCTGCTTCAGATTTTTTTTCTTAAAATGCATTTGAAAAAACATTTTTAAAATACATAATACATTATACCTTGATCTGACTACTATCCCTGTTTCACAAAACTCCACTTTCCTGAAATAGAGAAGCAGTGATTGCTTTATTCAATTTTGACAGTTAGGTTTAAGTGTACTGCATTATCTAATCTATTATTTTTCCCTGACAGTGTCAAAGAAAATAAAGAAAAAAATATGTCATTTTTTTTTATTGATGTTGCTCACACACACATACACGCACCCCACAGTGAATTAAACCTATAGCAATTCCACCTTAGGGTCTTCATATGATTAGGAACCTTCTGATTCTACCCGCTAAAATTATTCTGTCTAAAACCTTTCTCTTTTCCTCTTCAAAATTCGTATTCTAAAGTTCTTTCTTAAGATGAAAGATGGCTGTTCATGCTCAAGATTTTTCAAGGGTCATCTAACTGTCACAGGGGGTAGAGATGTTCAGAATCTAAGGACCCACACACTACTTGCAGTCCCTTCATCATTCTAAATCCCACATTAAGACAGGAGTAAAGGTGGTCAGACTGTTTTGACTTTCTTTAATTGACTTCTAATTTAATGTTTTGTCTGAAAAATTCCTCCAGCTACGATGGAACAGAACCATTTAAAACAAGCATTTGAGTGAGTTTTTTCATCAGGAGATCTAGTTTCTTACAGAGGGATCGACTGTTCCTGTCAGTATTCCTGGCCTTGTTCAGACAAGATGGTGACCTCTGAGCCGTGCATCTCAAACTCTCATCGCATACATGAAGCATCTTGATAGCAGAGTCAATAAGCAGCATATGTCTCAGCTACAGGCATTTAAATATATACACATTCACCATTATATAATTTTGAATAATACATTTTCCAGGCTTTGAATTATAAGTTCTTTAGCAAATATATACATTTAATAATAGAATTGCATTATTTCCCTAGAAAACCTGAAGTTGACATAAAAACTTTTTCTACAGTTAAACTGTGAAAAAGAAGTGAGTCAAATTTTAAATAAGCTGTTGAAATCAGGACCCCTATCATCTCATTGCCCTACCACCATCAGCCACTACAACAAAACCAGTCATTAAAAATGTGCATAGAAGGCCGGCCAAGTGGCGCAGTGGTTAAGCGCTGGCTTGGGAAGCCAGCGGCCTGGGTTCAGTCCCATATATGAGGGCCAGTGACACTGCCCTCAAAAATAAATAAATAAAATAAAAATGTTCATAGAGCACCCCTATCTATGTTTCAAATTCATTATTTCACAGATTTGTTCAACAGACGTTTATTGACTATATCACATGCAACGCATTGTGCTAATTGCCATTTTTTACAGTGGAAAAACAATATAAACGTGGTCCTACCCATGTTCTTTATTGACTTAAATTATTTATGTTTTTCTCTTTAATTTCTCCTGATCTTGCAAGTGTAAAAGCAAGTTATATTCAATGGAACATTACTCAGCCATAAAAAAAGAATGAAATCTAGCAATTTGCGACAACATGGATGGAGCTAGGGATTATTATGTTATGGGAAATAAGTTGGACAAAGACAAATATTGTATGATTTCACTTATATGTGGAATCCAAAAAACAAACAAAACAGAAACAAACTCATAAATACAGAGAGCTGATAGTTGCCAGAGAAGAAGGGGGTGGAAGGTTGGGCAAAAAAAGGAAAGGGGATTAGGAACTACAAGCATTCAGTTATAAAATAAGTCATGGGGTTTTAATGTATGGCATAGGAAATAGATTCATTAATATGGTAGTAATTATTTGTGGTGTACACTATGTTGTACACCAGAAAATAATATAATATTGTATGTCAACTATAAGTAAAAATAAGTTACAAATCACTAGATTAGCAAAACGTTATAATCGACAAGCCATAATTGCAAAATTAAAATGAAATGCTCAAATTAGCTAATTTCTACATAATTTAATATAGCCCCAATTGACAAAATAAATAAAATTTAAACAAATTAAACTATTTTTGCTTGAATATCCAAATTATTCAGCATAGGGGAAACATGGTGGTGTTAAGGAAAATGAGAACTTTTGGGTTAGGAGGACACTTTGACTTGATTGTACTCATCTTTTCACACAGTGAGGACACAAAAATGATATTTAGAAGCAAGGTCAAATTCAGTTCAAAGAAGGTAAAACTTTGATTAACTGGGATATCCCCCCAAAAGACTAATTCTGCTAATTGAAATCTGAGGGTCAATGAAACCAAACAGATAATTCTTTCTGAAATGATATTTTAAAACTTTCTAAACCCTCTTAGTTTCTTAGTAAATATCATGTTGTATGATAATTGAGGATTTTGTAATGAATTAATTGAGGCTATGCAAATACGTACCAATTCTCATTATATACAACTATAAAAGTAAATATGAAGTCTGTGAAAGTAATATAGAAAGAGTACTGGCCTGGGAAGCCAGTGGCCCCGGTTCAGTCCCACATATGAGGACCAGTGACACTGCCCTCAAAAAAAAAATAAAGAAAGAGTAGTGAATTTGGATTAACACCAGTATAAACCTTGTATTTGCTGGGTATTTAATCAATTTTAATTCTTTATTTTATTTTGTTTTCTTTGATTTGCCTCTTTCCCTTAACCCTCATAAAGTTAAGAAATAATTAACCAAATATAAATAATTAAAATGTTTTTATAGGCTGTAAGATTATTAAATAATTAAAATATTATTACACACTGTAATAAAAACAATTATAGACCAAACTGTGCTCTAAGCATTTCCTTGTGTATGCACTTCTACTTCCCATTCCCCTTCATCTTTTAAGTGTTTCTTGGTTCCCATCCCCAGTCCCACCAGTGGGGTTGTCCCAGACAGGTACCATTAGCCAGGCTGTTTTGTATCTTTGTGCAGGATGTTCCCTGCACAAAGGCACCCACCTTTGCTGGTAAGTGAAGGTTGAAAGCCAGACCTGGCTCCAAATGCTCCCAGGCAGAGTATCCCAGAACAGAGCAGCATGCACCCAGAGAGGCTGCCTTTTAATAGCATAAGTCTCATATGGGTCAGCTGAGGATATATCACACATCTCCAGAGCACGGCCATATTTCCTGCTGGGCCCTGGCCATACGTCCATTCTATATCTCAATTCCTCATATGGGGCAACCAAGGGAACATACACTTGGTTTCATAATAAACCCAACCTGAGGTCATGTATTGTATATTATGGTCATGTAGTATTGAAGGATACCAACCACAGGATTTTTCCTCCGAATTTCATGAACTTACTGAAAATGACTCAGGGAGCCTGTTCAAAATGTAGACTGCCTAGGCCCCATCTCTAGACATTGCATTTTTTTTTTTTTTGAGGGCAGTGTCACTGGCCCTCATATGTAGGACCAAACCATGGCCACTGGCATCCCAAGCCAGCACTTAACCAATGCGCCACTCGGCCTGCCCGCATTTTATTAATAGTAAGTCTGAGGTGAGACCCTGGATTGGCCTCATTAATCAGCATGCCTTGTGATTTTGATGCAGGTGAGGTGAGGTCTACACTTGGAGACATGTAAGACAGGAGTTTTCTTTCTGATGCTCTTAATTACTCAATAAAGCTGGGCTATTGAGGGCTACCATGTGCCAGGTGTTTTATGTATATTATTTAGTTCTCACAATAATTCCATGATTATTAGGGGGTTATTATCTGATTTTCCAGTCAGAAAAGTAAAGAAAATGATTCATCTAAAGCCCCACATTTATCAAGTGCCAGGGTAGGCCTGTGACTTGAATCTCAGATCTTCTGATCCTTAGATTCAAGCTCTTTCCATAACACCCAAGGGCATCTCCTAGGCTTTTATATAGTTCCACCTGCCCTGAAGTTGCTCCATGTTAAAATACTGATGAAAAACAAGTGCCACTCCTCAAACCATCAGAGAAATATAACACCATCTCTTGCTTTAGGCTGAAATGGATCTCTGAAGCTACAAGTCACTTCATCACACCCAGATTTCCTCAATAAAATAAGCCCTCTAACCAGCTTTACATAGTGTGAAATTAAGAGAAAACTGGTATTCACTGTAAAGGCAGAACCCTGCACCCACTTTTGAGCCTGAATTAATACACATTTGATTTTACTGTGTAAACAGAAAGCTCTTAGAGGGCAAGGGACGTTTCTATTCAAGTACCTTTAAGTAGTACATGGTCTGGAAGAGTGGAGTGCTTAATAAGTTATTTTTTAATGATGATGATAACTATTGCTCAAGCTTCCATTTCCTTTCAGTTAACACACCCAGCTTTAGGGGCTGCCTACTCTCACTCTGCCCCCAGCACAGGAAGTCCAGTCCAGAATCTCATTCCCGGCAAGCCAGCTGGCATCCTCTGAAACAAGGAAAGGAGGACGTTCTAGTCCTTGCTTAGGGCTGATCAAGCATACATTCCATGCCTGTTTCGTAAACTCTGCAATTAGCCTTCCTTCCAAACATGATCCCCTAAAACCCCGAGAAACAAAAATAATTCCACCGCATGCTTTAAAATAAGCTAAAGTTTCTTCACAATAGGCAATGAGCTATCATCCAAACTTTATTAATAGACTGAAGAATACATGATAACCACCGTTTCCAGGACTTATGTTTTAAAGTAAAAAGCAAGATGAACAGTATGGCTCTGAAAGAATTATGAGATTATGACAATAGGAAATCCTTGCCTCTTTAAGAGCTTAAGCCTGGGAATTGTGCTTTCAAATTAGGTTCCCTGGAAAAAGGAAAACCTAGGAGACAAGGAGCTACTATATGCACAAAAAGTTTGAACCTAAAGAAAAAAAGGTCAGTAATGAATAGGATTTGGGGCTGGTCTAAATATCTGAGGGGTCACAGCTGCCTGACCCCCAAATCAGAAAGTCTTCTAAGAGAAGAGATTGGGAATCATCAAACAGCTGCCTGAGAGCAAATTCAAGGTCTTTTTTTAACATTAAATGCTGAATACTGTCCAGGCACTATTCTAAGCATTTTATCTATATTATCTCATTTTAAATGCTCAACTATCACAATAGATTATTACTTTAATTTTACCACTTTTAGAGCTGATAAAACCAAGGAATAGAAAGATTAAATATAATGACACAGTTTAACTTAAGCAGAATGACACAATCTAACCGTAATCTTAACCACTATACTCAAGAAGGCCTTTCGCTCTGACATCTGAACCCATCTCAGATAAATGCAGAAAGGCTCTCTATGGCTCTTTCTATAAAGACAACAAACCTGAAAATAGAGCAGGAACAGAGTACTCAGGGATCAGGAACAGATAGGCAGGCAAAGAGATGGAGACAGGAAGAGAAGGGTGCACAGTTCTACAGGGGACCCCAGCTTGGGATTGAGTGAGAAAGAGGTCAGAGCGAGGACTCTGACTAACCCTCATGACTCTTCGCGAAGCAATAACCTACTCCTATTCTGGATGATTTCCAAAGCATTGTGAGAAGACCATACCCCTTCATCCTTGTAAAGATTGCTGAAAAATCCTGCATGGTACGAATGTGCTAGCATTGTATATTTAGAGTATACGCCCAAGATTTTAAAGAGAGTTGTACGTCGATTAGTATGAGTGTATAGATTCAAATGAGTGGGTGCAGGGAGCAGAGCAGAGTGAGACGGTTGAAGTTCAAAGAAAATTTCTTCCCAAATTAAGAAACTTAGCACACAAAGGAAATCAACATAAATGTTGCCTAAGTCTAACCATTCTGGGCTGACATTTCTGTTTACCATCTTTGAGTCTACAGATGAAGAAGCACTTTCTAAATGAGGATTTTCTCTCAAGAAAACAGACCTCTCTTCTGGTTTGAAAAGCTCACCTTGAGGAGTTCCTACGCAAGTCATCATCACACTGAATAAGCAACATTTGTAAAATTCTGTGATGAGTTTTGTGGTGGACACATCCTCTCCTTTCTAGATTTTAAAATCAAGTATTGGAAATGCAGAAATAGATGGGGCAAAGATGTCAAAAAAGAGCTTGGGATAAGACAGGGAGAGAGACAGAAGGAAGGAAACAAGTAGAGCATTCTAAGGATGACCCAAAGAATTCATTCTTTAAAATGTAGTTTGAAAAGTATTATTAAAACCTGCAATTATTAATTCCTATAAAATAATATGTGAAGACAATGTAATTAGCTCCAAACAAAAACATAATATCTTCTTTCAAGCTAACTTTTACCTACCAAATATTATAGTGTTTAAAGAGAAAGAGAATTTAAAAAGGATATCGTTCTAGTTAAGTTACTTGTTAACTGTGTTCACTTAGGAAGATGTTTAACATCTCTAAGACTCTTTTTCACTTAACTATGTAATAAGGTAATGTGAGTGAGCTTTTGCAAAACTATGCAAATACATTATCTCTGTCTAGTAACTAATGTATAATATTCTGATTGTTACTAGAAAAGCAAAGTTGAAAATTTACGATTATCCATGACTATTTCTCAATACCGTATGGGTTTACTTTCCTCAGGATTCTATAAATTACTCTATATTTTTCTGTTCACATTTACTTTGTAGATAAAGCCCTAAAGGCACTCTTTTGTTAATTTTCCTTCCATTTTTATTGAGATATAATTGGCATACAACATTGTGTGCATTAAAGATACACATGATTTTACACACACAGCAGGTCCTCAAATAACGTCGCATCCTTCAACATCGTTCTATTATAATGTTGATAAGGCAAAAAATGTATCCCTGTGCAGGGCCGCTGCCTGTGTGGAGTTTGCACATTTTCCTCGTGTCTGACTGGGTTTCCTCCAGGCACTCCGGTTTCCCCACATCCCAGAGATGTGCACAGGGGCGGAACTAATGTGTCTACATGTCCCCGTAGGAGTGTGGGTGTGGGTGTGACTGCACCCTGCGATAGAAGGCTGGGCATCCTATCCTGTTCAGGGTAGGGTCCCACCTGGTGCCCTGAGCTGTTGGTAAGACGCTCTCACCACCTTCGACTCTGAACTAGAATAAGCGGGTTGGAAAGGAATTCTCTTACGTGTTTATATTAATCTGTCTTAAATGTCTCTATAGCTCACATTTCTTTTCACATTTAATAATAGAAGTGTTTTGGGTCTTTATGTAGAAGTGTGGCAATGTTTTTGTAATGAGAAATATGCCACATGAATTGAACTCGTGTTTATATCAATTAGCCTAGTATGTATACATACAATATACACATATATCTCAAAATTATTATAAAGGCACTCTTTAAATGCCTATGCACATTTATTAAAGAAAATCATAAATTTACACATTTAATCCTAAAAGTACAAGGGTTTTCAGCCTTTTCAGTGATGCAATTTTGTAAAACAACTAAATCAAATGCTGTATCTCTACTTAAAGTTACAAGAACAATTTTCCAACATGTTTAAATAGAAGCTGATAACAGGAAAGAAACCATCTGGGCATAAAACTGATAATTGCTGGGATTAATACTATTTCTAAATTCAACATTCTTAAAAATAAATCACTTTATAATTTAATTAGGTTTCCATCTAGAAAAAAAGTGCTAATAAAAGCTCCAATAAAAGAAAGTGGCCTTAGACAATCCGTTTAAAAGGAATCCACATAATCACAGAACTTCATTTTTTATCTACAATTCTGCTCAAAGTCATCAAAATGACTTTTATATCAAAGAGCTTCAGTGAGTGACAAGAGCAAGACTTGCTTTGTACTGCTTAAAAGTCATTATTCCATGAAATAACTTTAGCCTGCCAAGATGAGAAAGAATAACAGATGCTGTTTTTGCATTATCTGCATTATTTCAGTCAGCCATCCTTAGACATTTGGGTCAAATTTCTGGAAATTTGTTACTTGCTTTTGACAGAGGAATCATGTATCCTAACCTCTCAGTTTGACCTTTCTAATTGGCATCCATTTGTAATACTTCACTTTTTGTGGCAATTACCCTTAAGCTGGCCCAAGTTTAGTCTAATTTTTTGCATATACTGGGACATGAATTTGAGTATTTACAAATTAAGATTTTCACCCAAAACAAGCAAACCAATAAAAGTTTTTTTAGCGAGCACCACACATTATGACACTTCAATTTGGAAGATGTTTCAATCTTCTTGCAACCTTGAAGTTGACTTAGGAAAAGTCATTCAGTGCACATGTGTTCAATCATTGTTTTCTATTCTGTATGTAGCATTTTTTAAATCAAAATTTTAAGAAAATGGCATGTCCTACTTTTATAAAGCAGTGCAGAAATTTGCCCTTAATATAATACAAATCAAACAGCAATTATTTTATGGATAGTATATTATAGCTTGCTAGAATATAATCAACCAGCTCAGAAAATCAAATAGGTAAATCTTGTTATAATTCTTGCAATAGGTGATTAAAGAGGTTAACAAAGGTTTTCCATTTATATTAATAAACTGAGATTTTAGTAGTTTATTATATTTAGATGATCATATAATACGTAATATTTGTTGAGCACTTACAGTGTGCCAAATACTGATCTAAGACCTTTATATGTATTATCTCATTTAATACTCAAATAATTGTAGACATAGCTGGAATTCTACTGTCTCCTCCAAGAAATATTAACAAACCACCTTTAGATGCTAGGAAAAGGAAAGCTGAAAGTCTTATGCATGGAACCAAGTAAAATTCTAATTGAATAATTTAAAGGTCTGTAAAGCAGAAATCATAAATAGTAAGTTCCAACTGATTGAACTCAAAATATCGTATATACTTTGAAAATTGGAAAAGTGATGTTTCTGCAGTTCATTAAATAAAAACTAAAGGACTAAGAATTAAAGTGGTAGCATTGAAAAAGACTTGCTTTATAAAATGATTTAATGTGACAAAATTTAGTACACTGCAGAAAAGTATAAATCACTTTTAAGTGCCGTACATATGTACTAATACAGATTAACAGAATCTGTGAGTAGGAAAACTAAGCTAAACATACTTTATTATCGTTAAAATGCGTTAATGCTTCCCAAGTAATCTGCATTTTCAGAACAAAGTATAGAAATCTATAATTTATAAATTGATTGCAAAATGTATACGTGGTCTGGTATATGTTTACAAGTGCAAAATTAAGTCTTTATAGTTTTAAGAACTGTTTTTGATGCAACAAAAATACAAGATGAGAATTCTGCAATGAATTTAATAAAAGATCAAATTTCTCATTATTGGTTTCTTCCCTCCATACTTAGTGATATGAAAATATGTCATATAACTTAGACCCATTTTTGACATCATAATAGCTTGTAAAATTAAATAAGAACCTAGTCAACTAAACACACACACACACCATAAACATGTAAATTTAAATTGTTACATAATACATTATTTCCATAATATTTCTTCTCACTTGGACTATGTTTAAGAAATAAATAATGGCAATCACTTTGAGAATGTTATTTTCAAATACACTTACCCTTAAAATTTTTTTGTGGACTCTATGTTTCTAAGTAAATGAACTATTTACAGAATTACTTACACAAACATACACAATTCTCTTGGTTAAATGTACATATAATTTTAAAAAAAAAACAAAAAATATTAAATTCTCTGGTCAAATTTTCCTATCTACTAATTTAGAAAAATCACTTAATTCTATTTTACAAATGTAAAATCTCCATAACGCTTTTAACAAATATAAAGTGGTTCTACTTACACTTGCATGGAGTTTTCCTTTTTTTGACATCGCTAAAAATTTGTTGCTGAAAACTCCTCGTATTCCTACAATCCCCTGAGACACAGCAAATATTTCCAAAATACCTAGGATGACAGAAATCCCAAAATAAAACACAGACTCCTCCATAAACCATTGTGAAGAACTGAATTTCTACATTAATTCCTTCCATTCTTTATTAGTGTGATTTTTTAAAAAGACTTGAACATTTTTTAATACTAATTATGTGAAAAAGGCTAGTACTCAAGTGTTCATTTAAAATCATAGATTTTGGCCCGGCCGAGTGGCGTGGTGGTTAAGCGCTGGCTTAGGAAGCCAGCAGCCCCGGTTCGGATCCCACATATGGCCAGTGACACTGCCCTCAAAAAAAAAAAAAAAAAGAAATAAAATAAAATGATAGATTTCAAGATTCAAAAATGTAGCTCTGGGGCCAGCCGAGTGGCTCGGTGGTTAAGAGCTGGCTTGGGACACCAGCCGCTCCGGGTTCCGATCCCATGTATGAGGGCCAGTGACACTGCCTTCTAAAAAAAAAAAAAATGTATTTCTGTTTCATTAATAATTCTTTTTTTCTTGCAAATGATAAGTCACTTTTAGTAAACAATGGTTGACAATAGAATCTTTACAAGTTCTAAAAAAATAGAAAGAACCAATTATTTTTCAAAATAATTCTCTTGCGTTGCTTTTCTATCAGAGATAAATGCACTACTTTTAATATGAAAGCACAGAAAGTTTGTACTCAAGACCAGTATAAACTGTTGAAAGCCTTGAAAATACTTATTTACATAAAAGAAATCCCTCTTCTCAAATTATCATAATTATAAAAGTACAAATCAATATATTCCATACTTTGAGTAGCCCATTTAAAGATTACACATAACAAGATACTAAAAGCAGTATAAATAATTTGGCATTTTGGCTCAATGAAATGTTTAATGGATTATGGATTATGGCTTGAGACATCTTGCATTTTAAATGACTTCTGGAGAAAATTTAATGAGGTATTTTATTGTGCTATTGCTTATATTTGGTATTTCATAGCTAATATTATCAGGTCAAAGTCCCTCTTTCTCCTATAATTTGAAAGCCCACATCCACTAGGTCAAGAGAATCACACACCATAATTCATACAGAATTTTAAGAAATGATACTCCTAGTCTGTATATAATTGGAATTTCTGCTTATCACAGACTCATATACATTATATGAACACAAGAAAAGCATAGCCCTTTTGTTAATTGCCGACATAAAACTGAAAAAAAAAAGACAAAATAATATAGTTCACTAGAGCTAAAAAGGGACCTGTCCTAAGAAGATAACAAAGATGGCAGAACAAGGGAGGGGGGAAAAAATCTCAACATTTCAATGTATAATATTTTGAGCATATATACTAATTAAGATCTCAATAGGACTCTGTTGAATAGAAATTCACCTGATTTTCTTAAAATAACAATCTCCCATTAGAGTATGTGAAATACATACAAAATTATTCAATTTACAAAAGTAGTATATTGTGGATACACATATATGATATATATAAATACATATGAATTTTTATTGAGCACTTATGTTGCACAATGTCAGCTAATGCCTATAATTGTATTAACTACTGCCCCTTATTTATTCAATCTGATTTCTTAATACTTGATGGGAAAGTTTATGGGGGGAAAGGGGTATAAGAAATATTGTTTTTGTTGAAGTGTTCTTAGCCCAGTGTAAAGAAAACACATCTCAAGAAAACTGCAGCTACCAATTAGTGGATGTTTCTTCAAAAGGAAAAAAAAAAAACTATTAGAAAGGAATTACTATTGCTTTAGAAAGACACTGCTGTCGCAAATCCTTTTTTGCAAAACGTTTTCAAAATATCATTTACAATAGATTTTACAATAGATTATGACTGTGATGCACACCCAAAGATTTAGAAGCATTATCATTTAATCTAATAACAAAGCACACAGAATGCTTTGTAAAGTTAAACACATTACAGGATGTTAACATGTTTTTAATACTATTTAATAAAGCATGACTAGACATCTGATACAAAGTTATATTTCTATCAAAATTATAGAATGATATTGAAACCAGCATTAATGATTTTAGATTTTGGGAGATGAGAGGTGTAATTGTGAATACTGTGTAAATGTGTTAAAAAGTGAGACCAGGAGAACATGAGAAATTGTCCATATGTGGATTGATAGCTGCAAAAGAAACAATATGGAGTTAATAGAAAAGGTGTATGTATGTTTCCCCCAATTTACTCATGGTACTACACTGTTAAAGGTTTTTGTTATTCCATTCTCTGGAAAATTACTTGTTTTTGTGGGGAAAAAAATACATGACAGCATAAAAGATAAAATTCTCATTAAATACTAACATTTAAGAGGTCAAAACCAGAGGGCTCTATAAATAGTTGTTTAGTGGGAACACTGCTTTGCCTATGTAAACTATTATTGTCTCACAATTAACATTCTATTTTTAAGACCCATTTTCATTTAACTTGTTTACTAACACACATTACATTCTGCATGTATATATAAGTATGTAAAATTTTCATTGTAATGAATTTTATATATGGTGAAGATGAAATAATGTATGTGAAAGTATTATTTTATTACATTCTGCATGGTTTCTTTTCTTGTTTGTTTGGTGTTTTTTTTTTGAGGGCAGTGTCACTGGCCCTCATAAGTGGGACCCGAACCGGGGCCGTTGGCTTCCCAAGCCAGTGCTTAACCACCACGCCACTCGGCCGGCCCTCTTTTCTTGTTAAGTTCCATTATAAAAATGATAGATTGCTTGAGAATGAAAGGATTTTATCATTTTAAGAACATTATATTTACACGTAACACACATTGGAAACATGGTAATCTTTGGTGACTTCAACAAATGCCATTTCTCAGGCATGGTAGAGAAGAAAAGCCTGATTGAAATGGTATTAAGATGGAAAAGGAAATGAGACAGTAAAGACAATAACTCCTCTAAAATAAAAAATTATATCTAATTGAAAGTTTAAAAAAATATACTTTTACATATATCATTCTGTTTAAAATTATGACAAATACAGAGGGAAAAGATGAGATTAGATGAAATAATTTTTTCACATATGTAACTTTGGTATGATCTTCTAAATCTTAAAGTAATTATGACATAATATTGTGAACACTGTTAATATCAGAATTTCCAAAGTAATTTCAATGTCCTTTTTTTCTAGAATATTGGAGCAGATTCTATAAGTCCCACAACCCAACTTCCTGCCTTCCAAGAGATCACTATGCTATCATATGCCAAATCTCTGTAACTCACTAAAGATTCTGCATAATATTCTAAACCCATGTATGTCAAATCACACATATATAAATCTCAAGAAACATTTCTCTAAAACTGATTTTTTTTCAATGTCAGTAATTTCCTACTCTTATTAGTCAGAGTCAGTAATAATAAATTTAATGAATATTTACAATTTACACTGTGGATGCCAAGATGGCATACTTAAGCAAAACTATGGAAGGCCAAATGTGTCTCACAGATCATAGATAGTCAATGAATGTTAGCTAAATTGGATCATTTCTCTGACCTCACTACCTCTCTTTCCCTTTTCAGGACACCCCATATACACAAGTGTATGGACACATATTTTAGTACTCTCCTGCTATTTTCACCTTCTGCTTGGGGAGTGGGGCAAGGGGAAAGGATCAGTATAAATTAATTCATATTAAAATGCTAGTGACTGTGTCATTTTTCCTAGGTTATTCACACTTAAGAGGATCAAAAGAAAAGGGCTATGCTCAGAGAAGGAATTCTCTCTTGGTGGCATTTTGGGGTTGACATCTAGGTTGAAGGAGGCAAGCACTTGATGTCTCTCAGGTTATATACACACTGTTTAATGCACTTATTTACAAGCATGGATGTGCAATCCAAAGCAAATTGATTTCAGTAAGAAAATATATACCTAGATTTCTTACTTAGTCCCTTCCCGATTTTTTTAAAACAACAGGACTCTATTAATGACGGCTGATATGATTAGGTAGTCTTCTCCCTTTTCTCTTTTTCTAGTGAATAAGACACAGATATTCAATGTATTCAGAAGCTTTCAACAGCACATCTTAAAATCCTCAAAGAAAAATAATTTAGAACTGAAGTTTTTCTACGTGTGTTTACACAGCAACAGACATGCTGCATTGTTATCAAATCTGAGTCTTAAAATACCCAGTTTAGCAGTCTTCATTGATTAAATTAGTAACAGAGATTTTACGCTTGAGTTCTTCTATACAGTAGATACGAATTCTGGTTTATCTAGGTTTGGGGGACTATATAAAGGTTAACTCTCCATGACAGCAAACTTGATAGTGAACTAAGATTTTAAAAATCAGTAAAATTGAGGATTCAGTTTAGCCACAATATATGATAGGAATTTTCATATTCTTGTGAACACTTTGGCTTTGTGTAGTCATAGCCTTAATCTTTCACTCCCTAAATTAACAATTGTCTATTCTTCAATGATCCAAGGCAAATCAGCAGAAGCATTTTATTGAAACTAAACTTGAAAGCGTATAACTTAAAGAAAAGCCCTTGTTTCTATTCAATAGTTCGATTTCATCATCTAACTTGTCCATCTTTCTTCACCCTTTCCTAAGATTTCCTCATAGTAAGAGTTTATGTGAACTGAGCTTGATCTTTTTGCTGTCTTCAAAACTTGGGATAACTATTGTACAAGAGAAGCTAAGAATATATTAAGCAATATATCTTAACTAAACAAATTGTATTTCAAAAATCTATGGCCAGAGTGTACTTCTGATGGTGAAACTAGAAAATACTCGGTCAGCAAAAATGTTAATTTCAAATGATAGTTGGGAAACATATATATACAAATTATACATATTTGTCTGTTCTGATAAATATTACAGAAAATTATTGAGTTTAAAATTACTCAATGGCAAAGTTTTGACTTTTCTGAAGTAGCAAGCCATGACAAAAAAACATGTGTTTTATTATTGCTCACTCAGGCAGTAGAATTAGATGATGCGGTAAAACTCTGATGTATCCTCTATGGTTGTCTATGGTCCCAGCTCTCCATGTCTCTTGTGGAACTTAGATAAGTGTTTCCTCATATACCCTAACCAAGAGTCCATGACCAGCATTTTAGTTTACATATGTGTCAGGAAACCATCAAATACCTTCAAAGAGGTATATGACCAACTGTAATTAGCTTGCTTCTGTTTCTCTTTCACTGGGCAGAAGCTCATTTTAAATTTCAAAATTATATGTTATCCTACTAAACATGACATATTCCATAAATTTTTCATGGATCAGTGGTAGCGAAATTTTATGGCATAGTATTAAACACTCCAGACACCACAGAACAGAAAATCACCATGATTTGAACACTTAAGTTATGAGAAAAACCTACAGAGGGCAAAAACAAAAAAACAAACAAATCCCCCAATTAACCCAAAATTAATCAAAATATCAAGCTTGATGAGGTACCTATCCTATATTGGATACATGAATAAACTAATGAATGAATGATCGCAAATCACGTGAAACATGCAGACTAAACTCTGAAAGTCTACTGTAAACTGGAATGAATTAGGAAAGTCTTAGTTAAATTAAGGAAGTTCTTCTAGGCACTCTTTAGGAAACACCCCTGTTCTTTTGCAGATATCCTTCAAAGTGGATTTTAAAATAAATTGGACCTTGGAAATAACATATTGGTCAATGTCTTGTTTAGCTGAGTGTATTCTTTGTTGAGCTGTTCTCATTTTTCTTCCTATGTTTTTCTACAACTGCCCCTTGGGTAAGGCCTAAGCTGCAAAAAAATACTTGTCTATATGATTTCTTCCAAGAGAAGAGGGTGACTATCTTTGAAACAAGTCTGGTTTTCAGAGATCCCTAGCACACCAACACCGCCCCCCCCAAATCCCCACACCCCAGACACATTCTTTTACTCCCCTGGGATCCAAGCTGCTGCTTGAGGCATGCTAACTTTGGATTTTCCCCTTGAACATGGAAGTTATCTTCTGTTGGTGCTGATTTTCTGAATAAGCTACAAAAAGACCAAAATAGAAAAGATTTCCACATAAAAGAAAGAAGAAAGATTTCCTAGAAGTGGGAAATGAGCTCTGATGTCTGATGGAGTAACGAGTTAGGTTGGACAAAATGAGGACAAACAGAAATACTGAAATACACGGAACTCTCCCTGCTCCTAAAATCTCAGAAAATTCCTTCACCCTAACAGACCTTGGCCTTTATCACTGAAGATGGGGAGTTGTTTGAAAAGAGTAAAATGAACCTTGAAAACATAGAAACAGGCTCCTCTAAGAAACGTGGGGATGGCTCTGGGACTTGCTGGGACATATGTGGAGGGTAACTTCACCACGTGCCATACAGCCATCTGGAGCTGCGCAGCCCGAATGACTAGTCAGGGACAGGGGGCAGGCATGGACCCACTCCTCTTCTGGCACGAACCACCACATCTTTCTCACCCAGCCTCCTGAATCCCCAGAAGGAGGCTTGCCAGCCGGCCATCCTACCAATGTGGACACCTCCATCCCCACTCCAGAGGCTGCTACCAGCATGCCAGCCCCGCTGTGGCGCCGGGCGATCCTCCGGGGCTTGGGTAAGAAGCCCAATGGCCCCTGGGGTCCTTGGTTTGAGACGGAACAAATTACCAGCTTTAGTTTCCTCGTCCTTAAACAAGGAATTTATACTCTCAGCAAACTAAGTGTGAAATGTCTGTAGGCCAGGCATTGCTCTAGGCAGAAGGAAAGCAATAGTGGTCAAAACAATGAAACTTACAGAGGGTGGAGATTCAAGTATACCCGGGAGTTACCAGGTTCACACTTGAGAGCCGGGTAACCACGAGCAGTGCTGCCTGCCGACCACGTTTCCGCTCTCCCTGGTATCTCGGAGTCAGGGGCTGTGGTTCTATCAGTTGGATTAACCCCGGTGGAACAACTATCTGGCCCTACCGAGGTAAAGCCTCGCAGACATCACCCCAGTCCCGCACACAACCCCAAACCCAAACCACCTCTCCCCTCAGCTGCCTAAAGGCAGTGAGAGGAAGCTGTATAGCTAGTGACAGTCTGGGAACACAGATAGGGTGCGAGGGAACAGAAGATGAGGAAGGAAGGAAAGAGAGAGAACTAAATGGAATACTCAGAGAATTTAAAACTTGGGCTTAAAAAACAATTTGCACCTATACCGAATTGAACCTCCTCTGAATTTCTTCTAAAAGAAAGAACTTTCTTCTAATGTCCTTGGGGACCAAAGGCTGGCCACTCTTCCTAACAAGGTGTTGTCTTGGTCTCAAAATACTAAACGTTGCTAAATCCAACTACACAGTTAAGTATTCACAGGTCCATCACATCGTCCTCTCCAAACGTATCCAGTTTTACAGATCACTGTCTTTTCCCAGGCAGAATTTGTCTGGTCTCCCCCTAGGACACGTGTAAACGTTCAAAACACAATAGACATGCATATTCATATATTATATATTATTTGGGGGGTTATGGTGGCAGTTCAGGGAATATGAGATTTGATTCTTCTAAAAAAAATAACTTTCAGTTATGGGCTGGAAAAGGGGATAACTTTGATGCCTAATGAAAAATGCTAGCCTAGTAAACAGAAGCAGAAAGTAAACAGAAACTAACCGAGAAAAGAGACTTTTGTTTTTTCTCCAGGCACAGGCTGGAGCCTCCTCTTTGGGACCAAGGTAAACTGGAAACAAGGTGCCTCTCTGTGCACCAGCTTCCGGATAGCCTACACTCCAGGAATCACCATTCCTTATACCCACGAGTGGGGTGCGTGTGTGTGCGCGCCATATAGACGCATCTCCACCCAACGCGCCCAGCGATTTCGAGGGGTCAGCTGGGTCCCAGCAGCCAAGGCTTGGGAAGGTACGTGGGTGGTCCAGAGAATAACCGGTTGTCCCTCCCGAATCTACCGCCACCGCTTAGGATGTGTTTTGCAGGAGAGCAAGCAACTTACTTAACATATTGGCTTCGTGGGAGCCATTGACTTTGCCATCCGGATAGATCTGCAGATGGAAACCGATGCCCACTCTGCAGTAGAGGCTGCCAGTCCGGCGCCCCGAGGGGGTCCACTGGAAACTGCTCTGCTCCAAGCCGCTTCCTTGGCTGCCCGGAGAAGCCGCGGAGGGGGAGGAAGCAGAGGAAGACGCGCTACTGCTGCTGCTCTGGCGGCTGCTGGCGCCTCCCGGGTTCCTATCAGTGGCAGCGGGTCCCGGTTGCCCTTTGGGGGCGAGGCGCTTCTCCCCGTGAGCCCAAGCACTGAGGATCAGGTGGCTGAGGAAGAGGAGGGCGAAGGACAAGCTCATTCTTCCAGTAGCGGGGGTCCTAAGTGCATCTTGTAGGGCTGGTTCTGGGCTCTGTAGCCCCCGTGCGGCTGCGTGCCTCTGGCGCTGCCCCCCTCGCCGCACTGGGTGGACATAGCCTCAGGGAAGAGACAGGGAGAGGGGGAGAGAGAGAGGCCACCCGAACGGATCTCGGCGCTGGCACTGGGATATTTATAACGCCAGTGATCTCACTGCTCGGTGCACGCCTGAGAAGCTTCCCCTCACCCGCCGCTTTGTGTACTCTCTGGCGGGTGCCGGGAGAGAGCCTGGCGGTCCCGGGGGCGGGGGTGTGGAGGAGGGAGGGGATGGGAGAGAGTGAGGGGGAGGAGAAGCCCAGAGGAGAGGAGCTGCACCCCGACCCCGGGCACGCGCACACCCGGGCCACGCACCCCAGCGGTTCTCACGCGCCACACAGCCACCTTCCGACCGGAGCCAGCGCTGCTGCGCGCAATTCAGCTTTGCTAGCAGTTGAGTCCTCCGGGGGCGGCGACGGAAACTGGGGGTTGAAACCTGGAGTGAGTTCTCGTCCTCTCAACGTCTACCGCACGCTTGCGTCTCAGCAAAGCACTCTTACCTACCCAGAACCCAATTTCCAGGTTCTCTTCCCTGTGCCCAGCAGACCCCTTTCACAACTCTGGCCCTGGGAATTCCTGGGGACCTGCGTCCCTCCGGGAGATGCCACCGCTTCAAGTGCTTCGGCCGGGAACCAAGCAAGAATTCGCAGCCCAACGTGGGAAGGCTTTGGTGTGGCCCAGTTGGAGCAGAAGGCTGTTTCTGTTATGTGGTAGTGGCTGTTACTGATTTATTAAAGAGCTAAGGATGGGGTTTATTTAGCGTTTAGAGAGACACTCTGAGCCATTACGCCACGAATCGGGCTGCTTTCCTGTTGGAAACTCTCCGTCGCGCTAAATATTATGCCGAATTGGTGTGTTTTTTTCCTTCTGGGAAGCTATCGATCTGTGTCCGGGAGAGGGAACGCACACGCACACCCGGCCTCAGAGCCGGGAGAGAGGGGCAGGGGCTGGGCACCAGCACATGTGACTGGCTGTCCAGTTGTCCTCTCTCGCCCCAGGATCCCGTTGGCAGGAAGGATTAGCTAACAGCTCGCTTCAGCTTACTCAGAGCTGCCATTGACTGAAGGGCCGACCCCAATGAATGATTAATGATGCGTGCGCTGGATTTCAGGAAACCTGAGAACCGAGAATTTCCATGTATGCAATGCCCCTACTGTCATTTATCTGAGACATATACCTGACTCGCATTCTTGGAATAGTTCTGTCTAAAAAACATATTTTAAATCTTTAAACTACGCTCTGATACATTATTCATTGGTCATTTTAATGAAAAGGCTGTGATTTTGACCGATAAGGTCAATTCACATAAGCCAAGGTTTATGCTAAGATATGGCCTTATCCATTATTGAGTACCCACTTAAGGGTTCCTGTCTCCACAATTAAAAGTATGTAGATTTTTCAGGACTGGAAATCTTCCATGACTAGAATACATAACATCTCAGCAGCTATAACACAGAGTCAGCTGGACAACTTAGTGAAGCCACTGGGGGTGGGAAAGGGCACTTCACACATAGATGTGTATAGTCTGGGCACAATGTCCCTGACACAATATAAGAGGCTGTCCTGGGTTGAACACTGGTCGCTTCCCACTGTTCTAGGCTCAAGCTCTATGCTTCTGGCTTAACTAGAGCAGGCAGATCCTTACAAGGCAACCCTGAAGGTGGACGTTCAAAACAAAATCTCGGGTCGCTCAAAACAGTCCACTTGACCCTTTTCCAGGGTGAATGATTGTGAGATGCTGAGCTTGGGCACTGAGTCTGTACGAAGCTGTCAGAGTTTAAGGCCCAGTGGTGCTGCTGGATGCCAGTAGTAAGTTCCCCTGAGGGTCACACAGTCTACCGCCCATGCCTCAAGTGGCAACGATTTTTCCACAACAAATCCATCTGTTTCTTCTCCCCCTCCTCTTCCCTAGGAGTCTGCTGTAAGAGCAGGGGTGTGGATCCTGCCATAGTCGCACTGTCAGGCTCCTCCCCAAACCCTGGAGATGAGACCACTAGGGGTGAAACTTCTGGAGTTTTTGGCCTCTTATTATTTTTTTGTTTCTTTCAGCTTCTAGAGCCCCACCTCCACTGAAACAACCATTCTTATATCCTTCTCATCCCCTACAAAGTTCCAGTCGGGGGATCAAATCTTTCTCTATGGACGTCCCAGGAAGGCCAAGATGCCTGCTTGGGCTTTTTAGTCCAATCTCAAGTTGAAGGGTGTCAAGGTGCATGTCACCCTCCTCTGGGCTCGAAGGGTGAAAATCTAGGAAAAGCTGAGCGCATACTATGAGCAAAGAAGTGGCCAGTTGTGTGCAGTGATTGAGTTTGGCAAACCAGACCCCATGTCCCTTCTCAACTCTCTTTGATACTAGGGAATTAATAATAATAATAATAATAATAATGAGAAAAGAATGTGCTCTCTTAGAACCAAATTGGTATGGTGTGGGTAAACAAGTAGAATGGATGCCACTAAACTTTAAAAATCTGTAACAAGAGGATTGAACCTGTATTTGGTTCATTAAAAAAAAAAAGACCTGCAAAAGCTGAATAGTGTAAGAAGACAACACTGCGCCTGTTCCACTCGCTGAGCCGCAAAGCCCCGTCCCCCCAGCAGCTCCGCAGGGAGAGGAACCGGTCGCCCTGAGCTCCGTCCGGGGCTGCTCCCTCCATGCCCGGCGCCTTGCCTAACCCGCTGGGCAGCGCATCTTCGCTAATCCTGTCTTCGCTGCAAATCTGGGGTCGGAAAAATTCTCATTTCACGGTCTCGGTTACTCAGCGCTCTACTCGCGTAAACTCCACTCACAGAAGCCTGTACGACTTTTTCTCTGGTTACTTCCCGATCATCAAAAGCCTGCTGGAGGGAGGCGCTCCCGCAGTCCATTCATAAGCGGCGGAGCCCGGGTAAGGTCGCCAGGGCTAGCTGGACTCGCGTCCACCGCGGGTGCGCTGAGCTGTTCTTAACGTCCACACTCTCCCAGCCCCGGAAGCAAGGTTATGGAGACGGTGCATGCGCCTGGCTACCTGCAGAGAGAATGCCAACGATCCTCGAAGGCTAGTTTTCAACCTTCACCACCCGACAGAGGACCGAGAAATTAACAGGTCAATGGGTCGCACCAGTCTCTTAGGCGCCAGACTCCAAGTGCGCGTGCGTCAGCTGGAGATGGGGTGGGCATCCCCTTGCACTCATTTGCCTCAGTTCCTCAACCCTTAGACCACATGTTCAGTAGCCCCACCACCTCAGATATACCTTTCTCAGCCGCAATATCTGAGCCTTCTTTCCCATCCTCTCCTAGTCCTGAGTGTGAAGCCAGTCAGTGGATTTCTCTTAAGTCTTCTGTAGCTGTAGGTATGTTCCAGTCACTAGCTACAGGAATCAATTCAAAGCTTATATCCTCAGGCCGGCATGTAAAAGCCTAAGGAAAGAGAAGCCAAGATTTAAGCTTTCCTTCACCGGAGGGACAAGCTCAATATCTACAAAGTTCCTTTGGTAGTACACAAAGGCCAGGCTCCCAGAGACCAGAGTTCCTGAGGACAGGCCGCCAGCGTGCTTGGTCCTTGCCACCCAGCATCATGCAGGGACTGAGGGAAGGACACGAGATAGATAGTGGGACAGAGTGAGCAACCCTGGGCAGTGCATGCCAGAGTCCCAGGAGGCTCTTCCACTCTCGAAGAAGGTGCCAGTTGCCCTCATACAGGCATTTCTTTAGAGAGCTTCAGTGGCCCCAAATCTTTCCTCCTGGAGGTGCCCACACTCTATGAGGTTTGCCTGGTCTTGTTTTGATGCAGGCAGACAAAACCCCAGAGTTTTTCAGAATGCTTTCCTAAGTGACCTGCTGGACCCTGGTCCTAAGGGAACTTAGGGTCCTCCCTCTCCA
The DNA here is from genome assembly GCA_033961575.1 of Aselliscus stoliczkanus. NCBI lineage: Eukaryota > Metazoa > Chordata > Mammalia > Chiroptera > Hipposideridae > Aselliscus > Aselliscus stoliczkanus. The sequence goes on along the minus strand of CM066734.1, from coordinate 90,749,977 downwards.
TTCCTGCCACCCATCCACATACTCAGAGGCTGTATCCTGATAGTAGGACCACTTTTTACTAACCAGGTCCCTGGTGAGTCCCCAGTGACTTCTGGTTCCATACCATTTTTAATGGAGGCACAGTTGTAGTGTGGGAGGAATCAGAAGCTGACCCTGTTGGGGCCTTCAGTCCGTGTTCTTGCCAGGACCCTCTATTTCCTCCAGGCCTGGCTTCTCACCAGCCAAGTTGGCAGCAACTACACAACAAATAGCCTGTGGCTAAAGAAGCAGTGAGCAGGCTGAGAGGGTAGGAAGGGCCCACTGTGAGAAGGAAACAAAGACTAAGAGTGTACATGCAGGGTGACGATGGCATGATTAGAAATTCTACAGGTCCTGAGGTTAGATTCCTTCCTCTTTCTCCAGGGTCTGTTACTCCCCCATGAGGAGGCATTTGTTTTGAAATGGCCACAGGCAGCTGCTCTTCTCTATATCTGTGGAGTCAGAAAGCAAAACAACTTTTGCCAGTAGAAAGAGTTTTTTTGTGACCTGAATTGACTCAATGAAATCAGTTACTTTTTCTAAAAAAAAAAAAAGTAACTCAAAGCTCAATTAAAGCTCAACTGTAAAGCTCAATTCAGATGCTTTCCAACTAATCAGTCACTATTTTTGTTTTAGCTTCTGGCATATCCATGCACTGAGTCCCCAGTTATCTCAGTGCACAATATCCAGTTGCAAGGAAATGACTGCTCTTAAACTACTAGAAAGCCCTTTACCCTGTGTATGGACAACCATAAAAGATAGAGGATGCAATTAAGCTTATTACACATGAGTGAAAAGTCATTTTTGAACATCATGCCACCATTTCTTTCTCCAAACAGAGCCAACTCTACCCTTTGTAATGGGTTGTGTTCCTGGCACATCTGTATCTAATAATGTCTAGAGAAGCCATCCTGAATATATATGGAGAGGTCGGGTACTACCAGTCTTAATTCCCCATAATAAGGGTGGGGAAGCAGAGACTTTTCTAATCTATGAGAGGAAAAAAAAGGGTGAATTAGTATTGCTGCTATTGGAATAACTCTAGCATTCTGGATGTTTGGTTTGTATCAGAGAGACAGACGGTAAGCAAATGGGCATTTATTCAAGAAATAATGAGGGTGGGGATAGAGAGAAAGGAAGAACAGTGTCCTCTTCTAGGGCATCTTTCCTGTGCCAAATGAGACAGGGGAAGAAAACAGAAGTGAGACCAAGCCTGGTACCAGCGATAAACAGATAGGAAGCTGCTGAAACCCAGGGTGCCTTGGCTATCCATTCACCAACCCAGTCAAAGGCCATTTGTTCAGAAAGTAATTTGATCAAAGCTAGTTTTTCAGACTAAGTCTGAGAGCCAGTTGACACAGACTATGGGCTTTTTTTTCTTTCTTTTTCACATCATAAGATGCTTATTTTTCTTCAGTGTTCATGGGGTAGGGGGACTAAAATTGGAAATGCAACTGTTGGAGGGAAAGTACACAAAATTTTAGAGATATCTTCAGTAATAGCATGTGAATGTCTTGCTTCAGTTTAGATTTCTTTTTTCTAAGAAAAGTTTAGGCCTCATGTTCTAAAGAAATACTCTTTGCATGCTTTTTCTAAAAGCAGGAATTTTCTGAGAAGTCCAAAAAGTAATTTCAGCTTAACCAAAAACTTAAAAACAAACAACAAAAAACAGTATCCCATTCCTGTGGCTTCTAGAAGAATTATTTGTGAACAGCCGTTTTTGTTTCTTCCTATGTTGTTGTTTTTTTTTGTTTTGTTTTTTTTTTACACTGTAAAATTACTAGTTCAAAAATCCTGGTCCATTCTTTTGATAATCACAGTATAAAAGCATTCAATCATCACAGAATATAAGAGCTATAATTGAACTACACAACTGACTCCCCCGTCAGATTGCAGGTACAAGAAATTTAAAATGGTGCAGAGAGACGTAACACATATTTGATCCTATATAGATAACGTGAAAATCATGTCCATGACTTCTGATCCGTCTGTGTCCTCTCCCTTGGCCAACACCACCCTTTGTTTTTCATTCCAGTAGCTAGCTCAAATCAGAGCAGTGAGAGGATCCTTATCTCCTGGGGAAAAAAATAAAATATATACAATATATATTTTCAGAGGGTGCCAAAAAAAATGTATACACATTTTAAGAAAGGAAAACTGTATTAAAATTGTAATAATATATACTGATAACGAAATATGAATACAAGGCACGTTTGACTTTTGCAATTACAAGATGTGCTCAAAGTGGTTACCATCAGTGTCCAGACACTTCTGATTATGGTGAACTACTACTTGGGCAAGTGTCCACTTGTATACATTTTTTTCCCACCCCTGGTATGTGGATTAGTTATATATATATATATATATATATATATATATATATATATATTCATGTTCACAGGTTTTTAAAAAAAGAATTTTATCTATGCAAATCATTCTGCTAACTGCTCTGTCTTTGAAGCTCCTGCATGATCCTTAAGGGAGGGACTGTCAAGACTTTTCTTGGTTGTAAAGGAGGCAATTTCCTGCTGAGAGCCAGAGGGCTGGGCACACAGGGGAACTGTGACGAAAGTCACCACCAGAGCATTGCAATTTGTTTACTGCTGAGCTGTTTCACTTTTCTTATAGATACTACCGTCTCAGGTAAATCATAAGCTCCTCAAAGGTGGCCTCCTTTCAGCATACACTGCCTTGTAATCCCTAAAAGCAGAAAAATATATAACTCCTAACGGAGAATCCTTATGAGGAATGGTTAAAAAGATAGCTTAATAATCATTTCAATTTCTCCCCAAAAGAAGTAAGACGTTTAGCATTTCAAAGTACATTGCATGTATTATGCTTTAATTTTTTTTTTAAAGGAAAAAACATGAAAGAAATAAAAGGACACTGTAATGCAAGGTCTGTCATTTCCTCTATCAGGGACAGAGGATTTAGAAGAGTGTGAGTGCCAGTGTGTCTGTGATTTCATCGTTTGCATTCCCATTGCTCTTAATTACAGTAATCATTTTTGCAAATAGGCTTTGTTTTCTACTCTGGCTCTGGCTTTTGGCAGGCGGTACCAGGCAAACACCTGTTGTCTGAATATACCGAGAAACACCTGTCTGTGGAGCCACTAAGTACTGACATAGGGGCTGTCACCCGGGGTCTTGGGAACCTTTGCTATTGTCAGAAGAAAGGAAGGAGCACCTGCCCAGGACTCAGGAGGGCTGAAGGATAGCTTAGTGCCATGTGACAGAAGATGTGGATGAATCCATTCCCTTCCTCTGCCTACTCCCAGGAAATGCAGCCTGGGGTTGCAACATCATGAGTGAATGAATGTGGTCAGATTTGAGGAAAATTCCTGTTTAAAGGAAATTAGTTTAACCAATACAGGGCTTTGAGGCATCAAACTCTAAATAGATTTTATGGATGAATATCTAGCTGATAAGAGTGGAGGAAGTTGAAGCAAAAAGACAGAATGCAAAGAAATGTTGGGAGGGCATGAAGAATGGGGCAAAGAAGATGTTTTCTATATGATCATCTTCTTCAGCCAATCACCATTTTGAGTGCCCTGGTGGGTGGTACTAGGATGGTTCTATGTAGAGACAGGTATGTCAGTCTAAGAGGCATCATTGGAAAAAGTCAGTATTGATTCCTGAAGTAATCAATTATTCTTTGACAGTTTAGATATTTAGACATGGCTTTTTCCCACCCATGGAGAAGGAAGAGAATGAAATGACCAAAAGGACTGGGAAGGAGACAGACAGAGAGGAGATAAAAACCTACCTTTTCCAAAGACAGTGCCAATGTTTATTTTGACATTTCCTAACCTTTTGTTCCTCAAAACATAGAAATAAAGAAATCCACACCCGGGACTGGCCATGGCGCATTGGTTAAGAACTGGTTTGGGGATGCCAGCAGCCCCGGTTTGGATCCCACATGAGGGCCAGTGACACTGCCCTCTACAGCTAACAACAGCTCCACCTGGAGCTGGGCTGTGCGAGCCCCGGCGATGGTGTGGGCTGCAGCCCCTGCTGCAGTGGGCTGCCATAGGCTGCAGTGAGTGGCCCACAGCCAGCGTGAGCGGCTGGCAGCCAAGCGTGAGCTGCCAATAGCCGTGGTGAGCGGCCGTCCAGAGGCCAGCGACCGATCTGCCTCATCCGGGAAGAGCGCAATGACGATACCAACATGGGCCAGTGAACCAACATCCTCCGCAATTAGACTGAAGAACAAAAAGACAGCAACTTGTCTGTTCCCCTCCCCCAATTCCCCAATAAAATCTTTAAAAAAAAAAAAAAAAAAAAGAAAAAGAAAGAAATCCACACCGGTTTAGAGAAATTCCTTGAACCTGTCTCATGCTATGAAGGATTACCACAGAGCTGAGTATTATGAGGATGGGGCCATCAAGCCTTCCCTCAGTATCTTTTTACAGTCAGAGCTGTTCTCCACAATATTCTGTGAAGGGGCTGCCCGCCTGAACTCCTTCTCAGGATGGATCATGAGTCTCTCTTCTGTCTCATTGTCTCTCACAAGTCCACTCTCCTTTCCTTACAGCATGATTTTTCCTAGATTTGGGAGCTCTCTTGGCATTATATGCAAAGAGAAAATGGTGGTGGATGAATAACATTGTAGGGAAGGAGGAGGGCAGACAGGAGAAATCATTAAGAGAACTTTTTATCTTAAATCCAGCCTTGATTTTTCTCTTCCCTGTGCCCACTCATGATACAGAGTCCATCTGGAACTCCTTTTCCTTTATCTTCCAGATATATGCACAATCCAGACACGTTTTACCATCCCCACTGCAGTGCTCAGATTTAAGCCATCATCACCTCTCACATGGATGACTGGTCTCCCTGCTTTTAGCCTTGTGCCCTTACAATTTATTTTCAGTGCTGCAAAATAATCTTTTTAAAGATAAAAGTCACTTTACACCACTCCTTTTCTTAAAACTACCAATCACACCTCATTTCACTCAGAATAAAAACTAAAATCCTCCCCGTGGAGGATTTCTAACTCATACCCCATACAGACTCACTCCATTCAAGCCACTGGCTTCCCTGCATTTTTGAGCAGCCTCAGGCTCACTGTAGGACACTCACAAAGTCCACTGCCTCTGTGAGGATTGCTCTTCCCCAATATATTTACCTGGCAAACTCTTTCACCTTCTTCAAGGCTTTGCTCATATTTCTTCTTCTCAAATGTCACCTGCCCACCTCACATAAAACTGCACCCCCTACATATTCCCTAACACCCATATTGCTTTTCTTTTTAATTTTTTTTCTCAAACAGCAATGATTTATTTAATAGACAGTTATATAGCTCTATGATCCAGGCATTCTAGCCAGGAATTAATTCATCTAATGCACATAGTAACCTTAGGGAGTAGGTACTATTGTCTATTCAATAGGTCGTAAGAAACTGAGGCACAGAAAGGGTAAGTAACTTACCTAGGTCACACAGCTAGTAAGTGGTGGAGGTGAGGTTCAAGCTCGGTCTGATTCTACAAGCAATGCTCTTATAACTCAGCTTTGCTGCATTATCACTTTCTAACATACTCTAGGGTATATTTCTTATATTGTGTGTATTGTTCAGTGTCTGTTTCACCCTGCTAGCATATAAATTCCTTGAAGGTAAGGATCTTTCCTGTGTTCACAAATATTTCCAAAACATTAAGAATGATACCTAATGCATTGTGGGTGCCCAATAAGTATTTGTTGAATAAATAAATGAATCTGATGATTGAGAGTCTGCTCCCCAGCTTAGGATATGTTATTTCAGGTTCCACTTCTCAGGGATCTCAATTTATCCTCTATGAGATTTCAGGTAGAGTAGAACAAGAAGAAACAGCATTCTAGTTCTGACCTTTTATTTCACCTTACGATTTTTGCATGAGTGAAACTGTATCGGAGAAGCTGCTCTGATTTTGTTTTCACTTTGAGTTTCCTTTACAACTCTGCCCACCCTCTCCACCCCATATTTGGCTCGGTAGATGTGAGAAGGAATAAGCAAGGAAAGGAGAAGTCGGGTGTGGGGCTGTGCTCACTCTTGTTCTTACACATGCATACCAAACACCAGTTAAACATTTAAACCTTATTTTCTGTAAATATCTTATAGTAATGACCACACACAGATAGAGGGTCCTGGAGCCAGAAAATGGGGACCATGCGGGGACAGGAATGCAGCCAGTTCATTGGGGTACCCATATTTGAACACAAAACAAAGCAAACCTCTTAATCCAGGTTTCTTAGAATTCCAGCTCAGCAGAGTGGAAGCCTGCAGTGCTTCAAAACCTTGTTCATCCTGTGAAGACAGCAAAGGGAGGAGTGGACAAGACCCCCTAATGAGAACCAATATACCTGAATTCTCCACATAGGAACACACACAGAGTAACTGGGTAGCCCTGTCCAACCTCAGAAACTGATTCTTATTCGCTGTAAAAAAATAGGGATAATAATTTTTGTTCTGATGTTGTTTTGAGGAGTAAATAAGAACACAGCTGTGGCTGTGAATGTAAAGTCATTATGCAAATTTAATTTGTAACTAAAATTAGAGTTGTTTGTTGAATTTGTCAAACTAATGTACTTCCTTAACATACAAAAAAAGTATAACTAAGGTAGGAATCTAAAAATATTTTAATCAGTTCATCTTGCCTTTGGAGAGGTACAGATAGTAAAATAAATAAAATTAGTGTTGTTGTATGTCATAATTTGTGGCAGAGGAGCCTGGTCCAGGAGCTTTTTACAAGGCTGGATTACTATTCCCCTACAGGTATCTCTGCAGTCGGAAGACAATTCCCGGGGACATTTGTGAGTTGTAGGATGAATGAGATTTTCCAGCCTTATTCTGAAGAACATGAAAGGAAAGGAAGAAAAACAAAGTCAGGGAACCCATCTGCATTTTCAATTATCTTCTTCAAAGAGTGATCCTTTTGATTGTCAGAACTATAGAAAGGCAGCAAGAGCCACTTGTGCGTCATCTTTTCTGACTCGTAGGCCTCCAGCTGGTGTAGCAGTTTGCAGAATATGAGGATCAGTCCAGACAACTGGTCCACCCTTTAAAAGAAAGGGGTTTCTCTTCAGATTTCCATGTCCTTTGTAGCAGCTACCCTAACGGCATGGCATGACAGTTAAAGCGATGTGTCATAAAATCAAACAATCTCATTTCAATGCCTGAGTTGCTAGAGAAGACCACTTATATCGGGGCTGAGGAAACTTCCCTCTTCCCCCTTCAGTTCTTCCAGCTGGTCATATAATTCAAATGACATACAACAAATTAACAGAAAAAAAATCAAATTTTAATATATGTGCATGGGACAATCGCATAAGCATGAAAATTCCAAAGACAATGACTCAAAATGAGGTATATATGTCATTTGGGGCAAAGGAGAAAAGGGCGGAAGGCGTCTGGGATTTCAAAGGGGGATATAGACATGCACAGGTAGCTGAGAAAGTGGCAAACAAATTCTCCCTAGGCACCTCAGAAACAATGGGACAGAAGGGAATCCAGTAAACACATTTTTGCTTGGATCCTTCCTGTCTGCCACACTTCATTCAAATGTGCTAAAGTGAATATGCTAAGGTGATTATGCTAAGATTCCCTTCCTGAAGCAGGTTTTATTCCTCTATCTGTATCTCATTAAGAAGGAAAGGGGCAGAGGGTTGGGGGTGGGAAAAAGCTCTTCCTGAGCTTGTTGAGCTTTAATTGTTTTCAGCTCGAAATCATCTGCATGCCAGGTTGGTGTAACGGTGGGAGACTCACTCCAAGCCTCTACACTTGGAATAAACTCTAATCCATTTTCACCTCATTTTCTCCATTAGCAAAACTGAGATACACACTTGTCAGCTTTGAGTTTTTCTCATGTATGATTCATTTTAAAAGTTTTTAAAAATGTATTTTAGGGCCTCTTACTGCATTAAGTTTCATCTGCAATGGGCTTTGGTTTGTTTAGAGAAAAAAACAAGTGACCGGAACATGTTTAACACAGCATCAGAGTGAAAGTTTTGGGCATGTCGAAGATTAAAGACTTTAAAGGTCAATGTGTTTTAAGAAAAAAAAAAAAAAAGCATAAAGGAATTGTGTATTTCAATGGGAAAGCATTTTGAAACATTTGAAATTGTTATTAAAAATATTACCATTGTATTATACTTCATAAAGAGGAGGGAAACTCCTGCACTTTCCTTTGCAATTGTTTTACACCTGATCTCTTGCCATTGAGAGTAGGATTGTTAATGAAACAAAACCCTGGGTTATAGCTTCTTAAAGGGAATCACCAGAAACTTCCTTTTATGTAAATGCTGGGAAGCAGGGAATACTGAGGTCTTAACATACATTGACACAATATGCAGGCATCCAACCGGAGGAAGTCAGCATATACCTAAACATCAGCATTAGAGGCTGCTTGAGTGAAATATCCAGTGTTACCCTTCTCAACAAGCACATCTGGCCTTGGCACATAAAACACACAATTGATTCTCTGAGACAGGGAGGCTCAGAACATCTCCTAGCTTTGTAAACTGGAGCAAGTTTCTTAACCTCTCAGGGTCTCAGTCTCCTCATCTGTATAATGGAGACATTAATAACCTCTGCCTCTGAGTGCTGTTTTGATTATTGTTGTAAAAACTAAGGAGCTAATATACATAAATAAAGCAGTACTGTCCTTTCCTGGCACATTGGGTGGTCCAGTAGGGTTGACCATCAAAATACAATCCCTCTTTTTTTTTTTATTCACAGATTTTGGAGAAAATCATTTGGGAGGAGATGGGATTTTCATTTTGATGCAAATCAACAAGTTGCGTCTAAATGAACTTTCCTTTTCCAAGTCAGATTTCTTCAATTCTGTAAAAGGTAAAGAAAATGCTGTTTACCCAGTGATAATAACAATCAGATGGGATTTCCACGATCAAAACTATCAGAGACTATGTTGTCAGAAGACACGTAGAGAAATGACAGCCCTCTGCTTTAACAACAACGATGCCCAAGTTTTGCAGGCTATGAAATAATGATCTCTCATGTCTTCCCATTACCGGAGTGATGACATTCAGGCATCTATATCATGTGCTGTACCAGTGCGTGCAGCCATATCTCTTCCAGATAACAAAGGCACCTGTCATGCGTAATGCCACAATCAAGCCTTCAAATGACACTCCATTTGTCAAATCAGTATGTTACAATATATATTTTTCTTCTAGAGATGTTCCCAGTGTTTCTACATATTAAAGCCATATTAACGCATCCTTGTGTTAGAAACATAAAACACTCAGTCAAATAAAACAAGAGCAAACATTCCTTCAGCATGGGGAAGAGAAGAATTTCCAGGAATCACATATAGTCATGTGCACACCTGAATGTTACTTGCTGGTGTTCAACATTAGACTGAAGGAGCAACTGGACAACAGTGGTCAATATTATACTTAATTTCTATTTGGTTTTATTTTGTATGTATTTCTTTTTAAAATTTACATACAGTAAAATTCATTATTTTTGGTGTACTGATCTAAGTTTTTAAAATTAAGTATTGACCACTGTTGTCGAGTTGCTCCTTCAGCCTAATGTTGAACACCAACAAGTAACAACCAACTTTTGACAAATGCATAAACGTGATACTGTCACCACAATGAAGCCCTTAACTGGGTTTTAATTGGCCCTAAGATATATGTAATGCAATATAAATGACAACTTGTAAGTGATTCAGTCCCTTAAATGGAAAATATGAAGAACGAGGGGAAATGTTAGAGAAACGTTACATGGGCTTCTATCTTCTGAAATGAACCCTCCACTTTCCATAATTTTCTTTGCCTAATTTCTTCTCTCTTATTCCTTTATTATTATTTTTTTTAATATCTCAGCTTAAAAGCTGCTTTCTCATAAAAGCATTCCCTGACCCATGTCCTGCCCAAATCTAGATAACATCCTCCCAGGATGTGCTTTCGAAGTATCATTCTTTTAAAAGAACACCTACATACCACATTTGCAGCTATATGGTTTTTTTTTTCTTTTTTCTACATAGCTTTTTATGGGATAATTAGTGTAATGCCTGTCTCCCACACAGCCTAAGCTGAAAAAGGAGTTGAGTATGTAATAGGTCCTGATAGTCTCTCCAAAAGTGGCATTTGCTTCAACACTTTTTTTAGGCACTAGATTAAAATAAGACTAATTCTTTCATTAAACTCTTAAGTACACCGTACCAACCTTCCTCTAATGGTCAGATAAAAGCTGTTTGAAAGTAGAGATCAGTGTGTACAACTACAAGTCAGCAGTATGATTTATAAAGTGCATAAATGAAGTTAAACGTGGGAGCTTTTTTAGATGAACTTGTTTGCAGTCAACAAGTGGCAGGAGACCTGCCTCTGGCCGCCCTCATCCTGGGGGTAGACGCTACAGTGAGCTACACTTTTTGTAGTTTTCACTGGACAATAAGCTCTAAGCTAGGCTAGACCACAAAGATTGATCTGGGTTTAAACACTGACAAGAAAGGCAGCTTAGATGTTAGCAAAGGTTGCTTTCACTTTGCTTTACGAAAGAACCAATAATTAAGCAGAGAAAAGGTGTGCTCCGCAAGAATTTACAAGGGAGTGTGTGACCACTCATTACTTCTCAGTTCCTCCTCACGCTAGTGTGTGCGAAATGCGTTCGTTTATTCCATCTTTTAAAGAACCAACCATGTAAGAAGAGCCAAAAAAAACCATAAGCCTACTGCCTTATATATTTGGAGGCTGCGGGAACAGGCCACATCAGCAGCTAAGATCCTACTAACGAGGAATTCTTGCTACTCCACAATTAAATGTCCCTAAGCTCTCTTTCTTATGTCGTTATTAAACAGTACATCACAGCCCAGCCATGGCCTACCACGAACTCCATGAGAGCAAGAGCTGTGTCTATTTTTGGTCACTATTTGAATCCCCGTTCTCTAGCATGATGTCTGCAACTGACAATGCCCCAGAAAATACTTATTGCATGAGTGAAGAAATGAATGGATGGATGGATCCTGCGTCTGGCTCTGCCATTTGTTAACCACGTGGTTGGCCAAGGTACTTACTTTCTCTACGTATCAGGCTTTCCTCAACTATAAAATGTAAATCTATACAAGCAATTTATTAGATTACATACAAGTTATTAGATTAATAACTAACATTCTTTAACAATAAGACAAATGTCATAAATATAGGATCAACAAGCAAAAAGTTGCTTATCTCTATTACTAATCTCAGGCTTTACTGACTATACTACAGCCTATTTCAATTAAACTTCCTTAAATGACCAACAGTGTATTTCAGTCCCAGCAATGCTGATTGTTGGTATGTGGCTTTGAAGATATCACTTAAACTGCATGGACTTTCCTTTTCTTATATATAAACTTAGGAGAAAAAAGAGAATGTTTCTGATCTTTTTTGGTCACCAACATTTGATTATTCTAGTTTCTTTTATATGTTTTATTTAAAGTTGTTCTTTTTTGGTGAAAACCCTTGAATTAATGTGTTTTAAATGCCCAATTTCTAATGATTCTTTTTAAACTTAAGTCAAATCAACAAGTCCTCTAAACCTTATGAAGAGGATAAGTATCATAAAAAAAAAAATTATTTCTGAAAAAGACAATAGAAGCTAGGTATAAAACCGGGAGAAACAAAGCATAGGGGAAAAGTGATCTCCCAGGAGATGGGGTCATTGTGCTTGGGGAAGGAATAGGATAAGGAAACATGATCACAGTATTCTTGCCACAAGTCAAGGAAGAGTGCACTAACTTACAAGAGTGGATTAATCATCATTTCATCTCCCAAAGTTTTCATTTTTTGTTCTCTTTGAGACAACAATTTTGATTCAACCAGAAAAATTTTACTTTTTCAAAAACACAAAAAGCTTTAATTTTTGTAAGGATTTCTTTTAGCCTTTGGAAAATCGCCAAAGATCCTGTTTTTCTCCAGATTTTAACCATATTTCTGACACTGTGCATCCAATAAGATATGACACATGGACATAATGGGTTGCTAGAGGTATTGTTTTAAAAAATACAGAAAAGAAAAAATTTTTTAAAAAAAAGGGACTTTGGGCCAGCTGAGTGGCGTGGTGGTTAAGAGCTGGCTTGGGATGCCAGTGGCCCCAGTTCGGATCCCACATATGAGGGCCAGTGACACTGCTCTCTGGAAAAAAAAAAAAAACCCTCACTTATTTGTTACAAGAGTTAACCTCTCTTAGACTGATAAGACGAGGCAGGGTCAAATATATTTTACTGTATTCTTTCACATTTTTTTTAAAGGATGGGATTTTGCATTTGATGAAAACAAGGCACAGAGAAGGTAGGGAACATGCCTTTATCCAGAATAATTAGATTGAGAAAAAAATTAGGTGTGACCCTATGGCCAGGTGCTCAAGAGGGACAGAAGATTATCTGAAAAAAACAAAAACAAAACTAGAGCTGTTTATAGTCACATATGATGCATTTGAGGAAGAAAAAGATGAGACGTTTTAAACAAACTTTTTGTTCAGTAACTTTCTTAAGATCTTAGACTTTTTTAGAAAGCAGTAAAATAGGAAACGGGGCACAGAACAATGATAAATGTAAATGAGTGATAGAATAAATTTTGGACAGATGAAGAGCAAAATGGCTCAAGGAAATAAAAAAGATTTATTTTTAAGATGATTCTAATTAATTTCTAACTTTCTAATGAACATCTTCAATTAATCTTCCAAAACTCCTAAAGCTTTACATGTCCTGAATGTAATTCAGTATCTTTATCTTAGTTTTTATCAGAGCTTGAGACAAGCATTGGGTGTAGCTAGTTTGTTTAGAAGATGATCCTAGAAAGCAAAAAAAAAAAAAAAAAGGGGGAATTGAAAGTATTTAAAGGAATAAAAGTTTTGCCTCCCCAAAATGTGCCTTTTGAGATATTGATTTTAAGCTGGTTTTTAAGAAACAAAAGATTCAGAAAGAAACTTTGAGCCCCCCCCACCCCCGCCATCCCTTTCCTGCTTCAGAGATTCAGATGGAAAGATCTGCTCCAAGAATCGAATCCTAGTATAGTTACTTTAGCATTAGATAGAAGACTCCAGATGGGGGCCTGATAACTAGATTCTATCTGCCCCCCTTATTGTTCCTGGGTTACCTAACAATAATTTGCCTGCCATGTGTGTTCTATTCTCCTTCAGTTATCCGTAAATTGCCTATTTCCTTCAAAATCTCAGATTCCTACCCAGTTTCTCCTTTTTCATAATGCCATATAAACCACAACTGCCCAATGTGTTTGGGGTCTTATATTTATGACACCCCTGACATATATATTCGTAATAAACTTTGTATATTTTTTCCTGTAAATATGTCTCTGTTAATTTGATAATTAGCCCAGCAAAAATATTTAGAAAGTAGGAGAAAAAGGGTTTTTTCTAGCCCCCACAGTATGAAACCAGAAATGGGGAAAATGGCACAAAAAGGGGGGCATACATTATTGAACTGGTTACCAGCATCAGTAACTGAGGCTCAGACCCACTGGGGATATGCTGGGAACCCTTTAGAACCTGCCTCAAAATCGTTTCACAGAAATGGGAAAGTTGGAACAATTATCCATTGATTCCTTTCTCTGCCACTTCCAGGCTGCAACTGTGTGCTGGTTGAGGATACTGATGCCTTAGAAGAAAACCCGGAAGTAGAAAAGCAGAGAGATGCAACAGTTTCCATTTGAGAAGAGACCCTGGCAATATATAGGGAACAGCTTACTCCAGCAGTGATAAAATCCTTTGGGCAAAGAAGAGATGGTGCAAAGCACCCCAGTATCTACTAATATCTCTACTCTAAATCACTCCTCCTCATATATATTCACTTTTTCCATTAATGGAATCACCTTCTACCAAGTTGCCCAAGCCAGAATGCTTTGAGTGATCATATACTTTTTCATCTACCATGCCTAATATTGAAAAGTTTTATTCTTCTCACACTTTTTTAAAAATTGTGGTAAACGCACATAACATTAAACTTACCATCCTACCATTTTCAAATAGTCTTGATTCAGTAGTGTTAAGCAAAGACACATTGTTGTGAAACAAACTTTCATAACTTTTTCAACTTGCAAAACTGAAACTTTATATTCATTAAACAACTCCCCTTTTCCCTTTGTCTTTTATACTTTTAGGCAAGCAACAGGCCACATCAGCACCCAAGATCCTATCAACTAGGAATTTTTGTTACTCCACAGTTAAATATTCCCAAGTTCTCTTTCTTATGTCATCTTTGGATATATAACAATTTGTTCAAACAAAAATGAAGGTAATTTTAATTTTTATTTAAAAGAATATAACTTTTAATTATCATTAAAGAAAATTAGGAAACTATCAAAAAGGGGGAAGAGCAATTTACTTATGATTCTAACACCTAACCATATTTATAATCAATAACTTTGGTCTGTTTATTTTCTTTTTTATTTCTTTTAACAAGTAGGTGTATTTTTCACATGGTTGTAACCATACTGTATGTACAATTTTTATTTTAACACGATGAACACAATAAATTGAATGGATAATGTTAAGTCCTATATTTAGGCTAAAAAATCAATTGTACAAGACAAGTTCAAGTACAAGACAGATGATAGAGGATCTAACATAGTTTGTGTTAAGACATCTGCAAATACAACACACATGTGGGGTTGTTAATTTGTGACAATCTCAATGTGATATCTCTATTGAGATAAGGCTTCTAAAAATGAATTTCAATAGTGGGACACTCTAAGAAAGATATAAATAAATGTTTCCAAAGCAGAATAACATATCTTAACATAGAACCAGAGAATTCTAACCAATATAGTATAAAAGATCTGAGAATATTATCATTTGATAGAAAGATCTGGGGATGTTTAATATAGAAAATAGAATTGGGAAGACTCCTTTTTGGAGTTATAACTTTTTGACACACTTACTTGGATGTATTCCCAATTTCAACCCAAATATAAAAGTAACTACTTAAAAAATAACAAAGGCCTTATTGCCATAACTGTATTAGAGTTGAAAAACTAGGAACAGGGTCCTTAATGATTCATGTATGAAAACCAAAGGTCTGTCCCTTAAATATAAGTTTGACTGGGAAAGGGAGTATATGATTTCCAAACTGGAGAAATCCTAGAAACAACTTCAATTTCATGAACAGTTCTAAAAGAGCATAGATTGAGTTTTACTTTAAATAAGTTTTGTGTTTTTAGATATTAAAATTTTGAATTAAAAAAAGAATGCAAACTTATTTAAGCAAAAGATATATGTATATATATATATATTTAAAATATATAATCAATGTTGATATGTAGTATGTTATTCCTATGTCTTTTTTTTTTTTATGTTTTTTGTTTTGTTTTGTTTTGTTTGAGGGCAGTGTCACTGGCCCTCACATGTGGGACCCGAACCGGGGCCACCGGCCTCCCAAGCCAGCGCCCAACCACCGCACCACTCGGCCGGCCCTCTTATGTCTTTTTCTATGGTATCTCAAACATTTATCCCCAAATATATATTTGGGTTGTTTTTGTTTGTTTTAGAAAATGAGATCTTTTAATACACATGGTTGTGTCTCCTTCACATAAAAATACACCAAGGGCAGAAGATGGCAGAATAAACACTGTGCCTACATCCTTCAATGAACACATTAAAATTACATCTAAATTATAGAATAATCAACTTGCAAAACCATCTGAAATGTAGTTGAACAGACTAAAAATATAAAGAAGCCATGGTAAGACTGGTAAGAGGGGCAAAGATGTGAAACGAGCCCCAAACCTCTCTGTGGTGGTTGAGAATCAAGAGTGCTGTCTCAGTCACAGAGGTTCTCCTGGAGGAGTGAGAGACCCCAGCTCCCTACACCAGGCTCCCCAGCTTGGAGTACTGGTTCTGGGAAGAAGAGATCCCACATCTGGCTGTGAAAAACAGTGGGGATTCCAACCATTTGGGTGGGATGAAAGGCTGTGTAAAACTCAGACATCCTCTTAAAGGGCCTGCACACAAACTCACTAGCTCACATGCATTTACCTTGAGCTCAGGCAGAGAGGCGGTGAGTCAGGAGGTGTTGGAGACATACAGGGGTACAGATTGAGGTGTGTAGCTGCAGGAGGAGGACTGGAGGACTGTCAGCATTTTCCCTGTGTGAGGTTCTGCGCCCATGCAGCCAGCAGGTGGGCGCCATCTTTCTTGTGTTGAGCCCGCTCCCACCATGCCAAATCTAAAATGGATTTGCCTGGTGAGCTCAGGGACTCTGCCCTTCTGACTCACTGGGACCCAGCCCCACCCAAATCCCCCAAGTCCAGAGGTACTTTCTCTATGAGCAGCCAGCCTTGCCCAAATTGCACTCTTTCTTGGGAAACTATTGGAGTCTGACAGGCCCCTAGCAGATAATGACTGGCCTTGGTGTGCTCTGAGACATTTGCTGAGTAGCTCCAGGCTCAGCACTGGCACCAAACCAGAATTTACATTAACCTAGTAACCTTAACTTTTCCCACTCTAGTGACTCACTGAGACCCTGCCTCACTCAACTTGTATACTGCATGAGGCTCTATCAGCGACTGAGCCTTAAGGGAACTGGCAGGTGGGAGCAGGCCTTGGGGTGTCCTGGCGTTTTACAGAGCTACCCCAGGCCCAGTACTGGTGGCAAACATCCTCCATTCATAACATGGTCTCCCCCACATGCCTTCAGGTTTAGCACAGGCAGTGAACAACCACAGATAACTTCATAGCTCCTACCAGGTAGTGTCCAAATAGTCATAGGCAGTGGATGACCTGGGCCTGCACTGGAGCCCCTCTCAAGAGGCATCAGAACCAACATACAATACTTGGAGGTTGGCTTCAGAACACAACACAACACTGCCCAATTAGCCCACCAGTGACACACACAAAGGGTGAACTCAACAGGCACCAGAGCCCACTGGGGTAAATCCCACTCAGTGGGGTAAGCTCCCCTCACAGCAGCCCGTAAGCTGTGGACGTGGCCAAACCCCACAGCCTGTCAACCTGAGGGTCAATCCCACCCACTGATGTGCCAATAGCAACCAAGGATGAATTATAACAGGAGGGCACACACAACCTGCACAAGACACACTCCTGGAGCATCTGGAGCAGGTGACCACAGATACTCTCGTCTGAGCCCCACAGGATACCTACTACATAAGGTCACATGGCCAAGACTGGGAGACATAATAGATCTATGTAATACTAGAAACAAATGTAGAGAGGCAGCCAATATAAGAAAACAAAAGAAACATATCTCAAATGAAAGAACAGGAGAATAACCAAGAAAAAAGAGCTAAACAAAATGGAGGTAAGCAACCTACCAGAGAGAGAGTTCAAAACAATGGTTATAAGAATGCTCAAGGAACTTAGTGAGAACTTCAACAAAGAGATAGGAGATAGCAAACATAAAAAAGGACATAGAAACCATAAAAAAGAACTAATCAGAAGTGAAGAATATAGTAATTGAAATGAAGAATGCACTAGAAGGAATCACCAGCAGACTTGCTGAGATTTGCAAAACAAGGTAGCAAACAAGACCCAATCAGAACATCAAAAAAAAGAAAGCATCCAAAAAAAAATGAGGATAGTTTAAGAGACCTCTGGGACAAAATCAAGCATGACAACATTCAAATCATAGTACCAGAAAGAGAAGAGAGAAAACAAGAGATTGAGAGCCTATTTAAAGAAATAATAACTGAAAACTTCCCTAACCTGGTGAAAGAAATAGACATACAAGTCCAGGAAGTGCAGAGTCCTAAACAAGATGAACCCAAACAGGCTTACATCTAGACACATTATAATTAAAATGGCAAAGGTTAAACACAAAGACAGAATCCTAAAAGCAGCAAGAGAAAGGCAACTATTAATTTACAAAGGAACTCCCTTAAGATTGTCAGTTGCTTTCTCAACAGAAACTTTGCAGGCCAGAAGGGATTGGCAGAAAATATTCAACATGATGAAAAACAAGGACCTGCAACCAATACTACTCTACCCAGCAAGGCTATCATTTAAATCAAAAGACAGATAAAGAGCCTCCCAGACAAAAAAAAGCTAAAGGAGTTCATCACCACCAACTAGTATTATAAGGAATGTTAGAGGGGCTTATTTAAAACAAAAAAAAAAAAGAAAATAAAAATTATGAATAATAAAATGGCAATAGCTACATATCTTTATCAATAATTACTTTCAATGTAACCATTTACATTTAATGCTCCAATCAAAAGACATAGGGTGGAGCCGGCTGAGTGGTGCATTGGTTAAGAGTTGGCTTGGGACAACAGCTCTGAGCAGCAGGGCCCTGGTTCCGGATCCCACATGAAGGTCAGTGACTCTGAGCCCTCTACAGCTAAGATGGTGAACAACAGCTCAACCTGGAGCTGTGCTCCAGTGAGTCACTGGCGATAGCGTAGGCTGAAGCCCCTGCTGTAGTGGGCTGCCATGAGCTACAGTGAGTGGCTGGCAGCCAGCGTGAGCTGCCGTGAGCCGCTGTGAGCAGCCATCCAATGGCCAGCGACCAATCTGCCTCATCCGGGAAGAGCGCAATGATGATACCAACATGGGCCAGTGAAGTCCTCCACAGCTATACTGAAGAACAAAAAGGACAGCAAGATTCTCCTTCCCTGGTTCCCCAACACTGTTTCCCTCCCCCAATTCCCCAATTAAAAAAAAAAAGACAGGGTGACTGAATGAATAAGAAAACAAGATCCTTACATACGCTGCCTACATGAAACTCACTTCATATTGAAAGACACATATACACAGAAAAAAGAAAGTAAAGGGATGGAGAAAAAGGTATGTAATGAAAATAGAAAAAAAAAAAAAAAAAAAAGCTGGGTTACCAATACTTATACCAGACAAAATAGACTTTAAAACAAAGGCTATAAGAAGAGGCAATGAAGGCCAAAGTAATCCCACTTCAGAGTATTTATCCAAAGAAACCCAAAATGCTATTTTAAGGGATGTGTGCATCCATACATTCATTGCAGCATTGTTGACAATGGCCAAGATGTGGAGGCAGCCTGGGTGTCCACTGATGGATGAATGGATAGAGGAGGTGGTACATACTATATACAAAGGAATATTGCTTGGCCATGGAAGAGAATGAGTTCTTGCCATCTGCAGTGGCATGGATGGACCTCAACGTTTTGTGCTAAGTGGAGTATATCAGACAGAGAAAGACATTTGTGATTTTGCTTATATGTGGAATCTAAGCACAAAATTAACAAACAAAAGAGAAACAAACTTATGGATACAGAGAACATTTTGATGGTTGCCAGATGTGAAGGTGGTTGAGCGTGTGGGTGAAAAAAGGAGAAGGGATTAAGCAGTACAAATTGGTTGTTACAAAATAGTTGTGGTGATGTGGTATATTGTCAATAATATTGTAATAAGTATGTGTAATGTCAGATGGATACTAGATTTACTGGGGTGATAGATGGAAGGGCAGTTGGGGAACAAGGTGAAAAAGTTGAAGGGATTAAGAAGTACAAATTGGTAGTTACAAAACAGTCATGGGGATATAAAATAAAGTATAGGGAATAATACAGTCAACAATATGGTAATAACTATGTATAGTGCCAGGTGGCTACTAGTCAGGGAGATTACTTCTTAAATTATATAAATGTGCAACCACTATGCTGTGTATCTGAAATTAATACAAAATAATATTGTATGTCAAATATAATTGAAAAATTAAAAAAGGGGGGGAAAAAGATGAAGGGGAATAAAAGGTCCAAATTTCCAGATATAAAACAAATAAGTCATGGTATGTAATGTACAGCTAGGGAATATAGTCAATAATATTGTGAGTAGACAATAGATTGTAAGGAACACAAAGTTAAAGTTGAAGTTCTATTAGGAGGCTATTGAAACAATCCAGTCCTGAGATGATGTGGTTTGTACTAGTGTGTTTGGATTGGGAGGAACTGAAGTGGTTATAAGGTAGTGAAATTCAACTCTGTTTTGCATCTCAGCTCTCCCCTGAGCAGAACTGACACTTTCGAATACTATCCTCTAAGAGAAATATTTTTTTGTGAGACAATTTGTCAATGTAAACAAGATAAAATATTGATAGAATTCTATCACACTGAATTAAAATGCCTTCACATTGTCTAGTTACATCCTGCTGAGGCAATATCCAAATGCAGCCTCACAGTAGTCCTAAGTGACTCCCCATTTTATAGAACTTTTATGCAGTGTCGGATTGTTGCTGGACTTAACATGGTGATCACTCCTTTAGGCATATAAAGGAGTTGAATTACTATGGTATACACCTGAAACTAATATAATATTGTTATGTTAGCTATATTTTTAATAAAAATATTAAAAGCAAAACAAAAAATGTATCTATACTAAGAGTAGCCCTCTTGGACTAGATTAACACATATGGATCTAATTCATTCTCTTAAATATTTGCTTTATATTCCATAGAATCATGCAATAAATATATGTTCTCTTAGTTTTTTATGTTGTTTCCAATATTTTTTTTACCATAATTACTTACAACACAAAACATTCAAATGTACATATGATTTTATTTCTGTGAGAGAGATTCCCCAAACTGGAATAGCTGGGTCAAAGGTTATGTGCAATTTTTATTTGAATAAATTTTCCAGATTACTTTTCAGAAAGTTTAGCTCTCCTCAGACCCTTACAGTAGTGCATGGAACTCTTGACTACCCACTTCATTAAAAACATGTCTATTCTGGATTTTACATTTCTGTAAAGATGTCTTTAATTATTTAAAGGGATTTGCTAATGAGATTGGGCTGTTTTGTATTATTCTAGAGCATAGAAATAGTATAAATGAGATCAGCTTTTGGCTTGGTATAATTTTTCTAGCAATTAGAGTGCTCATAAATAAAATACACTGCCTTATTAAGAGATCAGTTTACTGTTTCCAGAACCTGTGCTTTGGAAGTAACATGCCTAAAAATAATCCATATATTTGCACAATAATTTATTGTTTATATAACACACTCATATCCTTTGATTTCCATTGAATATTGGATCTCCATTAATCTACTATTCTATAGATATGCAAGTTTTTAAAAAACTCTTGTTTTCTGAAAATTTATTTTAATCCCAAATATATTCTTTCATTGTTCTCTCTCTCTCTCTCTCTCTCTCTCTCTCTCTCTCTCTCTCTCTCTCTCTCTCTCTCTCTCTCTCTCTTTCTCTCTCTCCCTCCCCCAATATTCTCTTTGACATTTTGGAAGAACAGAATATTATGGGGCACATCAATCATCCAGGAGTATGTGGTACAGTCATCAACCTCCTAATTATTTATCTTTTACAAATCGTATACTGACTTAATATTCACTTTAAAGTCCATAAGTTTAATTCTGTAAACATAATAGGACTACCTATTTCTATTTCCTAATGTTTGTGATGCTGAAACCAAACTTCAACATCCCCCTCCCTTTCTCTCCCTATAACTAAATTTTGATAGGAGCATCTAAAGAGAGGACTTTTAAAATAAGCTTAATGGAGTAGTTTTAATTAACATTT
This sequence comes from Aselliscus stoliczkanus, assembly GCA_033961575.1. Lineage (NCBI taxonomy): Eukaryota > Metazoa > Chordata > Mammalia > Chiroptera > Hipposideridae > Aselliscus > Aselliscus stoliczkanus. Next base: position 90,728,506 of record CM066734.1, on the reverse strand, counting down.
AGATTTTATTTTGGTAGAGGCTGCAGTTCTTAGAAAGCCAGGGAAGAAAAATGTTCTTAGAGCAGTAAATACCACAGACCTCAGAACTTCATGGTTAAATATCTTGGCAACAACAAGAGTACTAAACCATCTCAAGGACAGATGACATGATATTTCCCAGATGTCACTGTTTAGTTGGATCACTGTCCAGCAGCAGCCACTGATTAGAAAAAAATCCTTCCTCCCCCAAAGAAGCGTGGCCAGCACTGAAGGCAGTAGGGGAGATGTTGGCAGGGTACCGGGAACAGGTGGCAGCAGCAGGTGTGATAGGCAAGAGATGACAAGGGCACAGAGTGTGCTGCTGGCAAGCTGTTGGTAACCAGAGTTCAGAAACTACAGATAGCAGAGAAAATGCAGAGACGGTGGCACGGGGAGAGAGGAGCAGGGCTGAACAGACTGTCATAGCAGGATAACAGGTACCCCTTGAACAAGCACCAACGGGGAACATGATGAGAGTGGAAGTGGTGGCTTGCAGCCCCAAACTGTCTTGGGAGGATCACACCATGATGACAGGGAAGCCTGCAGTACCCCAGCAGACGCGCAAGTCACCCAGAGCTCAGATGCGGGAAGGCAGTCCATTCACTGAAGCCACCATGCAGAGAGAGAAACAAAGAGAAGGGAGCCTTAGTGATATTTTTCTTTTCATTTACTGTTGATGGTTTGCTTTTTGTTTTCCCACTCAAAGAACAATGATCTGAGGGGAACATTTTGACATCCCCAAATAGTCCAAGAAGTCAGAGTTCTCAGGTTGGAATCAGAGATTAAACATTCTGTTATAGGTCCAATTCTCTCTGCTCTGTAGCCATATTGAGACCACATGTCAAGATGGCTAATTACAGATGATTGTAAAATACTTCTTTCATATGATCCAATTGAGGACATATTTACTGATGCCATATTACTGCATAAAAGTTCTATAAAACAGGGAGTCACTTAGGACCACTGTGAGGTTGCATTTGGATACTGCCTCAGCAGGATGTAACCAGACAATTCGAAGACATTTTAATTCAATGTGATAGAATTCTATCAATATTTTATTTTGTTTATGTTGACAAATTGTCTCACACAAAAAGATACTTCTCTCAAAGGATAGTATTTGAGAGTGTCAGTTCTGCTCAGGGGAGAGCTGAGTTGCAAAACAGAGTTGGATTTCACTACCTTACAATATATTATGTTTACTAATACACCTAATAATCATTTTACATCTGATGGTATTAGAAATGTCCACTTATAGCAGTGACAACTTGGTTTATACATTTAAAATTTCTTTTCTTAGTGCTTATTTTGTACCACATGTTGTTGTAGATGCTATAGATGTTATAATAAACAATGACAGAAAAACAGCTATGACCTTTTTTGGTTATTGAACTTTCACTGTAGTGAAGAGAGGCAAGTGATAAATACATAAACCACTAGAAAATATCAAACATAGTAATCAGGATAGGGAATATTAGGTTGGAAGATAGAATGTTGCTATTTTATAGAGTGGTCAAGAGCAGCATTTTTGACAAACAGCAGTTGGACAGAGACATAAAAAGTGAGGGAGCAAGCTATGATGACATGGAGAGGAATAATATTCTAGAAAAAAAACATGCTTGGTGCAGTTCAGGGAGAACAGAGAAGCCAATGTGATTCAAACCAAGTGAGGGAGAGTGAGAGTGGGAGGAGAAGAGGTCAAAGGGAAGAGGGATGCTTATCACGTTAATCTTATAGATGATGGCAAAGGTTGTGAAATTTATTCTAAGAGATCAAGGAAACTGTTGAAGGGTTCTGAGCAAAATTATGTGGCCTGAATTAGTTTTCCAAAGGATTACTTGGGCTGTTGGGTAGACTATAGACTGTAAGGGACACAAAGTCAAAGCTGGAAGTTCTATTAGGAGGCAATTGAAACAATCCAGTCCTGAATGATGTGGCTTGGACTAGTGTGTTTGCACTGGGAGGAACTGAAGTGGTTGATGCTGGACACATTTTGAAGAGACAGCAACAGGAGCAACTGATGGATGAAATGTGTGTAATACAAAGGAAACAGAGGAGGCCAGAAAGAACACCAAGATTTTTGAACTAAGCAACCTGGGGGAATGGATATGGCACTCACTGAGACAGGGAAGACTGCTGAAAGAGTAGATTTTTGAGGAGAAAATCAGGCATTCTGTTCTGGCTATTTATTAGGCAACTAGGTGAATACACTGAATACGTTTTGATTATAAAAGCCTAGAGTTAGGGAGAAATCAGCTCTGGAGATATAAATTCAAAGGCTATGGGCATACAGATGAAATGTAAAGCCCTGAGACTGGGTGAGGTCACCCAGGAAACTAGTGTATATAGAAAAAAAGGCCTAAAGACTTCTCAGTATGAATAAAATGAAAGCAAAGGAGACTGAAAACTCCCAATTGGTGGGGCAAAAGAAAACTGAGAGAGAAATGGCCAGAAAACAAGAGAAGAAATTCATTTAAAAAGGACAAAGTGATCAATCATGTTAAATGTTGATAGCTAAGTCAGATGAGATCTAAGAACTGACCATTAATTTTGACAACATGATACTCATAAGTGACCTTGGCAAATACTATTTTTGTGAATGGTGAGAAAGAAAGCTTGAATGCAATGAGGTAAAGAGAGAATAAGGAAACATTTGGAAAATCCTTTCACTCATTCATGAATCTTGTTGTTTGGGGACCAGAGAAATGGGGAGGTGGCTAAAAGGGACTGTGGGAATGAGAAAAAGATAAGAGATATTTAAGATAGGAGTATTTTTGTGTGAAGATGGGAATGTTCAGGTAAGAGAAAAAATATGATGACATAAAAGAGCGGGGGGTGGGGGGAAGTGCTGGATGGAATTCAGTGCTCTAGTATAGGAGAGGATTCCCAACCTTGGCTCTGTTGACATATCAAGCCAGACAATTCTTTATTGTGGGGGCTCTCTTGCATATTATAGGATGCTTAGCAGCATCCCTGGTTTCTACTCATTAGATGCCAGAAGCACCCCATTCCCCACTGTCAAGTTGTGATGATCAAAAATGTCTGCAGACATTATCAAATGCTGCTGGGGGACAAAATCACTGAGAACCACTGGTGTATGACTTGGTGTTAGGTAAGAGTACAGCCAGTTTATTTACAGTAGCAGGAGGAAAGGCAGAATCAATGGTCATGGATTCAGGTGGTCTTGAAGATGCCACAGTGAAAACATGAGTGGTTACTTCTGATTGATTTTGTTTCATCAAAACAAATGTGAAGGGGAAAGGATGCACTGGAAATTGGAGAAAAGAGGAGCAGCACCTGGAAGAGTGGGAGGGTGGATGGTTTAGGGAAATGTGGATTGCCAGAGACAACTAAAGCTAGTGGTAATGAATGGAAGTGAAGCCAGTCAGCATGGTTAAGACATTATGACTATGGCTGTGGGTGGAGGATAAGATCATTAGAGGAAAGGAGATCAAAGAACTTAGAGGCAAGGGTATTGAAGAATATATAATGTGGATATGGAAATCACTAAGAGATAGGACAGAAATAATATATAAGAGAGAGCAGATAACATCTTCAAGATGTTATAAGACTTAGGCATCTGAAGATATCTCTAACAAGGAGCAACAAGGAGGTAGCAAGTGGTAGAATCTGATGACATGAGCCCCAGAGCTGGAGTTTTGGGAATAAGTGAAGGGCAATGGGTCTGGAAGAACCCTTACCTTCTCTCTGGCCCAGTGGCACAGTGGACATGAGAGAGAAACATCTGTGACATGAGAAAGCTGTCAGGGAAGCAAGTTCCCTGCTTAGAGGAGAGGGAAGACTAAGCTAGAGCAAGAAGAAGAAGGAAGTGGAAGATATAGTGCACTTTTCTCATGTTAAAACTTGAGGTTCAAATGGCACAGTGGAAAATGTTTGAGAGTTAGTGAAGAAAGAGGAAAAAAATTGATGAGGAAACATGCAGAGTTGTATGGAGACAAGAGATTTCATATGATGATGCAGTATGCTAGGATGCAGGGCATGATGGCACTATTCTTAGTCTCTTGGATCAGGGTCTTTAAAACATTTTGTTTTAAAGAAGTGCATTTTATGGGGATTCCAGAACGTACTTTCACAAAGTAATACTTCAGCTAAGCGTGTGTGATACATTCAATGTACTCTATTTTGTTTTTCTCATCAAAACTATTCTTTTTTAAATGCTGCAGCCTATCAGTTTGATCGCACAGCCTACTAATAGGCCATGCTTAGCAGGTGGAGAAATGTTATATTAAACTGGTTGTATGACAGGAGATTGTGAATAACCGGGGACAGAAGTTTTTTCTTAAACACTGTTCAGTTGTGCGGAACTAAGCACAACTCTCTTGTAGTAAATATGAATTTCCAAATGCACAGATATATCAAGTATAATTTTCTTTATTTTATGTAACAATTGAGCTTATTTCTCTGGGTCCTTACTATGTCAGATTGGCAAATGAGTCATGCTTGATCTTTCCAGCCCTCTCAACACGTTTGGAGCAAGGTTGGGGAGATCTAGGGGGTCTTGGTTATTAGCCATTTGTGAACATAGTGCACCACTGGAATGATCATTGGTCCACCCTGAACTATCCCATCAGAATTATTAAACCTGTGCTACTGTTTACTGTATCTGTGGTATGAATCCACCAGTCCATTTTCTGGAAGGTTTTCTTTCTGACAAAACTGCTAGAGCCTCACAGCCCCTAAATATCTCTCTCTTTATATATCTGCCTCCAGACTACCCTACTCACAATATCAGAGGTTGTCTTTTTAGTCTGTTTATGGGAAAGACTTATCTCTGTCTTTGAGTCTCTAAGGTACTCTGTTGGTAGAAAGAGAATTCCATTGTCCCTTTGTCTTCATCACAAACCCTTGAAATTCTCCTCAGTGTTTGGGTTTCTAGTACCCTGGAATACTTGTGCTCTGTTTCTGCTTCTACCCAGACATGTAGTTTCTCTAACACGGTAAAGTAAACAGTCACTTGCTTGGATGGAGATCAGGGACAGTGGAAATACATAGATAAAGGGGTTCAAATTAATAGCTCAAAATATTACCCTGTCATATTAAGAAGGTTTTCATGACTACTTCTAATAGAAAGACATCTTTAACAAAGGTCATATTTTGAAAATTGTAAATATAGTCTTCTCCTTCATCTTTCTCAGTATGAGAGCTTTATCAAGCTGACCCAAAAATACACAACTATTTGAGAAGGGGAAACAATGGTAAGGATTTGTTATAAACATGGGAAAAAGGAATGAGGTGATATTTTACTTCTGACAAGCATAATAGAATTAGGCAGCAGGAGTAGTTAGGAATAGATTTACAAATCAGTCAGTTGTCTTCATAGACCAGGGTTTCTCAAACTCACCAATTTCTCTTTGTTTGGGGGGCTTTCCTGTCCATTGTAGGAAGTGTAACAGCATCCATAGCTTGTACCAAGCAGCATACCACCCCAACTATGACAACCAAAAAATTCCCAGATCCTGCCAAATATCTCCTTGAGAAAAAGAAGGAAAAAAAAACACCATTAGTTGAGAAGCACTGTGATAGAAGATTTAATAAATTCCTTTTAGTTCCATTTAATATTCCAACTCATGCCTGAAGGACTTATATAATATAATTTCCCATAACATGAAGAAAATATTCCTTTTACCTAGAGTTGCTAAGCCATAGAAGAAGGATATAATCCTAATAGAGGGGAAAATGTATAATTAGGCAAAAGACTCCCTCACTTTCTTTAGAGCAGTAAAAATACACTACCACTTTTAGTCCAATTACCGTCCTCTGGGAATAAATGTAATTATTTATTTAATTGCTCTTCCATTTAATAGCACTTCAGCTATTTAAAGACAGTTTTCATGTCCCTTCTAGTTCTTCCTCTTTTTGAGTAAATCATTCCAAATTCCATCAACTGATTTTCCATACTGGTAGATTTTTCTTGTAAATCATTTTCATGGAGGCCCATGGAGGTGTCTTCATTTCTATGTGAAAATAGCCAAAAGTATACATCCTCAGGGCTTCTTTAGGTGCTCAACAGACGTGTCTCTTAAAACACTGACAATAGCCACAATTCTGTTTCTTTCATGGATGCATAATTATCTTAAATATACATTATTGGCCTTTTGCCAAATGCAGGGGCACACCCTTCTGGTGTGGATTTTGGCAGTGGTGAGACAGAATCTACTATAATGACTGCAATATTAAAGAAGGATGCAAGAGCTCAGGAACTGCTTGGAGTGGAGACACCAGTTTCTACCTCCCTACTGTCAGTGTGACCCTTACTTGATGACTTATTGGGTTGTCAAAAAAAGTCATAACACATTTTTTCTATGTTTTTCATTGCAAAAATGAGTCATGGCTTTCCCAACAACCCAATAAATAACTGGCATTTCTTCCTTTTAACAATCATTGGCTCTTTGCTGAATCTACTACGAGGATGAAGGCCACTCTCAGCAATCAGACGGTGGACATTCCAGAAAATGTGGACATCACACTGAAGAGATGCACAGTTGTTGTGAAGGGCCCCAGAGGCACCATGCGGAGGGACTTCACTCACATCAGTGTAGAACTCAGTCTTCTTGGAAAGAAGAGGCTCCGGGTTGACAAATGGTGGGGAAATAGAAAGGAACTGGCTACTGTTCGCACTCTCTGTAGTCACGTACAGAACATGATCAAGGGTGTTACACTGGGCTTCCGTTACAAGATGAGGGCTGTGTGTGCTCACTGCCCCATCAACGTCGTTATTCAGGATAATGGTTCTCTTATTGAAATCCGAATTTTTTGGGGTGAAAAATACATCTGCAGGGTTCGCATGAGGTCAGGTGTTGATTGTTCAGTATCTCAAGCCCAGAAAGATGAGTTAATTCTTGAAGGAAATGATATTGAACTTGTATCAAATTCGGCTACTTTGATTCAACAAGCCACAACAGTCAAAAACAAGGATATCAGAAAATTTTTGGAAGGTATCTATGTTTCTGAAAAATGAACAGTTCAGCAGGCTGATGAATAGGATCTAAGTTGTCCAGCTACAGAAACACCCAAGATGCGGAGCGATTCCTCAGACTTATTTGTGATAATTTAAAGATGCAATAAAAGTCATATACTGACAAAAAAAACAACACTCATTGTATCTTTTTACCTTTATTCTTAAGTTGTAACATGATAACTACTAACTGGAAGGATAAGGAGAAGTAATGATTGAAAGATTTCCCAGTAGCAGTTACAAGAAATTACCAAAAGAAGAAAGAATGGGGAGAATATGCTAGAAAAGGAGTTAAGAGCCACAAAGAGGAAGGAGGTGGGGTGTGGTAGAGGAGGGGCAACGGCAGGAGAGTAGCCCCAAAGCATAGAATATGAATATGCCTTCTCCTTCTTTTGGGGAACTGATGACTCCCAGTCAGCTATACCAATGGGCAGGAGACAGTGCAGAGGGAGGGTATGGAAAAACCTGAGTCAGGAAACTGAACACCTGAGGAAGGAAAAGGAAGGCAAGTGACACCACAAAGAGAGAAAGTGTGAGTATTGAAAGATATTCCAAGTATTAGGGCATCCCAGTTGAAGGAATGGAAAGTGAGCAGAAGGCAAAGAAATCTGAATTTAAAATAGAAGTAGGTCTTCAGGACAAAATTGAAAGAAGGCAGCAAGCCGTGGGAACTTTGTTAAAATATACCTAAGAATAGATAAGCTCAGAGGCTCTATCAAAGAATTATAAATATAATTCTGGAAATGTATTTATATATTATGTATAGTATAATTGTGAATAATATCTATTATGTAAAAATAATTTGCAAAAGAGTTAAACAGGTGTTACAATCAGACTAGGAATATGGGTAGGATGCTGCCATGTTGCTGGTGAACTGGGGATGTTGATTTGTTTAAACCAGCAGTTAAAGTTGACTGGTTTTCCAAATTCTCCATACGTGTTGCCATGGCAAGAAAAAATATTTTGTAGCAATTCTATTTCAAGGATGAATATATGTAATTTAAATTTTGGAGGGGGAAAATATATGAAATATTTTCAAGGAAATAGGGGGACTTGGGTTTGGTTTTTATGATATGTGTGCATCCATGTTTTGTAACAATGAAATCCTGAGTCCTGCTTCACCCCAGAAGCAACTACAAAAGACCAGGCCTGATTACTCAGTCTCCTCTTTTACTACTCCATTTGACCCAGAAAATAAGCATAGGGCACATTTAAAATGTATTAGAATAGGGGAGGCCGGTAAGCTCAGGTGGTTTGAGCGCAGGCTCATAACACCAAGATTATTGGTTAGATTCTCACATGGCCAAGGAGCTGCTCCCTCCACAACGAGATTGAAGACATCCACTTGACTTGGAGCTGATGGGTCCTGGAAAAAGACACTGTTCCCCAATAAAATTTCTAAAAATAAAATAAAATGTATTAAAATAAAGAATCATTTATTTTAAAGTTATTCTATTGTGCTTTTAGACCATGCCTAATTGTAGTAGGCTACCAACCCAACTAACTGTAATGAACCCCAAAATGGCTATTTTGTTTGCCATGAAGTCCTGGCGATAGGGATGGGGATGGGGAAAGAGGCTAATTTATAATTTCCAAAGAAGTTCTTGTAAACTTTAAACTTCAAAATGTGAGGAATACATATAATATGTTATTTAAAATATTATTTATTAATTTTAACTCTAAAAATATAATATGTATTAATTTTAAGACTAAAGATACACTTGTGGATCACTCCCAGGGTTTCCATGAAGATTAAATGAAAAAAAATGTATGTGAAATGCTTTGGTAAATATAAAATACTAAAGAAATTTAAACTCTACTATTCATATTTCTCCTGAAATGAAAATCATTGTAAATGTACATTACTGACAGTTTAACTAAGTGAAAACATTAAATAATAAAATACATCTGAAGAAAGATAATTTAGTTCCTGCGTATTTAGAGAAAATGAAGTTTAGAAGATACTACAAATATTTAAAAGAGAAAAACCAAGGGATGTTGATCAAGGTTTAAAGAAGCAGTGTTTACCACTGTTACTGTTATAAGGAGACAATTGCCTCTCGATATCTGGAAACTTACTAGATTCACTCTTGGGCAAAAACTTGGATAGAAATACAGTAAGTCCCTGACTTAAGAACATTCGAGTTATGAACTTTCACAGATACAAATGGACCTCGCATTACAAACATTCATAGATTCGAACAAATCATGGAAGCAGCTCACATGTCTGCCGGACATTGTCACAGTTGTGCTGCTGTGTGCTTACTGTGCAGTGAGATAGTGGACAGTAGTGCAGTGCTCAGTCAGGGCCCAGGATGTCCGGAAGCAAGAGGAAAAGCAGCTCCACCATCTCCCACCTGCCTTCCCTCCTCCAGTTAGTAAATCTCTTCTTGTCAGTTCACTTCATGAAATCCTCTATATGCCAGTTGTTGTACTGTGCTGTACCACCATTTTAAGGTAAATGTAAAAGTAAAAACAGCTTATTTACAGTATGTGTGTGTGTTCAGTTTTTTTTTAATGCTTCACATTGTATATTTGTGTCAGATGTATAAGACTCACTTTGTCTGACTTACGAACGAATCCGACTTAAAAACGTTCTCACGGAATGGAACTTGTTCGTAAGTTGGGGACTTACAATTCCTTTTCCTTTCAGCGCTTACTTACTTATCAATAAGCCAAAAAGTAGAGCATTAGTAGAATGTGTGTGTATCAAGAAAGGAAGTAAAAACTGTTCAGTTGGGTTGTTTTTTTAAAAAATATTTCATGATTTCTCTAATTGTGACAGTCACGAACATGTAATCTCTTTTGAATGATCAAATGAGTTTACTTCTGGCCCAGCCCCAGGTAATAGTTGTTCATATTTAATCCACTTTACAGGTGAATACATGAAATTTCACATTCATGTTAAGTTAATGTGGATTCTTTATGGTAACCTGTAAGAGAATTTCTCCCTCAACTTCTTTTATTCCCTTAGATAAGAAGTTTTTTAAAAACAATTTCTAAAACCATAATGAAAAGGCAGTATGGGAAAGGGGTGAGGGCCACAAGCCTGATTTATCTGGGTTTGTACCCAGCTCTGTCACTTACGATCTCTGTGGCCCTAAGCCAGGAACTGGAGCCTCGTGTGTCAGTGTCTTCCTATGTAAAATGAAAACAATAGCATCAACCTCATAGCAACTCTTAGAATTTAGTAAGTTCATACATTTAAAACTCTTCACATTGTACCCGGCGCATATAAATTATCAATGAAAGTTAGCTGGCATTATGATTCTATTGCCTGTCGCTGTTGTAGCTATAGCTTATATAAAACTGGTCAGCTCACCGTGCTGCATCTGAGAATCTCCCACTCAGGAACAGTGGTGGGCCTTTCACAGGAAGCTCACACCACCTATTGTGTCCAGTAAGAAAGGTTGAGTCTAGGTGCTAGCGAACAATTGCAGGAGGCTGCGTACGTTTTCTGTTGTCAGGCAGACTTCCCAGCATTTAGTGAAAACAGAGCTTGCTCTCGGCGGAAGCTGATCTTTGTCCAGAGCTGGTGCATTACACCTTCCTTGCAGCAGTAATAAGAATGTAGAGAGCCCTGAAAACTTTCATCCAGAAGTCTGAGATTCTTATGTTTGTTCATGCCGTATGAGTTCATAGAATGATCTACCTGTCATTTGCTTTTAGGGAAAAGACTGAGATGATCCGGCCGTACACCCAGGAGGTGGTGCAGCACATCAAGAGGGTATGTTGGCTGTTAAGGAACAAAAATGCAACAGAGTAAATTTACGGGTCTAGTTGGCTTTATTCAGCGAGTCGTGAACTGGGCAACATCTCACCTAGCAAACAGAAAGTTGCTCTCAACAGTTGATTTAGTTTTGTGTAGGCTGCCACTATACTGCTAAGAACAAAATGCATAGATCTATGAGGTACAAAATACATTGTGTAAGTTCATTGACTGATTGATTGTTCAGGAGAGTTAAACATTCTTCTATTTAAATTTAAAACTGGCATTGCTCAATATGAAGATAAACAGAAAAATGTAGGCAACAATGTAAGTTTTTCATTTTTCTTTACTTAGAACAACCTTAAATAGTTAATGAAACACAGCATGACACGTTGAGAGAAAAAAGCAGAAGAAAAGGAAAAACTTTTGTATTTAGTGCTTTTCATGGCACTCTTTTCCTGCTTTTTGAACAAGAGGCCCCACACTTTCATTTTGCACTGGGCCCTGTAATTATGTAGCCAGGCATTTTGGAACATCTGTACCACCTCCCAACCATCATCCCAAATCCCCTTCCACTTAGTGGGTCCTCATACTCTGTTAAAATAACACAAAGCTTGTCATTTAACAATAACAGAGAAGCTTCCATGTGTATTTGGGGAATTTATTTACATTTTCTGGCCCTTGATTTCCTCAACTGTAAAATGGGCTGAAGTATCTATCTGCAATGCCACTTCCAACTCATAGGAATCTGTAATTAAACCCATATGAAGCATGTCTAAATGGCTAAATTACAGCACTCTATGCAGATTTTGAGATAACTGGAGAAAAAGGCCCCAATATCTGAAACGGGAAAGAATTAGGGCTGAAAGAAATAAACAGCTTCACTTTTTGTAGAACCAGCTCTGTAAATAAAACACGCTAGCAGAAGTTTAAGGAAGAAGTAAAGGGATAGCAAGCATTCCACTCTATAAAACACCTTCTGTGCCAGGCACTTTTCCTCTTATTCCATTACCATCCCACATCAAGCCCAAAGTGAAAGTAAAATTGCCATGTCACTAAAGAAACTGAGGCTAGCAAGTTAAGCAAATCAAGCGACCTTGCTAGTAACGTGGTAAGGTTTTGAACCGAGGTTTGGATGCCAACAATGACCACACTCTGCACTTTAAAATAAAATAAAAATATTTTTTGGATAGACAAGTTATACGAAATAAAAATGTCAAAAGTTAATTGCAAGGAAGTTGGAGAAGGAAACTCATACGCTCATTTCATACTAGCCTTCATAGATGATACATCGTTGAATCAAAGGACAAAAGAAGATTAATTACATCTTCATGATGTAATTACACAATTTTGAAGTTTTGAATAAAAAAATGAAAATATAATATATAAAAACCTGAGTCAAAAGAAGATGTGAAATCTGTATATATTTTAAAATATTTTACATTATTAATTTATGTATATATTCATATTACCTTAGTAACTATTTTAAAACTTAAAGTTAACCAGAATACTGGTTGTCATTTTGAACTCCTTATTATGTTGTTACTCTTTTCTAATACTAAATAAATTCTCTAATCCTAGAGTTCTTCCATTTATACTTCTAAAATATATCCTTTGTAGATCAGCCCAAATTATGTTCATTTCCTACATTAATTTCCTAAGAACGTTGGTTACTTGGGTTTCCTTCTAGCCTTTCAATCCTGTAATCAATGCAAAATATAACTGGAAAAGCTAAACTTTTATTTTAAATACGCCCATAATGTCTTCATTTGGTCCAGTGAGAAACCGAAGGCAGAGGGAAATGATTACCTAAATTCTCAAAGCAAGTCAGGAACAAACTTTTAAGTTTTGTACTTCTTGTATTATACCCTGTAAATGTTTTCTGCTTGCTCATTCCCACCACAGCTTTGTAACTGTGGCCCAGTCCTGGCAAGTTGATCCTCAGAATATTCAGGTGAGCCAAATTAGCAAAGATTATGTGATGTTGCCCATACATATCCTTTGACTCATTCATTCCTTTTGTTCATAGCAATACAACTGTGAACACTGGCAATGCAATAGTTATTTATGGCTAAGTCAAACAGCCCTACTGATGAGAGGTAGCATTTTAAAACTGTGAAAAAAATTTTTTTCCTTCCTTAATTTATAATATAGAGCAACGCTACTTAACCAAACTAGCCCACTGTGTTTTTCTGAGATTTGAATGCGCTATTATATGAGGAAGATTTGTAAATTACAAAAGAACCATTTCAATGAAAAGTTATATTATGAAAAAACTCAACAAAAATCACAAAACTTACAGCTACATTGAAATTATGAGACTGTTAGAAATTATAACATTTCTATATTTCATGGGCTTATAGGAATGAAATGAAATTTAGCATTTTCTGATAGTTTTCAGAAAAATAATCTTGGATAAACATCACATAGTATTATTTTCTGTGTTCACTGAAGAAACTCTATTACTCTATATTCTTTCTCTGTATATTATAGCTAAAAATCTCCCAATCCACAAATAAATAATTATATTTTAAAATCTTCTATTGACTATTTTATGTCTTCTGGCTATTGTCTTTCCTTCCATTCATCTTCTGAATCCACTATCTCTAAGATAAGACAGAAGAATTCCAGCTAATAATTGAAGAAGAAATGTTAGAATTAGAATGCCATCGTTTGTCAACATTTAATGAAGTAATGAATCAAGGCAGTGATCCTCAGTGGTCATCATCATTTTTAAATGAAATAACAGGTGACTCCTGATACATGTTCATAGTTCCACCCGTGAAGAATTCTGATCAAGTCTCTAGAAATCTAACTGCCATTACACAAGAAATAAGGGTAACAGAAACATTGTTTAATGACACTGCAAAAATACAATCAGAAAAATCTAGAATGTAGGAAATTTTATAAGACAAATGGCCCCATTTTTTCATGAAATAAATTCCAGGAAAAAATCAAAGAAAGGATTAGTAGATTTTAAAAGGTTTGAGACATATAAATAAGTTGCCACTTAGATCTTAATTCAAACAGATTGTAAAATTAGTGTGAAGCAATCAGGGAAATTTGAACACTGATTTGATACTTGGTGATATCAAGAAATCATTTTGAAGTTTTAAAATGTGGTAACGTTTTTGTTTTAAAAAGATCTCTTATCTTTTACACATGCATGCTGAAATATTTATGAATGAAATTATTTGCTGTCTGGAACTTGCTTCAAAATAATCTATTAAGGCAGAATTAATCATTGTTGAAGTTGGGAGATAGTTACACATGGGTTTATTCTATTTTTTTCTACATTTCTATGTTTGAAATTTCCCATAATGAAGAGCATCCAGAATTGAATCATTTGCTGCCACTACCTCTACCACTATTAGCCCAGGTAGGGAGCTATGGTCTCCTAACTGATCACACTGACCCCTTCTTGCCTCCTCCGCCGTCTGTCCTCAGCACAGTTGCCAGAGTCATTATTTTAAAATTTAAGCCATATCAAGTTACTGAAGGTGGAAAAGGGTTTCAGCAAGAAGTGTTATAAGGCTTTTACAGTACTTCAGGCTTGAGATCATCATGGCTCAGACCAGGCAGGTTGGTAGTGACAAAGATGATGAGATATATGTCATATCCTGATACATTTTGATGTGGAGCAAACAGGATTTACTGAAAAATTGCATGTGGAATAGGAGAAAAATTGAGGAATCAGGGATAACTCAGAGGTTTTTAGCATGAGAAATTGTGAAAATAGGATTGCAGGTATTTTATGAAGGAGAACCATATTTTCCAAAACCAAAAATAATTTAGTAGAAAGAGAAGCTTTGTTTAACATTTTTGTAAGTCTCTTTCCTATTTGTATTAAAAGAGAGCTGGATTCTCATATCTACAGGCGATCAGTAGAGATCGAGCAAATCTTATAGTCTCTGAAACATGGCAATCCAGTGTGAGAGATTGAGATTCAGATAGTGTTGACATTGAGGACTCCCCAAAAGTATCTCGGGGTTCTCTGAACTTTTAGAATTGCTGTTGTACACCATTAAGTTCAAATGTCTATTTCTTCTTCTAGAATATGGGAATGACAACTGAATCAGTTCCTCAGATTTTAAGAGGCATCATTTTCCTCCAACTTTCAATATTCATTTTCTATGCCTGACACAAAATAAGCATTCTTTAAATGTTTGTTGAATAAATCGTCACTAGTTAGAAATATTAATTATAACAACGTCAAGACTAATAATGGATGACCTACTAGTTGGTAAATCTTAAGCACCAGTGTTCTTAGAAAAAAATTGGACAAAGTATTTATTATGTAGTTTAAAATTGTATTGCATTTAATATTTTAATCAACTCCAATGGCATATTCTTTATATCATTGGCTACAGATTTTACTGACAAGCAGCCTTTTCAAAAAGAATTTAAGAGAAAACCTAAAGGTTAGCTGTTTTAGCTATCTCTGAATATGTTTTTAGATTAGCCCCAGCTTCACTCACATTAAATGTCTAGTAGAATAATGTATATTGTACGTAATTTATTTGAAGTACTGGGCAACAGAATAATACACTATAGCTCAACACTTTCAGAATGGCAATTATCATGTTTAACAAAAATAATATTGCATTATGTTATGCACATATTTAAAATAAATACTGTGTTCCCTAACTTAATAAAGGGTGGTTGTCAAAAACTTCAGCAAAATCATAATGATGACATATTAAAATTTTTCCTATTAAATACAATAGAAGACATAGATGTCCAATATTCCTTCTATTCAACATTTTAAAGATCCTAGTTAATGAAATAATCCAGAAAAATCAATAAGAGGTCTATATCTTTGAAAGGAAGAAAAAAAACAGTCATTATTTGATTATGTTATGATCACTATGAAAAACCCATCCAAGAAGATCACCTGATAAACTATTAAAATTAATAATTAGAATTAATCCACTCGGGTAGACATATGCAAGATCAAACTTTAAACATCTGTAGCTTTCTTTCACACAAGCAATCATTAGAAATAGTAAGAGAACAAAAGGTTCTATTCAAAATATCAATAACAATAGCATGATTGTGAATAAACATGGCAAGACAAGTCTTTTAGAAAAATATAGATTAACCAAAAGATATATATGACCTAAAAATTTCAGAGATACATATATTAATTGATGAGAAGACTGATATGCCATTTCCCCCCAGATTAATATGTGAATTCAGTGCAATTCTCAGTATTTTTTGGTAACCTTAACAAGCCAAATCTAAAGTTAATGTGAAGGGATAAAATGAGCAAGAACAGCAAAGATAATTTTAACAAAAATGAAGGGTTTTATAAACAAAAAAGGGTTTTATATGTCAGCAGAAAATGTGCTAATTTTAAAAATATGGTGTTACACAGGAATACACAAATAATAACAATAAATTAATAATAAGGTGCACAGAAATAACTGTGAACATAAGGAACTTTTACATTACAAAAAAAGTAGCGTCTTAAATAAGAAGGAAGATATAAAGTATGTATCAAATGATGCTAGAAATATTTGTTATCTATTTGAGAAAAAAATGAAATGAGGTTTGTACCTCACACACAAAAAATCCTCTCAAAACCTGATGACAATAATTATAATAATAAAACTATAAAAGAATTAGAAGAAAATATAAGGTAAAGATAAATGTATAAAATACACATTTGTTTTGAGGGTACGGGTGGTTTTCTTAAGCAAAACACCAAAATTAATGGCATAAGAGAAAGAATTGATAAATTGATAGCATAAAAATTTAAAAAAAGCCTCAGAACCAAGAAATCATAAACAAAGTTAAAAATTAAAAGATGTACTGGAAAATATTTGCAAGAATATAACCAATAAGCACTTGACAGTCAAAATATATAAAATATCCTAGAAAGTAGTAAGAAAATGCAAATGATGCAATAGAAAAATGGGCAAGCAGTATAAGAAATTCACAGAAGAGGAAATACAAATACCCAATAAATGTATGGAAAGATGATGTACCTAAATACTACTAATAACTAGGCAAATACAATTTCAACATGAGATACCATAGAAATGACAAAAAATGTTAAATTTGATATTGAATGCCGACTAGGGTGTGGGGAATCCTGCTGTTCTCCAGTTGTTGCTAGTCAAAAATACATTGATGTAAACATGTGCGAGAGTTATTTGATGGTTTATATTAAAATATTCAATGCCTCTTCCTTCTGATCTTAGCAATTCTCTTCACAATATCCACTGTAGAGGAATGTTTGATCATGTGTTGGATGATACACACAGAGATATCACTTCTAAGAAGAAAAAGATAGGAACCAACTAACTGTCTTCCCTAGGAAAATGTGTAAAGTATGGATTATGTCCAGTCTCAAGGCACTATGCTGTAGTTTAAAAAAAAGAGAGAGATTTAAAGAAAATGGCATGTAAATAACTCAATCTATTACTGAATAAAAATCAAACAAATAAATGATAAGAATAACTTGTTGGATTCTGCATAACATTTATTTTAAAAACAGATTGTACATAAAACAAAATAGTATGATGTATATTCTAGATCACACATTCGAATATTTATCACGGGATCTAAAAGAACACACAAAAGCATTAGTTACCTTTGGGAAGGCTTGCGGTTAGGGCTAATAAACAATGAAGCCTGCAGTTGATCTGCAATATTTCGGTATTTTACATGGGGAAATTATTCACATATTATATTCATGCATGAAAATAATTCTAACAAGTAATACAACTAAAATCAGGTAGTATATGTATAATGATTTAAAGCACATCTGATGTTTTAACTCTTTTTTTCAGATATTAAGTATTTTTTTCAATAATTTTATTTCAAAGGCCATAGAAATTAAAGTGGCCTTTATGATAGTGTATTTAGGTAAATGAGTAGTGGTGAATGATAAAAAGAAACAGACATTCCTTTTTAGGCAAGAATAAATCTCTGAATGTGATTTCCCTATAAATGTCTCCATTTAACAGAGAAATGAGATAGTGCACTATTTCTGAGTTTAAAAACTGCTGATTTGGATAAATTTTAAGAGTAGCTGAACAAGTGTTTTTAAATCAATATAATTACGGATATAGGAAAGATACAGTGGGCAAAAGGAGGCCTTTTTGTAACCTTATGCAGATGGCTTAATAAAAAATACATAAGACTATTATACCGATATATATATATATATATATAAAATACACATACTTATTTATCTTTTTAATGTTACTTTTTGCACACAAGTAATGGTACTAACAACATAATAGCAGCTTGTGAATATTTTCATGCTAGTAAAAGCCTCAAACACAAGGATAAATAGATAAAAAGTCTTTTAGATAAACCATAATACTTCAGGCACTCACATTTCAAAGTCATTGCTTTTTAAAAATGGTTCAAAACATAGTTCTACTGGATCACTAGGGAAATTAAATAAAGAATGATAAAATTCAGAGATTCAGTTCAACAGATGTTGATGCCGGATAGTTTTCATCAGCACTAGTGTTTGTGGCAAGGAGCAGAAATCAAATGGCTGCTTCTATGTCTGGTTCTTTGTATATCATTGGTTCTTTCACACTAATGTAGCGTTATAAAATCCACCAAAACTTTAGGAAACAAACATGTTGCTAGTGTTCAAATAATGACATCTAAATAATCAAAAATAATGTAGACCAAAAAAAGTATCCAAGAAGTTATTTAAAATGTCAGAATAGAAAATATATTTGAAATATAAGAATAGATAAGCCCAGGATCAGAAAGATTTTAGCAAGAAAAGTTTGAGAGATAGGAATTTTTCTGGGAGAAAACAAAATTCCAACACTGGAGAAAAGGTGTGTAAAAAAGACTCAATGATAGGAATCAAGGCTAAATTTTTCCGTTTTTAAGGGAAATAAGTTGAAAAAGTGACCTCTAGTGGACTCTTAGCTTCACATATAAAGCTGGTCTTTACTTGGGGGGGGGGGGGGAATAATACATTTTATTATGAACATAAATTGCTAAGGACGTAGAATCTGGATAATGTATTAAAAACACATTTTGTAACACATTGTATTTATTTTGATTGTTTTCAAAATTATAAACTAGTATTTCAAAAGAAGTTTACAAACTCTCTTGAGAATCTAATATATTCAAGATCATGTAAAATTTAAAAACTCCTTTTCACCTGTGGAATAGTGTTTATTGATCAAAAATGCATTGCCAGTCAGGCTAGGACAGGCACAGTTTGGATTCATGAAAATAATAGGATGGCATCAGCACATGCATTTGTGGTCCTGATGTTTCATTTCTTTTACTTTTCACATTGCCAGTCAATGGCACACATCCACGCTAACCCGACAGCACATGCTGGTTTCTCACTTTCTAAAATAAGGCTAATCCTCTCAAGGGTCCAGCACGTCTGCTGAACAAGTGCCAGAAACCAGCAGCACTTGTTTCCTGATTTCAGGATCTTGAAGAAAATTTGTTCAAATGCACACATGGGAAACAAGATGCTGGTTTATCGTAGTGTGATGAAATAGAAAAGTAGAAGTCCTCACTGAGTTAAAGGTGAGATTTCTCTTCAAAAGTATCATAAAATACGTCTTGATAAAGAAAGGCGAGAGAACCATTTTTCCCCCCAAAGACTGAAAAAAATGAAGATGAGATTTAATGAATAAAAAGGAAATGTATTCAGAAACAATGTCTCCAAGTAGACATAGGAATTTTATACCAATTCCAAAGTGTATGCGGAAATTCCCTGAGTGACCATTTTACTGGTCACTAACCCAGGAAAATAGTCAAATCAATAATCATCTTGAGGTTAGGAGGATTTTAGAAGCAGAACTTTCTAGGTCTTCCTCAACTAATATAATTCTGCAGGACTAATGAGGCTTTGGTAACTGTTGGAAAACTCTGCTAGCTCAACCCAATGCCTATTCAGAGAAATATTAAAATGGATGTGGTGTGTAAGCTCATTGTTACTTTCGCCTACTTTTAATATATACTTTAAACTTAATTCAGGCTCACACTCAATTAAACAGGGACTGAATTTTACCCCTGATCCATGTCTTGTTTTCCTTTCTTTTTAGTCAACTCTCTTAGAATGGAAACCACAGAACCATGAGCTTTTCATCATTATTGGCTTGAGTTCTTGTAGCAACTAGGTAATTTAGAAAAAAAAAGAAGACCTGAAAGGCTATTTGAAGAGATAAGATAATCCTTTTCCAAAGTCAAACGTAGATATGTGAAAATGTTCTACACTGAATCATTTTAGGGCTCTAGTGGGATAGTATTGTAATAACATTCAAGCTTTTATTCTTTTTTTGAATACAGACTCCTTTGTGACCACTTGACAATTTGTCTCACCAGTGTATGTACAAGTGCTCAGAAGGCATCTTACATCCTCCGGTAGTCAGCTTATCAGGACCTCCCATGCTGCTCACTCCAAGATGAGTGAGCAAACAGGTCTGGCCAGTGTGCCCAGAGGCCAGCATGCCCGGGCTCCACCAGACCACCAGGGAAGGGAGCTCCCTGGAGTGGTGAGCTTCAAAAGGAGTCTGGGGGAGTGGACTTTTACCCATGATGTTTTGGGGAGATATGGAATCTCCACAAAGGAGTGGAGGGGTCCATGGTTCAGACTCCGGCTTTATATATGTCTTGGTCTCCTATGTATACTTCTCAAGGAAAGGAATAATCTGTATTCCAGGACATCTCTTTTCACCGTTTCCCAGCAACATCTTCCTTTTTGTAGAGAACGAGTATAGGAGATGCCTCCCTTCACTCACAAAAGAGAGAAAAGAGTTCATAGCCCTAAAGTTGAGAAACCACAAGAAAAGGACAATTCATAATGATCCATAAAGAGAGATGATGAAAATAATAATTTTTAGGTAACTAGGGCCTACTATGTAACTTGGACTTCCATACTTTATCTTCAGTCTTTACAACATCCCCATATGGTTTCCAATGTTCCAGTTTACAGTGGAGAAAACTGAGGTCCAGGAAATTGGCTTGCCAGCAGGGCACATTGCAAACGAAGACTACCGAGTGATAATGCCGAGGTCTCTTGGATTCCAATCCCTATTTTTGCTCCTCCTCCCAACAGAGCCTAGGGAAGCCATGGTCATTCCTTAACTCATCAGTAATTTTTGGATCTGAATGATCATTCTTATTAGCTGCCTAGCCAATAATTCTGAACCCCGACTTAACAAGTGTTGTCCCACCAATGAACTAAAAAAAAAAAAAAAAATCAGTAACAAAACAAAATAAAACAAAAACTTGTGACTTTTCTCGGGCCACTTAGAAGACCACTACATCCACTCAAGTACACAGAGATATTAAAGATATTAGATATGATCCCCAAAGACTCTAACTATAATGTAGATATAGAAAGTATGTAGGCTTGTATAACCTGTCACTTAATATACTTTTCAGAGTGCAGCAACAAGAGGACAATGAATTGTTATGATTTGAAAGATTGAAAAAGAAACACAGACTTTGAACCTCTGAGGCATGTGTTTGACTCTTAGAACGCGAGAATATTTTAGGCTGCTTGCCAAATGAATGTTTAATTGAATATACATAAGTTTATTATCATACCTATGTATAAATATGGACAATAGAATTGAGGGTTAATAAAACATCTTATACCTAAGCAAACTGATATTTTATCAGAAATAACCATTGTCAGTTTTATCTATATTTCCAGGACGTTTTTCTATCTTAACACTCTCCGAATTCTAAGTGTCAGTAGTATTTCCAAATTATTTCATTATACTGCAACTTCTTTCTATTATGAGCCATAGAATATGCCTGGAATTTAACATGTATGACTTTGGAAATCTCTCCTCATGAATCAAGATAAAACCTGTAACTTTCTTTATTTTTTTTTTAAGATTTTATTGGGGAATTGGGGAAGGGGAACAGCATTGGGGAATTGGAGAAGGGGAACAGATAAGTTGCTGTCCTGTGGTTCTTCAGTCTAGTTGTGGAGGACGTTGCTTCACTGGCCCATGTTGGCATTGTCATTGTGCTTTTCCAGGGTGAGGCAGATTGGTCACTGGCCTCTGGACGGTCACTCACGGTGGCTCATGGCAGCTGAAGCAGTCTGCCTGCCACTCATGCTGGCTGCCAGCAAATAACTGTAGCTCATTACAGCCCACTGCAGCAGGGGCTGCAGCCTAAGCTTAGCTGGCAATTCACAGCAGCCCAGCTCCAGGTGGAGCTGTTGTTCATCATCTTAGCTGTAGAGGGCAGTGTCACTGGCCCTCATCACTGGCCCTCATATGTGGGATCTGAACCGGGGCCCTGCTGCTCAGAGTTGGCATCCCAAGCCAGCTCTTAACTAACGTGCCACTGGCTGGGCCCTTAACTTTCTTAACTCAGCTTCCCCAGGATGTGTATCTCATGAATATGGGCATTTTGATAACAAAAAAAAAAAAACAACAAAAAAATCAATGCCATCAAAACAAAGTTACCTTATAAATTGCCCATTCAATGGGTCTGCATTTAGGATGCCCTCTTTAACTGAAATGGAATATTTTAATCATAGATTACTAGAGGAGGCATCATCTCATCATTATGCATGTTACTTAATACTGTTCCACCACAATGCAGGGAAAATGCTATTTTTTTAAAAAATTAGTTTCAGGTGTACAACACAATGCAATAGTTATACTCTTTACCCCCCAAAGTGACAACGCCCTCCCCCAGTTCACCACCCCACTCCTCACCCCCATATCATACATATCCACTACAATTCCTTTGACTCCCTTCCACAGTATACTCCACATCCCCTGACTATATATATTCAGTTACAGTTGGCATACAATATTATATAACATCAGCTTCAGGTGTACAGTGCAGTGATCAAGACTCTACTCCATCCATGAAGTGGTCTCCCTAACAAGACATGTGACTATCTGACACACCACAAAATTTTTACATTATTATATTCCCCGAACTGTGTTTCATATCCCTGTGGCAATATTGTAGTTGTCTATTTATGCTGTCTAATCCCTTCCCCTTCCCTCTTATCCCCACCCCCCTCCCAACTAGCAACCCCCAGTTTTTCCTCTATATCTATGAGTCTGTTTACTTTGATCATTCATTCAGTTTTTCAGATTCCTCTTATAAGTGAGATCATATGGTCTTTCTCCAATTGACTTATTTCACTTTCTCCGACTCACTTATTTCACTTATCATAATAGTCTCTTCACAACATTATCAATTACATTCCCAGAACTGCCCCCATATCCCTGAGGCAACATTGTAGTCACCCACCTACGCTGTCCAAAACCTTCCTCCTCTCCCTCATCCCCACTCCCTCCCAGCCAGCAACCATCAGTTTTTCCTTTATATCTGCTTGATATGACTTCAATCTTCTTAAATTTACTGAGACTTGTTTTGTGGCCTAACGTGGTCTATCTTGGAAAATGTCCCAGGTGTACTTGAGAAGAATGTATATTCTGCTTTTTCAGGGTGAAATGCTCTAAAAATATCAACCAAGTCCAGCTGGTCTAAAGTATCATTTAAAGCCCCTCTTTCGGTGTTGATTTTCTTTCTAAAGGGTCTGTCCATTGGTGACAATGGCGTGTTGAAGTCCCCTACTATGATAGTGTTACTGTTTGTTTTTTTGTTTTGTTTTGTTTTAGTTGAGCCCTACTGCTACCTGTTGGCAGCTCAACGGCAACTCAGCTCGGGCTGGCATCGAACCGCCGTTGCTCAGAGCTCAGCTCGCACTCTTGAGCGAGCTCTTAACCAACTGAGCCACTCAGTCGGCCTGTGTTACTGTTGATCTCTGTCTTTATGTCTGTCAAAATCTGTTATATGTAATTAGGAGTTCCTATGTTGGGTGCATAGATGTTTATTAGGGTTATAGTGCCTTCTTTGTCTTTTACTGTAGTCATTTTAAAGTCTATTTTGTCCAAAATAAGTATTGGTACTCCAGCTTTTTATTTTTCTCATTTCCATTTGCATGAAATATCCTATTCCATCTGTAAACAGCATATACATGTGTCCTATTTTCTTATCCACTCAGCCACTCTCTGTCTTTTGATTGGAGCATTTAGCCCATTCACATTTAAAATGATTATTGATAGGTGCATATGTATTTCCATTTTGTTATTTGTATTCCTGGTCTTCCTGGGTTAGCTTGTTTACCCCTTTCTTCTGTTTAAAAAAGCCCTTTTAACATTTCTTGCAATGCTGGCTTGGTGGTAATGAATTCCTTAAGCTTCTTCTTTTCTGAGAAGCTCTTTATTTCTCCTTCAATTTTAAGTAATAGCCATGCTGGGTTGAGCAATCTTGGTTGTAGGCCTTTATTTTGTGTCACTTTGAATATCTCCTGCCACTCCCTCTGGCCTGAAGAGTTTCTGTAGACAAGTCAGCTGTTAGTCTAATAGTAGTTCCTTTGTATGTAACCTGCTGTCTTTCTCTTGCTGCTTTTAGGATTCTGTCTCTGTCTTTAACCTTTGCCATTTTAACTATGATGTGCTTTGGTGTGGACCTGTTTGGGTTCAGCTTGTTTGGAACCCTCTGCACTTTCTGGGCATGTATATTGATTTCCTTCACCAGGGTAGGGAAGTTTTCAGTCATTATTTTTTCAAATACATTTTCGACCCCTTGCTTCTTCTCTTCTCCTTCTGGTATTCCTATGAGTCAAAGGTGGTTGCGCTTCATCTTGTCCCATAGGGCTCTTAAACTATTTTCACTGTTTTTATTCCTTGGTCTTTTTGTTGTGCCAACTGGGTGATTTCTGCTATTTTGTCTTCCAAATCGCTGATCCACTCCTCTGCTTCATCTACTCTACCGGTGATGCCTTCAAGTATGTTCTTCATTTCAGTTATTGTATTCTTTAGTTCTAACTGGTTGTTTTTTTATGATTTTTCTATCCTTCCTTATGTCCTCACTAAATTTGTTAAACATTCTTATCATCAGTGTTCTAAACTCTGTCTCTGAAAGGTTGGATACCTCTGTTTCATTTAGTTCCATTTCTAGAGGTTTCTTCTGATATTTTACTTGTGACATGTTTCTTTGTTTCCCCATTCTGGCTGTTGCTCCGGGATTGCTTTGATGTATTAGATAGATCACCAGGACAGCCCTGCCTGGATCACGAAGGCACACAGCTCACGGCCCAACACTCCCAGGAAAACTCCCAATCTCAGCCTGTCCCAATCAGCTGCTTGCAGATCAGGCCGAGCAGCCCAACAACCAATCACCAGCCTAGCAACTCTGCAAGCACAGAGCAGAGAGCTGGACCCGAGGCAGTTTGTGCACTCCCGCATCTCAGTGAGCAGCCTGTTGGAGCCAGAGGGTACCTCCCCCCAGCGTTTCCCTGGCAACGCAGCACAAGCAGGGCGGAGGGTGGGGATCCAAGGCAGCATGCGTGCATGCGTGCACGCACAAATACACTTCTGCTCCAATTCCACCAGACCAGTGAGGTCCCAGACATGACCCTCTGTGGGAGGGCCCATGTTGAGGGCCGTGTAGCCCAATATTGAGGGGCATGCAGTGTTGAGGACTGTGTAGCCCAATATTGAGGGGCATGCAGGCTGACTTTAGTGGGCTTGGTGAATCATAAACTTGTCTATCTGCTTCTTTTGTTCTTTGCTGCACCTGGAGGGTGCTTACTATTTACTAAGGAATGTGGTGAGGATGGCCGGATCCTTGGGACACAAAAGAAAGATGGCTATCTGGGTTAATGGAAGAAAACGGCTTAAGAAACTAACCAAGGTTTCACTGACCTTTAGACTATTGGTAAACAGTTAATGATCTACTTTTCACTGAGGTAATGCATATTTTTCCTACACGTACCCTTGCACGTACCTCCTACCTAAAAAATGTATATAAAGCCTGCAACAAATAAACTGGAGATCTATCTCTCCATTTTCTGTCTTTTACTGCAACAAACAGTTTCTGTCTTTCATTAACTGCCGACACCGTGTCCACCTTCTCGAACCCTGGTCAGCGGGGGCTGGTCCCCCGCAGGCCCAACCCTGACAAAATGGCGCCCTCCTGTACACCACACGTGTGCAGGCTCCACACCAGGGAACAATAGTCCAAAAACCTCCAGCCTTTGCACCAAAGGTGCTCAGTTCAGTCCGTCCCCGCAGGCTCCCAGGTCGGCTCACACAGCCACTCCCTCCACCAGGAACCAGGTAAGTGCTCACCGGCGAGCAAGCCCGTCGCCGGCCCCACTGATTCTCCAGCTGCTCTTAGCCTCACCGAGCTGAGCAAAGAGAGTCCTCACTAATTTACTGCCGGCTATCTTGGAACTCCTCTTCCGGCCAAGGAGCTCTAGGCTGGTGAGCTTGAGGTGTGGCCGGAGGGTCTCTCCCTCAACCAGACAAGCTTCCCACAGCTGGGGCTTCCCTCACGGAGCTCACCCTCTCTCATTTCCACCCGTCCTACCAGAACCGACACGGCCTCCTCTTCAAGTTCCTCGTTTAGTGGTTCTGTTCATCCAGTGTTCCGGGGACCTCCAGGGTTGAATGCTGTACAATTTGTAATTTTGGTGTGATCCTGGGAGGTAGTTAGCACAGCGTCTGTCTATTCTGCCATTTTACCAGAAGTCAGAAAATGCTATTTTAAAGAGAACAATAACAGTAATCAATTAGTGGATGTATTTGTTCAAGAAACATATTAAATTATGTTGAAATGTAAGTCATAGATCAACCTGAGAGATTTTTTTTTTCGAACCTATAGAAACTGCCCCCTAATGACATGTGTCATGACCTTTAATTTGTCCTTGTCACATCCAACTGTTGTTTCAGGCATATGCCTTCCATATTTTATTGCTGAAGCTATTTACCTAACTGAGGAATTAGAAGATATATAATAGGCTGGTCACATTGATAATGAAAGTGAGGTGAGGCGGTCACATAATCTGATAGAACACAGACTGTTTCACATTATTAACTGGAACTTTTTAACCTCTGAAACTAGGTAAGGTAGATCTGGTTCCTAAATTATTTGTACAGAAAGAGCAGTAGAGAAGAAACAATTATGCTTTTTAAGAACACAGGTAGCTTTCAGCTTCATATTTTGGACTTAGAGCATTATTTCTCTGTTGTTTTTCTTATTTGAAAGATAATAGGTAAAATGGGCAACAAATGTCAAAAAATTCACCTCAGAATCAAATATTACTACAGGAACACACAAAAAGAGTTTCTAGGAAGAAGAAATGAGGCCCTAGATGTCTTCTCTGTTTTCCTTTATCAGAATCTACTTTCCCAGATGTCAGTAAGAATAAATGTACTCTGGAAAATAACCATCTCCCTTTCTCTCTTTTGTTTCTTCTCCTTTCTCTTTCTCCCTTTCTTTCTTTCTTTCTTTTTCTTTCTTTCTCTTTCTTTCTTTCTGGAGATGGACTAGAAGAAGGGAGAAGTAATAGAAGTTATTAGAGATATTGTAATCTATCATTCCTGAGTGCCTTATCTCTGCACAAAGTCTCAAATAAAAGTTTGATATCAATCTTTCCTTTTTTATTAATTATTTAAACTATTTTATTAATTCTCATAGAAATGCAGTTTCTCACACCTAATTACTTAAAAGTTGAGTGATTGTAACAAACTACCTACCTGTAGTATTTCATAACACCAACTAACTTAACAAACATCCTTGTTTTCCATAGACATTTTCACATTAAGCCCATCCCATTTGAAGGGGAAAGACTTTCAGTAATACTTCTATCTTAATGCTGTACAGAAAGAAATTGTATCCAACAAAAAACAACTTGATAACTTAAGCTCCCCTGCATTACATCATCTGAAATAGGAACTTTCAGAGGGCATACACATAGTAGGGTTAACTAATTAAGGACTGTGACATTCTTGGGACATACCAAGGGCTATTAAAAGGGAAGTATCTTTAAACTCTCCTTTCCTTCCCTGGCTCTGGGTAAGAAATACTTACAGAATTACCAAGTCATGAATATCATCCTTCATGCTTGTTAAAGGTCAGTAGCAGTAAATCAGTTAATAACAACTTCCTAAAAGTTTAGGACAGGAAACAATAAAAGATGCTATATCCAAATAGAAGCTGCAAGGATAACTTAGCTGGACAGAATGTAATTGCTAAAGTTAAAATTAGCCAGGTCACCTTACTCTTATGGAAAAAAAAAAATCCCAGGGAACCTGGCAACGAAATAAATAGATAGGAACTTCCTTCCCATTAATAAGCTTCTTTTAGTTCTATGATGAAATGTTATTTCAAAGACATACACCTATTAACTCACCAATACTCCCTAAATCAAGTTTGGGCACTCACCTTTTATGAAAACACACTTAGCTAAATAGCTATGAGTGTGTATTATAGATATATATATATATATATTCTGATCACATTAGAATTGAAAATATCTTATAATCCTGTAGTTCAACACCACATTTTCAGGTGAGGAAACAGGCCCACAGCTGTAACTTGTCCAAGCTCAATCAGCTATATTTAGATTGGTTATTTATGATGCTACTGACTTTCTGTGGATGGTAAATATGCTTTATATTTACCTGTAAAAAAATTTTTGTCCCTTTTACTAAACGTCTTTGAGGAAAATTGTGTTCAAATTTATCACTCAGCATAAAGCAATAGCATATGTATATGAGTAGTTAACTGTTAAATAAAAAAAAAAATATTTAACTTAAAAGTCAAAAGTAATATAGCAGCTAAACATGGAAGACATCCTTTAATTGGCAAAGAGTAATTATTCATGATCAAAAACCATTTTAAACATTTCTTGTACTAATCATTTTATGATTTAAAAATTGATTATAACCAGATAATTCTGTTTTCCACTAGGTGGCAATATATCTTTTCTTTAAGGTCTAAATGTGTTTTTCCAGGGTATGATGAAAAAAAAACTTCTTTGAGTAGTTTCTCTTTGAGTAGACCCAATTGAAAATTAAAATTAAGACAATCTTAAGAAATGGATGTGAGAAATTAGGGATGTGTTAGGATAGGGGATAGGATTGCCTTATAAAACCCAGAATTAAAATTAAAATAAATTCTGCTTCATGTACATTCATACTTAAAATCTATATTGAATTTACATAATAACATCAACAAATTGGTAGTGATTTGTTATTTACTTGAAATCAAGTTTGTTATTTATGCTTTGTATTTATGCTTAAAATTTTCTAAGTCCTGTTAATTAAAACATCATCTTTAAGATTAGGTCATAGTACTGTAAGTGCATTACTTATTTCCATAGCTTATCTTCAATCAGGACTTTGAAAAAAAAAATCCATTAAATCATGCTGTTTTTTTATACACTTCAATTTCATACATTTTTTTTCAGTGTATTTGTGTCCGTACTTAGAGATAAGTTAGTTCTGAACTAATAAGACAAAGTATATTCTTTCAAGTCAGGCAGGTTTCAGTAAACTATTTGACTCCTGTATTAGGCTGCTGTGACAAAATACCACAAATATGGGGGGCTTAACCAACAGAAATTTATTTGCTCACAATTCTGGAGTTTGAAGTCCAGGCCAGATGCTTACACGGTGGGTTTCTTCTGGGGCTATTCTCTTTGGCTCACAAACATCTATCCACCTTCTCACTGGGCTGACATGGCTGTCCCTCTGCATGGTGTGTGTCCTGATCTCTTCTTATAAGGACACCGGCCATGTTGGATCAGGGCCCACCTGAACAACCCCATTTTATCTTCATTACCTGTTGAAAAACGCTACCTCCAAATACAGGCACATTCTGAGTACTAGGAGTTAGGAAGTCAATGTAAAAATTTGGGGGAAACACAACTAGTAAATCTCTCTGTACACAGCATGCCCCATATTAATAAACTGAGGATTGTGGTATAGAACCAAGAATCCTAGATAGGAAGCCAGAATTCTAGAGCTAAGGAAAGATCTTAGAGATGATCTAATCTACTGATTCTCAATCCTTGCTGCACAAAAGAATTTCAAAGTATGCCAATGCTCTGGCTCCATACCCAAGGAGTCTGATGAATTAATTGGGAGAAGGACCAGTCATGAGTATTTTTTAAACCTTCCAAATGTTTCTTATATATGGCCGGAATAGAGAACCATTGATCTAGAAAAATATTTTCCAAAGGTGGTTAGAGAATCGCCCGGAGGGTTTATTAAAATGCAGATTCCAATCCACCAGCTATTGCACCTCCATTTGGAATCTCCAGAAACAGAGCAGAGTCTATTTATCAAGTTTCCTAGTCATTATCATGCACCCTAAAGTATGAGAAGATCTGATATAGTCTAACCCTCTCATTTTACAGATGAGAAGATTGAGGTTTGGAGAAGTTAGTTCCTCCAAGGTCACATAGCTAGGGAATGACGGAGCCAGAAGATTATATGTTAGATCTTCTGACATCTGATTTTTAGCAGGATACCCTGTGCTAATAAAGAAGTGTGGGGAGTTTTAATTGATCTTGTAGCTCGGGCCCCAGTACGAGACTGCATCTACTCTTGAATGCGGACAGGTCCTGACAAATCCAGAAGCCTAGTAGGGCAAGATTATCACAGCTTTGTTTACATTAAAAAATGCATTCCAGGAGCCTATACTGTGTTTGGGGATAATGGTCACCATCAGAACTGTTGAGTTCTTGTGAATACTATATTACATCTGGTGCTGCAGGTTGTTTTGGCCCTGCCTCCTCAGATTTAGTCCTGAGTCCTCGGTGCAAGGAGACTGTAGGAACTAGTTGGCAAATTCAGTGAGACAAAACCAGTGGAGGAGGCTGTTTCCCTAGTACCAGTAGCTTCTACAGCAGGAATCAGTGGCTTAGAATCATTCATGACCAGGAAATGGCAGCCTCTGTGTAGGCATCAATTGGCCGAGAACCATCAGTGCTTGATTGATGAGCTGGAAGACGGAGCAAACTCATAGCTCAAGAAATTTTCAATTCTACTGTTTTTATACATTCAAAACACCCAGGGAGAGTGAGCCCTTGGGAGCTTGGATTCAGAGACCTAGTTGATGAAGGTTGTGAACATACACATACAAAGAAGTTGTTACACAATTTTAGGCAACCTAATGTATCGATTTAAAAAAAAAAGAAAACAAACCCCTTAGGGAGTAATGATCCATGAACATTTCAGAATTTTCCATAAAGATTTACTTTAAAGGTTTTCTGAAATGGGCATTTTTTGCCTTTATATTTTTTTTTTGTGGTTCACAGTAATGACCCATATTTGAGTGGGAAAGGAAGAACAAAATATTGACGTTACAAATCACCAAAAATTGAAAACAGATCTAAAACAGAGCACTACTAAAGATTTAAACATTTTGAATGTATGTTTATAACACTATGATTCAATTGAGCCTCAATATGTCCGGAATACAGCAATTTTCTAGACTGAGGTACTCCTATGTTTTAATTTAAGTTTCCATAGGGCTGGTTATTGTTCTAAATCCACCACAGTGTTTCTCAAAGTGTGGATCAAGAAATACCTGCTCTAGAATCACCCAGGATGATGATTTAAAATGCAAGATTCTAGGCCCCTTACGAGGTCTCTCCAATTTCTGGGTATGTGTCTGGGAATCTGCATACTTAACAGCAACCTAGGTGATTTAGAGAGGTCTCTTCCTCTAGGAGCTCTGTAATATCCTATAGATATTATTACTTTTACTCTCCTCTGTAAGCTCTTAGTATCTATCATTCCTAATGAAATTTCTGAGAATGGGAATTTGGGGAAATTATCTTCTTTTGGAGTTGTTTCCTTATGGAGTCAATGAAGTTGGAAGTCACTATCCTCTTTTCTCAAAAATTTTATCTGATTTAAAAGTTGACCCTGCTCCTGGGTCTCTGAGATGGTTTTGTAAAACGTTGATATGACAGGGCCTTGGAAAGTGTACATATTAAACTCTAAATATCTTCTCTTGAAATGTATTCAAAGGCAAGCCGCCATCCCAGAGAAGATAGAAATGTGTGCTATCTGAAATCTCAAGTTCCTATTTCTGAGCTGTTATAAAATTGGCTAAATACCAAAATAAATGTATTTTGAATATTTAAAGGACTTAAGAAATTCAGATGTGAGCTGCTGGCAATCATGTAACTTGATGAAACTTGTTTTACCATGCTATTATCTTTACTATGCATGGAATTAGATATTTGAAAGGTAGGTTTTCTAAATATCTCCCTGGTTTTAAGTTTAGGCATGTTTGGAGGCTTAATAAACACTTTCAAATGCAGCCTCAAAATCAAAGACCTCTGATGTGGAGGCAGTTTTAGGCATTATCACCCCAGGAGGAAAAGTACCTCTGCACACCAATGCTTCATCTTTCTTTAGAGACTGTTCTGAAATTAGAAATGAAGACCAAACAAGCAAATGAAGGATAAAATACTTCCATGTAAATTCAAACTTTTTTTCTTTCTGTTCATGTTCATTGTTTGCTGGAAGGGAAAGGACTAAGGGAGAACTAAAAAAGCCTCAGGTTGGAAGACAACTGAAGATAGGAGGTCCTGAGATGGAATTCAGAGAGGAGATTGAATGTCCAGGAAGATAAGCTTCTGGCATTCACTATTTACCTCTATCTAGCTCTGCTAATGCAAACAGTTTAATTTGCAGTCTCTTCAAAAGCATTTTACTGGAGAAGTCTAATTTACTCCTCTTTCCAGAAAGAAACCTGTAGTAATATTCCCTTTATTTTCTTTCCTCAACCCTCAATTAACTACTATACTGGACCTCTGGGCCTGGAGAAAGTATAGATACTAAGATTTTTTTCTAACTGTATGATCTGCCTCATTTTCTGGGCTGGATGTCGCTGTTTGACTGTGTTTGCCTTTCTCAAAGACCCAGTGAAATCTTGCCATTGGGAAGACAGATCTTAATCCATTTGCTTGGGAGAAAAGAAATCATCAGATCCTTCTTTTTAAAAAAAGTTTCACACTTAACAAAAAATAAACACAGAAAAAGCTACTTTAAGTTCTACAAGCCATGGTCCAACACCAGCACACCCATCTGGAGATGAATCCCCAAAGAAAAGTGTAATCATACTACAGTTTTCCAGATTTCAACCCCCGCAGCAGGTGTGCTCTGGGATCCTGGTCAAGGGTAGGAGTGATTTCTGGATTTCTCCTCTGACACCCACAATCCTGCTTTTTTCCAGAGAAGATGCAAAATAAGGGATAAGAGGAATTTGAAATTGGTGGATGGACATCTGAAAAACAAAGAGCTGATAGAATTAGTTGCTTTTGTCCCAGGATTTTTTTCTTCCAATCTCATTTCTTTTCTTGGAGTTGACAAAGGATCTTAGTATTTCCTAGGAGAAGTTATTCCCTCAGGAATTTGGGAAAGAGAGGAAGATGTATGCATTCTTCAAATCTCAATTTTAAAAGAGGGAAATATATGATAAAATAAGGCATTGTGGCTCAAGGTCCATTTCAAAACACTAAAAAAACTTTAGCAGGAGTCAGAGGTCCTTTCTGATGATATTAACTGATGATATCTTTCATGAATTACCATGATCTGCAGACCCAGACTTGTCCTCATTAAGCACAGAGCACAGGATAGCTTTCTAAGCAAGGTGCTATTTGTCATATGGTACCCAGAAAGAGAAAGGGGCTACTCTTCTGCATTTTGACCATCTTTTCTACAACAGGGAAAGTTATAAGTAGGATTCATCTTATATCCTTTTCATTCTAAATGTTATGCTGGATTATAATTTTTAAGTACTGGGACCACATTGTATTTATAGGATTATTATAGCTAAGCCAATTAAAACTACAATTACTTGAATGGACCTATAGGCTTGCTTTATTTTATTCCTCAAATATTTTTTCAATGACCCTTCTGTAAGTTTAGGACATTAGGAAGAAGCACTGAGTAGTTAAATACCCCACAAACTCAAATCAGCTGTTATTTCCACCTCTGCTTTAAATGAGCAAAGATAATTAAAGGAAGTCAAGGCCATAAAAGATTTCTTACAGAGATACTAGGGCATCCTGACCACATGAGGAAGATAAGTTGTGGCTAAAATGATATCTCTTTCACCAACAGGAAAGTCAATCATGTATAATAGTATGAACAGCTTCTACATGAATGATTTTATTTGCTTTTCAAAACACAGCTGTGTGTTAAGTCCACAGGTGGTATTATTCACAAGTTCAAGTAAATTCAACTGAGACACATCGATGGAAAGATCACAAACTTTACAGCAGGCCTTCTGACTTAGGAGTCGCTATTTTTTCCTTTTACACTTTATTATATCTCATCCTACTGTTCCAAGGTGATAAACACACCAACAACACAATCCTAAAATATGATAAACTGGGACCCTTCGTAGTCTTCCTCTTGAACAGATTATAATTAAATTAAGTCAACATGTGAAAAGTACTTAGAATAGTGCCTGCCAGTTGTGTGTGTATGTGTATGTGTACTAAAATGGATATGTACATTTGTACACATAAATATATATGTGTAGTATAAGCATACATATGTGGATATATACCATGTGTGCAAACATGAATCCATACATATTCCAGTATGCACACACACACACACACACACACACACACAAACTTCTGTGTTTACCTTCTCTCACAACCACATCAAAATTACAACTAATCTACAAAACAACCATCATTGAGAATCAACTAAAATCAAGTCGAACTGAAGCCTTTCAACTAAGGTCGTGCAGAAGAAGCCACCTCCAGACTGGTAGGAAGGTCAGAGATGCAAAACAGGCTGGTCCCACATCCGTGTGTGATCATTAAAGATAGGGAGGGCTATTTTGGCAGTGGGGGTCCTTCCTCACGCCCTACAGGAGCAAGAGATCCCAACCCCACTCCAGCCCAGGGTTCCAGTGCTAGGGAGAGAAGTCCCCATAATATTTGGTTGTAAAAACCAGCAGAGATTGTGACTGGGTGAGACTGGGTACAGCTGCACTCATAGGTGCTCCTCTTACAGGGCCTGTATGCCCACTTACCCACTAACAGAATCTGACTCTGAACTCGAGTGCTGGGGCAGCAGCTAGAAAGGCAGCAGGAAAATGGTGGGGAATCGAGCTGTCTGGCTTGGGATGGGGACCGGAGAGGTAGCTGTCTCCTGGATGGGGGAGCTAGTGGAGGCCATTGTTTCTTTTTTGAGCCCTCTCCCTTCCCGGCCTGAGAACAAAGGCAGCTGCCATTTCTGAGTCTCTGCCTAGTTTGCCACGCCCTTTCGATTTGAGACCTGGCCCTGCCCAACTTTTGGGCACACCCAGGCTGCTTTCAGTGGCTTTTTTATGTAGACCGCCTGCCTTGGCTCATGCTGCAGTCTTTCCTAGACTCTTAAAGGTTCGCAGAACCCAGACAAGCAGCACCGGGATTGAGCATGTCCTGAACTTCTGGTTAAGCAGCCCTAAGCCAGCACTAGCGGCAGCCAGCCTTGGTCCCTGGCTTGGCCTCTCAAGGTGCATCCAAACACAGCACAGGTGGCAACCATCTGTGGATTTCTGTCTGGCTTCCACTGGGTGTCTCCAGGTGGGGCACGGGCTGTGGCTGAAGTAGTCCTACAGTGGATTCCCTCGAAGGTGGTCCTGGGGCTGGCAACCCCAGTGGCCAGCTTCAAAACAAGCTAGATCATCACCCAGTCGCCTCCAAGTACAACACTCCCAAGGGGCAGATTGGTCAGGCACCAGAGTCCTGCTGAGGCAGATCCTGCTCTGTAGGATCAGCCCATGCACAACAACTCTTCCACTGTAGTCAAGGCCAGTCCTCACAAGCAGTGTGCCTCACATTGATGTGCAATTATCAACCAAGGCTCAACTACAATGGGAGGGCACACACAACCCACACAAGGGACACACCTGGAGTGTGTGGCTCAGGTGACCAGAAAGACTGCGCCACTGAACTCGACAGCACACTTACTACATAATGCCACTCTACTAAGACTGGAAGATATAGCAGCCCTACCTAATACATAGAAACAAACACAGGGAGGTAGCCAAAATGAGGAGACAAAAATACATGTCCCAGGTAAAAGAACAGAACAAAGCTCCAGAAAAAGAACTAAACAAAATGGAGATAAGCAATCTAACAGACAGAGTTCCAAACACTGGTTATAAGAATGTTCAGTGATCTCAGGGAGAACTTCAACAAAGAGACAGGAAGCATAAAAATGGATAGGGAAACCACACACACACAAAAAAAAAAACCAGTCAGAAATAAAGACTACAATAATGGAAACAAAGAATATATTGCAGGGAATCAATGCTAGATTAGATGAAAAAGATCCAACCAATGATGTAGAAGATAAGGTAGCAGAAAACACCCAACCAGAGCAGCAAAAAGAAAAAAGAATCCAAAAATTGAGGTGTGTTTAAGGGACCTCCAGGACAATATCAAGTGTAGCAACATTTGCATTATAGGGGTACCAGAAGAATAAGAGAAAGAGAGCAAGAAATTGAAAACCTATTTGAAGAAATAATGACAGAAAACTTCCCTAACCTGGTAAAGGAAATGGACACACAAGCCCAAGAAGCACAAGGAGTCCCAAACAAGATAAACCCAAGGAGGCCAACACCAAGACACATCATAATTAGAATTCCAAAGTTTAAATACAAAGAGAGAATCTTAAAAGCAGCAAGAGAAAAGCAGTTAGTCACCGACAAGGAAGCCCACATAAGACTGTCAGCTGATTTCTCAACAGAAATTTTGTAGGCAAGAAGGGAATTGCAGGAAATATTCTAAGTGATGATGATGAAAAGCAATGACATACAACCAAGACTGCTCTACTCAGCAAGGCTGTCACTTAGAATTGAAGGACAGATAAAGAGCTTCTCAGACAAGAAAAAGCTAAAGGAGTTCATCACCACCAAATCAGTATTACAAGGACTCTTAGAGGGACTTCTTTAAGATGGGAGGGGTTTAAGGATGGGTGAAAGGGGAATGGATTAAGAAGTACAAATTGATTGTTATACAGTAGTCATGGGGATGTAGGGTATAGTGTAAGAAATAGTCAATAACATTGTATGGTGCCAGATATGTACTAGATCTATCAGGGTGATAGATGGGAATGGGGCTGGAGTCAGGGTGAAAAGGATGAAGGCATTAAGAAAAATAAATTGATAATTAATACAGCATGGGAAATATAATAAACAAAGTTGTAAAGATCATGTAAGGTGCCAGATGGACACTGGACTTACCAGTGAGATCACATCATAGACTGTCTAGATGCCTGACGATTGCACTATACACCTGAAGCTAAAGTAGAATAATATTGAATGTCAACTGTAAGTAAATATATAGATATATATAGTTAGGGGATGTGGAGTACAAGATAGGGAAGATTGTTGATGGTATTATAACAGCTATATAAGTTGTCAGAGGGGTAGTAGCTTGGGAGGTGGGTTATCACTTTATGAAGGGTTTGAATGTCTAACTATTATGTTGCTTTGTACACCTGGAACTAATTTTAAAAAATAGAAAGAAAGAAAGAAAGAAAGAAAGAAAGAAAGAAAGAAAGAAAGAAAGAAAGAAAGAAAGAAAGAAAGAAAGAAAGAAAGAAAGAAAGAAAGAAAGAAAATAATAATTAGCATAACCAGGTTAGCTATTCAAATAGGACACCTTACTATACCTCTAATCCTAAAGACCATAAAAAAGAGAAAAACAAATTTAACAAGCTTTTCCTTCAGTTTCTTCAACTAGTTTTAGAGCATAGGTATGTTTCTAAAGTTTTAAGTCTCAATTTAAAGTAAGAGAAACAAAGGTTGCCTTATAAATGTGGTCTGTGAAGCAGAGAGACAGAGAGCATGCCTTTTCCCTGCCAAACCAGATTACAAAGCCAGCAGGCATTGGGGCCCACCAGTAAGACATGTTTCTGCCGTAATATTCTAGGCCTCATGGCCCACCAACCAATCAAAATGCATTTGGAAGAGGAAAAGGTGTCCCAACTTCTCACTCCATTCCCAGTTCAGCTTCTGGGCAGGCCAAATTTTCTACACCCCTTGGAGGTATTTTTGTACCTTCAGGGGAGGACAATGCCATTTCCAAGGAAGGCCAAAAGCACATCGGTTAGTTCAAAAAAGTCAGGCCTTTTCAAACTGTTCAAGAGGCAGGCGGCTGTGTGTATGGGGTGGGGGGGAGACGGAGGGGGGAGACTGGCATTTGCTCATCTCTTTGAATCCAGATGGAGTGTAATTGACAGTGCAGTTTCCTGTTGGGCTGGTGCGACCACCATAGGAGTTGCCTGGATGCGTGAGACTTATTATGAGGGGTTTCCTCATAAAACTCCAAGAATGATCTCAAATCTCCAGAAGTGCTTAAGAAGTGGAAAGGAGAATGGAGGTGAGGAAGGACTGAGGGAAGGGGAACCGGGATATACCACAGAATGAGCCAAGTAAATTCAGAATATGGGATTGGGCAGCCTGAGGAAACAGAAAATCTAAACCCTCTGGGCCTATCCTTGCTAGCTGTGCGTGCCAGGTGCTACAGCAGTGGGCGGTGGTCCGCTTACCCAGGGGATTTCCGCTCTCGCAGGAGCGCTGAGGGCTGCGGCTGGGTATACGCCTCGCAAGCGCACCTGACCTGGGCCCTGCAGACTAGCCCGAACTCCTCCACCTGAGCCAGCAGCACTGTCCTGCTGGAAGAGCAAAACTCCGGCTGGTAGTGGGAGGAGAAATAGACGGGAAGCCCGGACCTTCGAGGCTAGGCTGCTCTGAGGCTCAGGCTCTCCGAATCCATCCGGGGTAGGGAGGAGGATGGGGTGCGCATCCTGGCGGATTTTCTGGGTCTGACTGGTTCCGAGTGTCCAAGTTTTCCCCGCTCGCGGTCACGCTCAGTGGACAAGGCGCCTAAGGAGATAAACTGCGGGGTGTGAGAACTTCATAGAAGACCGGAAGCGAGCGGTTCACAGCAGTTCAGAGATCCGGGTGGGAGGGGGGAAATGCGAATCCCGCCTAGATACCTGTCTCCATCCCCACCCTGTTCACCCAGGCGCCCGATGGCTGCGGTACATCTGTGCTTGCAACTGACCAGCGCGTGGCTGTGTTGGCAACACTCAGGACTCTGGGCCTCTCAGGGCCGCAAAGTCTAGGAGTGGGCCCCGGACCGTGGGACCTTTCCCCTGGTGGGTCCGGTTTCGGTCTTGGCTCTCCAGCGCCTGTGAACTGGTGCAGAGTTGTGCGTGCGACCCTTCCCGCGCCTTCTGGTCCCCGCATGCCTCTGGACGTATTCTATGCCCTACAAGCACATCCTGGGAAACACAGGCGTCCCTCCAATTCACAAAAGCCAAATGAGGTGAGGGATTTGGAATCGGTTCCGAAAGCACGCTTGTAAATCACAAGCGCTAGGCGACGGGTCAATCCTAAGCATTCTGTCCCTGACTGGGACACAACAAATACTGGTACAACAACGGGTTGGTTTTCCCTTGCCATAGTATTTAGGACCTGCACTTGGCACTGGGAACTCAAGCCACCTGCCTGGACTTCACAGGACTGGGCAGCTCCAAGATTGCGTTACCTTGTGACCTTGTTTCTTTCACAGCTGTGTACAGACATTTAAGCCCTTGGCCTCAGCCAGCGACCTCAGCTAGCTCGGCAGATGGGTGGGGTTATGGAGTCTTAGAAACTCATCTGAGAAAAATTCAGACATGGAGAGAGTTAAGATACATCTGAAAGCTTGTAAATGAAGGATTAAAATAAAACATCTCAGTTTGCCTTGGCTGAGGGCAAAGCTAGTTCTGGGCATACTTCCCCTACTACTTCCCGCCAAAAAGGTCTTTGTGGGCAGATTGATCAGCATTGCTGCCTAGCCCTAAAGTGTCTGCCAGGAACACACCTACCTGGATCGCCTGGGCAGTAGCTCAGCCAAGGCTCGGCTTTCTTCCTGATTACGTGATTAAGTTAATGATCATACAAAGGAAAACACGTGGGAAGCTCAGGGAGTGTCTACCTGTATCCTTCAAAAAATATGATTCCAGACTATAAGGAACACCTTGTCAAAAAACTGTATTTGCTTACCTTTTTCTAGGCAAAAGTTCATCTCTGAATTCCCAACAGGTAATGAAGTTACCAGAGTGAAAAGAGATTCTGGAAGGACAGAAATGAAGGGGCATTCAAGTTTTTTTTGTTGTTGTTGTTTATTTTAAGTTAGGCCCCAAACAACGTGGGTTTGTTTGTTTTTAAGAAACTTTTGCTCCAGAGATCCACTCGTGTCCCGAGCATGGACCATTTAGTCAGCATCTCAGGTATTGTGATTTAAAGATTTCTTGAGGCCCATCTTCCATTTGTCCCCAAATATCTTTCTCACTTCTTGCCATCAACTTTGCTTCACAGCCAGTCTTAGTCTTTTCTCTAGAAAGCCCTCTTTAGATTGAGTTGGAGCCTGATTAACCCATTAGAAAAATCAATTCTGCAGTGCAACAAGTACTTTACAGAGAGCAGAACCTGCCTCACTCAGTGTACAGATGAGAAAACCAAGATGCAGGTAAATTGAACGATACCCATAATGAAGCAGGTCAGGCTAGTCATGAATAGCAGACAGAATGAGAACTGGAATTTTGGACTGTGCTTCTCACACTTTGCTGGGGATTTGCATCCAATGGTTGCCTAGGAAAACTGAGAGCAGGCCTCAAAAATATGTAGCACAAAAAGTAGTTGGATGATCTTTAAAAAGTCAACCTGTTTTTTCACCAACCTGGGTCACAATATGGATACACCTTTTGTCCTATCCCTCGTCTTTACCTGCTTCCTGCCCTAATCATAACTAGGTCTGTAATCACCTTAAGATAATGAAGACTTTATAATCCTTTTAGGAAAAAACGTTGAAAGCCTGCAATGGGACTTTGTGCTAATTTCCCATTTCAGACCTTTTCACAAGTGTCCTCCTTCTGACGGGGGAGGGTTGGAAAGATGTGAAGGAAGGGGGGAAAGGAAATGGGAAAGTACACCTCCTGTGTTAGATGAACCAGTGTCATGTCTGTAATTGAGCATCCATAGAGTGACTCTGAAGATGCCCATGGATTAAGTACATGCCATCCTAAGACCTAAAGGATCATCATCCATTTGGGTTTGCATCTAATGGTTGCCAGATAAAACACACACACTTACATATGTACATTCTATTTATCTAAGATTTCTTGTCAGTATATGAAGAGTAGAGAGGGACTTTTCATAAGAGAAAGGGTGGGGAGAGGAGGAAAGTTATTCCTGTATCATAATGCTCCAGAGCTAGTTTCTTTTTCCAGAGGCCATGCACTGCTCAAGCCTTTAGAAGGAAAGCTAGGCCCTGCAGTACAGACTACTGTGGTCATTTCACTCTAGTTTCTAAAGAAACTCTCCATAGGGTCTCTTAATGGGTAATACCAGAATGCTGACAGGTTCTAGAAGACAGGATACTCTTCCACGTAGGCATCACCAATAGAACCTTAAGTGGGCTTTTCATCTGGTCTCCCTGATCCAGGCCTGAAAATTGTTTGTCTCTGGCCACTTCTGAAGATGGTAATAATCCTGCTGCTGAAAGAATGCTGACATCCCAATGAAGGTTAGCTTCATGATAGGCATCTTTGTCTAAATGATTTGTCCTTTGATCAAAACACCCAATGCTTTCCAGCTAAAGATTTTCCAAATAATAATCCAATCTGCCTTCTCACTTTTAGGCTCAAAATTGGCTCTGAGTAAATAAGTGTAAGTTAGGTAGGGTTTATCATCCCTCTCAAGCTATCTCTTCTTTTCAGGGACTCAATAAAAACAGATGGTATCTATTCAAAGTATCCCTTGGCTACAAAAATGTATTTAAAAATGCTTTCCAAATAATTGCTTTGAAGAAAATAGTAATTTATTGTCAAAGCATCCAACATACCTCGATAATCTATAAAGTTTAATAAATCTTTCCTGGGATAAAAGAAACACATAACTATTGAGACTCCATTTCACTGGCACAAAATTACACTTTGTATTAAAAGGAAATACATATTTACATAATGATGACATTCTTCATTGAAGTCCATAATCATTTCATGATACATGCACTTCCCCCTGGAAACTTAAATTGAATGGTGATCCCCTTTTTATTCAGTTTTGTTTATTTTTGTAAGAACACACAAACTGTCATCAAGAAATGCAGAAAGCATCTCACCCTCCTCCTTTACTTTATATCTAAAATAAATTTTGCCCTTACATATAATTATTACATCTAAATTGTAAGTGCTTAATAATTTAAGTAGAAACGTATGACAAAT
This sequence comes from Aselliscus stoliczkanus, assembly GCA_033961575.1. Taxonomy (NCBI): domain Eukaryota; kingdom Metazoa; phylum Chordata; class Mammalia; order Chiroptera; family Hipposideridae; genus Aselliscus; species Aselliscus stoliczkanus. Next base: position 90,686,718 of record CM066734.1, on the reverse strand, counting down.
GCATCAATATGCTGCAATATATGACATTTTAAAAAATGTACTTCTGTTTTTGGGAAAGTGAAAATGCGTGCATTCAAAAGAAAATCCCTCAAACAACCCACCCAATCAAAAATCCACCATCCTGGCTCATTTGTGTACGTGTGTGTAGTGTGGTGTAGGTCCTGGGTAAACATTTGAATGAGAAGGCTGGGGGAGATTGTGTGTGTGTGTGTGTGTGTGTGTGTGTGTGTGTGTGTGTGTCTGGGTGCAATCAGGTCACGAGGAGGTGGTGGATGTCCTCGCGTATTTGTTCCTACAGGTGGCTTGGCTGTGCGTGTGAGCACGTGGAAAGCTGGGGTCCTTTCTGCGTCAATTATGCGAGGTCATGTGCCTGGAAAGGTGGTGGCGCTCCCTGAAGGACTCGTTGCAAATGGGGCACTTGAGTTTCTCCTCCCGCCGTCGCTTCACCAAGGGCTCCATGGCGTACTCCTTTTTGTGATGCGACCTCATGTGGTACACCAAGTCGGAGGTCATGCGGAAAGAGGCATTGCACTTGGCGCACCAGTTCTGCGCGGGCAGACACAGGGAGGTGAAGGAGGGCGGCAGCAGCGTGAGCGCCGAGGGCAGCTGCAGCTGCAGGGGCCCTGCGGCCGCCGCCGCCGCCGCTGCCGCCGCCGCCGAGCTCTTGGGCCAGAAGGCGGTGGCATAGAGGAAGGGGCTCTGTTTGGGCAGACCGCCGCCGCCGCTCGGCAGGGCCCCGCAGCCTCCGTTTAGGTCCGCGCCTCCCTGGAGCTTCACGGCCAGAGGGTCGGTGGCGGCGGGGTAGAGTCTGGCGGGGCCCACGCCGTCGCTGGGGTGGCACGGCTCGAGCGCGCTCAGCTTCTGGCCCAGCACCAATGGGGGCAGCTGCGAGAAGGAGCGCGCCGGCTGCGAGAAGGCGCTTTTGCGCTCGTCCGACGCGGCGCCCTGGCCGCCGCCCGCACCGCCCGCGGCCCCCGCACCGCCCCCTGCGCCGCCGCCGCCGCCGCCCGCGCCGCCCAGCTGCGGCACCGAGGTGAAGGCGCTGCCCCGCGCCGGGCTGCCGCCCTCCAGTCGGCTGGGCAGCGGGCCCCCAGGCCGCGGGGCCAGCAGCTTCTCGGCACCAGCAGGCGACGCGGCCACGGGTGTGGAGGAGCCTCCGCCGCCGCCCGCGTCCTGGTCTTCGGCGGCGGGGCCCCCACCGTCGGCGGCTGCCTCCTCCTGCAGGCCGGCCGCTCGGGCCGCCTTCTTCACCTCCACGAAGGCACTGCGCTTCGCCTCGCCGGTCTCGGGGCTGGGCGGCGCGAAGAGGCGGCCGTTCTCTTCCAGGCCGAAATAGCTGCCCGAGGCGCGGTACTGCTGCGGCGTGCACACTAGGTCCTCCTTGGAGGCGGGCACGGGCCGCTCGGCGAAGCGGCCCCGACCCCCCAGCAGCCCCGCGCCGCCGCTGCCGCCTCCCTCTGCCGCCTCCTCGGGGAATTTCCTCTTCCCTTTGCCCAAGCCTGCGGCGTTGCCGTCGGGACTCAGCTCCGCCTCCTGGTGGCCGCCGCCGCTGTTGAGGCTGCGGCCTGGGGAGCAGCTGCTGCTGCCTCCTCCGGAGTTTTCCAGCTCCCGCGCCAGGTTGTGAAAGTCGGTGGATGGCTTGGAGCTGCAGCTGCCGCCGCCAGCCACAGGCGGGTTACTGCCCTCGGGGGAGGGGGTCGGGTAGTGGTGGATAGGGCCTGCTTTGCAGAACTTAGGGCCAGGTCCCAAGGGCGCCTCCTGTTGCTGCTGCTGGTCCTTGCCACAGCCGTCGCCCCCGTGATCCTTGGTGCCCACGCCGCCGCCTTGCTGGTCTTGGGGGCTCCTATCAGCGCTGTGAAGTCTCTTGGGGCAGCGGAAGCGCAGATGCGCCACATAGGGGAACTCAAACTGGAAACGCTGGCTGCATTCCAGGCATGTGTAAGGGGACGACCCTGCAAACACCACATACGTACACACGTGCGCACGCACGCACACACACGCACACCACATGATTACTCAGCATCGTCCCCAGGCTACTTTGCCATCACCCCCTTCACAAATCGACCTCCATCTCCCAGGGCCTGAGTGCTTGAGAAAAGGAGATCCCGTACGACCTGATCTTTCCCTCCTGATTTTTGGGGCAGTGCAGAAATTAAGCCAAGTGTCCCTGGATTTGTCCTCACCTATCTGCCCTAGTTTCACTACGGACTAGATGCTCTTTAAAAGACGCCCACAGAGAGAAAAGGCGCGCCCAGGCGCCAGACTGAGCCCCCGCTGTTCCCGGAGTCTCTCCCCCGCTGCTAAGGGCCCACACGAAGTCGAGAGCCAACCTACCATTCATTTTGCTGTGAGGTCTAGAGGAGCAGAGCAAGAGTAACTCAGTCAGTTCTTTCCCGTACCAAACTAGTAACTCCTCGTCTTTGGCAATCCTGCGGAGAGAGCGGTAAAACAGCTGTCCGTTTTTTATATAGGCTTCAAGGTTCTGCTCTTCTTTATCTCTGGCTGATTGGACCAGACGCAGCCACATGAGACCTTCTGAGGAACCATTTGCCGCTGAGGTGTCTACCTACAGTTTAGGGGGGGAAAATACAAGAAGGAAGGGGGTGGAGGAAGGAGACTTGTAAGAGAATGGAGCCAGAGGAACCAAGGCCATTGCCTCTATGTCATTCTTTTCCAAACACTTATCTGAGATCAAGATTTCAAAAACTTGACCCAAGTTGGCACCTATCCTCATGTTTGCAACCAGCAGGCAAGATAACCCTCCTTTGAAACCTTGCACCAATCCTGTGGCTTATTTAAGTCGTGGTGTTCATATACTGGTTGAACATCAAATGAGGGAATTTCTTCTTACAGTTCAAATTAGTGTTAACATCTTCAGAATTTACTTTTAAGTTATCCCATATTACAAAAATGGGGGGGGGGTGTTCTGTTTATTTTGGAAGTGAAAAACAAGCTTATATCTCAGAAATTAATTCTGTGGCATTCACTCATCTTCCTAATTTTGGCTTAAACAATAGTTTTTCTTTGTAAAGAAAGAATAGAAAGTGAGAGGACTTTTTTATCTTCAAACTCAAATATGTGGATTTAATGATGTTTTATTGTCAAACCATTAACATTTTTATTTAAATACTAACTCTAGGCATTACTACCTTTCCCAGAAAGAGTAATATTTAGGGCAACAGGAGACCTCCTGGATTGTAAGACAAATTCGCTCAATACTTAGAATAAAAGTACTTACAGAAAGTAATTAGTATGCAAATAGCCTCAAACCTTGTGAAATTTCCAGAGTTAAGGAAGTGGTGTTTATCAGTAGGAAAGCCCAGGATTGAGGCACTGATTTAGACATAGTATTCCAAATCAAATTTTGTCATTTAGTCCAGAAAATCAGTTGACAATAATTTGAGTTTAATGTTCCTTTCCAATTTTGGTATGTAAAATAGGATGACTCAACATTACTGCATTTTTTACATTCAGAACCTGTCTCAGCTTGTCATTGGAATGATTCTTAGGCTGTTTTCAACTGGACATTACCCGCATACCCTAGGCAGCATCGGCCAAGACTTACCCGGAAGATGTAAGGGACTGTTCTCTTGTCCGTGGACTTCAGAGCGATGAAAGCTATGCTGTCGTACAGCGAAGTATGGCTCAGGACGCAGGGACCGAATATAGCGTTCTCGGGAATGTCGCAGGTGGTGTAAACACTGGTGAAAATATCTGTCAGACACTGTTGGACAGCCTTGGCATCCCCGTCCCAGATGCCTCGCTGGATGCTCGAATCCTCCATCACTGGAGACAGATACACAGGACAACGAAGCGAGTTACAATACATTACTCCTTTTGCCTTTATGAATCCAGGCAGAACATTTTAACTACTCCACAAATTTTTCTGGAATTCGCCTGATTTTTGCATAACTCTGACTTTAGACAAAAGCCAATGGCAGATTAAATCTGGCATATCTTGAAGATGCCAACTAAGGACTATTTTCCTTTTCAAAAAACTAATTGTAATAGTGGGAGGTCAGGGTAGACTGCTTGCGAGGAAAAAAAATCATAGGGCTAGGAAGGATGAGATCGTTTTATTTCCCTTTGTATTAATTTGAGGGAAGATAGGACAGGATTTTGGGGTGAGGATAGAAGAGAACAATAGTATTTTTTTACTAGCCTATAGACTTCTGTGACTGGAAGAAACTTCTAACCCGTGAGAGAAAGCACCTCTCCTCTCCTCTTAGGTATTGAACCGCGTGTCCGGGAGCTGATTTTTTATATTTTTTTCTTCCAAAGAGGGGAGCAGCATTAGCGAACAGGCGGAGACGGCGGAGCATGGCGAATGGATTTCAAGTGGAGTGTCAGGGCCACTGATTCCGTGTCAGTTAACCTTTCTCTGCAGCCTACAAGAGGGGACGTATGTCTGCTCATTACCATAATCCAACACTGTCCCTCCGAGGCTTTAATTAAAAAGCAGCAAGCAGAGGTAATTATTTTTTTCTCGACATGCTTATTTATGGATGAGGGCGAATCCCAGTTACCTTGTTATACAAGGGGGTGGATTGAGTCACATGTGTCTCCTGAAGTGACCAGGTACCGGGCAAGCCAGAAGTGTCCCCTGTCTGAAATACCGCGTGTGTCATGATTGGTGAATTCTCGTTCCCCCACATACGACCCTGTATGGGCAAAGGGGGGCAGGACCGCTTGCGTAGATCTCGGTGGGCTCTCCAGCTGTTTAATCCGCAGCAATTTAGAAAGTAATGCCCCAATGGAGGGCTCTCTATTAAGCTGCCATAAAGAGACATTTTTCTTCCATTGCCACTGGACACTGTCTTTAAGACTTACCATTTTTAAAACATGAAACAGGCATTTTAAATTTAAACTGGCTTTGAGCTAACTGCATTGTTCACTCTTTCTGACTAAAAGATACCCCTGAGTTGGCTTATCCCTAATAATGCCACCATAGGGAATGATTTTTGTGTATTTGGTATACTTTAAGTAGCAGGAAAGAGTAGTTCTATTTCTTTCCCCAAGAAGCTGTCCATTACAGAATGATATTAGTAATGTCCATTTTTTATCTTAATGTCGATTAACCAATTAATCTTGCAAATGTGATTACAAGGCAGTGCTTTTCTTTTTCTTTCCAGCTAACAGAGCATGAAACTTTGGCCAGCCTCTCTTACCATTCACCCTGCTACATCACCCAAATGTCAATTTTTGGGCTGTATCTGTCAGACGGAGAGAAGATAAATATCCCTAAAGTAGAAACTTACTTTATTAAGATACAGCATCTACCCCTCTCCATTTTTACCCACACAAGGTAGCCCTTCTGATCATCCATTGCAAATTTAAACACATTTTAAAAGTCCTCCAGGACCTCTCGTCTCCTTTTCAACGGAATCCTATTCTCTCCTTTTCAATTTCCCCAATTCAGGGTTTTATGCCCCCAATTTCTCCCTTTAAAAGTCTCTTTCACACAAGCGTTTCATTGTGCTGGGCGGTCGCCCCGTCACTTCGGGCAACAGCAGGGACTCAATCATTAAAATGCAATTCTACCTAACAATACGGTGAAAAGATCCTTGCTACGCCGCGCTAATAGGGGTCCGCGTCGCTGTGGCGGCCGCCACGAGCATCGAACCGGTCACAATAACCGCTGGGCGACAGCCTGAGCTCGCCCGCCCGTGCGGTCGCCTTTGCCACCCAATCTTTCACAGCTCAGCATCCTCTTCTAGGCCCCGGCTTCTCATCTGCCGGGGCAGACTCTCCAGAACCGGCTGGGCTTGCCGGGAGCCGGTCCCTGCTGCTGGCCACTCGCCCTCCCCTGGAGGCAGGCATTGTCTGGCGGCCGCGCGCTCCCTAGCAGCTCGCATCTCCGGCTAAGTGCTCTCCACCGGCTCCTCCCTTTGTATCATCTTATTGGCAGTAGAGATCCCCTCAACAATTATTTCCCCCCGCTCCTGGATAATGAGGAAACCGAGAACAAAATTTTTCACTTTCCTCACCAGACCTGCCTTTCTCCCATTCCCCTCCCCCATCAATGCAAATAGACTTACCAGGAATAAGGTCAGGATGGAATCGCCCAAATAAGGCCACCAGGAACCAAGAGATGCAATCGAGTGTTTCTTTTGCCTATTGTATCAGTGTATTTCCATGTCAAGAGGTGTTGGTGTTGCTGTCTCGTAGCCTCTGCCTAAAGAGAGGAAAGAGAGATAGAGTGATGGGGACAGAGAAATGAGGGGAGAGTAAGGAGGGAGGGAGAGAGGGAGAGGGAGAGAGAGAGAGAGAGAGAGAGAGAGAGAGAGAGAGAGAGAGAGAGAGAGAGAGAGAGAGAGGAGTTGTACAGATGGACCCGATGCAGTGACTGACTGGCACGCAGACACACACTTTTTGTTTGCTGCACATAATCTGCCCAATGACGCGTGACAGCCCACGTCCCCTCCCTTTAACTCTTTGCTGGGCTGGGCGCTCCCTCCGGCTCTGCCTCCCTGGAAGCGGTCTCTCTGGCTTACCGGTGCCCGGCAGGTCCTGAGCGTCTTCCCCAAGAGGCAACGCCTTTCTGAGCGTGGCCCGGCCCGCCGCCTCCTAAAGCATCGGCCCTCTGGGACTGTTAGGAGGGGAAAATCAGTTTCGGGGTCAGAATGGCAAGGACCAAAAGAACTGGAAAGGGCCGTTTTTTTCCTTTTCGCTTGGCACTTGGAGAACCTCTGGCAGGAAGGTGGCCACTGGATGTGCGCATGGAGCCAGCGGGCGCATTTCCCGAGTCTGAGTTGGGTGCAGGAGAGGGAGTTGGGGATTCTCCCGAGAGATTCTCCCCCAGCCATTGAGCCGTCGCTGCTTCGCGCAGCTAGTTGCCTGAGGCTGATAAACCAGCGCCAGCTCTCTTCAGGAGAGCTCACTTTACCAAGCCCTTCCCAGCAAGATTCAGAAAGGATGCGCTTTGGTGAGAACTTGGCTCAGTCTTTCCGCGGAGCGGGAGATGGGGTAAGGGGAATGGAGTGGGGACGCTGCCAGACCTCGGAAGGGGCTTTACAAGGGACATCTGATCCCAGGACACAAGTACTACCTGGGCGAGGGAGAGAGTGAGGGGCACACAGGTGGGAAGAACCCATGTTACGGGACTCCAGCAGTTCCTGCTGCTGGGTCCTCTGTCCCGTACGTTCTGCGTAATCCCAGAGCGGGTCCCAAATTGGAAGCGGGGGCAGGGGGTGATGTTTAAGAACTCCGGGTTTGTGTGGAGGGGGGAGGATGAGTCAAAGTAAAAATGATTACCAAGATGTGCTCCGAAGAGCTTTTCACGTGCAGCGGGTGGCGGCAAAGTGGATGGAGTTGCCCCGGTTGTCTCCGGAGCCTCGTTTGTACTCTAAGCCACTTAGAGGCGCTGGCTGGCCCCTTTAGTGTAGCAGCTGATGCTAATGACTTGAGGTCTTTAACAGCCTGAAAGTTGACTCCTTCTACAGGGTCCGCAACACATTTTCGCTGGGGGAATCTCGGGGTTCATTTTCGCGGCTCAACTCTCTACTCCTAAGGGAAGAAAGGCCTTTGGGTGGCATAGACGGGTCCCACTCCCTCAGCCCCACCCGCAACCCCATTACATTGAAAAAAGCATTCTGTTAAGCTTTAGGATAAATTGGGTGTGAAGTAGGCTAAAATAGGCGAAGCAGAACCACGATTTAAGGAGGCGAGGAGACAGCCTAGTTTTTAATCCAGTGTTGCAATAAGATAAGTGGACTGGGGGCTGGCAAAGGGCAGCTTAAAAGGAAAAGGTGCGCACCGTGTTAGTTTGATTCTCCCACAGCTCTGAGACTTCACTCTGGAACCCAGAGAGGTGGCAGCCAGGCACTGAGCGCCTTTCCTTGTCGGAGCCTGCGGTCCAAGGAGGTCAGGAAAGGATTTTGCTGAGGGGATAAAAAAGATTGGGAGGAATTTCCCACTAAATGAGTTCTTTTCTCCTTGGTCTGCTCTGTCTCTATTCTATTTTCTTTACACCCAGTCTTGATCAGTCCCCCACATAACTTTCCAAGTCCTTCTGATCAGACAGAACACTCGCCTAGGATTAAACTGGGACTCACAGAAAGTAGGGTTGGAAAATTCCCATATATTAGGGAGGAAGGGGAGAGGGGGGCAGAATTTTCCCTTAATATTCAGGTTAGCTATTGACTTTCCAAAGAATGCTTCTTAAACATCAGTTGTCTTCTATCTTACCATATCGTTTCTCTTATGCATGTGTGCATACTTTGAAATAGTTTGGCTAAGGAAAACTATTGGAAAGACCAAGGCTCAGCTCTGAGGGCTCTCTCATGTCTGTATGTGAGAATCTGCAGCAGTATTTAGCTAGTTGTCTACAGTTGTCTTATGACTGGATGCTCCATTCATTTCTGTCTCTGTCTCTCTCTCAAGCATCCCTCCCCCGCCATCACTTGTTTAAAGACAGAGTGAGGGAATTAGAAATGTCAAAAGAATTGCCTCAAACATCTAAAAAACAAACAGCCAGGTTGAAAAATAGTGGCCAGACACTTAAGTGTATACAGAGAAAAAAAGAAGAAAAGGGTAGAGGAAAGGAAATGGAAAGAAGAAAGGTGTAAACAACAGTAAGTTAAGATAGAGAAGTAGCCATAAGGGAGTTGTGGTCGCTTAGAAACTACAGCCGGATGGAGAGAAGGAAGGTGTGTGTGTGTGGTTGGGGGACATCTCCGAAACCTAATTATATTAAAAAGTTGAACAGAACACTCATTAGATCCTTCTTTTGCTGTTATTTATAGAACAGGGTTTGCCTTTCCCAGGAAAAGTCGTCTGTCCATGCAAGCCACTTGAAAAAATCCCCTTACATGTTGTAAATAGAAAAGAATCACTCTAAATGGAAGGCATTTTTCTTTTCCCTGGCCTTTCCTTTCTTAAATATAAAAGGCACATCTTAGACTATGTCTCCTTTGAGGTACTGAAACGTAGATTCCAGTTTGTATAAAATAATGTTTCTGGTACTTAAGTTGGGGGTAGGGGAGCTTGACCTTCCAAATCTCACGAAGAAAATAGCTAAGATTCTATACATCAAAAAGGAGAGAGATGTATTGAGAATCTGGCCATCAGATGATAGTGCCTGTCAGTTTCATTTTTCTGCCCTATTATTAGATTTCCCCTATTGATTTTGGGAAAAAAATCCCCAAATAAAAGAATTTTTAACATTTTATGAATTCAACCAACTCTTTGTTTTGTGTATTAAATGGCAGACATAACAAAAAAAAACATGGGTAAGATTAAACTTGAAATTCCTGCCTTGAGCGTTTTCCAGTATTTTAAGTGGTACATATTTGCTTGGTAATATAAATGGTCTAAATTACCATCATTAATAGGAGGTAAAGAAAATCTACAAATTATTTTTATTTCTCTAGAAATTTATGGGCTAAAATGGAGCATAAACTACTTCAAACTCCCTCTGCATTATTACTGACTGAAATTCACTGATACTAAATGAAGGGTTGAGGCATTTATTCAGCCCCCAAATAGGACTATAAAAATGTAGTTTTATCTAATTCACATGGAACAATGGATTTATGCATATATTTGGAGCTCTTTTCCCTGGGATTTTATTTCCAATTAAATTAGAGGATATGTTCACTTTGGCTCCATTTTAGCAAGGTTCAGGCAGTTATGGTAAAAATACATGTGAAGACAACTGCACTACTGCTCTGGAAGAGAAGGCTAGAGAGAGGCTGATGAATGATTCCTGAGGTGGTGCCTTTTATGGTTTAAGTGAGAGGGTGGAGAAAGGGTAAGAAAGGACATCTGATTCTTAGGGAGTATTAGAATGGATGTATTGTTTCTCCTCCCAGGGTAGAGGACTGGGGCCCAAAATATCTCAACTTTTGTGACAGGAGGCAGGTAAGGTCTGTAAGAATAACTCACTTAGAAGGATCATTACCCTATATGAATGAAAACACATTGTTTTTTGTTTTTCTTTCCCTTTCTAGGTCTTGGTTCATCCCTCTCTAATCCTGTTTCCAAAGCACTACATCAGCAAAGGCTTAGTTGTCAAAAAAAAAAAAAAAAAAAAAAAAAAAGCAATTCATGGTGAAGGAAAGCCACACCTGAAGACAATGAAGGCAAGAGGATGCCAAAGAAGCAGATGGTGGAGACTTTTTCTCAGGCTTATCAATTGAGGTCTCTGGAAGGGGCTGTGAGGGTTGGGGGGAGCAGAAATTGAAACTTCATAGCCTCACCATAGAAAATATGAAAGTTTCTAAGGGATAACTTAGAGGCAAGGTGAGGCAGACTCGCTGAGCTGGATAAAGGTTTACAGGGATAGGGGACACTTTGCTTTTTATAAGTGCACATGGCAATCTCAGTTTGGGTCCATCAGGTGATAAATGAGTGTTTTCCAGCCTGGTCCTGGGAGAGGCAGTGACTTAAGGAAGGGATGGGTCATTTTGGAGCCTGTGTCCAGGGACTGCAGGCTACCAACTGCAGGGATCATTATTCCTGATGCACATTTTTCTCTCTTCAGCTTTTCCTTTCTCAATGAATGGTAACTGTTCTTAATTCTGCTGCTGCTGCTACTACTGCTGTTATTCTGATTATAACGTACCTTTTTCAAGTTTAAAACCTTCTCTCTGAGAGATCTCAAATTCTGCCTGCCATTCTGTTGGAGTTCAGCTGTGAGCTGGATAGTCTTTGAGAACTTTGTGTCATTCATTTCCCCTCCTGGATCTGGGTTGTGGTCAACTGGCTTAATGGCTTCTGAGAATGGCTTCCATCAAGGCTAGCAACTGAGGTGATATTAAAGGCAACTACTGCAGGTCTGAAATCAATGCCTCATGCTCACAGGTGTGTGACCTGTGACCCAGATCCAAGCATCTTGGCCCCCCTGGAAACTCCCAGTTTTATAGCCTCCCCCAGAAAAATTTAGAGGTCTAGCAAGGAACATCCTGGTGATCCATCAACTCAACTCCACAGGTTACAAAGTTTTTCCAGAGTCAGACCTCAGTAGTAGATGGAGGGCTGGAGGAAGGAAATGGAGGAAGGGCCACAGTCAACCATTCTGAGCTTCCTCACCCTCCGGGGCCAGGTTTTCCAGGTCGACTGGGGACCAATGGGTGTCCAGCAGCCTCAAATGAGAGGGAGCATCAGATTTGGAGAAGATTGACTGTAAGCCTTGGGAAAGTCACCAAGTTGAGGGGCTCTCCATCAAATTTCTGTGCACAGCCAGGAAAAGGGACATGATCCCAACACTCAGTACCTGAGTTCCACCTCATTTCCTCCCTCTGTTAGGCTTTATGTGCTTTCTAAGTTAAAAAGAGAGATGCTGATTGACAAACAGTGGCACCCGATCCCAGGTAGCCCTCTGAAGTGTGTGGACTTAGATTGTAAATTGGGCTGCTGGGGGATAAGCAGCACGAAGCATTTCTCTCTTGGGAAGGAGAACATACACATTCCCAGGATGTTCTAGCTTGAAATTTATCCGTGGAATACTTTCTGGAAGCCTGAGGAGAGCGACAGCATCTGATCTTCTCAAAGGAAAAGGAGGGCAAAAAAAAAGAAAAGAAAAAGATTTGGGGGAGTGCGCAGTAGTTAGTAACCACAACAATGATGATTTACGTTGCTTTGTCAGAGCCTTGGAAATATAGTTTATTTATTCGCAAACTATGCTCTCATACCCAAATTACTCCCCTGCTCATATTGTAAATTGAACTGTTTGGTTGAAAACCATCTTTTATGATTTTAATTTAAAATGAATTACAGATGTTTCATGATTTATCCCAGGGGTATTACTCTAATGTTGATGGGGGGATGTAGCCCCAAACATCTATGGAAAGCCAACAGGTTTTAACAGATTTTCATAAACATTTAAAAATGACCAATGTGTCTTCACTTTTTAAGTCGCCACTTGGGGAAGTGCTTTCTTAAAGAACTCAAAGATCAACTTGTCATAAACAGTAGTAACAGCATGGCTACTGTAAGTAATACTGTACATATATTTCAAAGTAGCAGAATAGGCAGAGGGATTGAAACATATTTGTTCTCTTGAATTTCCTGATTGAAGGGCCCATTCCCAGATTGATTTGGTAGTCTTCTGGTAATGTAATATAAAGGTAACCAAGATATTCATAATCTCCTTTAACATTTTAAGGAAAACACATATTTTAAGAATAAATAATATCTAGAATTATCAAATAAATCATTCACAAATTCCTAAAAGAATAAACATATTGAATATAAAGACGTGGATGTTGAGATTTCCTGAAGGCCTAGAATTCAGTTTAGATCTGAACAAGTTTATACGTGTGTGTGTGTGTTTAAGCAGGTTGTGGGTGAATATTGTTGAGAGTAGCAATTAAAAACAACTTTCAGGACTGTCGTTTTTCTTGGTTGGATGTCCATAAGGTAGTCAGTGCTTCTTTTTGCATGTTTTGTGTAAGATGGTTTTGAGAAAATAGTCTGTGTGAAGTCATGTAGGAGAGCAATTGGTCCTGTAGAAGCAAAACTGAACAGAGTTCTACACTACATATTTTCTACATATGATTTCCATACCTAGTACCCGGTGTATATATGGTCAGATGCCTCTAGAGTCATTTTACCTTAGGCCCTAGGAATTGAACGTTTCCAGGCAAGTGGGGATCCTTTAAATTTGTGAGAATATCCTGGGGAAAGTCAGTAGCTGAGAGTGCAGTGAGTTCCATTTCTTACCAGGGGTGCTGAATGAATTGCTCTATCCCCTAAGCTACTCACAGCTGAGTTTGGGACAAACATTTGGGCAGCAAGGCAAGGCACAGAGTGCCTGCTAGACCCAGATAATGCCTGCCTGGATTCTGTGGGGTTTATGACTCAGTAAAGGACACGGCAACAGAGCTAAGTGTGCAGAGATGGCCAAACGACAGAGACGGGCTTCAGTGAAGGCTAACGAGGTCTCTCTGGGAGAGCCTCAGGGAGGGCACTGCCCCAACAGCATCGCAGACACCGCACCCAATACATTTGGGAAGATTCACCAGGAGTGCAGAATCCTGACACAGGTAGGTACTGGGCAGAACCAGACAAGCCGCCTTCATTGGGGAGGGAGCGGGGGTCGCTCTTTCCTGCGCACGTCTTGAGCTTGGGGGAAGAAGAGACCACGCACGCACTCGGTGCACCCCAAGACACATGGAGGACCAAGCAGGGACCAAGCGCAGCTAAGGGCCCGCCACTTATTCCAAGTTCTCCAGCCTCCTACCGCCTCCCTGGGATCAGCGTCATCACTTGCCTCCTGCTAGGCGGCCACTTTCCTCGAGGAAAGGCGTCCTGAGGACCGGGCTGTCAGGAACGGCTATGCTCCTTTTTACCACCACCACCATCCCCGTCCCCTGCGCACGTCCTTCCTCGGCAAGTCCTCCGACTGCCATTCCCAGGGTATGGGTCTTTTCCCCATCCCTTACAACTGAGCTGACAGTGATCTCTCCCAGCCTTGGTTTCCCTCCTCAGGCAAACTAAGGCTGGCACGAGTTGCCTCCCTGGTCCACGCGAGGGCACAGTGAGGGAAAGAGGGCGAGTGCACTTTGGAGAGCCAGTTGCTGAGCCAGATGGTAAGGGATTACTTCCAAGAGATGGGGTTGGTTTCATTTCAGCCTTGGACATCCCAGAGAGGTCGCAATGCCTTCATTAAGAAATACTCTCCTTGGGCCGGCCGAGTGGCGCATTGCTTAAGAGCTGGTTTGGGGATGCCAGCGCCCTGGTTCGGATCCCACATATGAGGGCCAGTGACACTGCCCTCTATAGCTAACAACAGCTCCACCTGGAGATGGACTGTGTGAGCCGCGGCGACGGTGTAGGCTGCAGCCCCTGCTGCAGTGGGCTGCCATAGGCTACAGTGAGTGGCCGGCAGCCAGTGTGAGCTGCCAAGAGCTTTTGTGAGCGGCCGTCCAGAGGCCAGAGACCGATCTGCCTCACCCAAGAAGAGCGCAATGACGATACCAACATGGACCAGTGAAGCAACATCCTCCACAACTGGACTGAAGAACAAAAAGACAGCAACTTGTCTGTTCCCCTCCCCCAACCCCCCAATAAAAATCTTTAAAAAAAAAAAAAGGAATACTCTCCTTAGTTAGGAGTCTGAGGGAACTGACCAAGCAAGACCCACAACTCAGGTTCAGGCCACAGCTCCATCAGAGGAACGTGGCTGCCTGAGTTTCAGTGCCAGTTCCCAACGCTGGGCAGGGAATTCCACCGGGCTGTGCCTCGGACCCTCATCTGTGAATCCGGGGGAATAGCGGACGCCCTCTTCATAAAGCTACGGTGAGGGCTGAGTTGGTATGGAGCAAGCGCAGAGCGCAACGCATGACACGTAGCCAATACCCACTTCAGGGCTGGCTTTTAGTTCTAACACTGGCTTGGTGTCCTCATTGGAAAATGTGGGCATTATATTGTGCACCCGCTTTCAAAGCCCCTCGGTGAACGCTGAGGATGTCTCCCCGTTTCTAGGGAGATCGTTAGGAGGTCCTGGAGGATAGAGGAGGCAGGAGGCCTCTGTTCAGGTGTTCAGGGGTCCCGCTCCCGCGCAAGGGGGGGGGCCCAGCGCGCCAGCCCCAGGCCGCCGTCCCCCCTCTCGCCTCCCCTCTTTACGGAGAAGCGGGCAGCTCCCGGCCAGGACGCCGGCACGTGGGGCATCGGCCCGCCCCGCCCCCACGCCCCTCCCGGAGCTCTTCCTCTGGGCCTGGTAGCGGCGCCGCGTTAGAAACGCGGGCCAGGACAGGTCGGCAGGGGCGGAGGCCAACCCCGTCGGAGGAACAGCGTGTGAGCGCCTCTCTGCTGAACTCCAAGGCGGTGGCCAGAAAGGCGCGGCCTGGCGGGCAGGAGTGGGCGGGCCCCGCTACCCACCATCCCCCACCCCGCACACCCCCAACGCTGGGCCACATGGTGGAACCAGCCCCCGCGGCCCCGGGCTCGCAGCCCCGCAGGCGGCATCCGGGCTTCGAGCAGGCGCTCGGGATCCACGCCGGCAGCCTGCAGGCCCCGCCCCCGAGGCCCGCACACAGGCTGCGCGCGCAGCATTGTGGGCCGCACGGCAGGGCGCGCTCCCCGGCGGGCCGGGGCTGATAGGCGGGACCTCCTCGCAGCAGCGCAGCGCTTTGCTACAACACAGCCTGAAGATGGCCCTACGCCTACAGCCTCACACGCTGCGAAGCCCCCAGCCCAGGCTAGGGACCCGGGACAGAGGTCAGTTGTGGGTTCCTCATTGATCTTTCTTCTGAAGGATCAGAGACAGCTTGAAATTTGGGCTTCTAAACACTTAGGTTTGAACCCCAGGTCTTCAATCTACCAGCGGTGTGTGTCTTGGAGCAAATTCCCTGTCCTCTGGATTTTCAGCTTGATATTCGTTTGTACACTATCAACAACAACGTTTCCCTCGGGTTTCCCTAGGGTTCCCTAGGGTTGTTATGACTATTGCAAGGGTAAGCCTGGGTTCAGATCCCAACTGGACTGCTTGCTTGAGTTAGGTGGCCTTTCTGTATTCTGCTTCCTGTGAAGGACCGGTATCTGTGAAGTAGGCGTAATCATACTTCACTCCAAGGGTCATAAGAATTAAATGCAATAAGCATGGCAGTGCATTCAATCTACCACATAGTAAGAGCCCAAACAGTTGATTATTTAAAGCATCTTAATGGCTGCCACTTTGATATGCTGGGTAAATATAACTTTTAAATCTTACCTCTCCTCCACTTTTTATCCTCTGCAGAGAGAAATAAAGTGCCAAGGTGCATGTCGGTATGTGGGGGCGATAGCACGTGTAGAATTGGGAAGAGGTAGCTTGTGGCAGAAAGTTAGGTGACACTTCTGGAAGCTGCATGTCTCTCCTGGCCCTTCCTCTTCAGTTACTATGGACAAGGGAAAAGAAGAGGAAAGGCAGCAAAAAGGAGCTTAGAATATGCAAGGTGCTCAACAAATATTTTTTTCAGTTGAAAATGGCATTTTAAGTATTAAAGAGACAAAGAGTGTCTGAAGTGGAATGGGAGACTTAGCACTGAGGTTGGTTTCCATCTCGGTGCCTGGCTGCCAGTAGGCTTGTTGGGAGCATTTCTGTGTGACTTTCTGTCATGGCCCTTGAGAGGGGAAGATCTCAGAGAGGTGATGGAAGAGGGGGGCACTGCTCTAGGGGAACAGGTTTTGGGGACAGGAGGAAAAATGAGATGCACTCTCTTGTGTATGGACAAGAGATATATCCCTGCAACAGATATATTGTGTACGTGCCTTAAAGGAAGTAAAACTCAGGTGGCGAGGGGAAAAAGAGAAAATATATAGGGGTGAATTCTCTTGGGGTGAGTTAGGCCTTCATTGTAAGATTGGAATCTGTCTATTCCCCAAAGCTTGAATTTTCAATTTGGAGTTCAAATGCTTACATTCACAGGCATCTCTGTTTCTCTCTGTCTCTCTCTCTCTGTCTCTGTCTCTCTCTCTCTCTTTCTCTCTCTCTCTCTTAAATTGGGGAACGGTGTCTTTTTCCAGGGCCCATCAGCTCCAAGTTAAGTAGTTGTTTCAATCTAGTTGTGGAGGGTGCAGCTCAGTGTCCCATGTGGGGATCCAACTGGCAACCTTGGTGTTATGAGCAATGCACTTGAGCCAACTGAGCTAACTGGCTTCCCCCCACAGACATCTCTTAATCATCCTTACTGCAGCTCAGGTTCTTTCAGAGTTGGGGAGTACAGCTACATTACCATATGCCTCATCACTGTCCCACTCCTTCAGCACCAGTGTCCTTTTCTTACTTTTCCAATAAGAACACTTACACCTTTTTTTTGTTGTTCTCTATGGATAATAGGAGACTAACAGGACATGCGGAAAAACGTGGCCCCAAGCATCATTCAAGACCATGCCCTCTTGCTTTCTTCCTGAGGGCAGAGGATGCTGATACAACCACAATCTAAGGTATTTCATAAACTTGTGGCTCTTAAGTCTCCTCTCCTCTCAGACCCTGACTAAAAAGTGCTATTAGCAGAAAGGAGAATAAAATAAAACAAGTTCTTCAGTTTTTCCACTCCTGGGCAAAGGAGACAACTGGTGAAAAGGAGCCACAACTTGGAAAAGGTTTCTTTTTCCTGACCATAAATCTCAACCTCCTGTTCCTCTGCCCAACGAAGCATGATAAGCCCTTTTCCATAAAGTATTCAGTATTAGAGCCACAAAGCTCCCCCAATCAGTAGCCATCTGCTTCTACCATAACTGCTGCTCCCGAAGCAGGGAGAGCAGCAGCAGAGAAAGGGCACCACTGTTAGGCGGCTGGACAAATGAGGGGACTGAATAGCTTTGGCTTTCCTTGTGTATCTGTATCTATAGAGACAGGGGAAGAAAGGCCACATTCTATTGATACAACAATTGTAAAACAAAACACGGAAGAGGCATCTAAAGGGCAATATCGCATGCATCAGGGGTCTCCAGATAAAAGGGGAGCTAACAGATTTATAGAAACCTTTAATTGGTTTTCAATTGAAAGCTAAAGAGGCTGGGGCGAAGCTGTGAAGAGTGGCAAAGTGCTCTCCTTCAGCCGTCTGGGAGGCGTGATCGATTTCATGGAGGGAGAAAGGAAGAATCCGGAACCCGCCCGGCGCCTCTGAGAGAGCAGGGAACAGCTCCGTCTTACGAGCTTGTTCTCTTTGGCCAGAGAGTAACTGATTTGATCATAACAACAGAATCTTCTCTTTTTCTTCCTCTCCTTCTCCTCCTCCCTTCCTCCCACCTTCCATCAACAGATAGGATAAAGAAGTAAATCTGTTTTCCCATCCCCGGAAGAAATAAACCCCAGCCGAAAAACACCAGGCTTTCAACCTGTTCCGCTAGTAGGGAGGCCTTATTGAAACAAACAGGAATCTTGCCCGCATCCTACCCCCAGTCCTCTCTCTGTCTCTCCTTTGCAAGACTCAAACAGGAAAAGCCAAAAGTCACAGGAGGCTGTCCACTGTGTAGGGTGAGAAGTCTTGGCTTGAGCCTATTGTGTTTGTTACTGAGCCCAGATCTCTCCCTTCAGCGGGCACTGCGCGCCTTTTCTTAACTCCTTCCTGCGCAGCGCGCGCCAGCCCACAGCAGCCTCCATGGGCAGTGCCCACCCACACAGCAGCCCCAGACGTCAGTCCGTTTCTAAGGCTAATTTATTGGCCCGACCCTCCATTATCTTTTTCGATTTCCTAATTAATCAAAGATAAAAGGCAATGGTGCAAATTACGATTATGAGGAAACTTGAAGACCCTTTTGAATAAAATGGGAGAAAGGAAATATGATTGATTGAGCGACATGATAGTGAAATCTCAGGTGCGAGAAACAGGCCTCAGGGGTCAAACCCTGACCCCTCTGTATCGCGGGTGGGCTGCTCTGTCTGCCCTAACGTTGTCCCAAGGCGACAGTCCCCAGATTAGGTTACTTGGTTCCAAAGCCTTCAGAGGAGAGAGAGCAGGCTCCCAACCCCACTGGGTGCCAGCCCCCACCCTTCCAACGCACACTCCGCTGCCCCTGTGGAATTTCAGGGCGTTTGGCCAGTGATTCCACTCCACTTCAGGAGCGCCTTTGGATCCAAGTACACCTCATTACTGCGCGAACGCGCCGCAAGTGTCTCTCACAGTTTACCTTCAGTCTTTGAACATTCCGCTCGCAAGGCTAATTCCTCGTGAAATTGCAGGGGGGAAAAAGTCTAGTAGGTCAGAGATTGCATTTGCTCGTGTAAGGGATTAATGGAGCCCCTGTCTGATGCTGCTTTCCAGAATTACTTTCGGGATTAAAAGGCATCCACGACACGGGCACACATTGTGCATTCACTGGTGGTTGTGATTAATGTTTCCGAGGGGATTTGTGCTGAGAGCTTACAAAATGTGCTCTCCGGCGTCTAATACCCGACGGCCGTGTGGCAAGGGCGAGCAGGGTGTCTGCGGGCACGCGCCTGAGCGCTGGGGATTACAGGGATGTCAGATGGGCGCAGGGCGCCACGTGCAGTGGCCTTTTAGTGCCTTCTTCCCTCCACCCCGGCCCAGCACAACTGCTTCGGAGGACAACAGTGAGGACTGTCCCAGGTGGCGGACTTTAGGTTTCTTAGGGGTATGTGTACGGGGAAGGTATCGTTGAGTGTCCTCTGACTTTTGGGTGGGAGAAAGGGGCTCAGTACCATGCCACAGAACTTCATCCATCTATCCAGTAAGGGGGAGTTCCGAGCTCTGTGCTCAGGAGAAGAGCTACTCTCAAACACATTTTTGACGCCCAAATCGAAGAGTCTCCCAGCCCGGGCCCTGAAGAGAATGACTTTATCCCCGCGAGCCTACCATTCTCTGGGCTGCTTTCGCGGGCACCCAGGGAGTCGCCTGGGGAGAGGAGCCAGAGGCTAGGCACGAAATACACCCCCTCCCCTTTCCGAGCGGGTAAAGGGACAAGGGAAGGAAAGTTCCAGGATGAAATGGGGAGGCATGGAAAAGGAAAGCAATTCAGCAAGCAAGAAAAAAACAAAAGAAAAAGAAGCAAATAGGAAGCGAGATTGAAGAGGGTAGTAAGAGAGCAGGAAAACGGAGAAAGGGTGGTCGCTGATGGTGGACATTACCGTTCTCCGGCAGAAGGGGGCACCTTACCCTCCGAGATCGCCTTGCCCTGGCCTGGGGCGGGATGCCCAAGCTGAAGCCGCCGTCCAGCCCGGGCTCCGGGGTGCTGGGCGCCCCCTTCTGGCAGCTGCGCGGCCGCTCCCCGCGATCGCGCGGGTACTCTGGTGGAGCAGCTGCCCCACCCGCGGCGCCGGGGGGTGCTGGTGGTGCGATCGGAGTGGGCTGTGAGGGTGGTGCGGGAGCTGTCAGGCTGCCCCTCCCTCCGCGACATCCCGCAGCCTCCTCACCTGGGGCTTGTGGGGCTCCTTCCCCACGAGCACAACTCCTGCTTGCCCCTCGGTGGCCCGTCTCCCGCCCCAATCCGAGCCTGCGGAGGAGCCCGCCCTCCTCTCCAAGCGCCGGGGTCTGGCCGCAGCAGCTGGGAGGGAGGGAGCGACCGCCGGCTGCTGCCGCGCGGCGTCTGGGGGCCGCGAGCCGAGCGCGAGGAGCCGCCATCTGGAGCCTCGGCAGCGGGCGGGGGTGCTGGAGCCAGGGAAGGGGCCTGGCGGCTCGGCCCGAGGCGCAAGAAGTGCAGGGGTCTGAGCGTGGGAGAGGCGCCTGTTGGGCCCGAGTGCCGGAGTGTGTGTGTGGTGGAAGACTGTGTGTGCCGGGGGTCTGGCCCCTGGAGTGCAGGAACAGAGGCCTGCCCCTTGTAAGTTCCCGAATTCCGGGGCAGTCCCGGCTGGCAGGTCTAGCGAAAGAGCCGGGGACCAGCTTGACAGTCTTCCCCCCCGCCCCCCACTTCCTCTTGGGAGGTGGAGAGCTGGGAGGCTGGGAACCAAAACACACTCCTACAGGCTCACACACCCGCTGTCGGTCAGACGTGGTTTTCTCATTTCCCTTCCCTCCCACCTCGTCCATCCCACTGCAGGAAACGCTTTGGACACCTCCACACTCAGACATGGGACAGTCACGGTCAGGATATCACCCTTGGGGACAAATACTCTCCCGTTTCTGGTGGACCGTGGGAAAGGAAGGGGATGGGGTGAGGGAGGCTCATCCTTGTACATTTAGCGTAGGGAAGGGGAGAAAAATTGGGTGTGGGGGAGTTAGGAAGTGTGGTTTCTCCCTTCCCCTCTTTTCATTTCAGATCCTTCCAATGTTTTTAGGTCTTTAACTTTTAAAAAAACATTCCCTTTTCTTGAGTGCAGATGGGGGTGGGGAGCAAATTCAAGGAAGGGAAAAGGCACAAGTATGGGAGACAGCCAAGGGAGATGTCCCGGGAACAAAGGTCTAACGCTTCCGGCGCTGTCCCTGAGGGAGGTGCTCTCCACCAAGGTTTTAACCCAATGTGAGGGGAGCTGATTGGATGTATGGGTAGTGGCGGGAGGTCTGAATTAAAAAAAGAAAAGTAAGGCAGATCCACTCTCACCCCGAGGCATTAAAAGCACCCCCCCCCACCCCAGCTGTCTCATGTCCGGCAGAATAGCATTATGTAAAAGATCTGGCATGTCACCCAGTGGCACATCTGGTAGGTGTAGATGGCATTCATTAGCACAGGGCTTCTACTCTGCAGCATGCCAAAGCCCTGACAGAGATGCCCGCTGCCAATCATTCATTCGCTGCCAATCCCAGAGCGCGGCTGGGCGGGATGGCTCCCTTCCACCCTGGCATCAGGACTGGAGGAAACAATGTGTTGAGATGTGAAAAGATGAAAGCAGAGCTGAGGATGTGAGGCACCCAACAGATGTATCCCGTGAGGAGATAACGGTGAGAAGAGTCATTTAGCAAGAAAGCATATGCAGGATCTCTGGGCGGGGACCCAGGCTTGGGCAGGGGTCTGCCAGCCTAGGGCTGAGTCGAGGGAGGGGCAGGGGAACCCCTTTGGAAACCACAAAGCTCAAGTTGCTTCTCTGAATACACACAAAGACTTACCTCCCAACCCTAACAGTATGAGTGCTTCCTCCCCCATGTGTATGTCTTATCTAACTAGCTCTGAGAAGACGGACTTCTCTGACCTCTTCAAGCCTTCTGATGACCAATATAGAGAGCACCTTCCTGTTTTTAATGTTGTATCAGTCTCTTTGCCTTGTAATTTGAAGAGGGAGGGAAGCTGTCTGACTTTACTGCATAAAGTCTTTCTGCATTTTTAAAAGGTAAAGGATATTGGGACTAAGGTATAGCATGTACTTGTATTAACAACATGGATGAAAATAGGTAAAGTTCTTATTTCAATTTCCTAGCCTTTCAGAGGGAATAAAGATGAACAAAGGAAAGCAAGGGAATTATTAAAATGGCAAGATATGGATAAACATAAAATCTAGAATAGAGGTTGCCTCTGATGTTCTTTTTCTTAGGCTGGGTTGTGGTTACCTAGGTGGTCAGTGTATTGTGTTTCTTTATGCCATGCACATGTTTTAGAAATATTCTTTTTATCCATTCAATATTTCATAAAAACAAAACTCAGGGATTTAAGGGTTTGTGGAACTCGGTATTTGAGTCTAACAGCTCTTTATTGAATATATCCATGCAAATATATTATGTATAAAATTGTAATACTCTTTTTAGTATAGGTATGTAGTATTATAGTATTATTAAAGTATACAATATCTGGCTCATGGTCACAAGATGACTCTTCTAACTCCAGGCATCATATACCATTGTTCTAATCATGAAGAAAGGGACAGGGCAAAGAAAATTAGTTCATTTATCAGTGAAGGAAATACTTTTCATTAGTCAGCAGGCCACAGATACCTGCAGGGGAATCTGGTAAAACTAGCCTTTAAGGTGTAAAAAGACAGGGATAAGGGGATTGGGAATGGTTGTTGAGCTGCAATCAAGGGTGTCTGTTAAAAAACAAAAGGCAAAGAAGACAATGTTAGCACCAGGCAAGAGCAGATGATCAAGTTTTATCATTGTTTTAAATAAAATCTTTTGTCTTCATTATAGTCATTAAAACTTATCAGTCAGGGATACTGTACTTGAATTTAGCAATTTCTTTGTGAATTTCATCAAATTCTATTTCAAAATAAAGGCTCAAGCTTAATATGTTTGTAAGATAGCCGACATAAAATCTGACTTATATTTAAATAAAAGTAGTGTTTGGAAGAAAAGTAAATGGAATCTCTTTACAAATCTAAATGAAATAAGGAAAATGGCTTTTGTTAGAAGGACTAGTGTTAATCCTAACTCTTGTGACACAGTAGATGGGTATTGTACTCATCTAAGTCATATGTCCTTATCTGTAAATGGGTTAATAATGTTAATAATGCCTTGCAGGGTTATGGTGAGGCTTAGATATAATCACACTCATTGGTCTTAAAATATGGTAATTGTTAGGGACCCAGCAAGAAACAGAATTCAGTCTAAATGGATCATATAAAGAAACTACTTACAAAAGATGTGGGCATGGTTATGGGAACAAATGAGATGATGAGACCACAAAACAGCATAGAAGAAGCGCTTAGGAGAGGACTTAGTGTTTCTAGAGCCCAGTCAGGACAGGAACCTTGCTGGAGCGACCCAGTGAGAGACACACCTATTGCCAGAGGCAGTAGTATAACAAGGCCAGGCCTGAGCAGAGAAGAAACACCCCAATCTTTCTCTTCTCACATCCTCCAAGTTCATGGAAGGATGGAGAGAATAGATTTCATGGAGAAAAGTGAAGAATAACCAGCACATTGCTATAATTCTTCACAAATAAGATTCTCAGAGAACCCTTTCTGCAAACATCTTTTTGAGGCACAATTCCAACTGGAAGTAAAAACTTAACAGGCATTGTAAACCTAAGCATCCAAGATTTTAAGAATCATCTCAGAGCCCTTTGACTGAAAGGTTCCTACCAGCACTCACAAAAGATCTCCAGAGGTCTTGGCAGGCTTTGCCAGCTAAAACTTGGCAGGCTTTGCAAGCCAAAACCTGGGAGAACTTGAGAGCACATCCCATTGACTTTGGACATCTCTGGGTCTGTCATCATCCTGTGGCTTCCTGTGTCGGGATTAGTCTTGCTAGGCCTGGTTAGTTACTTGCTGACTTGTTTTCAAGGAAGCCAGCCAGCCAGGCTTCTGCCAAAGGTGACTACCTTATAACAAATAAACCCCACAGCAACAGGAAATCCAACTAATGCCTTCCCTTGAGTCTGGATTTCAGATTGCAGAAACGATTCATCTTTCCAACCTTGCCTTCCCTGTCCTTTCCTCCTGCACCTGAATTAGCCCACAGAGAAAATGATGAATGAGGACAGTGGTGGAGAAAGATGTTCCTTCACCTAATTTCAGATAAAAATTATAACTAATATCAGAGTCTTGAGTGTTTACTCCAGATACTAGCACAACAAAAGCCTCATTTTTGAATCTTCTAGAAATTATGGGTTTGAAAATTTGAGAGGACTGATATAAAATTAGCCGTCACTATTTTAATGGAGAGAAGTAAACTAACTACAGAAACTGAAAACTGGGAGGGAGAAGCAAAGATGAATTCTTGTGGAAGTACCATATACAACTAAAAAAATAAATGTAGCTGAAATAGATCAACTTCTGGCATTGAAACTGTAATGGGTCAACAGGGCTCCCTATGCGGTCACTCCAGAAGTGACTACACACACACACACACACACACACACACACACACACACACTTTCATTTAAAGTGGTCCTAAAGGCAAGCAGCAAATGAAATATCTATTCAAGAAATTCTATAAAAATTTGGTAAAAAAGGTGGAATTTGAACCAAGAGCACTCCCTTTTTGCCTCCTCCCCACTCAGTAAGTCATAGGCTCAATTCCAGACTGCTGCAGCCAAGATCACAGGGCTTCCCCTATCTCCCATTTCCTCACTGGAGAATTTTCTTTGCAGTAGGAGGAGGATTTCTGCTTTTTGCTTCCTGCCTCTAGCTGCCTGTTGTGTTACTGAGACTAGATCTCAGGGTGAGTGTGGTTGGGAGAGGGGAGCTTCCTTCTTCTGACTAAGCTTCCTTGTGGAATGGAGGTCCTGCTTTGGGTGTGGTGCACTGAGAATCCTAAGGCCCTCATAACCCTTACCTCAGTCCCTGAGGCAGAGATTCCATGCCTGGAGAAGCAAGCTGAGACTGCTGCAAACACCCCACCCAAATTCCCCTCTAAGCACTCAACTCCTAGAGGAGGGTGTCACTCAGAGGGAAGCTTGTCATTGTTCCACTCTGAGCTCTAGAGCCCTGGCTCAGGAATTCTGCCTGTATGGGGAGCGGGGAGGTGAGGACCAGGTCATAAAGCAGATACTTCCTAATCTCTTCCTAAAAGAATTGACTTCATTTGCAACGGAGTGGTGAAGATTCAGCCTAAGGGCTACTTTCAACAATAATAGAGATTGTGATAAAAGGCAATTGGGAGGAGATTTGTGGGTCTATTGTAGATACAACCTAGACTAAGCCAGCTAGTTTGTGTGAAAGAACAGGGGAATAAGAATTGAAAGGAGCCCTCCTGAGGTTAGTACAAATAGCAGATGTTGACCTCAGAAACGGTTGGTTTTATCCAAGAAGCCACAATATGATTGAATAGTTTTGTAGAGGAATTATCCTGGGAACGTTTTTTGTTTTGTTTGTTTTTTTAAAGATTTTTATTAAAATATAGCTAACATACAGTATTATATTAGTTTCAGGTGTACACTATATTTACTCAACATTTATATATGTAAAGAAGTGATCACCATTATAAGTCCAGCAACCGTCTGACACTGTACCATGCTATCACAATATTATTGACTATATTTCCCATGCTGTACATTACATCCCCATGACTTACTTGTTTTATACCTGGAAACTTGGACCTCTTATTCCTCTTCACTTCTCCCCCATTTTAAAATTTATCAATTACAGTTGACATTCAATATTTTTTAATATTAATTTCAGGTGAACAGCGTAGTGGTTAGACATTTATATAATTTAAATAGTAATCCCCCTGACTAGTCTAGTACCCACCTGGCACTATACATAGTTTTTCCCATATTATTGACTATATTCCCTATGCTATACTTTATATCCCCATAACTCTTTTGTAACTACCAACTTATACTTCTTAGCCTTCACCTTTTTCACCGCCCCCCAACCACCCTCCCATCTCTCACCCCAATAAATCTAGTACCCACCTGACACCACACATAGTTATTACAATATTACTGACTTTATTCCTTATGCTATACCTTACATGCCCATGACTACTGTGTACCAACTAATTTGTACTTCTTAATCCCTTCCCCCTTTTCACCCATCCTCAACCCCCCTCCCATCTGGCAACCATCAAAGTGTTCTCTCTATCTATGGGTTTGTTTCTGTGTACAAGTGTTCCCTTTTCACTATATCCTTACCAACACTTGTTATCTCTTGTGTTTTTGGTAATAGCCATCCTAACAGGTGCAAGGTGATAATCTTATTGTGGTTTTGATTTATATTTCTCTGATGATTCGTGATGTTGAGCATCTTCTCATGTGCTTGTCCATTGAGCATTGTTTTATGTACCTGTCTATTCAGATCCTTTTTCCATTTTTATTAGGATGATGATGATGATGATGATGATGATGATGATTATTATTTTTTTTTTGTGTGTGTGTGTGTGTCTGTGTATGTGTGTGTTACTATTGAGCTATAGGAGTTCCTTATATATTTTGGATACTAACTGCTTATCAAATAGATGGTTTGCATGATTTGCATGTATTTTCTCTCATTCCATAAGTTGTCTTTTCATTTTGTTAAGTGTTTCCTTTGCTGTGCAGAAGCATTTTAGTTCAACATAGTCCTGCTTGTCTAACTTTGCTTTCCTTGCCTGAGCTTTTGGTGTCATATCTAAAAAATCATTGCCAAGACCAATGTTAAGAAGCTTTCCTATGTTTTCTTCTAGGAGTTTTAATGTTTCAGGTCTTACATTTAAGTCTGTAATCCATTTCAAGTTAATTTTTGTGAATGATGTAAGATAGGGGTCCAGTTTTATTCTTCTGCATGTGGATATCCAGTTTTCCCAACACCATTTATAGAAGATATTATCCTTTCTCCATTGGGTGTTCTTAGCACCGTTGTCAAAGATTAGGTGACAGTGCATGCATAGGTTAATTTCTGGGCTATCTGTTCTGTTCCATTGATTTACGTATCCTTTTTTTATGTCATTGCCAAACTCTTTTGATTATTATAGCTTTGTAATATAGTTTGAAATCAGGAAGTGTGATGCTTCCAGTTTTGTTCTTCTTTTTCCAGATTGCTTTGGTATTCAGGGTCTTTTGTGGTTCCATACAAATTTTAGGATTGTTTTTTCTATTTCTGTTGAAAATGTGAGGGCATTGTTGGAATAGGCATTAGGCTACGAATTAGTAGGGTTTAACAGCTGGATGTGATCAAGGAAAGGGTAGAAGAGAATACTACTAGTACCACTGTCATCCCAGAGCGACTTGTAGGCTGTGCCTCCTGATTAGAGAGCACTAAATGTTTAACGCTCTTTAAGTGTATGTTTGTGGGTGGGTGGGAAAGAAGAATAACAATCCTATGGCAGGAGACTAGTCCTCAGAGTTGCTACAATGGATTATCTAACCTGTCCAGTTTCCAAGAAAAAAAAATTACAAGGCATGAAAAGGAATAACAAAGTATGACCCATATGTTGGATGAGAAATAGGCAAGTGAAAATGCCTGTGAGAATGACCAGATATTGGATTTCACAGAAAAGAATTTCAAAGTAGCCATATAAATATGTTCACAGAATTAAAGGAAAGTATGGCTAAAAAAGTAAAGGAAATTATAATGACTGTGCTATATCAAATAGATAATATAAAGAGAAAGAAATTAAAAAACCAAAACAAAAAAAACCAAATGCAAACTCTGGAGTTAGAAAGTGAAATAAATGAGATAAAAAAAACAGTAGATTTGAACTGGCAGAAACAAGAGTTAGTGGACTTGAATATAGATTGATAGTACACAAGCTGAAGAACAGTGAGAAAAATAAATAGAGTCTCGAAGTGTGGGACACCATGAAGTATATCAACATATGTGTAACAGTAGTATGGGAAGGAAAGGAGATGAAAAATAAGGGAAATAATAGCTGAAAAAAAATCCCCAAATTTATTGAAAAACAATAACCTACATATCAAAAAAGTTCAATGAATTCCAAATAGAATAAATGAAAGGACAGCTTTAAATAGACACATCATAGTGAATATGTTGAAATTCAAAGGTTAGGAGAAAATTTTGAGAGCAGCAAGAGAAAAATCACATGTTACTTATAGAGGAACCCAATAAAATTAATAGCTGATGTCTCAGCAGAAACAATGGAGGCCAGAAGGATGTGGGATCCCATATTCAATGTGCTCAAAGAAAAAAAATAAACTTGCCTGGTTGAGCCCACTTTCTGGGAGCTACTCCCATATGGCCCTCTGGAAAAGAAGAAAGGTCTCAAATCAATAATCTGAGCTTCTACCTAAAACTAGAGAAAGAAGGAGAAAAGAACAGAAGAAAATCAATAACAAAGTTAAGAACACAAATAAAGAAATCAAAAAAAGAAACAATAAATATAATGAATGAAAACACAGCTAGTTCTTTGAAAAAAATTGCAAAAATTGACAAACTTCTATTAAGGCTGACAAAGAGAAAAAAGACACAAATTTCTAGTATCAGGAATGAAAGAGGAGTTGTAGACATTAAAAGGGTACTAAACTAATACCATGAAAACTCAACAAATTCAACATATTAGATGAAATACCAGTTCCTTGAAGACTACAACTACCAAAACTCACCCAAGACAGAACAGAAAACCTGAACAGTCCTATCACTACTAAAGAAATTGAATTCATAGTAAAGCAACAAGACAAAAACGACAACCAAAGACATCCTGAAAAAAATCTCCATGCTGGCATGACTTAACTGGTGAAGACATAACACCAATTCTGCACAATTTCTTTCAGCAAATAGAAGACAAGGAAACATTTCACAATTCATTTTATAAGACCAGATATGAAATCCAGAGAAAGGCAATGTGGCAAAAAAAAATTGTACAGATCTATATCCCTCATGAACACTGACACAAAGTTCTGAGTAAAATATTAGTAAATTCATCAATCAATATATAAAATGAAAAGAAAAATGGAGTTTAGCCAAGAAATGCAAAACTGGTTCAATATTTGAAAATGAATTGGTGTGCTCTACCATGTTAATCTGAAGAAGAAAAACCTACATGATCATATTAATTAATTCTGAAATAGCATTTGATAAAATTCAACATCCATTCTTGATAAAAACTCAGCAAACTAGGAATAGAGGAGACCTTGTTCAGCCTGATAAAGGATATCTACAAATAATCTTCAGCTATCATTGTACTCTTTCGTGGTAGAATGAATGGAAAAAGTCAAGAATGCCTGCTCTCACTGTTACTTCTAGAAGTTCTAGCCATTTCAATATGGCAAAAAAAATTTTAAAAAAATAAACAAGTAAAAAATATATGGGGGAACAGAAGAGATAAAAGATGTATGGTGTGGAAACAAAGATATATGGGGTAAAAATGAAGAAATATAATTAAAAAAAATATTTGTAGATGATATGATTCCCAACATGAAAATTTATGCAGATTTTTAAAAATCCTAGGACATATATGTGAGTTAAACAAGGTCACTGAACACAAAGGAATACACAAAACAATTGTTTTTACATACTAGCAATGAACAATTGGATACCAAAAAAATTCTTTTAAAATTACAAGTTCGCCACAAAAACGGGAAATACCTAGGAATAAATCTAACCAAACTTGCAGTATCTATAGGTGAAAACTAGAAAATGTTGATGAAAGAAGTCAAAGAAAATTTAAGTAATGGAGAAACATGCCTTGTTCATGAATTGGGATATTCAATATAGGAAAGTTGTCAATTTTTCCTAAATTAATTTATAGACCTAATATAATTATCATCAAAATACAGAGGCATATTTTGTAGATATAGACAAGATGATTCTAAAATTTAAATATATAAAACAAAAGAAATAGAATAGCTAAAACAATTTTAAAAAAGAATAAATATCTAGAATTTATAGTACCTGACAAGACTTACTGTAAATCTACAGTAATCAAGACAGTGTGGTATTGGTAAAATAATAGACAAACAGATCGTTGGAACAGGACAGAGAGTTCAGAAACAGACTCATACAAATAAAACCATTTCTGGCAAAAGTACAAAAAAATAGAAAAAGAATAGTTTTTTTTTCAATAAGTGATGCTGGAACAATCCATGTGCAAAAACCAAAACAGCCAAAGCACATACTTTATACCAATATTAAAGAAAAATAGATCTTAGATCTAAATGTAAAACCTAAAACTATAAAACTTTTAGAAGGAAACAAAGGAGAAAATCTACATGACATGGGGTTAGGCAAAGAATTCTTAGGCATGATATTAAAAAAAGGAATTTATAAAAGAAAAAATAACATTGGACTTAATGATATAAAACTTTTTCTCTATGAAAGGCACTGTTAAGAGAATGAAGTGACAAGCTATAGTCCAGGAGAAAATACTTGCAAATCATATACTGAACAAAGGACTTATATCCAAAATTGAAAAAGATCTCTTAAAACTCAACAATAAGAAGACAAAGAGCCCAGTTAAAACATGGGTGAATGGGGCCGGCTGAGTGGCACCTTGGTTAGGAGCTGGCTTGGGACTCCAGCGGCCCCGGTTCGATTCCCACATATGAGGGCCAGTGACACTGCCCTCTACAGTTAAGATGGTGAACAACAGCTCCACCTGGAGCTGGGCTTCTGTGAGTTGCCAGTGACGGTGTAGGCTGCAGCCCCCGCTGCAGTGGGCTGCCATAAGCTACAGTGAGCAGCTGGCAGCCAGTGTGAGCTGCCAAGAGCCGCTGTGAGAGGCCTTCCAGAGGCCAGCCACTGATCTGCCTCACCCAGGAAGAGTGCAATGATAATACCAACATGGGCCAGTGAAGCAATGTCCTCCACAACTAGACTGAAGAACAAAAAGAGAGCAACTTGTCTGTTCCCCTTCCCCAGTGCTGCTCCCTTCCCCCAATTCCCCAATAAAAAATCTTAAAAAAAAAAAATGGGTGAATGATTTGAAGAGATACTTTCCCATAAGGATGTATAGCTGGCAAATGAGTACATGAAATGTTGTTCAACATCTTTAGTCAGTACAGATATGAAAATTAAAACCATAATGATTTTCAATATTAGTATGGTTAAATTAAAAAATACTGACAATGCCAGGTACTAGTGTATTAGCCTTGGGCTGCTATAATAAAAATACCATAGACTGGGTGGCTTAAAAGACAGAAATTTATTTCTTACAGTTTTGCAGGCTGGAAGTCCAGCTTGGTCAGGTTCTGGTGAGGGCTCTCTTGCTGGTTTGCAGACAACCACCTCTTGTTATATTCTCATATGGCTTAGATGTCAGGTGGAGGAGTGGTTATCTGTATCATGTCTCTTCTTACAAGGGCACTAATCCTATCTATGAGGGCTCCACGCTCACGAACGAATTGCCTCCCAAAGGCCCCACCTCCAAATACCATCACATTGGGGATTCAGCATACGAAGTTTGGATGGAACCCAAACAGTTAGTTCACAGCAGCTGATGGGGATGCCGAGGAGTTAGAACTCTCATATATTGCTGGAGGCAATGTGAAATTATCCAGCCACTCTGGAAAAGTTTGACAGTTTTTAAAATAAAGTTCAATGTATACCTATTTGACCCAGCAATCCTATTGTTTGGGTATTTACCCTAGAGAAATGAAACTGATATTCACAAAATCTTATTCACTAACATGCACAGCAGTTGTATTTATAATTGCCCCAAATTTAAAACACCAAAAAGGTCTTCCAATGGGGAATGGATAAGCCAGTTTGGTACATACATATAATGGAATACTACTGAACAAGATAAAGGAACAAACTATTGATATATAGAAAAACTTGGATGATTCTCAGAGGAAGTAAACTAAGTAAAGAAGATAACCTGGAAAAGTTACATACTGTTGTTTTTATTTATATGACATTTTCAAAAAGAGAAAACTATAGTACTGAGAAGTAAAGTATTATTCACAGACCTTAAAGCCTAATGGAATTTTTTTTATATGCATTTCAAATGTACCTGGAACTGGTGACCCCTTTATTTTTTCCAATTTCTTCCTTTGGAATGAGAATGTCTATTCTGTCTATGTCTAATGTCTGTGCTTATCCCACCATTATATTTTGGAAGCACATAACTTGTTCTCTCTTATTTTACATGTCTACAAAAAGAAACCTTTTGTCCGAGGATGGTGGATTATATTCAGCCTAACCCATACCTGATATAGATGATGAGATTTAGGACTTTTGGCTTGATATTTAGATGAGAATTTGGACTTAGAGTTGATGCTGTAGTGAGTCGAGACTTTGGAGAATGTTGTGATAATGTGAATACTCTTTACATGTAAGGTAAGTGTAAATGTGCGGGGAATGGACTATAGTGAGTTGAAGGGTGTCACCTTCCAAAAGGTAGGTTTACATACTAATCCCTAGAATCTGAGAATGGGATCTTATTTGGAAAAAA
Source organism: Aselliscus stoliczkanus (assembly GCA_033961575.1). Classification (NCBI taxonomy): domain Eukaryota; kingdom Metazoa; phylum Chordata; class Mammalia; order Chiroptera; family Hipposideridae; genus Aselliscus; species Aselliscus stoliczkanus. The sequence continues at coordinate 90,654,694 of CM066734.1, read as the reverse complement.
AAGGGTCTTTGCAGATGTCATTAAGGATCTTAAAGGTAAGACCACCCTAGATTACTGGAATGGGCTGTAACTCTAATGACAAATGTCCTTATAAGAGACACACAGAATGATGCACAGGACAATAAGGAAGAGACTGTGGGAAGATGGCAGCAGAGATTGGAGTTATGCAGCCACAAGTTGCTTATGCCTGACCCATCAGAAGGTAGAGGAGGAAGGATGTTTCCTTCCATAGAGCTGCAGAGAGAGCAATGCCTTCATTTTATGCTTCTGGCTTCTAAACTATGAGAAAACTCATTTCTGTTGTTTTAAGTCAGAGATTTGTAATAATTTGCTATGGCATCTGTAGGAAACAAATAAATCTGCCTTTTTATGTTTTTAGACTCAGAGCTCTGTCAAAGGAGGGTTACACTAGCATTATAGAAGAGTCCTCAGTTACGTCTGGTTTCTTTAGGAGCCTAGAATTCTTGGTTCTGGAATGATTTGGACATAAAACTATAGCACCAAGTTTGCATGCACCCCTTCATATCCTATGTGCAGAGAAAATTCTTAGGAAAAGCTTAAGATTCTGTGTCATATAATTTTTCATCTTATTGAACAATTCCTCTGACAAAAATATTTTGTTTTTAATCTTCCAATTTGTGGTTGAATTATTTTTAGAATAGGATGTAATTTTAATATCCAGTTGAGACATAATGACAAGAAGGCAAGCTTTCTGAGCTGGTTTTCTCATCTGTGAAATGGGAAAGCACCAATATCCAATTGCAGAATTGTTTATTTTTTATTTTTTATTTTTTTAGAATAAAGTCTTGTTTTTATTTGTTTGTTTGCTTGTTTATTTATTTATTTATTTATTTATTTATTTATTTATTTATTTATTTTTGAGGGCAGTATCATTGACCCTCATATGTGGGACCCAAACCAGGGCCGCTGGCATCCCAAGCCAGCGCTTAACCATCATGCCACTTGGCCGACCCTGTTTATTGTTTTGTTTTGTTTTTTATGAGAAAGAATGTGAATGTGCTTTTAAAGCTGTAAAGCACTACTTGTGATGGTTGATTTCATGTGTCAATTTGACTGGGCCATGGGGTGCTCAGATTAAACACTACTGTTGGGTGTGTTTGTGAGGGTGTTTCTGGGTGAGATTTTAGCGTTTGAATTGATGCACTAAGTAAAGTAGACAGGACTCCCCAGTGTGGGTGGGCAGCACCCAATCTGTTGAGAGCCTGAATAGGACAAAAAAGCAGAGGAAGGAAGAAGCCTGCCTGCTTCAGCTGGGACATCTTTTTTTTTTCAGCCCTTGGACTAAGATTTACATCATTGGGTCCTCTGTGTCTCAGGCCTGCAGACTTGGATTGGAGTCACACTATGAGCTTTCCCAGGTCTCCAGTCTGCAGATGGCAGACTGTGGGACTTCTTAGCCACCATAATACTGTGAGCTATTTCCTCATAATAAATCTATCTGTCTGTCTGTCTATCTATCTATCTATCTATCTATCTATCTATCTATCTATCTATCTATCTTGATTCTTTGTTGGTTCTGTTTTTCTGGAGAACCCTGACTTGTACACTACACAAATCTACTTTAAACATATTAATATTGTTAGATGATTTTAAGCCAAAATATCACAACTTTTATGCTTTATATTTTGAATGATTTACCTATTCCAGGCCAAAGTCAGACAAAGAATTCTCTGTTCAGTTTTTCAGACTATTAAAAAGAGTCAACTGCCTTTGGAAAATTTTGAATAAGCAGTTTTCTCCTGCAATTAATATATTCATTGAGTCAGTCCCAGTGGGTTATCAGTTACCTGCCGCATAGCAGAACCATCCAGTTATTTTGATGTTTATCTTATGGGTAAAAGGTTGATTATGGGATTTTTGTTTGTTTCTGTTTTGAGAAAGCAAAGTATTCACTTATGTTGATTTTAATTTTAGAGTCTTCCTGTGTCTAAGAATAAAAACAGAAAAGGTAGATGATAGCTGAAAATCTCAGCAAAAATCTAAATAAATATTGCAAAATAATTCCTGGTATTTAAATTTTTCTGTTTACATGTCACTGACTGTAGCGTTTATGTTAATTAAATTCAATCAAATGGAGACTATAATTATGGTAAGAAATTTCAGAAAGAATAAGGTAAGAAAAATGTTAACCCTCACTATTCATGTTGCAGACTTCAGCTCCAAAATAATAGAATGAAAGGCTATCTAAATTTATTTATGCAAAACAATTACTTTTCATATCTGATTCATTACTATGTAGCTATGTTAACTCGTGGTAGATTCATTTCCTTTATTTGCTTTCTCTGAAGGCATTTTTTTTCACTTTACTGTTTATTGCTTGTCCAATATTTTGTTTTTTCTACTATTCTTTGTTCAAACTGCAAAAATCTGAAATAAAAATATAATATAGAAGTATAGGCATCAGCTAACATTTTCTATGGCATATGGTACTTCAGATGCCATATGTACCAGTGTTTAGTGATTCTGGCAAAGAGGCATAGAATGGTGAAATCCAACTGCCAGGATTGCTGAAAACAAATATGTAAATGCTCCAGGGCTTTTGTTATTCATAACATACCTCTAACACAGCACATACAATATGCTGTTCATTCTGTAACTAGTGTAACTAATAAACCACGTTTTTCCTGTCTTATTTTTTGAAGACTTCTCCAAGTTTGTGTGGTCTTCTGCCTCTAACCTTGCATCCCACTCCTGAACTTCGCATTTCATGAAGCTCATATTAATGAAGGAGGCCTAGGGGAATACATTCATCCATTTTCAAGGGCATTTTATTTATTTTTTTTCAAATTAAAAGCCGAAGTCTTTTGCAGGCCTCTTCTTGAAACAAAGAAAACACGCTAGGCATGTTCTCTAGACACACATAGTCCTTGGGGAAAGCAGCAGACACCAGAAAAGGCAAATCTGAGTGGCAGAACAGGCAAAGTTTCTTCACTGTGGGGCTGTTCAGTGGTCTTCCCAACAGTGAAGTTCTATAGGATGTCAAGTGAGAGGAGGTCTGTGGATAAAATTACTTCAAAAAAGGGAAATAATGATAATTTAATTATGTTTAAGCTGCTCCAAGCATTCAAGCCCATGTAAAAGGTTCACAATTTAGCAAATAAAAATTGACCTTGTTTTGTTGTGTGTGTTTTTTTTTTTCCTGCTGATTTAGACATAGATGATGGGAAGCACACCTAATCTCCTCCTTTCTGTTTCATAGATGGGCAATCCACACAAAGTGGAAAAAAAGAGCAGGCTAGCAGCCAGAATACTTAGAGGTCAGTACTTTCCATTTGTCATCAGACAAGCCGTTTAACCTCTTTGAGCCTGTTTCCTATGTACGATGAGGATAATATCTTCCCTGGGGATATTTCTATGAGGATAATATAATATAATCTTGGTGGAAGAGCACTTATCTAGCATTATTATTATTAAAAAGAAAGCATCTGTAGATTTGCTGGTAGTTCAGAGACCTAAGGAGGTTTATACTACTTAGCACTCAGTATTTTTCTGTACATACAAAAACCTAGAAGGAATATTGGAAATGGAAAGTTGTGAACATGACAATAAGATGGTCAGCAATGAAAATGACTCCTTCTGGGCTTAATTCTTTAAGGTTGAATGAAATGAAATTGTTATTTTTGTAAGTCAATAGTGGTCAAATATAAAAAATTTCATTTGGTTCTTTGTAGCTGTTTTGATGGATTCCCCATGATAACATCACACACATTCTCTCTCTCTCTCTCTCTCCCTCTCTCCCTCCCTCCCTCCCTCCCTCCCTCCCTCCCTCCCTCCCTCCCTCCCTCCCTCCCCCCCCCCTTTCCTTTCAAGCAGAAACTAGCAACTAGAAACAGCCTCATTTCCATTTCTGCTTAATAGCTTCTTACCTTTCTATTCCTATCCCCCAATTAGTACCAAATTATTTTGATTGTAACTCTGAAATGCCTCTCAAATGTGAACCCCTCATTTCCATTGTGAACCCCTCATTTCCATTGCTAAGCCTCAATCCGGGTCGTTCTTCGTTAGATTATTGAAATAGTCTTCTGTCTAATATTTAACCTCCTAATTCTGTGTGGTAGCAGCAGTGGTAATTTGAGGGCATTGGGAAGTGGAGTGGGAATGTAGTTTGCAGGACCCGGAGCCTGTCTCCAGGTTTAATCTGAGATCCACGCTAGAATTATGAGATGGTAAGGCCATTAATAGAAGGCTGGGAGGAGAAACTGAATGCATAGGAAATGGGTGCTCAGAGCTGTTCCAAAGAGGACGGTAATATTAAAAATCATGAAGCTTTAGGATAAGGTGACAGAACTCCCATTACAGGAGTAATTAAAATTGCCTACTCTGTAGTCTCACTGTCAGCCATTGGGATTGGGGAATAGACCTGGAAAAAATCGTCTGGAAAGATTGTTTCTCTGGGGAATGTGAGAAGTTAGACTTTCCATATAAAAGATAGAATTTGTGTTATAGGGGACCCTACAGAAAAATTCTGAGATGAGGCCTGAGGTCCCTGGAATGCTACTGTGTAATAATAACTTTTCCTTCCCATGGGTACAGATAAGACTAGTAAATTGTGACCATTATTTTTTTTAAACAAGGTGGCTTAATATTGCTGAGCTCTTTTTTGTTTATTTATTTATTTTTATTTATTTTTTTTTTAGCTGAGCCATCCTGCCACCTGTTGGCAGCTCAGCTTGGACTGGGCCTCGAACTGCTGTTGCTCAGAGCTCAGCTCGTACTCTTGAGCGAGCTCTTAACCAACTGAGCCACTCAGCCGGCCCTTGCTGAGCTCTTTTTTGAAGAGTTCCATCACTGAACTGAGAGAATACAATGAATAAAATCCCCTTTTAAAAGCTTTTTTTTGTTTAGGAATTATACTTGATTAGTATTTTGATATGTATACATCCACATATAAAATAGGGAAAAACTTTGTCTCTGAATTCCAAGGAAGACAAAAGGAAGCTACAGTTGAGTCACAAATGAAATAGTTCCAGATTTTTGTCTGGAAAAAACAATAAAAAATACTAAGTATAGGAACACTTTTTCTTCTTCCTGGTACGGCATATTGGACAAGCATGCACAGCAATTAGGAACAAGTAATCCCTCTATCACTGAGTCCCAATTACTGAGGAAATAATGCCAATTCTGGGACCATGAACAATGAAAATTTTGTACCTTTACATAGAAATGTATGGCTTAGAGGAGAAAGCATCCTTAAATTCAGCAGAAACTGCAACAATTTGTTATCCTAATTTTACAACTGACCTAGGACTTGTTAGATATATCTGCTCTCCTAGAGAAGTCCTTCAATAAGAAAAAGGTAATAGTGGTAATGAAAGCTCATAATAGCTTGCCTCTGATCCTTAGGAGGAACCACCGTAATGCAGACATACTCCAGAGAACAGCCTCATCCACATTGATGATAACAATTCTCAAGTAAGACTAGGTCACAATGCTTGCTTAGATCTTAGTTAAAGAAGTCTGATTTCAAAAGAAGTTCAAACTGCCTTCATGAACTTCTACTAAATATATTTGGAAAAATTCAGAAAGGATAGAGAAAAGTACTTCATTACTAAGTAGAACTCCCCAAAACAGCGACACATTAACCCAGGACAGATACATTACTCATTGGATCAGTCAATTCATTAGTTAATTCAATACCCTAGGACTAGATTCTATAAGAGACACTAATGATAGAGTATAAATAGGACCCAATCTCAACCCTTAAGGAGTTTATAATCTAATAAAAGAGGAAGAAGAGAAAGACCAAAAGACAATGCAAGTCTCATCGTTGGTCGGAGAAGCCTTCACAGAAGCATTAGCTGAGATTGATCTTGAGAGATGAATAGGAGTCTGCCAGAGAGGGAGCGAAGACATTACACAAAGGGAAAAGCGTTTAGCAGATTAGGAGGCCTCAAAGAATCACATGGGAAAGAGCAGGAAATACCAGATTGGGATTGATGGAAAATATGGGTTATAGAAAAGATAGATTAGGGAGATGAAGGAAAAATAGAGCAGAATAAGAAAATTATTGTTGGTTCAGTCATTGTGATCAGTCAACTAGTAGGTGCAAAGCATAAATGAGTTTAACATTGACATTAATTGGGCACACTCCCAAATGGCAACAGGTAATCACATATCTGTCATTGTGGATTACCTCCACTTTCTTATCCTTTCATTACTTTTATCCCCTAACTCTCACCTCACTAGATGTAGCTAATCTACATGGATATGTATATTTAACCACTGTGGAATGGTTAACAGCTGGGGGTTGGAAAGCCACTAATTTTACCGCAAACTGTTGTATATCACTCCAGAAGTTACACCAAGGACGTTTCTTGGATGCCTCAGTGTTGCTGGTCATGCCCTTACTTCAGCCTGCTTGAGATTACCAAAGGGAACAAATCTGCTGATGAATTTTGGTCAAGGGAATACCTGAAGAACAAGGCCATTTCTCCTTCAGATGCAGAGAGAAATGAATTGAGTCAACCTATATCCCTCCAATGGAACAACAGAAGCTTGTATTCTTATATTTTAAGACATATTTTCTGTTTACATGATGACTATGCCTATTCTTGTGGATCATCTTCTAAGACACGCAGATTTGCTGCTGGAAAGTGCATTTTATTTTTACTTATTTATTTATTTTTAAATTTATGTTTCAATTATAGTTGACATACAATATTCAATTGGTTTCAGATGTAAAATATAGTGAGTCGACATTTATATTGCCAGATGGATGGGGAGTTGGGAGGATGGGTGAAAAAGCTGAAAGGGATTAAGAAGTACAAGTTGCCAGTTTTGAAGAATGCATTTTAAATAGAGATAAGTATTGTACTGAGGACATAGGATCTCAGTGTTATTCCATTAACATGATGTATTTTCTAAGGAAATAATTATTTATCATTATAATGGCATAATAATTCAGGTACAAATGTTACTATTAAAGAATTAAGAAAATATTTCTATATACTCATCTCTATACATTTGATAGAATATTTAGGTATACATATATGTGTACATGCAAATACACGCACAAAATTATACTTTAGAAAAGAGCCAAACCCAAACCCCTTTATGACAAATTTGCCAACAGAATAAACAATCTTGACTACAATGCAAAGCTTGCCAAATCCTGTCAGAAAGCTCTTGTGGTTCAATGCAATTCTCGGATGGCAAGAAACCCCTAAAATAACCCTTTCACTCAGACTCCTGTGATTCCCTGCAGGGAGCTTTCATTGCAGTTGTCACTGTGGAAAAGCAATAAAATCTAACATATAGATACAGGACGTGTAGGTGTATGCATGTGTGTGTGTGTGTGTTGCATGCGTGTGCTCTCATGTACGTGTGTGTATATATGTATGTAAAGGGACAGCTGAGGTCTTTGCTCTAATAAAATATATATGAATAATGGGCAGAAGGGGTCTCTTTGGATTTCAGTGTCTTGTTTTTTTCACTCAATAGAATTCAAATTTTATTAAAGCTAATAAAGATTTTCATTCATGTGTACAACGTATTAATGGATTTTTTTAGTCTACACCTGTCGTCACCAGGGGGCTGCAGGGGAGGTTTCTGCAGCGAGATGCCCAGTGTAAAAAAGGCACGAGGAGTGGACATGAGGAAGAATCAGCTTCTTTTTTTTTTTTTTTTTTTTTAAAGATTTTATTGGAGAATTGGCGGAGGGGAACAGCATTGGGGAATCGGGGAAGGGGAACAGACAAGTTGCTGTCTTTTTGTTCTTCAGTTTAGTTGCGGAGGATGTTGCTTCACTGTTGGTATCGTCATTGCGCTCTTCCCGGATGAGGCAGATCGGTCGCTGGCCTCTGGATGTCGCTCACCGCGGCTATTGGCAGCTCACGCTTGGCTGCCAGCAGCTCACGCTTGGCTGCCAGCCGCTCCCGCTGGCTGCGGGCCACTCACTGTAGCCTATGGCAGCCCACTGCAGCAGGGGCTGCAGCCCACACCATCCCCGGGGCTCGCACAGCCCAGCTCCAGGTGGAGCTGTTGTTAGCTGTAGAGGGCAGTGTCACTGGCCCTCATGTGGGATCTGAACCGGGGCCGCTGGCATCCCAAAACCAGTGCTTAACCAATGCGCCACTCGGCCGGCCCAAGAATCAGCTTCTTTAATCAGCAATAGCAACGTTATGTAATGGTTTGGGGGAGTAGAGCGCATGGGAGTGGCATGCTCCCTCGAGCAGGTGTAAGCATGCTTACATAAGGGCTTGTGTAACCGGAGCCCCGGCGCCTGCATAGCAGGCTCCAGAGTCAAGGTCCGGACGTCCGGGGCCATGGTCTGTAAGTCAGCCTGCACACATCTGGATATGCCCGGGCCTCCAGCCGTGTGTGACTGAATGTGCCCGGGACCTGTCCATCCCCTATAGGGTGGCGGTTTGGGACTTGACCTAAAGAGTGTGTCCCTGTGCACAAAGGCTGCAACAGCAAAGGCTGCAAGAGCAATAGAGGACCACAAGGCTGGCGGTGATACCTGCCAAGGTAAGGTCTGCCCACCTCCATGAAGGGCCAAGGGAGTTCCACCGACACATAAGGGGGTCGTTCTGCAGGGCATGGATGGCAGAGCCCTCAGTGTCCATTTCCTCTAAGGCTTCCTGTGCCGTTAGTTGGTGGTCTGGGATGTAAACACATCATTCAATGTGTAAGAGGGCACATGTCCCCCGCTGCACGCTGTTAACAGGTCTAGAGCCAGCCTGTTCTGCAGTACCACCTTTTTCATTTGGGTTGTTTCATCAAGGAGCAGGGCTAAGGAGGCTTACTTGATGTTCAGGGTGTTTGCAATGTGTTGGGCAAGGGCTTCCATCTGTAGCTCTACGTCTATCACTCCACCGCCTGGCAACAAGATGGCGAAGGGGTAAAACCACCAGACCATCCACTTTTCCCAGTGCCAGTGATGGTCAACTAGGTCCCAATTGGCCGGCCTTTGGGGCAATGTGGGTAGGAGGTGACTGAGAATAAAGGGGCGCCCCCCTGTGCAACAGCCCCTCCATCGGGCCAGCAGTTATGGCCAGCCGTAGAGACCACAAACCCAGAGAGCATCACCTGGTAGGAAATCAGTGAGCTGCGTTCTCACTATATGTCGTCCATCCCACCAGCGGGTAGGGTCTAGTACAACAGTAATGTTGACACAGAGCTCCTCAGGTAACCAGCCCACCGTGTGGTTTGGAACCATAGTGTGTTGTTCGACACACAGAGGAGTGCGGTGAGACAAAGTCACATGAATCCCCACCAACCACCCCCAGCCATCCCCCATAGCCTCGCCGAGGAGAGGGGGGTTGTTGTGGTGGTGTTTCTGAAAGATGGCTTCAACAGCATGGCAGTGAGCATTCCCCTCTGGTCCCAGCGCTGGAGGTCTGTCCAGTTGGTACCAGTGGCAGGGGCGACTTGCCAGGGCAGTTCTTCAGTGGTCTCCACTGGCAGCTCTGTGCACACCCAGCAGTGTGAGATGTGCACTGGGGCAAAGGCGTGTGCCCAGGATAGGACACTGTTCCTTGTAGCTAACCTGGGCAATATGACAGAGCAGATAAAGAGACCATCATGGGTAAGTCATGGCCTTCTGGCAAAATACAGACTACGTGCTCATCCTGTGATAACATTGTAGCCAGTACAGGGGCAGATCCTGGTTGGTGGTACCACACCTGTGCTCCATGGGTTGTCAGTAGGGGTCAGGGGATTAGGTCCACCGTGTACAAGGCCAAAGGCATAGCATGGGGGTCCCTTGTAAGAGGGACTCGCTTGCCTTGGCTGGTAAAGTCACTTGTACCATGAAGGGCCAGCACCCAAGCCAGGGCATGACCTCCAGGCCCTTCTGTAGACCCTGTTCCCAGGGTTCAAGCAGGGCAACCCAGGGCTCTTGGTTGACCTGAGCCTGCCAAGGCCAGGTCCATTCCTGCGTCTGACTGGGGACTACTGTGGATGGAGCAGGTAGGATTACCATTCCCCCTGTAGCCTGGGCTGTTCCTCCAGGTCCCTGATCCCCGTGACCTGTAGGAAATTGCAGGGGCCCCTTGGTTACCTTATTCAATAGGGCCTTACCAGTTTTCCATGGCTGCTCGTTCAACAGGTGAATAGCTACCAGTGCCTGTTTTTCCAGTGTTTCCACCTGGGTGCCAATACCCTTAACTTGTCCTTCAACAACCCTTTAAAATGTTCAACCATACCGGCAGCTTGGGGTCGGTAAGGAATATGTAGTTGCCATTGGATATCATTGTTCACAGTTTTGAACCTGTGAACCTGTAAAGTGGGTGCCTGGATCACTGGCAATAAGTAAGGCAGGCCATAGGCAGCTGACAAGTGCTCTAAGGCTAGGAGTGTGTGTCGTTGGTCTGCTTGGGCCACAGGGTAAGCAAAGCCCAGTCCGGTGGCAGTGTTCTACCGCCGTCAGGGTGTCATGGGTTCCCTGGTCTGCAGGGAGTGGCATAATATAATCCACCTGCCATTCTTGCAGGGGCTGTGCCCCTCAAGGTACAGACCCCATGGAGGTGGGCAGACGCCGTCTTTGAGGGCGGTGCTCTGCACACCAAGGACACTGCTGGAGAGCTTGTTGTGCCTCAGTTCTTGTTAGCTGTAAGCCCCAGTGGGCAGCCACTAGCCCCATAGTCTGGGCACCCACATGGCCTAGTTTCTTGTGAAGCCAAGCAGCCATGGCGGCAGACCCTGGTGGTGCCACAAGCGAGCATACTCTCACTAAGAGCAGCCACATCATTGCCGGGCTCCTGCAGCAGCCAGTGGCCTGAGACATGGTGCACGGTAGTGCCCATGCTCTGGCTCCATCTCCAAAGGTCCTCTCAGAGGTTGCTGCCCCATAGTGGGCGGTGGCCGATCAGCCATTCTTGGGCTGCTCACTAGGGCAGCTACAGCATTAGGCCCTAATCCATGGCCCAGATGTCAGTGCAAACATGTACTGGGCCAGGTTCCTTGGTCAAAATCATCCAGACCACCCGTAACTCAGCCCATTGGCTAGAGCATCTGGTACCTGTGTCAGACCAAAAGGTGTCAGTGCAGGGCTGCCCTCAGCAAGACCCATCTGTGTACCAGGCATCAGTCGGCACTGGGGGCTTGCCCTCCTCAAAGGGGCTGGGTGTCTCCCCTGTCTCCATGGGGTTCTCTGCTCACTCGAGCAGAAAGCAATGGGCCCCAAAAGAGCATGTAGCTCTTGGGTCAATGGGCTAGTGGAGAACTGAGCCTGTTGTTCTAAATAGGCTCCCCACTTCATTAACATTGGTGTCTGCGCCATGCCGGTTCACGGCCTTGTTGCCCAAGACTGGAGCTGGCCTTCCACTGGGTAGGTCGTTTGCACTGTGACCAGGTGTGGACCCATGATGCTTTCACAGGGCAACAGGACATACACCCCTGTTAATTGCTTTTCCACCAGGGAGTACCGTTCCTCGGCTCCCTTCCAGAGCTGGGACCAAAACCCAATAGGAGTCTTCTGCAAGCCCTGTTTTTGCCAGAGAGCCCAGCCAAACCCAGTGTCCTCCACCTGAACAGTCAGGAGGAACGGTAGGATTGGGTCAACAACCCTTAGGGTGCTATGGTGCTTTTTGTCGCTCTGAATGTCTTCTTGGCTTCAGGGGACCAATCCCAGGGCTCCCCTTTGCGAGCCAACAGGTGCAAGAGTCTCATTAGCATCACCAGATGTGGTATGAAGGTACACCAGAACCCCAGTAGGCCCAGGTAAGTTTGTAACTGTCTCGCACCTTTTCCAATTGAGGATATGCTTGAATCTTATCTATGACCACCTCGGGGATTGCTTTTGTCTTACCTGACCAAATAACTCCCAAGGACTTGACCGAGTAATCAGGACCCTGGGCCTTGTCCTCATTGATGGCCCACCCCCAACCCATTAGGGCATCTTGGACACTGTGGGCAGCAGTTTCCAAATCTGCAAGAGAATCAGAGGTTAACATTATATCATCTATACAGTGAAACAAGCGCATGGTCAGGGGCTTGGTCCACGTAACTAAATCCTGTGCTACCAGCCCATGGCACAGGTAGGTAGCCTTGTGACAACATCTGGAAGGTCCATTGTCTACCCTCCCAGGTGAAGGCGAACTGTTCTTGGCTGGCAGTGTCAATGTCAATGGAGAAAAAGGCCTTGGCCAAGTCCACCATATAGTGGAACCGTCTCAGGTCCTGCGAGACGCGATCCATCAACTCTGTGATGTCTGGAACAATGGTGTGCAGTAGGGGGGTCACCTTGTTCAGCTCCAGGTAGTCTACTACCATTCTCCAGGAACCGTCTGGTTTCTATACTGGCCAGACTGGGGAGTTGAAGGGGCTATTGGTGGACTGTATGACACGTACCTCTTCCAACTTCAAAATAGTATGCCTGATCTTTCCATCCCCCGGGACAAACAATATTGTCTGTTGTTAACTACTTGGGTGGCCTGTGGCAGGTGGAGGGGTGTGTACTGAGGATGTCCTCTAACCACCGTTTTCACCATGCGCATCCGCAAGTGGAATTCCCCCACACTCATCATGATGGTCAGTCCCCTGAGCGCGTCCACCCCAAGGATATATTTAGCAATAGGAGACACATAGACCTCATAGGCCCTGTGGGGGAAATGTCTGACACCCAGGGTGATGGAGACTCTATGTACCGTGATGGGTCAGCCAGCATACCCCTCAATAGTGGCTTTCAGGCCCTGAAAATGGTCCAAATTGCCATATATGAGGGTGTTGTCTGCCCCGGTGTCCATGAGGGCCAGCACCTGCTGCGTGTTCTGGGGGGATCAATATATGGTGAGCTCAATGTGCAGCCTCAGATCATCCAGCTCCCCCGTTAACCGGGTGCCCCTACCCACTCCCTACTCAGGGAGGAAGTTAGCTGCAACTCCTGGGCAACCCCCTTCTGCTCCTTCGGGGACAGAGTGGTGAACTTCTGTTCAGGCCATAGCTTCTGCCAGAGGGTCAAGAGGCCCTCTAGGGGCCGGCTGTCTAATTTCTCCTCAGCCCACACGATGGCCACCAGGTCAAACCACATTTGCTGGCAGCTCACCTTAATGGGGTTGCCCCCACCCCAGCTCTGGCCCTTGGGTGTGGCTTTCATAGCCCATTTCCAGGGATGGGGTGACTCAGCCTGAGCCAGCACAGTCCAGCCTTGCCTGCAGGCTTCCATGTCCCCCAGTCTAGCCAAAGCCCCTGTGATGTCGTGGAAGGGGTGGTCCATAAAGGGAGCTAATAAAGCAGCCATAGTCCCAAAAGTGTCCGGTGGGCAATTAGCAAAGGTGAGGTCTTTCATGAGGACTGTGGATATCTCCTCATCAGGGCTATTATACTGGAAGGCAAGCATCATGTGCTGCATGCCCATTTCCTTATGACGTGCACCAAGTCCAAGTAAGTGGTCCACTTACTAACATGTTCTAGCAAGTCCCTTGCATTGTCCCTGACCATAGGGGCAGCAGCCATGAGCCAGTTAATTAGGGTCTGATTACTAGCTCGGGGGTTGGTCTGGGGCAAGTTTTGAAAATACTGCCGCAAGGAGGGCACTGTGGTGATGCTGGCCAGCTGTGCCATTTTGGTGGGGCTTAATTCCGTATTGTCTGCTCCATCATCCCACAAGCACAACTACCAAGTGGGGACTGACTCACCCAGACGCTGCTTGCGTTGTTTAGCGAGCTCCCGCAACTCCATGGCCCTGTAGGTGGTGTAGGAGGTGTGTCCCATGGACTGTCCCAGTCGGGCAACCCCACCCCTAGAAGCCAGCAGCTCCTCGACTTCCACCTTTTGTCACATCACCAGTCGGGCATGCCATACAGACCCCAGTAGACTGCTAGCCCGGGGAGGGCACCCCCAACTCGGGGGACCTTTGGAGCATGCGTTCAGCCGCTGCCAGACACTGAGATCCTCCTCCCAGCACTGTGAGCGTAGCACCCAGCCCGTGTACTCCTGAATGTCACAGCTAGCATGTCGTGTAAGACTGCTAGGGACATCCAGGCCACTCGTCTGGCTGCCTCCCAGTGTGCCTGCGGGACATTCAGCTCCAATGCCTCCAGGGCTTTCCAGACATCTTCCGGCCGAGGGCGCACAGCATCCCAGTCCCCCCGGTGAAGTCCACGCCAGCAGGTAAGCCACTACCGGATACCAGAGGGAAGCCCGTGGCCACATCCCTTTCACCTGGGGCGGTTCCTCCACCGGGACAGAGGCGGCACTCACCTCATCCTGCCGATTACACCATGTGTCATCACTGGGGGGCTGCAGGGGAGGTTTCAGCGCTGAGATGCCCAGCGTTAAAAAGGCATGAGGAGCTGACATGAGGAGGAACCAGCATCTTTAATCAGCAGTAGCAACCATATATAGTGGCTTGGGGGAGGAGAGCGCACGGGAGTGGCATGCTGCCTTCCGCAGGTGCAAGTTATGCTTACATAAGGGCTTATGTACCGGGAGCCCAGAACCTGCACAGCAGGCTCCGGAGTTAAGGTTCCTAAATCTGGGGTCCATGGTCCGCCTGCATGCATCTGGACATGCCTGGGCCCCGTGTCCAGGGCTTCTGCTCCAGCACACCTGAATGTGCCTGGGCCCTGTCAACACCCCATAGAACAAAATAGTCACATAGAGCAGTATGTTTCAAATGATAGGTTGTGGTCCATTAGGAAGTTATGAAATACATTAAGAGAGCTGTGACCAGCATTTACAAAATGAAGTAGAATAGGAAACTACGAGAGGGCACATATAGTGTATACTAAGTATAAGTATTGTTTTTGTGAAACCTCTGTGTGAGTGTATTTATGTGTATGTGTGTGTGTACTGAGTCACAATTTCCACTTTAAAATGTGATTGTAATTTTTAAAATGTTGAAATTTGTTGACTATATTAGTCTTCCCAGGTTTTCCTAACAAAATACCATCAACTAAGTGCCTTAAACACAGATATTTATTTTCTCACAATTCTGGCAGCTGGAAGTCGTCCATAGGGGTCAGCATAAGATTCTGGTGAGAGCTCTTTCCTTGGCTTGCGAACAGCTGCCTTTCTCACATAGTGGGGGAGAGAGAGAATAAGCTCTTTTTATAAAGGCACAAGTTCCTTGTAATCCCACAAGTTTCAACCTCATGACCTCATCCAAATCTCATTACCACTGAAAGGCCTCTTTCCCAAATATTATTATATTGGGAGTTAGGGCTTCAACATATGAATTTTGGGGGTATACAATTCAGTTCACAGCACTAACGTGAAGTTTATATCTTAATTTTGTGTTTAGTTTACAGTATTTTCATGCTGGAGACTGTAAACTTCCTGAAGGCAAGTATTGGATGCATTTCATCTTTATACCCTTCACAGCCCTAGGAGTGTCATGTACGTACTGGAAGATCACAAAATAGTTATCAAACAAATGTTGAGAGCATCAGATGCTTGTATTTAAAAGGGCAATAAAGATAACAGTTTACACCGATAACGCACTTACCACTTTTCAGAGTGCTTTCCATCAATGAGCTCATTGATAATTCAGAACTATTCTGTTGGAAGAAAGCATGCAGAATGTTGCATTAATAATGCAATATTAGTAAATTTAATTATCTCTGAAGTGTATTCCACATTACAGAGGTCCACAATAAGACTTTATTTAAGTAGGACCTAAAATTTGTGTTAGGAAAAGACCCAGATTTTGTGGGGTTTGAAGCTTGTAGAATTTAGAGAACTTCATTAAGGATAAGAACACAAAATAATGAATAGAAAATTAAATACAATAGTGGACATTTATTTGGAAGGAAAAACAGAAATTGCAAAAATTTCTAAAGTTGACAAATACCTAATGTTAATTTCCAAATGTATATTGTTAGAATATAGAGATAAATGGGTATTTGTAGATTGACTTTATATCTTGCGCCTTTGCTTAGTTCATTTATTAGAACTAGTAGCTTTTTATGTAGGTTCCTTAGGATTTAATATAAAGATTATGTGTCCTCTATGAAAAAAACGAACATTTAAAATTTCTTCCTTTCCAACAAGAATAATTTTATTTATTTTTATTGCCTTCAGTGGCTAAGATCTCCAGGGCATTGCTGAATAAAAGTGTCAAGAGTGATTGTCCTTGCCTTATTCTAAATCTTACAGATTAAGTAACCAGTCATTCACCACTAAATATTCTAGTGATGATAGATTTTTCTTAGATATCTTTTAGGTTGAAGAAGTTCCTTTCTATCTGTAGTTTACAGAGGGTTTTATCACAAATGCATGTTGAATTTGGAAAACCGTTTTCTTGTTTCTTGTTTCTTTTTTTTTGCATCTACTGAAATGATTATTATGTGTCTTGGCATGTTTTTCTTCATGTTTGTCCTGCTTGGAGTTTATTGAGTTTGTTAGTTTTGTGGGTTTAGTATTTTAATCAAAATTGGGAACTTTTCTTCCATTATTTTTTCAAATATTGTTCTCTGTCTCTATGTCCTTCTCTCCTTTGGGATTTTAACTACTTATTTGTTTGACTACATTATTAATGTCCTGGCTGCTTTTTTTTTTTCTAACTTTTTTCCCTTTTATCTTTCATTTTAGAAAGTTACTATTATGTCTTCACATTCACTGATATTTTCTTCTCTGATGTCTAATCTGCTATTGATACCATTCCATGTCTTTTTTTTTCCTTTTCAGATATGATATCTTTATACCTCTAGAAGTACTGTGTGTGTGTGTGTGTGTGTGTGTGTGTGTGTGTGTGTGTGTATCTTTTATTTCTCTCCTCATCATGGTCATGTTTTCCTTTACTTTCTTAAATATATGGAGCTTATTCATATTAATGATTTTAATATTCCTGTCTGCTAGTTCCATCATTTATGTCACTCCTTTCTGTGTTTCTATAGTTTGATTTTTATTTTGGTTAATGTGTTGTATTTTCTTGCTTATGTGAATAGATTGTACTTTTTGATTAGGTATCAGACATTGTGAATTTATGTTGTTGGTGGATGGATTTTGATTTATTCTTTTAAGTAATGTTAATTTTGTTCAGGTACACAGTTGATTCAGTTGTATTCTTTAATGATTTAATCTTTGTTTATAGTATAGAAAACCGTTTACTCTGGGACTAATTTAGCCCCACTACTAAGGCAATGCCATTAAGAGAATTTCATCTGATGACCATGTGTTATGAGATTTTTTCACTCTGCCTGGTAGGAAGATAAACTATTCCCAGCCTCATGTGAGTTCCAGCATTGTTTTGCCTATTCCTCTTTGGCATTCCCCCTCCTCCCTGACCTTGCCTAGTTTTCTCTTACAAGTGTGGAGATCAGTACTCAGCAAGAGACTCAGTGGGGATCCATGTACAGAGCTATGGGGCTCGTTCTGTATAGAGCTCCCTCTTCTTCATAACTTTGCCCTGCAAATTATAGCTGTGTTGAACTCTATCTCTGCCTTCTCAACTAGGCAATACTGATTATCTTTGTTTGGGTTCTTCCTTGTTCTGTGGACTGGAAACTCTTTTTGAGCAGTAAGCTGGTGAAAATGTAGGGGTCAACATTTTAGTTTCCCATCTGTCAGGGATCACAGTCCTGTGCTACATGCTGTTCCATGTCTGAATTGATTTTTCATATATTTGTCCCTGTTTTTAGTTGTTTAAAGTGGAAGAGTAAATCTGGCCTCTGTTATTTTCTTGGTCAGAATTTAAAGTCTAGAATATTTTTAATGTCTTCATGGTGTTCCATTTTATAGATGTACCATAATTTAGTTACCCGTTCTTGTATACTTACATTTTTCCAATCATAAAAATTCTTATGCATACAGCTAACATCATACTCAATGGGGAAAAGCTAAAACCATTCCCCTTAAGATCAGGAACAAGACAAGGCTGTCCACTTTATCCACTTTTATTCAACATAGTTCTGGAAGTTCTAGCCACAGCAATCAGACAAGAAAAAGAAATAAAAGGCATCCAAATTGGCAAGGAAGAAGTAAAATTGTCATTATATGCAGATGACATGATACTATATATAGAGAACCCCAAAGACTCTATTAAAAAACTATTGGAACTGATAGATGAATTCAGTAAGATAGCAGGATACAAAATCAATATTCAGAAATCAGTTGCATTTGCATATACCAATAATAAACTAACGGAAGAAGAAATTAAGAAAACAGTCCCATTTACAATTGCTTCAAGAACTATAGCATACCTAGGAATAAATTTAACCAAAGAAGTAAATGATCTGTACTCAGAAAATTATAAGACACTGAAGAAAGAAATAAAAGAAGATACAAATAAATAGAAACACCTACCAAGCTCATGGATAAGAAGAATTAATATAGTTAGAATGTCCATACTGCCTAAAGCAATGTATAGATTCAATGCAATTCCTATCAAACCACCAAGGGCATTTTTCACAAAAATAGAAAATATAATACTAAAATTTATATGGAACCATAAAAGACCCCGAATAGCCTCGGCAATCCTAAGAAATAAGAACAAAGTTGGGGGTATCACGCTACCAGACATCAAAACATACTACAAGGCTACAGTAATCAAAACTGTATGGTACTGGCATAAAAATAGGCACATAGATCAGTGGAACACAACAGAGAGCCCAGAAATAAATCCAGGCATATATGGACAGTTAATGTATGACAATGGAAGCAAGAATTTACACTGGAGTAAAGATAGTTTATTTAGTAAATGGTGCTGGGAAAATTGGACTGGCACATGCAAAAAAAATGAAACTGGATCACCTCCTTACACCATATACAAGAACAAATTCAAAACGGATTAAAGACTTAAATGTAAGACCTGAAACCATAAACCTCCTAAAAGAAAATATAGGGAGTAAATTTGCAGACATTACCCTGAGCAATATTTTTACTGATACATCCCTGCGAGCAAGGGAAGTAAAAGAAAAAATGAACATATGGGTTTATATCAAACTTAAAAGTTTTTTCACAGCAAAGGAAACCATCAATAAAACAAAAAGGCAGCCTACTGAATGGGAGAAGATATTTCCAATGACATATCTGATAAGGGGTTAATATCCAAAATTTATAAAACACTCATGCAACTCAACACCATAAAAACCAAACAACCCAATTAAAAAATGGGCAGAGGATATGAAGAGACATTTCTTTAAAGAGGACATACAGATGGCCAACAGGCATATGAAAAAAATGTTCAACCTCACTGGTCATTAGGGAAATGCAAATAAAAACCACAATGAGATACCACCTCACTCCGGTCAGAATGGCTATCATCAATAAATCAACAAACAAGTGCTGGCAGGACTGTAGGGAAAAGGGAACCCTCGTGCACTGTTGGTGGGGTTGCAGATTGGTGCAGTCACTATGGAAGTCAGTATGGAGGTATCTCAAAAAACCGGAAATGGAACTACCTTTTGACCCAGCAATTCCACTCCTAGGCATTTATCCTGAAAATCCCAAGACACTTATTCAAAAAAAGTTATGCACCCCTATGTTCATTGCAGTGCTATTTACAATAGCCAAGACTTGGAAACAACCGAAATGCCCATCGGTAGATGACTGGATTAAGAAACTGTGGTACATTTACACAATGGAGCATTACGCAGCTATAAAGAAGAAAGATTTTGTACCATTTGCAATGATATGAATGGACCTAGCAAACATTATATTAAGTGAAATAAGTCAGTCAGAGAAAGACAAATACCATATGATCTCACTTATATGTGGAATCTAAAGAACTGAATAAATGAGCAATGTAAACAAAAAGAACTGAATAAATGAGCAATGTAAACAAAAATAGTCTTAGAGACACAAAAGTAAAACTGATGAGGGCTAGGTGGGATGGGGACGGGCATGAGGGAGAAGGGGAAGGGATGAGGCAACATAAACTGGTAACTACAATACTACTGCAGAGATAGAAAAGACAGTTTAGGGAATATAATCAATAAGGTTGTAAATATTTTTTAGGGGACCAGATGGACTCATGTCTTGTCAGGGAGACCCCTTCATGGATGGTGTAGTGGCCTGACTACTACACTGTACATCTGAAGCTGCTGCTGATTAATATTAGATGTTGACTATAATTTAACACATATATAGCCATGGGATGTGGAATATAATGTGGGGATGGAGTTAATGGAATTGTGATAGATATGTATAATAGTAGGGGTGGGGAGGCAGGTGGGGGGGAGGGGGTAGTCACTTTGTAAGAGGTGAAAAAGATAACTATTGCATAGTTTTGTACATCTGTAACTATTAATAAAAAAAGTCATGTGGTATGTGAGTTACATGCACCATCTCAAAAAAAATTCTTATTCATAAATATTATGAAAATTATTATGCATACATATTTCTACACTTCTTTAGATTTTTTAGATAAAATTTCTGAGTGAAAGAGTATAAAATCCAAGATGTTTTTAGTATGGCTACTAGTTATTCTTTTTAAAATAAGTGCTGGGATTTCTTAGGAACTCTGTAAATAGCAGTCTTCTTTACTGTTGTCTAAGCCGCTTGGTGTTTCCTGGCCAGGAATGTCACATTACACATAATTTTATTCTCTCTCTGCATGGTTCCTTTTCTTCTGCTTGGGCTGGGCATGGATGGGGAAATGGGATGCTATCTGACTCTTCTTCAAATCCATTTTCTATGGTTTACTCTTTGGATTTTGCTGTCCAAAATAAGCCCCTTTTCCTTTCTAAAGTTGTATGGTCTATGGAATTAAAATTTCTGTTGAACACTGATAATTACATTCTTGTTATTATTTTTATCCTAAGGTAATGCTGCTTCTGACTGAACAGGGAAAGAGAAACAAGAAAATTTAGTAATTGGGTGATAAATGGGTAGAGAAACCTTAGTAGTTTTTATCTCAAAACATTAGCATCTTTTGTGAAAATGCAAAAGGATATTTTGCATTTCCTAAAATGATTCCCCCAAGTTGAACACTGATCTCAGATGGATTCCAAGGGATTTTGAGGATACTGGAGATTACCTAGTTGGTGTAATAATGATGTGAATACTTGGCAGCTGACTACACATAAAAATTTACTTGGGTTTGTCAGGGTGCATATGCTAGAAAATCAAGGAGCCTTCCATAAAATATTTTGCCTTTCAACCTTTTTCTCTTCCCCCTGGATTTCTGCTCTTTTTCTCAGTACATTCAGTCTCATTTACCCAAGGTTTCATTCCTTCCCTCTCCTAAATGAAACGGAGTGTATGTGTTTGGATGGGATGGGAAGATTAATAGTTACCGGGCATCTATAATGTTCCTGAAACTTTTTATGATTTCAGTTAATCTATACATCCTCCAGCTGATTCTCAGAAAGCTTAAATAAATTGCTGAAGATTGCATAGGTAGCAGGGAGCAGGGCTGGGGTTCAAATCCAAGCCCATCCGGTATCAAAGCTAGGTTGGAGGGCTGGCTGAGTGGCGCGGTGGTTAAGCGCTGGCCTGGGAAGCCAGCGGCCCCGATTCGGGTTCCATATATGAGGGCCAGTGACACTGCCCTCAAAAGAACAAAAAAAAAAAAACCCAGCTAGGCTGTAATTACTTTACTTTGCTGCTCTCCTTGATGGAGGCTTTAGTGATGACCTGACTCCCTCATCATCAGCATCTCCCCTTCCCAGCCACATGGAAGACCTGATCTTACTTTTTCCCGTACTCATGATCAGACTAAGCCTGTAAAATAAAATTTATATGTTGTATTGTTTTTTTCTGTTTTAGATTTTCAATAATAGTACTTTTGCTTTATGGCACTTTACAAAGTACTCAATGGATTCATGATTTAAGGCATTTTAATTAATACTAACATAGGTTTGAAGCTCAGACTAACAGTTGTATGGATAAGTTAACCTCTGAGATCCCCATATTTCTTTGTTTTTGTTTGTTTCTGTGTTAAGATTTTATATATATATGGTCTGAGGTGTGTAAAGCTTCCCTTTGGTGTGATTATCTTTCTTAATGGCATTTTGGTTCAGTGTGGTTGAATTACAAATTGTTTAGAGAAGATATAGGACAGGTATAGGAGAAGTGAGAGGTCAAGAGTTTCCAGAGAGCAGGAGAAGGGACAGGGACAGTTTTTATTTGCTTTCTGGTCCATTGGTCTTTCCAGGTTCCCTGAGGTTCAGCATACTTTTTTTTTTTTTTTTTGAGGGCAGTGTCACTGGCCCTCATATGTGGGACCGAACCAGGGCCACTGGCTTCCCAAGCCAGCGCTTAACCACCGTGCCACTCAGCTGGCCCCCACCATGCCACTCGGCTGGCCCGAGGTTCAGCATACTTTAACAAAGAGCCTCATTCCTTTCCTGGCCTCAGGTGGTGCGGCTGGCTGCATCCAGGGGCTCTCCTGTCTATGCAGCCTGCTGTGCTGATGCACTTGCCTTTCTTTTTCTCTGCATCTCTGAAATGTGTAAGTATGACATCCCTGGAAAGTGTGAGTGTATTCATATACTTCTTGCTGTACTCCAGGATGCATATTTTAAAAATTAGATATCAAAAGCATTTTCCCCTTAATAAATAAGGGAAAGTATGGATTCGTTTACTCTTGGAAGACATTAAATCTATATAGTGGGGGTGACATTAACATAACATTCTTCCTCTAGAGCCTCCTTTGCTGGATAGTATGGACTGTGCTGTGGCAGCATTTACACTTGCCAGTTAACATGATTTCAGTCTCTTGGTTTAAAACAGTCCCATGTTATATAAATATTCAGACATTCCATAGTTCAGCTTTCTATGACTTCTCCTCTCCTCTCCTATTTGAGAGATGATATTTGGATTCAAGAGGGCTTATGCTGCATGGCTATGGGAAAAAACGAGATTGATTTACATGGGGTTTGTGTTCTCGCTCTCCTCTGCATCATGGGAACCCTTCTGGAATCACCTGCAGAAGTCTGAGGCTAATGCACCTTGTCATCTAGTTTCTTGGCATGGCCAGGGCCCAAAGATCCTCCACTGACAGAAGGGACTCCACCTTAACTCATGGTGGCATTGCTGATCCTCAGAAGCTTCAGCAATGATGCCATCTCATTTCTCATCCACCCAGCAGGTCTCCTGACTCTCGGCTCAGTTCCATCACATCGGAGTTTCCAAATCTCTTATAAACCTCACAGAAGAACACAGAAGGTTATTTCTTCCCCACCTTTTGTTGTGCCGAAGTGTCACATGACAGTTTCTATTCTCTATCAGATAGTCTGTGTTGGATGGTCAACTTAAGTGATGATTTGCTAGAATTCCACATGAGAAAGGAAAGAAACTTTTTACTTGCAATTCTTCTTATTTATATATCTTAATATGCATTCCTCCCTAGAAGCAGTCCTGAAACAAATGTTTGGTTGCACATATTTGGGAGAGGATTTCTGGAAACACCAGTAGGGGAGTGGGGAAGTGAGACTAGGAAGGGGAAAGAGCTAATAGAGT
Organism: Aselliscus stoliczkanus; assembly: GCA_033961575.1. Lineage (NCBI taxonomy): Eukaryota > Metazoa > Chordata > Mammalia > Chiroptera > Hipposideridae > Aselliscus > Aselliscus stoliczkanus. The sequence goes on along the minus strand of CM066734.1, from coordinate 90,631,384 downwards.
ACACTATGAAGCAACTTATCCTGTGGTTTGAAACAGAGTAGAATGCATGCCTCAGAGTTATTACTTTCAAAGGAGAAGTGAGTTGGGGTATTTATATACTATGTCCGACAGTTGTTGGTTGAGGGTTGATCTTGGGGGCTTTCATATTCAAGAATTCTCTGTCTGCTTTGTCTGGAGGCAGAGCAGGCTTTGGTGGCTAGACAAAGCCATCAGGCAAATAGATGAAGGTACCATAGTTGGAAGTCAGGTTGGCATGCATAGATGGTAAGGGCTAAGGGGACATGGTTGGGGGGCTTCGGCAGTGTCTGCTACAGTCCACTCCCTCCTGGCACCGCTTAGATACACTCAAGACCTATGATGAGTTTGCTCCATTCTGTCACTGAGTCTTCAAATTTGTGGCTGGTCAGAGCTTCAAAAACAAAAACAAAAAACAATAGTAACATCCCAAATAAACTATTTAACACCAGTAGGTTAGGAGGAAAAGAACAGACCCCACTTCTGTAGTTAGCACTGTGCTTATCAAGGCAATTTGTTTATTCCTCTTTTTTTTTAAAAAAGATTTTATTGGGGAATTGGGGGAGGGGGGCAGCATTGGGGAATTGGGGAAGGGGAACAGACAAGTTGCTGTCTTTTTGTTCTTCAGTCTAGTTGTAGGGGACGTTGCTTTCACTGGCCCATGTTGGTATCATCATTGCACTCTTCCCCAGTGAGGCAGATCGGTCACCGGCCTCTGGGTAGTCACTCACCACAGCTATTGGCAGCTCACGCCAGCTGCCAGCCACTCATGCTGGCTGCCTGCCACTCACTGTAGCCTATGGAAGCCCACTGCAGCCTACACCGTCGCCGGGTCTCACAGATCCAGCTCCAGGTGGGGTTGTTGTTAGCTGTAAAGGGGAGTGTCATTGGCCCTCATATGTGGGGTCCGAACCGGGGCCACTGGCCTCCCAAGCCAGCTCTTAGCCAATGTTGCCACTTGTCCGGCCTTGTTTATTCCTCTTTTATTACACACCATAGAATCTCCTCACCCATGGACAACATTTCTGCTTATCTAGATTACTCACCCAAATCTCCCAAACCTTTGCCTCTGAGGGGTCTGAGGCCCCAATTACTATGCATTTGTCTGGCTATGGTTCCTGTAATTTTTGTACTGTTTCAATTTGTGGTTACCATCAGGTATGTAGGCACTAAAAGGTACTTCAGTGAATTCCCTGAATTCCAGACATACCTCTTCCTATTTTATATCAATGAGTGTAGTGATTGATATTGATAATTGGATAATAATAGTGACTTTTCTCTGCCTGAAACAACGTGGTGTCAGCTGCAGCTTTAGGTTACTGGAAAACTTTTATCTCCTGCTAGAAGGATTCACCTCAGGGAATCATGAACTCTATCTCTGCGGAGCTTAAAATGATGGAATGGGAGGCATCAGTTCCCTCCAGTGAGTCACTAGGAATAATGGTGTGAGAGACCCTTCCTACTTCCACCTCTTGGTGGCCACTGTTTCAAAGTATATAGCCCATCTTCAAGGATAGGACCACGTGTTACAGGGTATGAATGCTAGATACAATAGAAATTAGCTTCACCTTTAAGAGGTCATTCCAATGTTCTGTCAGGCTTGCAGCCTCTGGATGATGCTGTGTACAGTAGGATAGGGGGGTCCAGTGGTCATGTGTCTTACTTTCAACACTATAAATATTTACATTGTATTCATATTATCTCAGTCTTTGTATCCAAAATCCCTGTAAATATTTGGCTATTCCATATTTATCAATGTAAAATTTCTCTTGAAAGTGGTTATAGGTCACTCTGGGGAAATATAAGGGGGGTCACTATTGTATATATTTGTAGTGTGCAGGCTCCTTCCTCAAGGAAATTGGGTTTCCCTTTGATCAGTGAGCTCTGGGCCTGAGAATTGGGTGAGATTTGAAAACTGGGTGAAGAGTATGACATTTAATTTCAATGGCTGACACCAACCTTCTGCTTTCTTGCTCTTGATTTTTCTTTGATTATACACGTGAAGCAATTCACACATTGTCAAGTTGGAATAGCTAGGAACTCCAAGGTCTATTAGCTATTGCCATATGGTTTCTTTGGGCGAGGACCCGTTATCATCATCCCAGTTTTGCTGCCTCTGTCCATCTTGCTTCAGGGAGTTGAGTGCTACCACCTGGTCTCTCCTATTTTGGAATCCTGTCTTTTCCACTGAAACTAGGGGATCTAGTTTCCTAAGGGCAAGTCCTGCTGTCATCTCTGACTTAAAGAGGACTGCCACCTCTGCTCAGTGGTCCTGGTGCTTTCCTTAGTGCTGTAATGAAGGGAGCAGCCTTTGTGCCCTCCTGAGGAACAGAGCTGATGGGCTCTCTGGTCACATGTAATAAATCCACTTTCACATGTGCCCGTCTCGGAGCCTTTAGACTCCATCATCAGTGCTTCGCCAAGGCAATTCTATCTCATTTACTGGAGACCACTACCACCTCCACATTTCAATGAGCTACCCCAGCAGCATGTTTGGATTGACTCAGAGCATTTTGTGTTCTCAGTATCCTGGGTCACGTGAGAGTAGCTGAAGATCAACAAACTCAAAACTGTGTAATATCTGCTCCTCCCCTACCCTCTACCCTCTGATCCTTGGGTTTGCTTTCTTGGTTCCTACTGGTATACATTCGTCAGATTCTGTGGCTTTTGTGATAAATCGCTTCTTTTTTCCCTGCAGAGACCATACTTCCCTTATCTGGGCTGGGCTGAGAGTTATTTCTGATTGTTGTTCTAAAACAGTGGTTCTGCAAGTGCAGTCGCCCTACCAGCAGCACTAGCATCACATGGAAATTTGTTAGAGATGCAGATTCCAAAGTCCCATCCTAGACCAACTGAATCAGAAACTCTGGGAGTGGTGACTCAATAATCTGTGATTTAACAAGCACTCCAGGGGATGCTGATGCATGTTAAAGGTTGAGAACCACTTATCAAAAGCCATGAGCAGAAGTAGGGGCAGATGTTGAGAGATGCAGATGTCATTTTGAGTCATCTACCTTAAGTGAGGATTTTTCATCATCTCTAGGCAGTGATCCTCTATCAAGGAGAGTTGCTTTTGCTACAGTTTTAGAGGATTTGGTAGTTCAAGATTTTTATGTGTACACACCCAGGTACTCTTATTCTGGATTTTAGGTCCCCTTGTTCTCTGCCAGGGACAGTAACTTAGCAGACAGACTTCCCAGGGCATTGGGGAGTCAGCTCTTATTTGTAACTGCTACTTTTCTAATAAGACCCATAGGCTGATTTTCAGTGCAGTTTGCCTTCTGGCTGCTGAAGATAGGGGTCTCTTTAAATATTGCCATAACAGACCAATGGCTTTCACACTATGTTTTGAGTTCATAGTTCCCTGATATGACCTTATGATTTGCTTCCTTCACCACTTTGATGGAACAACAACACCCAAATATCTCCACAGGTCTTATCCTTACCACTGTCCCCTTGCCTCTCAAAACCAGAGATGTTGCATAAACCAGAGCCCTCTTCTACATGAATCCCATCCCAAGTCACCAGAGGTGAGACTTTTATTATGTTGCTGCAGTACTATTGGAGTTACCTCCGTTGCTGACTTAGTTTGGGTTCCTCTAGAAGAATATTCCAAGACAAGGATGGAATTGCATGTAGATTTAGCAACTCTCATCTCATTGCCCAGGATCCTGGCACATGGCCTAATTGTATTGATGACTCTTCAAGTGAGTATTTAGTTTCCCTACCGCTGTAATGGGAAGCAACAAAAGAGGATGGGGCTACACAGCCAAACAGCAGTGTTTGCCCCAGGAAATATGTAAAAAGTATTTCACACAAACATGCACATGTCAGTTACCCTTGGAGGTTGGAGGTCTTGCACTTCTGGCTACCGAGGAACTCCAATTTAAATGTATGCAAGGAACTCTAATTCAAGTGAAAGAATTCAGAGTAACTCATTCTAGAGTAATTTTTTAGGTAGACAATAGTAGCCTGTATTTACTTTGTAATCTACCATGTTGTATTCATTCACTTTGACAATACATGCTTTCTTTTCCTCACAGAAACTAGAAGTAGACAATGGCAAGTGTTGTAGGAGGCTGTGTGATATTTCAGATAGTAACACATCCAGAGAACTTCTTCCCAATCTGTTGGAACTGGTTATTTTGCTCCCCCCACCCCCAACCTGAATTCTCATTCCAAGTGGAAGGTTTTTTGTTTTGTTTTGTTTTGTTTTAATAGACCAGTCGTTTAATTAGGTACTTCATAATAAATTTAGAACACCAGTTTGTGAGGATAAACCCCATTCGTGAGAGCAAACACAGAGCGGAGGTAGCCCTGGAGCTGAGGAACAGCCTTGATTTCTGGCAGAATTTGCGATTTTTGGCTTTCTGATCAATTTTGCGCTGCTCTGTAATCTCATATTTCTCTTTCTCTGTGTCGAAGATCTCCCCCTCCTGGTGGCGTGGCTTCCGCAGCTTCTTCTCCAAATAAGCATCGGTGAGATGTTTGGGGATTTTCACATCACTGATATCGATTTTGGTGGAGGTGGCGATGACAAATTTCTGGTGTGTTCTATGCAGAGGAACTCGATTGAGGGACAGAGGTCCAGTCACAAGTAGCAAGCCACTGCTCATCTGCTTCAGGAAAACCACTCTCTTGCCTCTATGGCGTCCAGTGAGGATGATCAGAATGGTCCTGGGAGTGATGCTGGCCTGGAGTTTTCTCAGGTGCTGACTGAAGGGTTTCCTGTTATATGGCTCAGCAGCTTCCGAAGCACATCTACAGTAGGATAGTATCTAGGCATTTTGCGAAGTTTAACCACTCGGGTGCCACTATTCTTGTCACCACCAACTAGTTTTGTGACAGTAGCAAGAACCTTCTCCTTTTTCTTTTCAATCCTGGATTTCGCTGCTGAATACTTCCTCTTGTACCTGGCCTTTCGGGAATACATAGCTGATCGGGAATACGTGCCGATTCCTCGGGCCAGGACAGGGTTTTGGCTGCAGTCAGGCTTCCCCTTTTTAGGCGTCTTGGCCTTGAGGTTACCCTTTTGAACCTTGCTACCAGCATCAGCTTTCTTGGCTTCAGGTTTCTTCTCCTTCGTGTCCGGCTTCTCAGTTTTTTCACCCGCCACCTTGCAAGATGGGAAAGAGCCCAAGTGGAAGGTATTTAATTAGTGTAACATTCGTGCCCTCTGTCCATGCCCTTACTCTTCCCTTAGAGAGGAAAGAGCAAATTATCTGATAGTTGGATTTGGCAGTTTATCTAATAGTTGAGAAAGGAGCCAAGCAGAGTTTATTCCTTTTATCTCCCATTTTTCTTGGGATCTAGCTGTGCAGATCAACACACATATAATTTGATTTCTCCTGTTCTAAGTTTTACAGGCATATGCCTCTCCATGTGGGGATGGATGTCTATGGCATTAAATTGTTTCCTGTGATTAAGTATGAGGAAAGCCCCTGGCTTGTAAACAGGTCTTAAGTAATCAAAGTGGTATTTTGATTTTTGTCAGCTTGATTCCTTTTATTTTTCTCGTAATTAGTCCAAAATGTGGTTTTAAAAAGAAGGGTGTTTTCTATTATTCCCACCCCAACATTGTCCTACTTTGAAGTCATAGAAACAGTTTGAAATTTCCTGACAGACCTTTCCTTTTTATATGTAGTTTCTTAGAAATGTCAATGATTATAATGTTATGTAACTTCTTGTAATGAATGTAGTTCCTCTTCCACAAATCTTACATCTACAGTTAGATTTGCATTTTTTTAAAACCAAATCAGGCATGTATTTCCACAACTTTTCTAGAGCTGTGATATAATTTTTGTCATTCTTCTATGATTTTACTTCACAAAATTGTTGTTAACAGATAAAAGTTATTTTCCTTTTATTTGTTCATAGCATTCATGCTGCCCATGGTTAACATTACTGAATATTATGACAGACTGCCTTTTTTTCAGGACTGTTCGATGACAAGACAAATGTATTGATAAATCTACATTTACATCTGTAAATTGATATACAGATACTACACTAGTTTGAGTTCACTTGAAGCAGATACTGAGACAAGCACTTTATATGCTGCTAGTTTATTTGGCTGGGGGTGGGAGTGTTTGCTTTTTCACAAATTTAGTTCAAGTTGCTTTGAGGCCTTCCAAATTCCAGAACACTCAGATATATCTATATCTTTACCTACATCTATCTATGTGTCCCCTGATCTAATCAAGACTTCCTTTGTCTCACATTGATTTTGAGTGAATGACGTGTATTATGGGAATAATAATTATGTTTTGATATTAATACTTAAAAAACATTAATTGACAGTTAATGAATTGGACTTGGAAAGGAAATTTCTTCTTTTTACTCTTGTATGCTTGTATCTCTGGTTCAAAAGTTGGGATTGTCTTGTGATTTCAAGATGGTGATTATCCTGTTGTGACTTATTTTACAACAGTGAAGTCAGGGCTTCATAGGTTACTAAGTGCATTCCCTCTTGAATGATGCTGTTGACAGGGAAAGAAGGCAATTCCCAGGGAAGGAACTGAATGTGAAAGCTTAGGTTATTGAGTGGTGGTTGCCAAAGGAAGCTCTCTTTTGGAAGCCAGCCAGAAACTTAAGCTCCAGAAAAAATAATTATAGTTTATAATTCAGATTCTCTAGATTCAGTTTCTTTCTATGTATATTTTTATTTTGTTTTCCTCTGGCACTAAATAAAATCTTGTTGATCTGTTTAAGTCAGTACTCATGGGTATTAAGTAAAAGATTTGATGTTCACAATTGGCCCTTAGTGTTAAGGGACAATAACATCCACATCTTGTGTCCTGGTGATGGTTTATGGGACTCTCCAAGAGGCGTGTCCAGTGTACATGGTGGAGACTTGCCCTTCTTTGTCTTTTGCTAAAGAAGGTAATATTTTCCTACAGGGACTCACTACGAATGGTTAAAGGTCTCCTTAATTATTATTGCACTTTTTATAACAGTTGATTTAATTCATTTCTAAACCACATAGATTCAAAACTGTCTCTTGCATTGGAATAGAAAATTGAGGGGATAATTTTTCTCCATAAATTGTTTTATTTTATGATCTATTCAACACCTTAATATTAGGGATTGGCTCAGGGGCTGGTCTTATTAACATGTTTATAAATGATGTGGAAGAGGAAGTGTTCACAATGAAATCCCCAAGTTTGTCAATGACCCAAAGCTCCTCTAGTTAATGAAATACCAAGCTGATGGGAATAAACTATAGGATGACCTCATGAAGCTATGTTGGTGGACAGAAAATTGGTATATGACCCTTAGAAAGGACAAGGATAAGATAATGAGCCAATGCATTTAGGAAAAAAATCCAAACTATACTCGTGGAGTCATGGGCTTGGAATTTTCCATTACAACTTGGGGATCATTGTAGGCTCTTCTCTCAGGATAGTGATGAGTCTGTTAAAGGCTGATAAAATTTTGACAATCACCAGGAAGTGAAGGGAAGGGAAATAAAATAAAACACAGAAAATCATAGTGCAGATGTCTCTTATTTGTAGGTCTGACCACTCTATTCAAGAATATAAAGAAAAACAAAGTACTAAAGGGTAAGACATATAAGGACTGACAATTAAGTTCGCAAACTTGTTGCAACAATGTTGCTAATCGTTTTTTTGATATCAGAGAGATTATTCATTATGAATTTGTACCAACTAGACAAGCAGTTAACCAAGTTTACTATTTGGAAGTGCTAAAAAGGCTGCACGACAAAGATGATCTGAGCATTTTGCCAACAATTCATGGCTCTTGCATCACAACAATGCACCAGCTCATATGGCACTGTCTGTGAGGGAGTTTCCAGCCAGTAAACAAATAACTGTATTGGAACACCCTCCCTACTCATCTGCTCTGGTGCCCAATGACTTCTTTCTTTACCCTAAGATAAAGGAAATATTAAAAGGAAGACATTTTGATGACATTCAGGACATCAAGGGTAATATGATGACAACTCTGATGGCCATTCCAGATAAAGGGTTCCAAAATTGCTTTGAAGGGTGGACTAGGCACTGGTGTCGGTGCATAGCTTCCCAAGGGGAATACTTTGGAGGTGACTGTAGTGATAGTCAGCAATGAGGTATGTAGCACTTTTTCTAGGATGAGTTTGTGAACTTAATTGTCTGACCTCGTATGAAGCAACCAAGGAGAATGGCAATGTTGCCATTTAAATATAGACTAAAAAGATATGTCTTCCAATATAGAATGGCAAAGTTTGAAAATAAAGCTCAAACCTTCAAAATCCTTAAGGAGTTTATTTTGTATGTGAACACTAGGTAACTCTTTTAAAAAAGAGCTAAAACAAAGACAAAAAGCAAGGGAATTTTTAAATGACAGATTCAGCAGAGAGTGGATTTATGAAAGACATTTCCTGGAGAGATTTTTCCTGGTGAAAGTAGAATTTCCAAAAAGAATTTAATAAACTCTTGTGGTATACATTTAAGTTGTTATTTAAGAGGGAAATAATGATTATGGATTTATTTCTAGCTCTTTAAGCTTAATATTCTTATTACCAATACTTTGGTGTCCATTAGAGACAGAAAGAAAAGCAGCTAATCAGAACCAGTAGTTTCATGAGTTGAAAAGTTAAAAATGGAGATGTATAATTAGTACATGAGTATCTGAAACATCTGTCACATCATATTGTTTAGTTACTATTGAGACAAGGCAGTGAACATCTACCAGATTTAATCTTTATAAAATAGAAACACTTCTCAACATTTTTCTTTCTTAAACAAATTCATGAATTCTCATTTGGGGAAACCGACCAATATTAGCAAAATTCCTGCTGAAACAACCTGGAAACTCAGGAATTTCTTTATCATTTGAGTTTATGGTTTAAAAATAACTGGACCATAACCTTAATTGTTTCAGCACTGTTGATTTTCAATAACTAATTAAGAGTACCCAGGGGTAGAATCAGTCAACTGTAGTGTGACTGACACTTGATGTTATTCAAAAACAACTTTAGAATGGTTATTTGACAACTATACATAGACACAGTCTACTTCTAAGGGGATTATATGTTGGTGGCTATGATCTGTTCTCATTTCTTAAAGATTTTTAAGGATGCCCAATAGTAAAACATGATCTAAGGCATTTCAAACATGTTTTGAAAGGTCCAGATAATAAACTTTTTAGGCTCCCTGGACCCCATGGTCTGTGTTGTAATTACTCAACTCTGCCACTGTAGCACAAAGACAGCCCTAGATAATACATAAACAAATAAATAAGTGAGGCTGTTTGTTCCAATAAAACTTTACTCCCAGTAACAGGCACCAGGCATGATTTGACTTGTAGATCAGCTGACATCTAAACTAACGGTTAGTTGATATTAATGAAATATAACTTATGTAAGCTTTTCAAAGAAAAGACATTAAATTAAAGCCTTTATTTCACAGGACACCTCTTTAGTTTACTTGATGTATACAGTAGGCCTTTACTTTTAAGACCTGTTCTGCTCTGTCCAAGGTTTTCTGTTGGAAAGAGTATGGGATATGCAGTCATAAGGCCTGGGCTCAGGTCCTGTTCTTCCACTTGCTACCTGTGTGACCTTGAGCAAGGGGCTTAACTTTTCTAAGTCTTGGTTCTTTCTTTATAAAATGAGACTATAATGTTTAGTTATGAGAATTAAATGAGATAATATTAATGAGAACGACTTTGTGAACATCACCTATAAATATTGAAATGAATTTGCAGATAGTTACTATTACCACTATCCTAGGTCATTGGTTAACAAGTGCCATTTTCTTCTCTGTCACTATCTTCACAGACCAATTAGTCTGTGTACTTCCCCTATTTGAGAAGTAGACCAATCCAAGGAGGCTCTGGCAATATAATCTACTTCACTAAAGAATTAAATTACCCATTAATCATAAGAAATGTACATTTATAGAGAAAAAGAAACTCTAACATTTGTAAAAAGAAAATATAAAGGGAAATTGTCATGGCTGATGTAAATGATAATATGAATTTAAGAAGAATATTAGAGGACAAGAAATTAAAGAACATAAAAGAAGTGGAAGATGAAAAATAAGTCAGGGGTCAAAATCAAAATAGGGCGAACAATGGGAATTTGATAGAGAAAAGAATGAAAAAAACAAAGTTAATGTCAGTCGGTCTAATTCAGGGTAAATATCAGAGTCTGCAGGCAAAGCACTGAATAGAAAGCTTGCAGCTCTGGGCTTATCTGTCCTAATTACCAGTGTGACCATTTTGCCTTCTACACTTTGTTTTAGTTATTAGACATGAGACCTTCCCATTTGTATCTGTATTTTCTGACAGGCATCCAAAGATAAGGACCAGGGAAGCATTTCAAATAATAGCCCACAGTTCTATTGGTTCTGCATTTCTAATCAGAGAAAGCTTCCTTGAAAAAAATGACACCCATGTGCCCTGACTACAAAATGAGTTAAGATAAATGAAGATTAAATAACAGACTTGTTAATCAGGATTTGGGGTAGACTTAAATTTTCACAGTCCATTTTCTCGCTCTCACTTTCTCGCTCTCGCAAGCCTGTATTCCTGCTTATACATTCTCACAAAACACATCCACACCCACGCACGCCTGTCATACTTTCTCTACCCAGATGGATAAAATGGACTGAAGTTGGGTGCACCAATGTGTCTCTTATAATAAGTATTCACTGTCTCAGAGTCAGACAAATAGAAAGATAAAAAGCATACTTTTTTCTGAAAGCATAGAGAAATGACATTCCTATGATTTTTTTTTTCCTGCTATGGCTCAAACGAACTTATTTAGGTACTGTGTTCATATTAAATAGGTATTTAGTTCTATATCTGGCAAACAGAAGGTTAAAAGTATGACTGTTTAAGGGAAACAAACAATTCAAGAGGATTTTATTTTCATCTCAAAAAAGTATTTGAAATACATCTCCTCACCCCAAACATAGTTATTTTCAGTCACTGGATTATATGTGGACTTGGTTATATGAGAAAAACAAAACAAAACAAAAAAAAACAACTGAAGAATTGTGTCTTTTATTATTTTGGAGTTGTAGCAGAGTTGGAAGTTTGTGCTTACTGGGAAAGGAAAAACACACATTGGTAAAAAGAAGACTGAGAGTGGTTTGACATGTGAGAATAAGGAATTCATTGCTTTGAGGAAAAACACTGAAACTTCTATGAAATATTATCTAGGGTTCCCAAAGGTGAAAATCTTTTCAGGAAAAAAAAAAGTTAAAATACTAATGACATTTTAATATTTTTTTTCTGAGTTCACGAATGGAACAAATTGTGTTTCAGACACTTCCTAAATATCCAGGGGGAAAATGCATATTCTGGTGGTAGTACCATCTCTCTTTGTTTCATTTCCAGCAATTTACGTATTATTCTGTAATGAAAAGCAGAATTTAATAGGGCTTTCCTCAGGCCCCAAATCCCCCATCTTTAATAAGATAAATCATTTTGTATTATTCTGTTACAGAACTTTCTTTTTCTGATTCCAAAATTACTTCAGCCCCTTCTAGTCAAAGGAAAAAGATTCCTAGGACTATGCTTTCAGCATATGTTCTTCCAAAAGGACTGAAATAGTCTATATAAATTCTTTTATTTTAATCCATTGATAAAGTAGGAAGACATAGAGCTAATGGTTTCCCCCAAAACTCTCCTCACGCCAGGCCAATTGTGGTTGCTGCCACTAAATAGAAGTAGATAGCACAAGTATATACTCTGACTTTAAAAATTTATTTTTATAATATATTCTAATATTATCTCTATTACCCCAACTCACTCATAAGACAGTAATTTTCAAATATAACAAGACCATTATTTTAATCAGTAGGTGGAGGCAGGAAAACTTGAAGGAATGACCTGAATTGAATTGAAATTGCTTATCTCTAAATTGCTTTTTATATAATTATATATACCTGAAGTAATAAAAAAAAATGCACACAAGGTTTGCAGAGCAGCTTGTCAAAGTCTGTTTGCTTAAGAATATCCTGTTTTTGCTCTTTTTTTTAATGCATTACAGAATAAACACTCCACTATGGTAACATATGATGGAAGTGACACTGATTTGGAATGTAAATATATGCAGGGTGTTTTAAACTGATAGCATTTTGTATGTAAAAATACTTTAAAAAAAATATATATATATGTTCTCGTACATGTATATACTATATTTGAAATTAAATTGATGGAAAAGAAAACAATAACAATCACTCTATTCTAATTTTTAAAGTATATGTTGGAAGAAGATATTTCCTCAAGGATATAATTTTTTACTTTGTGAGAAAAGAGTGAATATCTTACTCATTTTTTTTTAAAATGCTTGGCTATGAAGTGGAGCTGGTTGGAAAAATGGCTTTTTATTAGATTGAATCACTTGAAATTGCTGATATTCAAAAATTATTTTTTAACCTACATAGAGAGTAATTTCACATGATTCAACCTAAAATATAGAGCTGCCTCAAAGGAATAACATCTCTCCAAAAAAGGATACTTTTAAGACAGCAATTCTTTCATATTCTGTATATTTTGAATAGCATCTTAGGTTTTGCAATTATACTGTTTGTAATTTTTCGGATAAATATTTTTTTATGCAACTTCCCAGTGTTATTTTTCTGGAAATCAAATGGAAACATTTGGAATCCACATGGATTTAAGGCTCGAATCTAGACTCACATTTTTAATGTCTTGAATATAACCATTGGTTTGTCAGGACAATTTAAAGAGTTTTGTTACTTTTCACAACTGTGTATGCACCACCACAATTAAAATATAAAACATTTCCTTTATCCCACCTTATGTTCCTTTGTAGGGAATGTGTCGACATCCCTAGGCACCCACTGACCTGATTTCTGTCACTATAGATTAATTTTTATAGAACTTACAAAAGTGAAGCTATATAGTATGTCCTTTTTTGTTCATGGCTTCAGCCAGCATAATGTTTTAGAGATTCATCCATGTTTTTGTATCAGTAGTTCATTTCTTTTTATTGCTATATTATAGTATTCCATGTAGGAATATATCATGATTCTGTTTATTTACCTGTTAATGGGCTGCTATCAGTTTTCAGCTATTATAATTAAAGATGCTATGAATACTGTGTACAAGACTCTATGTTTTCATTTCTCTTGGGCAAGTACCTAGGAGTGGAATTGCTAGGTGATGTAGTAAATGTATGTTTAACTTTTAAATGGATTACCAAATTGTTTTCCATTTATTTATTTATTTCAGGTGTACAAAGCAACACAATAGTTAGACATTTACACTCCTCATAAAGTGATAACCCCCCCAATATACTACCCCTCTGACATGCTATATACTATATAGCTGTTACAATACCATTGACTATGTTCCCTATGCTGTACTTTATATCCTGTGAATATATATATATATATATATATATATATATATATATATATATTAAAACCTTGGATTGCTAGTAACTTGGTTTGCGAGTGTTTCGCATCTCAACGATGAGAAAATATTTCTAAGACATTTTAACTTGGTAAATGAACGATGTCTTGCAATATGAGTAGTTCGTTTCTGGAACAAATTATGTAATACCTTGAGCTTTATCCCATAGCCTCTTTATTAATTTTCTTGTTGCTGCTATAACAAATTATCATAAGTTTTGTGCTTTAAAACATTTATTTTCTTACCATCCTGAAGGTCAGAAGTATAAAATGAGTCTTCTGGGGCTAAAGTCAAGGTGTTTGGTAGAGCTGATTCCTTATGGAGACTCTGAGGAGAAGATCTGTTCCCTTGCCTTTGTTAGCTTCTAATGGCTGCCTGCATGCATTGACTCATAATTCGTGTCTTGTTTCTGTCTTCACATCTACTGTCTTTTTGACCTCCTGTCTCCGTTTTGTAAGGACTTGTGTGATTACATCAGACCTACCTGGATAATCTGGGATGACCTCTTATGTCAAGATCCTTCACTTAATCACACATGAAAATCCCTTTTGATATGTAAAGTAACAGTCACAGGCTCTGGAGATGAGGGACCTGGATATCTTGATGGGCTTTTATTCAGTTTTCCACATCCTCTAACCTTCTAATCAAGTAATTTCAATTAAAATTGCTCAGTCAAAATTCTAAGGTGCATAAAAGACTTGTGCATAATTCTTTAGGCTTAATAGCTACTAGCAATTAGTGGTTACCATGTGCCAAATAACATAGCATAGAGTTGGCAAAATGCAGGATAATGTTGGATCAGGGTCTTTTTTTGCCACTTAAGGAAATGAAAGTCTGATCAGCTGGTGGGAAAAGGAAAATCTGAGGGGGCCCTGCTGGTGCTTTAGTGGTGCCAGAAAGCGCCCTGCTTACTTCTATTCTTTGGAGTCTAAACCACAGAGGGAGAGCAAAAGAAAGTCTGGTTAAGTGTGTAGGGATCCCAGAGCAGATGGGACTGTGGCGGAGCTCCACAGGACATAGTGTCCAAACTGAAAAACTTAGAGAAGCCCCATGTCCAGTATCATGCCCGAGTTGCAGCTTGGCAGTGCTGAAGAAGATGTCTGATCAATAGGTTCAAGGGCAGCCTCTCAGAGCTCCATGTACCCTGGTGGGACAGGCAAGAGCTAAATGTAGACCAGTAATCCCAAAGGAAGCTAGAGGTTTATTCACTGATGACTGGATGCTGTGACAAGACAGGCTGGTCAGGACAGGCATCAAGTGACAAAGTGGTACCCCAAGGCAGAGCAAACAAAACACTCAGCATGGGCCATTGAGGACCAAGGATGGCACACTTCAAAGACATGGCCTGCTGCTGGAGACAGTGTGAGCCTCATAGATAGAACTTGGATTAATAGATTTCTAAACCCAAAGAGATGGAGGCATGTCTGGAAGTGATGGAGCCACCTTGAATTAGGAAGATTGTTTTCCATGAATGCAAACTTGAGAGCTGAATGAATGCAAACGTGAATTGAAAATCATTTAGAGAAAACAAAAAATAAGCTACAGTTTAGCAAACCTGACTTTTGTTGCCTGAGAGCTTCACGTTCCTTATGAAGGTATATAAAAATACTTTAATGAAGGTAATGTGATGACCAGGCTTGGTGAAGGTTACTTGCCTGTAAGTACTTGCTCCTAGAGATTTCTGACTGCTCGTTCTTAGCATCAGCAGTAGTGTTAACCCTACATATTTTTGTAGAGAATAATGTTAGAGGATAAACTTCCTTAAGATTATTGAGAAGATTGTAAGAAGCATTATTTGTAAAAAGTTAATGGAAAGTCCACCGGCATGTGAAAGACATTGTTTTTACATGGCAAAGCCATGGTCTCTTAATTGCAGTTTATTTCATGTTCTGAAATATCAAAAACATTGTCTTCCATCTCATGAATTCTCCTTTCTTGCTCTAACTACTATAAGATGACAGTATCAGGTGATGGTGAAAAGGAAAGCATTCAGATTCTTCAGCCTTTGTTGTTTTTTATTTTTTTTATTTTCTATATTCTTTTATTTTTTCCAAAATCTGGCATTTTTAAAAACTTTATTTATTTATTTATTTATTTATACATTCAATATTATTCTTTATTAATTTCAGGTGTACAGCATAGTGGTTAGACATTTATATAATTTAAGAAGTGATCCTCCTGACTAGTCTAGTACCCACCTGGCACTATGCATACTCGTAGTTATTGCCATATTATTGACTATATTCTCTATGTTTTATTTTACATCCCCATGACTATTTTGTAACTACCAATTTGTACTTTTTAATCCCTTCACTGTTTTCACTCTGCTCCCAACCCCCTCCCATTTATCACCCCAATAAATATAGTACCCATCTGACACCATACATAGTTATTACAATATTATTGACTATATTCCTTATGCTATAACTACATCTGCATGACCACTTTGTAAAAACCAATTTGTACTTCTTAATCCCTTCTGCTTTTTCACTTACCCCCAAACCCCCTCTTATCTGGCAACCATAAAAATATTCCCAGTATCTATGAGTTTACTTTTGTTTTATTTGTTTGTTTATTTTGTTCTTTATATTCTACATATAAGTGAAATCACTCTGCATCTGTCTTTCTCAAACATACACCACTCAGCACAATACCCTCCAGGTCCATCCATGCCACTGCAGTTGGCAAGAACCCATTCCCATCCATGGCTGAGCAATATTCCATTGTATATATGTACCACCTACTCTTTTTTTTTTTTTAAAGATTTTATTGGGGAATTGGGGGAGGGGAACAGACAAATTGCTGTCCTTTTGTTCTTCAGTCTAGTTGTGGAGGATGTCGCTTCACTGGCCCATGTTGGTATTATCAATGCGCCTCTCCCGGGTGAGGCAGATCAGTCGCCGGCCACTGGATTGCCGCTCACTGCAGCTCTTGGCAGCTCACACTGGCTGCCTGCCACTTACGCCAGCTGCCTGCCACTCACAGTATCTCATGGCAGCCCACTGCAGACTCACTGCAGCCTACACCATCGCCATTGACTCATGGCAGCCTAGCTCCAGGTTGAGCTGTTGTTCACCATCTTAGCTGTAGAGGGCGCAGCATCACTGGCCCTAATGTGGGATCCGAACCGGGGCCCTGCTGCTCAGAGCTGGAGTCCCAAGCCAGCTCTTAACCAATGCACCACTCCGCTGGCCCTGTATCACCTACTCTTTATCCATTCATCCAGTGGACACCCAGGATGCCTCAACATCTTGGCCATTGTGAACAATGCTACAATGGATGCACACGTCCTCTCGGAGTAGTGTTTTGTGTTTCTTCAGATAAATATCCAGAAGTGGGATTACTGGGTCCTTTTTTATCCCTTGTTATAGCCCTTGTTTTAAAGTCTGTTTTGTCTGGTGTTAATATTGCTACCTCAACTTTTTTTTTTTTCATTTCCATTTTCATTAAATATCTTTTCCCCATTCTTTCACTTTCAGTCTGTTTGTGCTTTTCTATCTGAAGTGAGTCTCTTGTATGTGGCATTTGTAAGGGTCTTGTTTTCTTATGCATTCAGCCACCCTATCTTTTGATTGGAGCATTTAATCCATTTACACTTAAAGTTATTGTTGATAGATATATAGTTATTGCCATTTCATTATTCATATTTTTGGTCTTCTTTGTTTTTCTTTTTTCTTTTCTTCTTAAAAAAGTCCCTCTATGATTCCTTGTAATAATGGTTTGGTGGTGATGTCCTTCTATTTTAAATGATAGCTTTTCTGTGTAGAGTAATCTTGGTTGTAGGTCCTAGCTTTTCATTATTTTGAATATTTCTTGCCAATCCCTTCTGGCCTGCAAAGTTTCTGTTGACAAATCACCTTACAATCTTATAGGAGCTCCCTTGTAAGTAACTAACTGCTTTTCTCTTGATGCTTTTAAGATTCTCTCTTTGTCTTTCACCTTTGGCATTTTAATTATGATGTGTCTTGGTGTCGGCCTCTTTGGGTTCACCTTGCTTGGGACTTTCATGGGCTTGTATATTTATTTCCTTCACCAGGTTAGGGAAGTTTTCCACCATTACTTCTTCAAATAGGTTTTCAATTTCTTGCACTCTCTTCTCCTTCTGGTACCCCTATGATGTGATGGTTGATACACTTGATGTTGTTTCAGAGGCCCCTTAAACTCTCCTCATATTTTTGGATTTTTTTTTTCTTTCTTTTTGCTGTTCTAATTGGGTGTTTCTGCTACCTTATCTTCTAAATTGCTGATTCAATCCTCTGCTTCATCTAATCTACTGTTGATTGTAGTCTTCATTTCAGTTTTTATTATTATAGTCTTTACTTCTGACCAGTTCTTTTTAATGTTTTCTATCTTCATTTTTATGTTTTCCATCTCTTTGATGAAGTTCTCCCTTAGATCACTGAGCATTCTAATAACCAGTGTTTGGAACTTGCATCAGGTAGATTGCTTGTCTCCATTTTGTTTAGTTCTTTTCCTAGAGCTTTGTTCTGTTCTTTTATTTGGGATATATTTTTCTGTCTCCTCATTTTGGCTGCCTCTCTGTATTTGTTTCTATGTATTAGGTAGAACTCCTATTTCTCCCAGTCTTGGTAGAGTGGCCTTATGTAGTAGGTGTCCTGTGCAGCCCAGTGGTGTAGTCTCCCTGGTTACCAGAGCTGGATGCTCCAAGTGTGTCCTGTGTATGTGTTATGTGTGCCCTCCCATTGTAGTTGAACCTTGGTTTCTGTTTGCATGTAAATGGGAGGTATTGACCCCCAGCTGATTAGTTGTGATGACTGGCCTTGACTACAGTGGAGGAGTGGTTGTGCAGGGGCTGATCCTGGTACACTTTCAGGGTACACTTTCCTGGGGGCTCTGGTGTCTGCCCAGTTGGCTCTTTGGGTGTGTCATCTTTGGTGGCCGGGTGATGGTTCAGCTTGGTCTGAAGGTGTGCCAACCCTTGGCCCTCCTGGGAGGGGATTCACTGCAGGCAAAGTTTAGCTGTAGACTGTGTTCTGTTCAGGGTCACCTGGTATGAGCCACAAAGCAATCCACAGATTGCTTTGGCCACTACCTGCACTGGGCTTTGAGGTGCCTGAAGAGGCCAGTCTGTGAACTGAGCCTGGCTGTCACTAATGCCAGGCTTAGGGCTTCTCATCCAGAGGTATCGGACATGCCAAAGCAGATGCTGCTTTTTGGGGTTTTGTGAACCTTTGAGAAATTTTATGAAAGTTTGCAGTATAAGCCAAGACAGATTGTTTGTAAGGAAAAGCCACAGGAAGCTGCTTGGGTGTATCTGAAAGTTGTGTGGGGTGTGGTCTTTGGGAATCACTAGGGTGCGGCAGAGGAAAAGTGATAGCCAGTTTGATGGAGACTCAGATATGGTGTCTACATCTACCTGGGTCTGCATGCAGAGTGGGAGGGCTCAACAAAGAAAGAATAGCTTTCCCCAGCTCTCCCTACTGGAGAAAGCCACCTCTCCAGTTTTCACCCTGAGCCAGACAATTCAGTTTTCCCTCAGCATGTCTCTGGCACCCATTGAAATGAGCCACTGCCCCAGCACTGGAGCACAGAAAAAGTGAGTCTGTCAGTGAGTAAGTCCATGCACAGTCTCTTTAAAAGGAGCTCTTGGAACTCCAGCTGCACTCTGTCTCACTCGGCTACAATCTACACTGGTTTTCACAGCCAGACTTTATGGGGGTTTCTCTCCGTGGCACTGGAACCCTGGGCTGGGGAGCCTGGTATGAGGCTGGGACCCCTTGCTTCTCAAGTGGAACCTCTGCAGTTGAGACATTCATCCTGATTTTTACTGGTCACACATGGGTGTGGGACTAGTCTGTTCCGTGCCTCTGCCCCTCCTACTAGTTTCTAGGTGGCTTCTTCTGAATTCCATAGTTGTAGGGCTTTGGTTCAGCTAGATTTCTGGTAATTCTCAGTGATGGTTGTTTTATGGTTGTAATTGATATGGTCCTGAGAGGAAGTGAGCACAGCATTTACCTACTCTGCCATCTTGACTGTAAAATAGGTTCTTCAGTCTTTAAGTCAAACAGAGCAAGACAGTATTAGGTGTCTGACTAGTTGCTAATAACAGCTTGAAAATGTGCGTGTCACTGGACTGTATTTTCTGAAGTTCATCACTCTAGTATTTTAATGTGAAGTATTTTGTCGGGGAGGAGAAGATGCAGGTCTAGCTTCATCTCCTGTTGATTGCAATCACGTTTGTCATTCACCTGCTTGAATTCTAAAACCCTTGAGGAGGCTGATTGTAGAAGCCTCCTGTTAAGTGAAAAAAAGTCTCCCTTGCCTTTTAGCAAATCATGGTAAATGTGTCAACACATTATGGGATGTGGTAAACTTTTGAATATGGGAACATCTGATGAGGGGATCTTTTTGATCGGAACTTTTATGTTGGTTCAATATGTAGCACTGGTTATCCACTTTGTTTACTTTCAGGTGTCTGAGACAATTATACACACATGCTTGGATTTGGGGTCAGCTCTCTGTGAAATGTACGGAAACATTTAATGCATGGGATTTTTTTTTTGAGGGCAGTGTCACTGGCCCTCATATGTGGGACCCGAACCGGGGCCACTGGCTTCCCAAGCCAGCGCTTAATTACCGTGCCACTCGGCCAGCCCACGCATGGGGTTTTGAGTCTTTCCTGACAATAACCTTCCCCAGCCCCACCCCAGGTATTTTAAAACAGGAGGTTCTGCCTCTAAGATAGTGACTAGATATTCTCAAATAAATATATTAAATGCAGTTAGATTTTTTTCTCTGGGTGTTTGCAGCACATTTGTACAAGTTGTTAAAAGACTTGTTTTGCTAAATTTTCATTAGCACATTAATGTGAGATAGTAACATTCACTATCACTGACAAATATATTGGGCATCTCCAGTAAGACTTGTTCTAATTACTGGATTTGCAGATATTTAGGAGTTGGCAGAAACTCTAAATACTGGTAATTTAAAGAATCGAACAATTATTGTAATGACCTTAGTATTCCAACTAATAATTACCACAGCTATAGTTTTTGAGCATTTATTATATCCTAGGCATTGTTCATGGTGCTTTCCATGTGTTATGTTCTTAATACAACAACTCTATTAGACAGGTACTACTATTAGACAGGTACTACTATTATCCCCATTTTAAAGATGAGGAAACTGAGGCACTGAGAAGTTAACTACTCTGCTTGAGGTTACATAGCTAGTGAGTGGTAAAGTTGTATTGTGAATGGAGTCAATCCAGCTACACAAATAGTACTCTTAATTCTGATGTTAGTAATTTATGTCTTCTCTCTCTCTCTCTCTCTTTCTCTCTCACAGTAGCCTGGAGAGAGGCTCATTGCTTTTATTTACTTTTTCACTGAACTGGCTTTTGGTTGTTGATTTTCTATATTGATTTCCTGTTATTCATTGATTTATTCTCTATTATTTTTTCCTTCTACTTTGGATTTAATTCGTTCTTTTTATAGGTTCCTAGGTGGAAACTTAGATTATGGATTTTATATTTTTATTCTTTTGAATACATTAATTCAGTGCTATAAATTTCCATCTATGCACTGTGTTTGTTATATCACACACATTTTAATGTTTTATATTCATTTTAATTTAGTTAAAAATTTTTTAAATATCTTAAGATTTCTTCTTTGACCCATGTGTTATTTAGAAGTTTATTCTCCACATATTTTAGGATTTTCTTTTCTTTTTTTTTTTTTTAGGGCAGTGTCACTGGCCCTCATATGTGGGACCCAAACCTGGGCCGCTGGCTTCCCAAGCCAGCGCTTAACCACCGCACCACTCGGCCGGCCCTAGGATTTTCTTTTTGTAATTGATTTTTAGCTTGATTCCACTGAGGTCTGAGAAGAGACACTGTATGATTTCTGCTCTTTTAATTTGTTAAGTTTGGTTTTGTGGCCCAAATGTGCTCCATCTTGGTGAATGTTCCATGTGATCTTGAGAAGAATACGTATTCTGCTGTTGCTGAATGAAGAAGTCTGTAGATGTCTATTGATTGATGGCATTGTTGAGTTCAACTATGTCCTTACTGATTTTCTGCTTGCTGAATCTGTCCATTTTGGGTAAAAGGGTATTGAAATCTCTAGTTGTAGTGGAGGTGGTTATGGCATGACTGTGGCTTCCATCCAAGTTAGCTCTCCATGGTTTTATGTAGTGAAAACATAAAAGGACCTTAGTTTCCCAAAGACCCAGAGGACTAGAGGCCAAAGACAATATGCTATACTAAACTGGAAGCGGAAACAAGATGGGTGGGAGCAAAAGAGTCTGGGATCAAACTTCATGGTCTAGACTAAGGCCTATCTCTTGAAAAAGTGGTA
This sequence comes from Aselliscus stoliczkanus, assembly GCA_033961575.1. NCBI lineage: Eukaryota > Metazoa > Chordata > Mammalia > Chiroptera > Hipposideridae > Aselliscus > Aselliscus stoliczkanus. The sequence goes on along the minus strand of CM066734.1, from coordinate 90,609,659 downwards.
ATCTCAGTGGGGACCAAATAATTCTCTGAATCCTTGAAGAAGCTTGAGAAATGTGGAGTGGTTTGTATGTGGAGTGGTTGAGTACTCAGGATCCCAATTATGAATGCTTTCAGGAGAAGTTATTCTCATGTGTCAGCAACATTAATTCATTTGCTCAACAAATATTTGCACTATTACACTGGCAATAATGAGATGGAATGTCAGACTGGAGGAGGTCAGATCAGAAGGTAAAGGACCAAATGTCAAGATTAAAACTGTGAAGATAAAGATCTTTGGTTTTGTCAGCATTATAGGTCCTTTAATGATAAAAAATTTATCCCTAATTTTCTACTTTTTGTAGTTTGCCTAATTTGTGACTTATTTTTAAAGAATCAACTTTTGACATGGCTGATCCTTCTTATTGCATGTTAATTTTCCATTTCATTAATTTTTTTATTATATATTTTCTTTTCTCCTTTTTCTACTTTCTTCTGGCTATTTATTAAAATTGAAATAAATGTTTAGATATTGAATTTCAGCCTTCATTCTTTTGTATGTTCATTTAGAGTTATAATCTCAGCTTTAGCTGCATCTCACAACTTTTTTTTTTATTTTTTTAAGTTTTATTGGGGAACAGCCATGGTCATTGGTTACATTGCTTTCATGCTACAATGGCATAGCTGACTATTTTAAGGAGGGCACAACCTACAGCGGCCCAGCAGTATTATCAGCACCATGCTCTAATCAACTGAGCTAACTGGTTACCTCTGCATCCACTAATTTTGATAAATAGTATTTTCCCTATTCATTTAAAATATTTTTAACTTCAAGATTCTCATTTCTTCTTTGAGCCTTTGATTATTTAGAACTGTATATATAATAATTTTCAAACACATGTGTTTTTTATTATTGGTTTTAGTTTATTTTCATTGTGGTTATACAGTAATACCTTGGTTTGCAAGCATAATTTGTTCTGGAAACAAACTACTCGTATTTCAAGACATTGCTCATTTACCAAGTTAAAATGTATTAAAAATGTTTGCTCATCTTGTGGAACACTCACAAACCAAGTTATTTGCAATCCAAGGTTTTACTGTACTTTGTACATACATTGTATGCAGTTTCAATTGATGCCCCAGTATATGTCAGTTTGTGAAATTCAAAAATAATGTGTATTTTACAGTTGTTGGATTCATGTCTATTACATGACAATAGATTATATTTGTTAACATGTTGAGAAAACCTTCCATATCTTTACCAATCTTTTGTCTAGTTATTCTATCAGTTTCTGAGAGAAGTAGGTTATAGTATCCTATGGTTGTAGATTTATTTATTTCTTCTTTAGGTTCTCTCAATTTTTGTTTTCCATGTTTAGAATTGTTATCTTCCTGGTGAATTGAGATTTTTATCATTATGAAATGTCATCTTCAGCCCTAATAATGCCTTTTGCCTTAAAATCTACTTGGTTTGATATTAATTTGGCTATACCAGCTTTCTTTTGGTTAATATTTGCAGTATATATCATTTTTTTAAATTAAAGAAAAGTTTAAATTAAATTTATTGGATGACATTGGTTAATAAAATTGTATAGGTTTCAAGTATACAATTATATAATACATCATTTATATATTGCATTGTGTGTTTACCACGCAGAGACAAATCTCCTTATGTCACCATATATTTGACTCCTTTTACCCTCTTCTGCCTCCCTCCACTTTACCCTCTGGTAACCACTAAACTGTTGTCTGTGTCTATGAGTTTTTGCTTGTTTGTTTGTCTTGTTCATTTATTGGTTTTAGTTTTATACCCCACATATGAGTGAAATCATATAGTTCTCGACTTTTTCTGTCTGATTTATTTCATTTAGTATGATAATCTCAATACCCATTCATGTTGTCAAAATGGCAGTATTTCATCTTTTCTTATGGCAGAGTAATATTCCATTGTATATATGTACCACGTTTTCTTTATCCAGTCATCTATCGAAGGACGCTTCAGTTGTTTCTATGTCTTGGCCACCATGAATAATGCTGCAGTGAACATAGGGGAATATATAGCTTTATGGATAAATGTTTTCAGGGTATTTTTTTGGTAGATACCCAGAAGAGGGATTGCTGGGTCATATGATAATTCTATTCTTAATTTTTTGAGAAACCTCCATACTATTTTCCATAGCAACTGCACCAATCTGCATTCCCACCGGCAGTGTGTGAGGGTTTCTTTTTCTCCACAACCTCTCCAACACTTGTTATTACTTGTCTTGTTGATAATAACCATTTTAACAGGCTTGAGGTGGTATCTCATTGTGGTTTTGATTTGTATTTCCCTAATAGCTAGTGAAGTTGAGCATTTTTTAATATATCTGTTAGTTGCTAGTATGTCTTTTTGGGAGAAATGTCTATTCAAGTACTTTGCACATTTTAAAATTGGATTGTTTTGTTTTGTTGTTGTTGAGTTGTATGAGTTCTTTATGTTTTGGATGTTAGCCCCTTATCAGAGGTTGTTTTGTAAAGATCTCCCATTTTGTAAATGGTTTCTTTTGCTGTGCAGAAGCTTTTTAGTCTGATATAATCCCATTAATTTATTTTTGCTTTTACTTTCCTTGCCTTTTGAGGTCAAATTCATAAAATCCTCTGTAAGACCAAGGTCCATAAGTTTAGTACCTATGTTTTCTTCTATGCAATTTATTGTTTAGGTCTTATATTTAGGTCTTTGATCCATTTTGAGTTAATTTTGGTATATGGTGACAGATAGCAGTCTAGTTTCACTCTTTTGCACATGGCTTTCCAATTTTCCCAGCACCATTTATTGAAGAGGCATTCTTTTTTCCATTGTATACATTTGGCTCCTTTGTCAAAAATTATTTGCCCATGTATATGTGGGTTTATTTATGTGTTCTCAATTCTGTTCTATTTGTCTGTGTGTCTGTTTTTCTGCCAATGCCATGCTATTTTGATTATTGTCACTTTGTAGAATAATTTGAAGTCAGGGAGTGTGATACCTCCAGCCTTGTCCTTTTTACTTTTCAGGATTGCGTTGGCTATTCAGGGTCTTTTGTGGTTCCATAAAAATATGATTATTTTTTATTCTATTTCTTTTTTAAAAAATGCCATTGGGATTTTGATGGGAATTGCATAAAATCTGCATATTGCTTTGTGCAATATGGCCATTTTAACTATGTTGATTTTTCCATTCCATGAAGAAGGACTATCTTTCCATTTCCTTGTTTCTTTTTCAATTTCTTTAATAATGTCTTATAGTTTTCAGTATATAGGTTCTTCACATCTTTTGTTAAGTTATTCCTAGGCATTTTATTCTTTTTGTTGTAACTGCAAAAGACATTGTGTTCTAAATTTTTTTTTCCTGAAATTTTATCGTTAGTATATAGGAATGTAATGGATTTTTGTACACTGATTTTGTATCCTGCAACTTTACTGTATTCATTTATTGTTTCTAAGAGTTTTTTTGGTGGAGTCTTTAGTGTTTTCTATATAAAGAATCATGTCATCTGCACAAAGTGAAAATTTGACATCTTCATTTCCAGTTTGGATGTATTTTATTTCTTTCTCTTGCCTGATTGCTCTGGCTAGAACTTCCAGTATTATGTTGAATAACAGTGGTGAGCAGGGGCATCCCTGTCTTGTTCCTGATCATAGAGAAAAAACTTTCACTTTTTCACACCATTAAGTATGATATTAGCTGTGTGTATATGCCTGTATTATATTGAGATACTTTTCTTCTATACCCATTTTATTAAGCATTTTAATTATAAATGGATGTTATATCTTATCAAATGCTTTCTCTGCATCTATTGGTATGATCATACAATTTTGATCCTTTATTTTGTTTATGTGGTGGATCACGTTGATCAATTTGCTCATGTTGAACCATCCTTGCATCCCTGGAATGAACCACTTGGATGTGATGTATAATTTTTTTTTTTTTAAAGTTCTCTTTTATTTTTTGAGGGCAGTGTCACTGGTCCTCATATGTGGGACCCGAACTGGGGTGGCTGGCTTCCCAAGCCAGCACTTAACCATTGTGCCACTCAGCTGGCCCTGATATATAACCTTTTAAATGTATTGTTGTATTCAATTTGCTAGTATTTTGTTTAGGATTTTTGCATCTGTATTCATCAGAGATACTGGTCTGCAGTTTTCTTTTTTTATGTTATCCTTACCAGATTCTGGTATCAGGGGGTGATGTTGGCCTCATAAAATGAATTAGGAAGTATTTCTTCTTTTTCAATTTTAAAAAACATGTGAGAAGGACAGGTATTAAATCATCTTTGAATGTTTGGTAGAATTTGCTAGTGAAGCTATCTGGTCTTGCACTTTTCTTTTGTGGAGGTTTTTGATGATTGTTTCAATTTCTTTGGTGTTAATGAGTCTATTTAGATTTTCCAGTTCTTTGTGATTCAATTGAGGAAGATTATATGTTTCTGAGAATATGTCCATTTCTTCTAGGTTATTGAATTTGATGGCATATAGTCTTTCATAATGTTCTTGTATAATCCTTTGTATTTTTGTGGTATCTGTCATAACTTCTCTTTCATTTCTGATTTTATTTGTGTCTTTTCACTTTTTTCCTTAGTTGAGTCTAGCCAGCAATTTTATTAATTATTTCAAAGAACCAGCTCTTTGTTGCATTAACTTTTTTCTATTGTCTTTCTGTTCTTTATTTCATTTAATTCTACTCTAATTTTTATTATTCCTGTCCTTCTGCTGACTTTGGGCTTCATTTGTTCTTCTCTTTCTAGCTCTTTAAGATATAATGTTAGGTTGTTGTTTATTTGTGATTATTCTTGTTTCTTGAGATAATGATATAAACCTGTAATGATATAAACTTCCCATTCATTACAACTTTGACTGCATCCCAAAAGTTTCAATAAGGTGTATTTTCAGTTCCATTTGTTTCTAGTATCTTTTGATCTCTCCTTTTATTTCTTCTTTGATCCAGTTTTTCTTTAGCAGCATGTTGTTTAATTTCTACATATTTGTGTTTTTTTCCACTTTCTTTTTGCAGTTGTATCCAATTTCAAAGTATTGTGGTTGGAGAATATGCTTGGTATGATTCATTCTTCTTAAATTTGTCAAGGATAGTTTTGTGTCCCAACATATGGTCTGTCCTTGTTTCATGTGCACTAGAAAAGAATTTATAATCTTGTTTTCTGGGATGAAAGGCTCTGTAGATGTTGATTATGTCTATTTGGTCTAACATGTCATTAAAGGCTGATATTTCTTTATTAATTTTCTGTTTGGATGATCAATCCATAGCTGTCCATGAGGTATTTAGGTCCCCTACTATAATTGTGTTTATGTCAGTTTCTCCCTTTATTTCTGTTAGTAGTGGCTTTATATATTTTGGTGCTCCCTCATTGGAAGCATACATATTGATAAATGTTATGTTTTCTTGATGTATTGACACCTTTATCCTTTATGAAATGTCCATTTTTGTCTCTCGTTACCATTTTTCTTGAGATCTATTTCATAAGTTATAAAATGGCTACACCCATTTTTTCTCTGGATGTCATTTGCTTGGAGTATGGTTTTCCACCCTTTCACTTTGAGTCTGTATTTGTCCTTGCAGTTGAGATATGTATCTTGAAGGTAGCATATGGTTTTGGTTTGTTAATTTTATGTAATCTGCTACCCGGTTCTTTTTTATTGGTGAGTTGACCATTTACATTTAGAATGATTATTGATACATGAGGATTTCCTGTAGCCATTTTATATTTTGTTTTCAGGTAGCTTGGTGTCCCCATTGTTTCTTTACCTTTGTGTTTCTGTTATTTTAGTTTGGTGGTATTCTATGATTTTTTTCCTCTGTTTCTTCTTTCTTTATGTTATGTGTCTCAGTTCTGGATTTTTTTTTTTGAGGGGTTACCTTTAAATTTATGAAAAAGAAAGTTGCATATATACCATAGTTATTTTTATTCTGCATGCATCTTATCTCTATTTCCCTTTGCAAATTCATACCTTTAACCCCTCCCCTTTTAGTTTTTATTGTCACAAATTCCCCAATTTATGCTCTTAGTTTATTTCCAAGTTGCAGTAGCAATTGTCTTCTTCTTCTCTTTTTATTTTTTATTTTTAAAATCTCCTTTGACCTTTATATTATATTTAAGTGTATTGTGCCCTAGTCTGAATAGGGGCTGCCAGTTCCTGCTTCTGTCTGTCTTACTCATTTTTTTTATTTTTTATCATTTTATCTTTTTGTTTCAGGTAGAATAACCCCTTCAATATTTCCTGTAATGCAGGCCTTGTGGTGGAAAATTCCCTCAGCTTCTGTATATCTGGAAAGGTCATTATTAATCCTTTATATCTAAAGGATAATTTTGCTGCATATATTATTCTTGGGTGGTAATTTTTCTCTTTCAATAGATTGAATATTTGATTCCACTCTCTCCTAGCTCATAGAGTTTCTGCTGAAAAAATCTGATGCTAATCTAATGAGATTTCCTTTATAGGTTACTGTCTCCTTTTCCCTGACTGCTTTAAGAATCCTTTCTTTGTCATTAATTTTTGACAGTTTCCATATAATGTGCCTTGGAGAAGGCCTTTTTGGATTGAGATAATTAGGTTTTCTGTTTGCGTCTTGGATTTGAGGATCTAGTTATTTCCATAGGTTTGGGATGTTCTTATTGACTGTTAGTTTGAATAGGCTCCCTGAACAGAGAGTCTTTTCGCTCTCTTGGCCTTCTGGTACACCCATTATTCTTATATTGCTCTTTCTGATGAAGTCAGATACTTCGTGTAGAGTGTTTCCATTTCTTTTAACTTTCAAGTCTGTCTCATTTATCTGCATCATTTCTGGACTTCTATCTTTGATATTACTAATTCTTTCTTCCATCTAGCCAGCTCTAGTTCCTAAGCTCACTATTTAATTCTTTATCTCCTTTATTGAGTTATTCAGCTCCAGAATTTCTATTTGGTTCTTTCTCAAATTTCCAATCTCTTTGGTAAAGTATTCATTTTGTTCATTGATTTTATTTCTGAGTTGTTAAACTGCCTACCTGAATTTTCTTGTATCTTGTCGAGTTTTTTTCAGAACTACAATCTTGAATTCTCTGTCATTTAAGTCACATATTTCCTTGTCTTTAAGTTTATTTTCTGGAGTTTTCCATTTTATTTTTTGAGCTGCCTTGCTACCTTGGTTGTTAATGGTATTTGATGACTATTTCTCCTACTAGGCATGTATGGGAGTGTGCTCAGCATCAGGTTGATATGAAAAGGTCTTTCTTTTGTTTTCCAGTAGGTGGCGCTGGAGCCTTTTATTTATTTTTTTATTGCCATGTTCTGGCTTCCGTTGGTAGGAGATTCCCTGGAGAAGTGGTTATCTCCTTTGTGACCAGGTCTTCTCCATCTCAGGATACCACTCTCCCTTGGGAGAGTGTGGTAGACGATGGAGTTCTGAGTGCCTGAAATCCCAGTGCTGAGCCTGCAGCCAGACACAGTGCTGTGCTGCCTCAGCTGTCCTAGGAACTCTTGCTGGGATCAGCTGAAAAAGGTGGGGGCAGGGTGGGCTAGGAGAGGCCACTGGTGTGTTCTTCTCTGAGTAATGGCTACTGCCAGACCACAGCTGCTTTGCCTTTATATTTCCATCCTTGTCACTGGGATTAGTGGCAGTTTGCATCTGCTGCTCAGGAACTGTCTCTCCAATTTTCAGGGCTGTAAATATTCTACCGTTTAACCTGACACTCACTGTTACAGTTTCTTCTGGGGGCTGGAAGGGTGGGGGGAGTGGCCAGGCTTGTGGCTTTGTTTTCTGCCTGGCAATGGCAGCTGTTAGACCACTGCTGTTGCACTTCTGTATTAAGATCTTTGCCCTGAGGTCTTTGTCCCATAGCTGGGTTCAGCCATATTATATGCTGATAATTCAGGCAGAAATGCTGAGGGCATCAAAGAGTACACCTGCAGCGTGAATCCTCCCCTCTTTTGGGACCCACAATGAGCTCCAGACTGCATTGGTGGCACCACCTCTGCTCTTCTCCGTTCCCTCTTCTCCTGTTCAATCTGATTTATCCACCTTCAGATGTTTCTATGTAGGGAATCTCTCAGATGTGTTTGTGTATTGTGCAGGGAATCCTTTGTTGAATCATAGCTGTTCAACTTGTTGTAACTTCCAGAGGAGGAATCAAGGGGTATTTCTTATGCCCCCATGTTTCTGATGTCTGCAGTATATATCTTTTTTCTTTTATCCTTTTACTTTCAATCTTTCTGTGTCCTTGTATTTGCTTGTTCCTCTTGTGTTTTGTTTTAAATTCCTGTCTGACCAATCTTCATCTTTTAATTGGAACATTTAAGCCATTTATATTTAATATAATTACTGATATATTTGGATTTAAATCTATCATTTTTCTATTTGCTTTCTATTCATCCCAAATCATCTATTTTTCTCTTTTCATCTCTTTTCTTTCGTTCTTTGGATTGATTATTTTTAAAATTTTTCTAATGTACTTCTGATTTATCCTGGTATTCATACATCCTTTTACTATTCTTTTAGTGGTTACACTAGAGATTAATACATCCATCCTTGAATTCTCAAAGTAATGTAAATTAGTGTTATCTTCATTTTTTGATGATACAAGGAACTTAGCACACATTAACTCTACTCTCTCACAATTTTAATGTCATTGTTGCCATCTATTTTAATGCTTTGTAAATTTTAAAGTTGATAAGACATTATTGTTATTATTTAAATAGTCAGTGTTTATGTAGAATTGCACACATAAGTACCATTTCATCGTCCCCCAGCTTGAAGAATATGCTGTAGAATTTCCTTCATTGTGGGTTTGAAATCAACAAATTCTCTGTTTATATTTGTCTTAAAATAATTTTATTTTTTCTTAGTTTTTGGAGGATATTTCCCCTCAGTGGTAAATCCCAGGTTGGCAGTTTTTTTTTGTTTTGTTTTGTTTTTAGCAGCAATTTGAAGCTATTTCATGGTCTTCTATTTTCCATCATTTTTATTCATCCTTCTTGATTCTCTCTCTTCCTGCCTCCTTGGTTCTTCAGTTACATATATGTTAGATTTTTCTTCAGTGACTTTTCTGTGTCTTTAACATGTTTTTCTCTATTTTCCATACTTTTTTCATAGTTTGTCTGAATCTTCTGACTCTCTTTAAAGTTCATTAATTTTCTCTTTACCTTATCTAATCTGCTCACAAACTGAACATTGAGTTCTTAATTTTGGTTATTGCATTTTTACTTTCTAAACTATAGTTTGTTTAGTTCTCTGTCAAAATTCTTTTATTTCCTTTAATAATTCAGGCATAGTTATTTTAAAGTTACTGTTGACATCACTGTGGCTCTCTTTTATTTTCTCACATTTTTCTTAATTTTGAACAGATTGTTTTGTCTTCTCTATTTCTCCTTAATTTGGATTACATGTCTGACATTGTATATGGAACTTTGTAGAGAAAATTTGAGGCCTAAGAGATAATAATCTTTCTCTAGACAGATTTTATATTGGCTTCTCATATTTAGGGACAATCTTCTATACATTTAATTCAGTCAGGGGTTGGGATAATTTGAAGATGGACTACAAAAAAATTCATTTCCCTTCAGCCATCACTGACGTTGTTCTAGTATTCTGAAACCATCTTTAACCCTCACTCTACCTGTTCCAAATCTTCAATGGCTAGCCATTGTTCAGAGCTTAACATTTCAGATTAGTGTCAGTATTCACAGTTCTCTTAAAAGTGACCCCTCTCTACCTTTTCAATCTTATCTTCCCTTATTCCTCAAAATGTACTTCTATTTTGTGAAAATAATTTATCTAGCATCCCAGGGATATACTCTTACACATTATCATTTCTGTGCCAGTGTTTTCCTAACCGGAAAGTTCTCTGTTGTCTTCCAAATCCTCATCCCTTTCACCTTCTGGGCCTACTCCAAATTTTATCTTTACGAAGCCTTTTTACAAGCTCATAGCATTGTTTGCCTCCTCTTTTATTTAGCAAGTGTAGTATGACTGTAGTGCTAGTTATGACAAGTGATTTATTTTCCCAGCTAGGCGTAGCCTTCCTTACAATAGATACTTTGACTTTCTGACCTCATTACTTCTGCAGCAGCCAAAACTTTTATATCTAATACTTAGGTATATAGTAGTTGCTTGAACAATAGAAATCTATTTTAAGCTTCCATTGTATTCTTAAAATCTGGTAGGGCCATTGTCTTGGGTGTATATTATAGCCTGAAACAACCTTTCTCAGATTTAAGTAATGTGGGGATTCCTTTTAAAAGGGCTCTGATGGACCCTGAGAGACAAATTAAATTATTTTATTATAATGATCCTTAACTAATTAAAACAAAAGTGTTGGGGATAAATTTTCTATGATTATGGTTTTTATGTTAATAAAAACAAATTTATCCATAAAATATGAACAAAATTAGAAAACTAATACAATTTATTTTTTTTATTTTTATTTTTTTGAGAGCAGTGTCACTGGCCCTCATATGTGGGACTGAACTGGGGCCGCTGGCTTCCCAAGCCAGCGCTTAACCACTGCACCACTTGGCCGGCCCTAATACAATGTAATATAACAGATGACACTGTTTTGCTAAGATTGAGCCACTCTTTGGCACAGATGATCTATGGATCAGGGTTTTTCAGGGTTCAGAGTGCTTATACTGCAACGTATGTAGGATGGCTCAATCTTCCATCACTTTTCTCTATTCAAACACCACAAACAGTTTTAGAGCATTCATGACATGACTTTCACTTGTCAAAATAATTAAGGTCTTTATTTATTTGTTTATGTTTTTGTTAGCTTAATACTTATTCAGATAGGACTTGTGCAATAGTTATTTCTAAATTCCTGTTTCTGTGTTTTTCTGTGTTTAGGTGGAAGTTAATTTAACAATATACCCTGAGCTTCTTTTTTTCTTTTTGAGAATATGGTTTAAGAATCTTACTCAGATTGTGGCATCTTTATAAGTTTGAACTGATGTTTAGGTGCCTTTCAATTTTGTTGAATAACTGAAAGAGAAGTTGCAATACTGGGGTATTTGATTTAGTCATCACAAGATGATTTTCTCCCTGAATTTCCAAAATTACAGAAACTCTTCTAGTTTCAGTAATTGGAAGAATAAGTATCACAAATATCTCTTTATTTTCTTTTGTGTTGAGCAGATGCTTTAGTACTTTGTTTCATATCCTCTCTCCCCACTAACTGTAGGTGCTCTACCATATTTAGTTATGTGCAAGCTCAGACTCATGTCGGCAGCATCTATTATCCTGTGTCTTTCTACTTGCTTCCCTAGACATTCTCCAAAGTTCTGAGAACATGCTTGTGCTTCTTGGAAGAGTGGGGATATAAATACTCCACAGATAAGTGTTCCTGCCTCCTGTTTCTCAAGTGAAGAGTTCTGTGAGTGTGCTGTACATAGCTCAGAGGTTCCAGGGGAGCTGTGCTCCTATCACCTAGGAAGCATCCTTCATTATGAACCCTTTGCCTTCTCCTTTGTTAATTCATTCCCCCTACTCCATCATTCCTGCTTCCAGAGATCATCTTCCGTATAAACTACCACAATTAAGTCCTTGTCTGATACTATGCTTTTGGGGACCCCAAATTAAACCTGTTAGATCATTCCTTTTTGAGTTTAAGGGTGAACTACAGCTATATTCATTTCACAAATATTTACTGAGACAGTGTTCCCGGCACCACTCAGCATTCTCCTGGAAATGCAGAATGAAGGAAACAGGCAGAGAGTCTCTGTTATCAAGCTTATGTTGTAGTGCAAATCACAATGAAATCCTCAAAGCTTTCCTGTAGTAAATGAATCTGGATTGGGTTTGTAAAGAGGCAAAGTAGGTAGGATGTGAGAGAAGATTGCAGAGAAAGATCCAGAGCCTGAGGGAGAGGAGCTGGTATTGCCTCCTCCTACAGAGAGCAGCAGGAAGCCACTAGATTCCTGGAGAAAGAGACACACGCTATCACTGTTTGTTAAAAGTTTGAGATGGGAAGGGGCTAAACTGAAGCTTTGCCTATGTCACTATTTTTCATAAGGATCAAGCCTAGTTAATAAATAGGTATTTAATAAGTAATTGTTGATTTACATACAAGTTGGAGGTTAAGTCCTGATTCTACTGCATACTTCCAACACATAATTTAACCTCCCTATACTGATTTCTACATCTATAAATAAGGAAAATAATGATATTGACCTCATAAGATTGTAGTACAGTATAAATAAAGGATTATAAGTAAAAATCACACTTTAAATTATAAAGTAAATATGAATGTCATTTGTGGGGTCAGAAATGCAAAAGAGTATGCAGGTTAGCAAATGCCAGAGAAGTTCAGAGCTCATATGGAAGGTTCTATGACTATTGAATCAGCCCTCTAAATCATACAGTTAAGTCTAAGTACCTTAATGGTCAAGTTATGTGTACATTTTGACATCTGATATAGGTATTAGTTTGCTATGGTTTATAGTCCATGCCTAATCACAAATGGTGCTGAATTTTTTTGTTGATAATGACATTGTAAATGTAAATACAAGTAAAGCAAGAAAGCTGCCCTTTCAAGAACAACCATATAATGGTATTCTTTTCATTTGTAGACCTTGGTGGAAAAAGCCCAAGCTTCACTGATGTTAAATAGCATGGCTCTATCACTATGCTTATTTTCTTTCTTTTCCCCCCTGTGTGCCTGAGAATGCCAAATTAATACAGAAAACAGCATCCATGTGAGCTATTGTTCTCAGAACTATTAGGCAAACGAATGAGTATTTCATAGACTTAACGTGACAATGAATTACACATACAAAACAGGTTGTGTGTGTGGTTTAGCAAAACACAATTAAGAGTCATTCTAGGGAAGGACATTGCCACAGCTTTGGCATAATTAGGAATCATCATAATCAAATATAGGAAATTGGCACATCTGCTTTTCAGGCTGTTGATCCAACTGTGAGGCTGCCTGTGTGCACTGGCACAAGCGGTTCTGATGCAGCTCGATGTGTTCTGCAAAGCTGTCTTTGCATAAATATTTACATAATTTTCTCCAAACACCACTATCAGCAGTTGTTTTTTTCTAAAATTTTTTTTTTAATCACTTTTTCTCTTTTGGGTTATTCTTTCTTTCCATCCCAACTCCTGGTGAAGGAATGATCACTTGTTATTCTAAGGATTTCTCTTCCTTTAAGAGAAGTTTAGAAGTAAATCTTGGAACCTGAGACTTTTATAAAAAAGTGGTACCTTTCATTTGGTATGTTTTCCTTAATGTACAAAAAGTACTAGATCCAACCCAGCTGTGGGGGATGCAAATCAGAGGGACATGAGAGAGAATCCACTCAGGGTTTGAGATGAATAAAGAACGGGTCAGATTAGGTGAGGTCGAGTAGCATGGACTTAAAGAAGTGATTTCCCCACCCCTTCCATTTTCTCTAGTTATTGAAGGTTTAAAAAGTGTTCTACAGAAGCATTGGTTGAGGAGTTCTTTTTTTTAATTTTTCAATTACAGTTGACATTCAATATTATTTTTTATTAGTTTCAGGTGTATACCATAGTAATTAGACATTTATATAATTTACAAAGTAATCTCCCCAGTAAGTCTAGTATCCATGGTTAAGGAATTCTTTCACTTTTAGTCACTTAATAATTCTGACAGTTCCATTTTCCTAAATATGATCTAAGGGACCTCTCTTGTCTCCTCCAGTTTGGATGTTTTGTTTTACATTGTTGAAGCTATACATATTTTAAAATGAGGCATATTTTATATGTTTAGAAATCCAATTTTAAAAAAATCTATCATCTTCTGTTTTCCACATTGTTTTGCTTACCAATGTGCATGTTTCCTATTTTTATTGTAAGTTTTATTGCAACAGATAAATGTTCTAAATATTTATAAGGAATTGCCAGTGTGGAAGGCATGTTTGTTCTATGTTAATATGAGCTGTTTGCCTTTGATGCAGACTTGCTGGCATATCCTAGTGAGTGTGGGATTTGTACATTTCAGGGTGGCATCTGATACATTTTTATAACAAAATAATTGAGGGGTTTACATGGGGAAAGTCATGTTTATTTTTCCTCCCAAAAGCATTAGAAAGAGGCAACTTTTCAACAATTTGCAAATTGAAAAAGAGGAAGGATTCAAACTAGGAAAAGGCAAGATATCTCCCTTAATCATTGGTCCCACTTTGACTTACATTAATATATAAATTATGAATTATTGGCAGTTATCAGTTCCATGGTTTGTTATGTGTGTATATGAATGCTACAATGTCAGTGGAGTTGTCTGTGTGAGGTGCTTATTTTAAACTTCTTAAAATGAGCTTTACATAGTAATAGTTTGATTACAGAGTCACCTCTTTTCAATGAATTCTAATGTTACATTAAACCAAAGTGAATGATAAGAATTTCTTCAGTGTGCATAATGCGCATTTTGCTGTGGATAATGTGCTCCCGTGTATAATGCTCACCCATGTTTTTGGCCCAAACTTTCAGGGAATAAAATCTTTTGTTTTCATTTTTTTAATTCAAATTTTTATTTGTTTACATTTAGGTACTTGTTTTTTGTATTATAAAGGAATTCTAGCATTTATTTTTTAACATATTATTGTACAAGAAATTTTATGTAACAAATAATTACAAAACACAACAACAGAACAAGGTACAAGAAATTTTATGTACTGGTAACAAATTTACATTATTTACACATCATAGAAGGCAAAAAACTCTGTCGTTACAAGTTTGTCCTAAGTTCAGCAAAACTGATTATTGTATTACAGGGTATTATTTTGCAAATGGATATTGTTATTGATTTTCAGTTACACTTTTAATTCATAAGCATGAATAAAAGAATTAAAACCATTTATATAGATATGAAATTAGTACTACCCATGTATAATGTGCATCCTTATTTTTCCCTTTCAAATTTGGACTAAAAAGTGCATTTCGTACAGGGAAAAATAAGGTATTTAAAAAGGCTTTTTCTTCTTTTCACTCTGCTATCCTTAGACCATTATTTTTTGTTCTCATGCTTGTCTCCTCATGGACCTTAGGTAATTGCTATGGTACTCATAAAAACACAAGTTAGGTAAAGGGTGAGAAGTGGACTGTTTGATGGCCCACGCTGTTGAGGATCCATTTCTGCCCTCTTTTACTCTTTTTTCATGGTATCTGTCTTACCCTTCTCATCACCACCCCAGGCTGCTTCTCCCTTTAGTTTTTCAGATGAGCTGATATTGGCTTCATGTCAACAAATGGGACCACTGGTGCTTTCATTTTGTCTGTAAGGCTCTGGGAACAAAATTACTTGAAATGATCCAATGAGTCAGAGTCAAATTTAGGAATAAAATCATGTGTCCAATGTTTAATTAATAGTTGTCTTGTACTGATAACTTACTCAATCTTTTATAACTTTAGAGTTTGTCTAGGCATAATGTTTTGTATGATGCACATGCATGCCTGTTGATATTTTTCAAACCATAAAATTTTTTGCATATATATGGTATAGCGTGTGTGTATGTGTATGTTTATAAACCATTTTTGTCCATCTGTTAACAAGTTGTTCGAACTTTCAAACTTTCTCTTTCTATCTAAGCCTGATTACTCTCTGGGATTTTCCTCATTTTTTTTTTGTCAGGTCCTGGTTGTCAACACATATGTTATATCTCTAACTGATCATGGCTGTGATCTGATTTAAAAGCTGAGGAATTGTCAGCAACTTCTTTGATCCTATCTAATACTCACAATACTAGCAATTTTCAATTTTTGCTGCTTGTGCTTATCTAGGGAAAAACTTTTTTTAACTCCACATATATCTTATCATACTTGCATTTTATAATTAGTTATTATCATTCCTAACTCTACTGAAAATTACTCCAAAAATTTGTAATACAGACTTCAAGGTTTAAGAGACAGTGTTGTGTGGTACAAACAGGGAATTTAGTGTTCGTGTTCAAGAGCTCCAGTTTCTCATCTGTAAAGTGAGGAAATTGGACTAGACAAAATTTTAGTTGACATTTGTTGAGCAACTACCATGTGCCAGCAACTGTTGTAGGTGATGATGAGTGTTAAGCTGAGGAGCTTATGGTGTTACTGAAAAAAGAGTGAATTCATAAATAATTACAATAAATTATAAAAAGTCTCCATTAGGAAATACACAGAGTACTAAGGCACATAGTGGATATCATTAATCTTTCTCCAGAGAGTCAGGGAAAACTTCTTGGAGTAAATCATATTTAAGGTGAGAATGGAGAATAATAAGTAGCAGTAAAACAAAGACAGATGGAGTAGCATTTAAGATAGAAGTTCCCTTACAGTATAAAAATGCTGTTACTGGGTCATTTCAACTGCATTTATATAGTAGTTAAGAGGATAGGATTATTTACTTTGCAGAAATAGGAAACTTTGGATTTGTCTGTAATGATACATCCTTAATTACTTTAAATTTTGTGCCATATTTTTCTTCTTCAAGAGCTCCGTCTTAGGCCTGCTGGTTGAGAAAAAGGATATTCATCATTTGAGCTGCATCACTGAAGTAGCAGAATATTCAAACTGGGAAGAACCTGCATGCTTATTCAATGCAGCCCTCTGAGTTGGCCAAATGCTTCTTTAAGGCAGAGAGACTGAGAAAGAAATACACCAAGTTCCCATAGCTGGTTAGCGGTTGAGTTTGCACTAAGTATAGTCTTTGATCCTGGTTTAGTGATTGTTCAGATATTTCAGGTTGTCTTTTTATAACATGAGGATAAAAAAAAATGTACATTTCCGTAGTATTTTATATCCAACTACCAGGAGCATACAATGTCAAAAAAGACATAGAGGCAGAATAGAATAGGATATTTGTTTTGCTTTGGTTTTGGCTCTCTAGTTAGTGGTTAGTGATAGTTATAAATGTGTTTGTCAAGTTAAAAGTATGGACATATTCACTCTTGCTTTCTTCAGGATACATTTTGATGTTAATTATACATCTGTGCTAGTATTTTAATTGAGAAAGAAATATTGTTTTAACCTAATGTGAATCTGAATTTTTCTTTTTTCCTAATGACATCTAATTTTCTGGTACTATCCTTTAAGTTACAGATTAAAGTTCTTATATCAGTTTGGTTGTCTTAATTCTTAACTATGGTTAAGAATTGAGGTTCTGGGGCTGGCCGAGTGGCGCATTGGTTAAGCGCTGGTTTTGGGATGCCAGCAGCCCCGGTTCGGATCCCACATGAGGGCCAGTGACACTGCCCTCTACAGCTAACAACAGCTCCACCTGGAGCTGGGCTGTGCGAGCCCCGGTGATGGTGTGGGCTGCAGCCCCTGCTGCAGTGGGCTGCCATAGGCTGCAGTGAGTGGCCCGCAGCCAGCGTGAGCGGCTGGCAGCCAAGCGTGAGCTGCCAATAGCCGCGATGAGCGACATCCAGAGGCCAGCGACCAATCTGCCTCATCCGGGAAGAGCGCAATGACGATACCAACAGTGAAGCAACATCCTCCGCAACTAAACTGAAGAACAAAAAGACAGCAACTTGTCTGTTCCCCTTCCCCGATTCCCCAACGCTGTTCCCCTCCGCCAATTCCCCAATAAAATCTTAAAAAAAAAAAAAAAAAAAGAATTGAGGTTCTGGTCTAATTCTTGGTTAATTCTGGACTCAGTATTTACAAGTTATGTGACTTCAGGCAAGTGATGTAACTACTCTTTATAATTCTATTTCTTTACCAGTAAAAAGGAGATAGAAGTTGTGATGAGGATTTAGTTAGCTAGTTTATGTAAAACATTTAGCCTAAGCGAAATGGGTTCACTGTATATCAGTTATTATTGTTATGAGTCATAAAAAGTTAAGTTCTCGGTAAAAATGGTGGTTGGAGGTGGTCTCCAGAAACACTGCTTGCAGGAATATTTGTCAAAGCCAATAAAAAACAAACTTTTACATTTGTGGAATGGACCAAATCAGTTTTGATATTGTTGTTACCACTGCTGTTGCTAGAAACCAGATTTAGTTTATGGGTCTTGGCTTCCAGATGAATGAAGCAGAGAGCCAATTTTGTGTAAGTGGGCCCCACGATTCCTGGGAGTGTCCGGAATGTGAGGAAGGCGCAATGTGTGTTTCTGTTGCAAATCTCTCTTCCTGCCAGGAGTGACATTATCCGGATAGCTTGGCTCAGCCTCGTTATCCCACCCTATTGGCAGCAGGACAACTGTGAGACAGAAACAGCCTGGGACATGCGAAATAAACCATTGGGGAATGTAGGAAGGGGGCACAGAGAACTTGTGGAAAGACAAATAACAACAAGGAAGAAGTTTGGGGAAGGATGTAATAAAATAAAAACTGAAGTAGATTAACTCCATGGGGTTTCCAGTTGGAAAAGGTGAGACAATATTTTTGAGATATTAAATTTTTCTTAGCATTTTCCATTCCCACTGTCTTTCCTCCTAAGCTGATCCTGCATCCTCTCCACATGTACAGACTGAGGCTGGTTGGCACATGCCATCTGGACAGGTGACACTGAGGACCAGGTTCTACCTGTGCTTTCTGCACTCCTTCTGTGTATGTAAACACCTTTGTACTGCAGAAGGCCATCTGGTTGTAAATGCACCCTTAAAAAGGGAGAGGGGAGTCACTGGGATTGACCGAGATTGCTTAATTACTTCAGGGACTTTTTACCCATGTCAAAATTTAATAGTTAGAACAAAGGAAATAATATACAATTTTTGAACATCTAAGTTTGCAGGTAAGATTCAAATGTGAAACATACATACATTACATATATTTTTCCTCTAGAATTTCCAGTTTCTCTCCAAAGTAGACATTAGGTAGAATATTTTATGAAAGATTCATATTGTTGTGATACTTGTGAACAAAGAAGTACTAAGAGGTTTCTCATGAAGACTTGACTGCTGTTCTCTATAATCATGGAGCCAGTACTGATGCAATATAGCTCCATTTGAAAACAACAGTGGCAATGAACCCTAAAACTTTCTTACCGACATGAACTGAACCTATACCTGAGGGATAGGCCTTTGTGTTAATTCTTTCAACAGGCGTTATATTGAACACCAGTTGTAGCTCAGGCAACATGTTTGGCACTGGGGATATGCTGACAGGAAGCACACATGGTCCAAGGAGAGGGACTACATGCAAGAAGACCAGCTAAGAGTCTATGGGAAGGAGAAGAGGTGGGCTAAGGTTCTTACAAGTAATTTTCACATAAGGTTACTTAATCATAAACTCAAATGGAAATTGAATAATCTGTAATTTCCTCTCTCAAACCAACATTCTCATTCCCTAAATAGCTCTGGAGAAGGCCAGGATACTGAGAACACTGTGGGCAAGTATGTTCTCATTGGTGTATCTGGCTTGCTAATTCAAAGTACAAGACCTTACCTCTCAATTACTCACTTAACATTCCAGTACATTTTTGGGACAATGGATAATTTTAGAAGCTGCCAAGCAGATGGATGAGTGGTAACTGACTTAGCAGATCTAGAAAAGCTGAAACCTAAGCTAATTAAAACTGCTGAACCCTGAAAATGCTTCCAAATTGAAACCACAAGGGACATTTGGAGGTGAGAATACAGGGCAGGGCTAAAAGCAGGGAGAATAATTGACAGTGTTTAAAGGAGAAGTCCCCATTCCTCCTTATTCCCATTCCTCCCCAGGCAGAAGCTTGGAGGTTAACTGGTTGACCCAAAGATGTTCTGCTCTTGGAGATATACCAGATACAGTTAGGAATGGATATGGAGGGTAAATACCATAGTAAAAATGGGGAAAATGTGAGAGTCTTAATTCTGAAAAATGAGACCTTCAGAACCTCTTTCCATGGAGCTCTTAACATCCAAAATACTGGAGGCCAAATTTATATTCCTCAGGCAGGAAGTTGTAGGATTCTTTTCTGGGGAAATAACTCATAAAAAAAAGACCTACAGATATTGTCAGTAATATAGCTCTTCTGGGAAGATGAGGGGAGGGAAATGTCTACATGTGAGGCAGTGGTATTAAGGACTTAAATCCTTAATTAGTCATTAGTGTAAAATGAAGATATATCACAATAAGCATGTTATTTGTTATTACATAGCATTAGAACTATAGAGAGAATACCAGAAGATGCTGCTAAAATATTTGAAAATGGATTCATCTGTTTTGCTTCTCCTATCAAGGATTAGTAGTGGGGTAAAGAAATGAGAAATATGTTACTTTATAAAACTTTAAAAAATATAAGCACAGTCAATAGATTTCCATGGAGTCAAACATACCTGGATTCAAATTTCAGCTTCTTCACCTATGAACCCTGTAAACTTGGTCATGCTGGAAATTTTCTAAACTTCAGTTCTCTTCTTGGAGAATGGTGAAAATGTAGTACCAAGCACACAGTAAGCACTCATAAATAATTTCTATATCTTAGGGTTATTTTGAATACTAAATGAGATTATATTTAAATACTTATAATACTCAATAAAGCTTAACTAATACTAGTATGACAATGCTTTGTGAAAGAAGAGAAGAAAAATCAACTCAGATAAGGAGAGGAGTAAATATTTGACTCTGAGAATACACACAAGCACACACACTATATATGTGTGTATACACACACACACACACATACACACACACACACACAAGGTGTGATCAAACAATACGGTGAATGTGTAAATAAAAAAAAATTGTTAAAGGACACATTGCCATTAACCCCCCTCAAAATACTCCCCCTCACTTTGAACACACTTATCCCATCGTTCTTGCCACTTTCTGAAGCAGTTCTGGAAGTCCTCTTTCGTGAGTGTCTTTAGTTGCGCTGTTGTGGCTGTCTTGATGTCCTGAATTGATTCAAAACGTTTTCCTTTTCATGGTCATTTTGACTTTGAGAAAGAGCAAGAAGTGTCATGGTGCCAGGTCTGGTGAATAACGTGGATGAGGACACACCGTAATGGTTTTACTTGACAGAAATTGCCGTGTGTGACTCTGCACACCGTGTGTATGACACGGCCATGTGTGTAACATGGCAGAAGCAATGTGTGACACGGAGTATTGTCACGCTGGAGGATGAAGTAAAGACACTCATGAAAGAGGACTTCCAGAACTGCTTCAGAAAGTGGCAAGAACTATGGGGTAAGTGTGTTTGAAGTGGGTGGGGGGGTTGATGGGGATTAATGGCAATGTGTCTTTATGTAATAAATTTTTAAAATTTAAACATTTACCGTATCTTTTGATCACACCTTGTGTGTGTGTATATACAGAAGGTGTCAAAAATGTATACACATTTTAGGAAAGGAACAAACTGTATTAAAATTATAATAATCAATATATACTGATAAAAAAAATTAATACAAGTCATATATATATATATGGAGGTGAATGAGGTATAGGAACAGTAAAACTTATAAGGGGCAGTTATATTTGTTCTTTATGTTTAAAAGAACCAGACTAAAAAAAAAAAAGTCAATTCTAGTAAGAAAGATGTAGCGAGAAAAAGTTCCTAAATAATATTTTCTTTTTTTTTGAGGGCAGTGTCACTCGCCCTCATATGTGGGATCCGAACCTGGGCCGCTGGCATCCCAAGGCAGCTCTTTAACCATGGTGCCATTCAGTCGGCCCCTAAATAATCTTTTTTTGACTTGTCTAAACTCCTTTGTCCACAGAATAACATATAAAGAAATCCAAAGGATTTATTGAGTACCTACAATGTGCAAGGTACTAATTTCAATTATAAAATTACATAGTTATCATATGTAATACAAGTACTTTCACTTTTATTTTTATAATTGCCCTGTGAAACGGGTAGGATAACACTTTACAGTTGGTTTTGTTAGCAGACAAGAATTGGGGAAGGGTGGTTAAAAGGAAAGGAAACTATAGAAGTTGCCTAAACATTAGCATAACTATGGAGGCAAGATAGAGATAATCATTTTGTTATAGATACTTGTTTTGATAACTCAGTGTGGCAATTTGTTTATTAATTTTCAGTGAGAAGTACAACAGCCGAATGAACTAAAATACTGATATCATCTAGTTTGCACATTCTCTCCCCCGGAAAAAAAATGTTTCTATGGAAATTCAAATTGGTTGGTAGAAATGCCACCAGAGCACACATTATCAAATTCTGACACATGATGCCCCCAGCACACTCTGGGTCCATATTTGCTAAGCAATAGAATGTCCACACTAGCAGGCCAGGTCACCTCCATGTCTGGGTGGTGCAGAAACTTCACTGAAGAACTGTGTTCTTTGACTTACTTCATGAAGACCATCTGGTGACACTTATTCTTCAGATATATTTCTGTACAGTTGGTTAGGTTAAAGCCTTCTCTTATATCAAGTCACATTCCAGGCATGCCGTATTGATGAATATTACATATTTTAAATTACAATCAGAAAGCTCAGTTTCTGTGGGGATTAAAAATGAGTACTGGATCCATACGGTTTTCTAATGTTCTTAGAAGGGTATTAAAAAAAACCCAACAATTAACTAAAATGAACTTGAGTTCATTTTGATAAAAATGAAGCTAAAGATGATTAATCTATTGGATTAAACAAATATGGCATTAGAAGCATAGGTCCTGGTGACAGTTTGTGATATTCTTTATATTGTGTGTACATTTAAGATCCTATCAAACTCTTTTAATCACTACCCTTATGTTAGAAGCTTTGTTTGTCTTAACTAGTAAAATGTCACTTCAACAAACCCAAAAGAATTTAAAAAATTACCCACATGCTTAGAAAGCAGAAAACAGCAAAATGTGGGAAAAAAGTCATCTTTGCAAGGAAAGGTCAGCAGAAACATATGGATCCCAAGTGAAATTAAAATAAGGTTTCTGTACAGACTAGATACTGTGGCAGATAACGGTGCCACAGGCCAGACAGAAGGTTCCCAAGGCCCCAGGCTGCTTTCTTACTTCTGCTCTGCTTAAGACTTTATCCAACATGATTTTGGTGATAACACTTGTTATACATCCTCTGGATCCTCAGATGCTAAATCATCCTGTAATAGACTTCATCCAGGAAACCTAAAGGCCAGCCATATTTCATCATTTCTTAAGTTTCAGTGATTATAAAACAGCCATCTGTACATGTCTGGAAGCATATTTTTATTTGGGTTATTATTTGATAATGTACTGACAATCCTATCTCCAATCCTCTCTAATGTGTCTGTTAAAAAAAGTCCATAGAAAATTTTTAAATGGTTATATTTTTTAAACTTGTATTCTATTTAGTTAAAATGCATATAATACTTCTTGCATTCATATTACATAGGAAGAGAAGAAGGAATTACATGGATAACAAAGAATATTTTCATTGAAAAATATTTAACTATATTATCTCATTGAGGTTTTTTTTTTTTTTTTTTTTTTTTTTTCAATTAAACAAGTGCCATGTGCTTGGAGTTGGAGATCATACATAAACAACCTATATAGAAAGCCCTCCGGAACTCTCATTAAAGCACATTCTTTTACTCTTGTTTAATATCAATGTGTTAACGATCAATTTTTATCTATTAGATGCTTTTATCAGCAACCAGATTCAAAGTAGGGAATGAGTTAGATGCTTTAAAAGTGGCTTTCACGTTCAGCCCTAGCCACACTCCCTCCCCTTAACTACAGACCTTTGAGCCTACTCTGTCAAAAACACCTGACCTGTAAGCCACCTGAAACAGATGTCTGGCATTCCGCCATTATAAGTTTATTCTTTGAGATTAGGCAAATATGCAAATAGTTGGTCAGCTTGGAGATGGAGTAGAAGATAATACATTAAATATTTACTAGTGCTGCATATATAACTGTAAATGTTTTTTCTTTTCCAGATTTTCTTTTTATGAGAAAAGTTTGAAGAAGAGCTTGTTTGTCTATAGCAAGAACAAGAAGAATGATATTTTAATGGAGGGAAGGGGGAGAGTAGTTGAGATGGAGCCTGGTAGAAATGGGAAGTGGGGATGGAAGTTAGTAGGGAGCTGGAGAATGCTGTTTAGGGGTGGGCCATACCAATGGAAAACATTTAAATTGGGTAATCTAATGGAGAGGTGATTTATAAGGGCCAGGGTAGGACTAGGTCAGGAAGGAGTAGAGGGAGAGAACTGTGAAGAGATGACTGCCTGATTGAAGCTGTGCCCTTTGATGAGAAGACCCTGCAAAGCAAGAGCTAAGGCATTGTGGAAAGAAAGTTGCACTGGTAGTCATCAAAAGACTTAAACTTAAGTTTGTCCTCTGCAATGTACTAGCTAAGTCTTGATTCTCTGTCCCTCAGGTTTCTCATCCAGAAGATGCATTTTCCAGAAAGTAGCTGTGTCAGATGATACCATTTACATGAAAGTTCCAAACACAGAGCTCCACAGAGAAGGAAGGTCAGAAAAAACATAAATATTTAATCTCAGGAGGATGCACAAATGAAAAGCACGGGTAAAATGAAAGGAAGACCTCTTTACCTGAAACAGGTCTTAAGGCTAGTACACTGGAGGGGTTACTCTATATATATGTGCTCACAGACAAATATTTCAGAGATGCGTGTATAAATATGGGATAAATACAGTCAACAAAGTTAGGAAGAGAAGGGGACTGACGGAAAATACCAAAAAAAAAAAAAGTCCAAAATGTTTCCCTGAATTATTAAGATCAAGAATATTAAATATCTGTTGCTAGTGGAGGGCTGACTACAGAGACAGCCAATCAACAATGTAGACGCAATCACAGGGTCCTTCTCCCTCACCTACTGGAAATGGAATAGCTTGTATTATAGTGTTTAGCAAAGGGATGATTGCAAATCTTTTGTTATAGTTCTTCAGAAATTTATTGTATACTAACATATATATTTTTAGCCTGCACTGTTGACTTTCTTACTAAGCCATAGCAAGGAGACTTAAAAAAATATATATATATTTTTTGCCTTGTTTCCCTGTGGAACTAGCTTTCAGTTTAAATCCCAGCATATAGTAATGTATGATGACTGTCAATGTGCTTTATCTCCTACAAGATGCTCTTGTAAGAAAAATTACTAGTTAAAAGGGATAATACACTTCTTAAGTCTGCATCAGGGAAAAGAGAAATTATTTGTTTGATCTCATGAGTTTGGTAGTGTGTTATGATAGCATCTAACACAAATGCAGTTTAAAATTCTATGTGAAGTCCCTCTGTTTTGACTGTCAATTCAGGATGGAAAACCATTTTGTTAGAAGTGTCAAGGATATGATGAATGGTGAAGATATCAACTTTGTTAGCTGATTTTTTTGACTGCCACATGATTCTTCTTGTACTATATCATGTATGAACAAAAAAGGCATCAATTCAAAGACTAGATATTCACTGACTTTTAAACTAATCACCTCAAGGTGCAATGAATTTATCTGCAGTATCTTTTACATATTGATGTTTGTGCCTACTTTGCTCCCTTGGTTTATATTCAATCTTTGTGCTACAGAAGGGAAATCATTAATGAATGCTTTTAAAATGCAAATTTGTCAAGGTCAGAGTTTCAAAAACAGAAGCTTTTGTTGAACGATACACTGTATTTTATTTCTCTTTAATAGTTGGTTAGATTATCAATCAGAATGTTCACTATAATTGTTAAAAATTATTTTATAAAAGCCATTATCAGACTTTTCTTCATCTAATTGAGCTTCATGTGAGAGAAACCTTTTGGACAGAGAGGAGATACGAATATGATCGATATAAACAATACAGAGGTTGCACTCTATGGAATTGCAGTATCCCGTAGAACTTGGGTGTAACCAGAATTTTTGTAAAGTAAATCTTGCTCCTTTGATGACTCTCTTTGTTATATAGGGGCTATACTTCTTGTGGAGGACACATTTTGAGGTATCTTCCTAGCACCCCATCTCTAAGAAATGTCCTCTCACCACCAGGGGTGGGGGGCCCTGTCTGCCATGATTTGGTTACATGTTCATCCCTCTGAACTTGAGCTGCAATCAAAGGTGGACACCACATCCAAATTACATCAATACAACAAATCTTCTTTCCTGGGAATTTGCAATTGGGACCTGGACTTTCCCAGTAAGACTCTAGTCACATTCCCAAGTTCTATAACAGTCCCCTCTTTAGTTTCTGTGAGACACTCTGTAGCTTAATAATGCTTCCTGTTGTCTTTACCTAGTTCACATTGGTATATGTTACTATAACGAAATTTACTTCCTTGGGGTAAACCCTATGGATTGAATGGAAGGCTTTGGTTTAGACATGGCAGGCTTACTATTGTCAAGACCTGCTGGGACCCTATTCCAATGGTGAGATTTCCCATGTGCTGTTTCCGCTGAGCCTTCCCATCCACAGCCTCACACATAGCTGCCCGGTCTCCAGCCTTTTTCCAGGAGTAACTTATCCCCAGATGGCACTTACTTCCCTGAGACACAGAAATTCCCTTACCGTCCCACTCTTAAGAGTGTCATTTTTCTGATTTACTGTTAAATTTACAGTTTTGAATCAATTTAGACTTTACTATTTCTTTGGACACAAGATAAAAAGCAATAAAATAATGGTAAATTTTATCTATTTTGAAAATAGTTTTAAGTGCTCTCAGCTCCTCTGTATCTTTCCTCTTTAATTTGACTTGCCACAGCACCCGGTTATCCTTCTAAAAGCCTAGCTCTGTTCAAACCCCACTGATATTTAAATTTTATTATTGTCTTCACTTTGTCTACTCAAAAATGTTCATACACTAAATGATTTTTATCTAAGGCAGAGTTTGGCAAACTTTCGTTAAAGGCCACATAGTAAATATTTTAGGCTTGTGGGCCACCTTGCTTCTGTCTCAACTACTCAGCTCCCTATTGTAGCACAAAAGTAGCCACAGACAATATATTGAATAAGTAAATGGGCATGGCTGTGTCCAATAAAACTTTATTTACAAAACAGATGCTAGGCAGAACCTAAAGCCTTCTACATGTTGGACCTCACTCACCTCTGTCACTTTACTTTCTACTCCACCCCTTCACACACTCAGTGCTCCACTGAAATTAAGTTTATTTCTGTGCCCATTTGGTACTCTGTACATCCACTACTCTATGATTCTCTTCCCTTGCATGGAGGCTGGAGTGAGGCCTAGAGAGACTCTTATTTCTCCAAGCACATTTTCCATAAGAGGTGCCTTTACATCAACTTTAAGGTAATGTATTGTCTTATTACTTGTTAAGAGAATGATAATGTTTTGGAGAAAGCATAATAAAATAGATGACTAAAACTCAGTACTAATACTATGATACAGGTAATAACTATCAGACAGGTAAAGAAGGTAGTCAAAGGGTCGTGCCTATTTTTTCTTTTTTTTAAAATATGCTTCTGCTTTTACCTATCTTGATGAACGATGCCATCCTTTCACCAGCCTCTATTCTCAGATATGGAAGCTGGTTATGCCTTTTCTTTCTGTATTGTTCTTCCCTTCATCTGTGCTAATCTTAAAAGCATTACCCATCCTTCAAGAGGCAGGTTAAATGCTCTGGCCTTTATCAATGCTGATCTCTCCAACTAGGAATAATTTTTCCTTCTTCAGGATTCCTATTGCACTCCATCACACCATTTTCATCTTGACACTACGGTTATTTATGTAAATATCTTAGTTGAACAACTAGAATATCTAACTAGAGCATCTCTCTTCATAGACTCCATGTATCCCAAAGGCACAGGTCAGTGCTCTGCAGAGAGCATGCATTAAATAATTATTTGATTAATACATTTCTAAAACTTGTAAAAATGGATTTATTCAAATTGAAGCTCACTTTATTTAATGAAGAAGTGTTAACACTGTATAAAGATCAAGGTCAAAAGTAAACCTCTGGTTTACTCATCTTTTAAAAAATATCCTCAGGCATTTGTGGTCCAGTGTTGTTGAACTTAAGTTGGTATTTTTTTCTAGCCAAATTTGCTACATATGAAACCCATTGGCCATTTGGGGATTGACAACTTTCCTACTGCTCCTTTCAAAGAACTTCCCAAGAAAACTGGGATAGATAATCTATGTGCCATATGTGCTGTTAAAATAAAGTTGGATATGCACTAATCAAGCGGTTTCCATGAGAAACGCTAGGCCTCCAAAATACAAAAAAATCTTTTTAATTGTAGTACTTATGGTAGGCACTCCAAATAGCAAAATTACATTTCAAACTTTTTTATCTAAAAAAGTAGTTTATACCAAAGCTTAAATATCCTGGAGTAGAAACACTATGACTGTTTAAAATGTTATAAAACAAGTTTGAAACAAGCAAAAGAAAGTTTTTTCTTTCACACTGCCTGCAAAGTCTTCAAATTAGTGCCTAGCTTAAAAGAGAGATTTTATTTTCGTTTTGAAAATGCTGGAGACACAGGTGTAAGGTAACTTTCCCATGGCAGATTGCAGGCAAGAGGGCAAGAATAGCCACATCTGAATTCCTTTAGCAAAAGGACTGGCTAAGAACATCCTGATTCAGGTTTCACACCTAGGATAAGCCAGTCTTTTTGTTTATTTCTTGTGAGGAAGTTTATAGATAAAAAGGAGTTGAGATGGAATACTATAAATTTTTAATGCACCCAGCGTCTAAAGCCAGCTGGTTGAAAACCAGAGTTGTTTATCAAAAAGGCAATTTAAACAGAAGCACTGTAAAAGCTATAAATGGTTATCCAAATTTGTTTCCATGATTATTTTCTGAGATTTATATTATCACAGCATATTGTAAAATAGATACTGCAGTGATAACTTAAATTATTCTAAGTTAGTCTATATTGTAACCTCTTGGACATAGGTATAAACATGGTATTGATTTGTTTAAAGTGATCTGGGAGAGGCAGATTGAAAGATTACTTATGTCCTTTGCAATTTCAATTCATTTTGGCTGTAACTTGTTTCATCTCCCATCTGAGTTGTTTCTATTTATAGTTACTCCTATTTGAATTTTGTTATTTAAAATTTCTACCTCTGTGTCTGTAGGTAACTAAATTGTAGTTGTCTTGCAATATTCTCAGAGAAGTAGATTGGGTCTTTTTATTTTTTTTAATCTAATTTCTCATTTTCCTCCTGCATATCTGAGTTTACCAAGGAGAGGAATGATATCAAATGAGTGCAGTGGGTAATTGAAAATTTCACAATTTCTTATGTTTTTTCTTTCATTTATAACCTTTTATAATAATTGTAAATGCCAGCAACATGACTAATTCAAGGTTCATAGAGATTATGGAATGTTTGGACTTGTCGATATTTTTGAAAACAGAATATACTCTACTTACTTTAAATGAAAGGGGCTTATTATGCACATAAAAAGCTCACAGAGCCATTTGGGTTGCTGAAGGAACGTGAAGGCTGAGCTTTCAGAAACAACACCCAAAGTTCACTCCAGCACTGAGCTGCAAGGAAGCTGCCTTTTCTGCTGTGATCAGGAGGGAGGTGAACCCGAGGCCATTTAATGAACACCAGCTACTGCCTCCTGCGCACTGCCTCTGTCATGACCCGAACCCGGAAAAAGGATACCCCACATCTTGCCTCTCTCCTCGTGTAACTCAGTTCTGATTCAAAACCTGACATGAACTTAAACGGGTGGATTCTAAATCCTGAGGAAATGTACCTGGAGGGCAGACTAGAAAACGTCGGTTTTAAGCTTTTTCTAGCATGCAGAAAGACGCGTTGGAGGAGAATTGGATCCGTGTTGAGTTCATCTCCATAGCTGCCACTTCAGGCAACTTTTATTTTCTCTTCTTTGATTCCCGTCTCTCCCCAAGTTGGGATGCAGATAAACAACAAAATGACTAGAATTTGAAAACTGACTTATGAATCAATCAAGTTGTGTCAGCACTTATCAAGGACCTATGAGAATAACCGATTTCCCATTTCTTTCTGTATAACTTCCTTGTCTGATGGTGAAAACATGGCTCCTATTATCTACCCTTACTTAATGTATCAATCCCCCTGTATATAACAAATTTGTCATCAGCACTTGTTAGCCTATCCCCAACACTGATTCCCTCAACCCGTAGGAGTTCTGACGTTGTCACCACCCTGCACCCTGCCTCCGACAGTCTGTACTTTGCTAGCACACTGCCTGGGCACGTTCTACAACCCATGTCTAGATTTTCTGATACTTCATGGGGGGAAAAAGATCCCTGACAAAAAGCCTCCCACCTGTTACTTGGGTTTCAGTCTCCCATGCCCAGCTGCTCCTTGCTCTCAAGCTCCGCCTACCCTGAGTAGGTTCAGCTGCACACCAGCCCCGCTCCCAGGTGCAAAATACCCCCTCATACTGCTCCGCTCGGGTTCTGAGACCCGCCCCGTGCTGCCCTGCCCCCTGCTCTTCCCACTCATGCTCCAGCATGCTGGACAGCTCACCTCCCCGTGCAGACTATATTCTCTCCCTGCTCATGCTCTGACACCCTGTCGTGGGGTGACCCCTTGCACAGAGAAGCCCGTGCTTGGAGTCCAGCTACTCCGCTTTGAGCCTCCCCCTGTACAGAAGCCCTCCTCCCCTCATTTATGTTCAGAAACCACACTGGACAGTGCCACCTCTCCACACGAATCTTCCTCCACACGTACGGGCTGGTTGTCTGACTCCTCATGCTGGGCCACTGCCCTACCATGTGAACATCTCTGGCCCTTCCTGTGTTCCAATACTTCATGCCAGGCTGCCTCTCCCTGCTTCAGGCCGGCACTCCTCAGTCCGCTTGGCCTCTGACACCCTGTGCTGGACTATGATAGCTCCTCTCCACCCTGACACCACTTGGTTGGCCTTACCTAATGGCGTTGGACTTGCGTTGTTCATTATGGGAATGAAAGAGAGGAGAAATAGGAGACAGAAATTGACACTTGGAACATGGTGTCAGGGAAATGGGGGTACAAAATGAGGTAAGATCCAAAGGTATAATTGTGTATGTGTATGTGTATGAGGGACACAGTGACTCTTGGTTTCTCTGGAGCATACAGCACATGAGGAGACTTCATTTGTTAGCAGTGAGGATATATTATAGAACTAATTTTTGTGATGCTACCGTGGAGGGCCTTAAATTGTTAGGAAATGATAGCTCATTGGCAGTTATTAGGTAGGTGGTTAATGTGATTGGCTTTACAGTTCAGAAAAAATATACATCACACTGATGTGTGTATGAGGTGTGAGAAGACAGACTACTATTAGAATAATTCCACTGAGAATTGAGAAAGTGACCTGGACCAGATCTATACTAGAGGGCACGAGAGGAAGGGACGCAGTTACTCGACTTTATCATTCCAGGATGTGGCTCTGAACCTGACCTGATTTGGGAAGGTTTGACATTGCTTATGAAAGAAATTTCACCAAACAAGCTCCCAGGGATCTGTGGATGTTATAGATGCTGCAGTTGCATCACCTGGATTCCTCCATTAGGACTGAGGCATTCATTCCCCACAGCCAGGAGTTTGGCTGAGGACAGCTCACCACTGAGTTCCTCATGGTAAGTGCCCCCGAGCCAATGGAAGCTGCCTTGCCCCCAGGTTATGCTCCCTCTAGAGGGACAGCCCACATTTTAATGACTGACCCCATTGCTCCATTGCCCAATCAAAACAGAACAACTGTGAAAGACCATTCCCAGTCC
Organism: Aselliscus stoliczkanus; assembly: GCA_033961575.1. Taxonomy (NCBI): domain Eukaryota; kingdom Metazoa; phylum Chordata; class Mammalia; order Chiroptera; family Hipposideridae; genus Aselliscus; species Aselliscus stoliczkanus. The sequence continues at coordinate 90,578,218 of CM066734.1, read as the reverse complement.
ACAGCTCCCGCTGGGCTTGGCTGCAGCTTCCTTTATCATTGCATCACGTTCAGCTTCCCCTCTGACCATTGTTGCTCTCCCCTCAGTGTCCACTCCTGAGAGTATGCCCCAGTGGATCTCCTGCGTGCAAATCGCAGAGTCTCGGGTTTGGTTTGGGACTCTGGATTTAAAACACATTCACTCCCAATGCAAATGTTGGTCATCATTCTCTGTCATTGGTTGATACCCCGGGTTGTGATACATGGAGATATTAATTTGGAAGTTACTGCACCTTCCGGAAGCATTTTGTTTACTCTCAGGAACAAGTTTAGACATCGAGGAAATGTAGTTCTTTAATGACTATACCTGATAAAAGTTTAAATAAGCTTTGTCATTTACAGGTACCGAAGGTTTATTTTCTTCCTCTAAATCACTATAGATATAATATAATGTGAATGACTCACTAACTTCCAGGAGAGTCATGTTTGTCATTATGTGTGTCATACAAACATATCTACTTGTATAGATTATATACTTTTTTACACATAAAGCATACATTCATTTTATTTTCCTACACTTGTTGTTGCTTATTTGCCCCTCCTGTTTGTTGTTGGGGTGGGGGAAAGATAGAAATAAATTAACGATAAGATGTTGGAAAGTTGAGCTCCTGAGAGGAGAGGGTATAAAAAAAAATGTGTATAGTCACAGGCTGTGGAGTACAGCATAAGGAATAGAGTCAGTGGAACTGTAACAGCTATATGTCAAGGGGTAGCAGATGGGGGGAGAAGGGTTATCACTTTGTGAAGGGTGTAAATGTCTAACTAGTACATTGTTTTGCACACCTGAAACTAATTTAAAAAAATCATTCTTAGAACATTGCTAGATACATAGTAGGGTATCCATCCATAAATACTTGTTAAATAAAAGTCAGTAAAGAAATAATTAAATATAATTTAAGAAGAAGCCTGTAGGAGCCCTGCAGGTCAAAGAGATAGTGATAGGGGGCCTAGTGAGCACTTTTAGTCATCAGTTGTCATTCTCAAGCTATTCTAACTGCGTTAAACTAAGTTTAAAATAGTTTTGGATTTAGCAGCGTATTTTATGTACTGAGGTGATAAATTCTAACACTCAATTCAAAGTTTGGTTTGATACAAAATAGAATTTTCAAAGCGTAGGGGCTTGCATGGATTGTGAAGCAAAATACTTCAGCAGAAATCTATATAATTTGATAAAAGACAAATATTTTAGGTTTATTTATCTAAATAATTCAGTCTAGCCCCCCCATTCCTCTCCCTCCCTCCCTAACTTCCCCTCAACCCTCCCCTCTTCTTTCTCTCTCTGCTTACAAATCTGCATTCCCTATCCCATTCTTTTTTTTTTTTTTAGAGAGAGCAGTGTCTCTGGCCCTCATATGTGGGATCCGAACCAGGGCTGCTGGCATCCCAAGCCAGCTCTTAACCACCTTGCCACTCAGCCGGCCCCCCATCCCATTCTTGATCTAAAATTGAAAGTTAAAACAGAGTTCCAGCTTATCTGCCATGGTGCAAAAGTAAGTTTGAAACCTTATCTGGCTAGCATCCAGTTGTCACAATGGCCCGTCCTCACACCTGATAGAGGGAAAGAGAAAGTGTTGCTATTGTTTCTGCTCTTTCTTCATGGCTTGGTGAGATTCCCAATTCTGCCCTCCTTATTGCTTGCGACTAGCAGCCTCCTTTGCCAGGGACTATCCCAGGGACTGCCCCAGTGTTAGCACTGAAAGTCCCCTGTTCCTAAACACCCTTCATCTGGGCAAATCAGGACAGATGTTTTACCCAGTAATTAATGAGTTTCCTGCAAATTTTTATTAGATGAAAGTGATTCTGATAATTATATAATTATTGATTAATTATCGGTCTGTGTTAGGTTAGGCCACTTCCTGCTTTGCTGAGGATCTTATGAGCAAGGGAGTGAAATGAAGAGTTCCAGAACTGGGCTGAATGAATTACACAAACAAGCAAACACATGAAAGAATGGTGATATGCTTTAGTATGTCAGTCACCTCTGCTGGCCTCCTAGTCAGGAAAGAACTGAGTGGGAGGACTTGAGAAAGGCCTGGGAATTTGGGGAAAGACATTTTTTTTTTTTTTTTTTTTTTAGCTGAGCCATCCCGCCACCTGTTGGCAGCTCAGTGGCAGCTCAGCTCAGGCTGGGAATTGAACCAGAGACCCTGTTGCTCAGAGCTCAGCTCGCACTCATGAGTGAGTTCTTAACCAACTGAGCCACTTGGCCCGCCCTAGAAACATTTTTTAAGTTCAAGGTATTCTGCTTTAGTTTGGGCCCAAGACAAAGTTTCTGAGCTCAGTTTGTGGAGTCCCTGTTGATGCGCAGACAATAAGTGAAGAAGCTAAGAGAAAAGGAAGCCAATAAATGTGAGTTTAAAATACTTCATGAGGATAGAGTACATAGTTAGCATCATGTTTCACATTTTGTTACCTTCTGTCCCCTCCTAACTTAAAACCAGTTGTCATTACTTTTTGGTAGATTTTTCTCCCCCTAGCTTTTATTCAGTCATATACTGATAAAGCATAAATTGCTAAATGTATATGATATCTTTGATTCTGTCTTGATTAAGTTGAAAATGGAGACGAGTTTTAACCAATAATAAACGATAAAAATCTTGAAAAGAAACTTTGACAAACTGTTGATACAAGTTTCCTAAAAATGTCAGTCTGTTTCAGCTTTGTTACCAGGAGTCAAGCAGATGGATGTGTCCATGATGGGCCAAATGTGACCTGAGAGGTGGAAGCACACACCTGGAAGCTTGATAGCTGCAGAGGAATCAGAATTTTAGAACCTCCAGAAAAGATGAAGCCCAGGAGGACAGAATTAGGGTGCTTTTAATATGGCCACCTCTCTGCTCTGACTTTCTCCTAGAGGTCAGTTACTTAAAAACAATGGAGGGTTTGTATTTCTTTCTAACAAAAGTGTAAGTTATCTACCATTCAATCAACCACTTGCCCCATTCATACCTTCCCTCCCCATCAGGTAAGAAATTGTGGATTCAGTGGGTGGTAGTGGAATTTCCATCTCTGAGTGGCAGATATTTCCCAACTGAGGGTCCATCTGCTTTTATTGAAGCTCTCACCCACTCATCTCCCTCGGTTTAGCTCAAGGTGCCATTTTGTTGTACCCTGATACTGTAATAGTCTCCAACTGGTCTCCCTGCTTTCATTGTTGCTGCCTCCAAGTCCATTGTATCATGTTAGCCAAACGATCTTTGAGAAACATAGATTGTATCACTTTATCCCCTACCCTATCCTCAGGGTTAAACTCTAATGGGTTCCTATCACACTTACTATAAAAGGTCTGATTTTTTTTTATCACAGTTTATAAAGCATCACATATTGTGGCCCCTGCGTACCTCTCTTACTTCACTTTACGGACATTGGTCCAGCCACACTGTTTCTCTTCACCTTACTGACATCGGTCTAGCCACACTGTTTCTCTTTCTGCTTCTTGAGTGTGCTAAATTAATACCCATGGGGAGTTGCAGGAGCTAGGAATGTTTCCTCTTTTAGTTCTTGGAATAGCTGCCTGCTCTTTGTTGGTTGTCTACTCAGTCATTCTCTATCATATTAGCATGTTTTATTTTATTTATTTATTTTTTATTTTATTGGGTAATTGGGGGAGGGGAACAGCATTGGGAAATCAGGAAAGGGGAACAGAAAAGTTGCTGTCCTTTTGTTCTTCAGTCTAGTTGTGGAGGACATTGCTTCACTGGCCCATATTGGTATCCTCATTGCTGTCTTCCCAGCTGAGGCAGATCGGTCGCCAGCCTCTGTATGGCCACTGACCGTGGCTATTGGCAGCTCACGCTGGCTGCTGGCCACTCACTGTAGCCTATGACAGCCCACTGCAGCAGGGTTTGCAGCCTACACTGTCGCTGGGACTTGTGCAGTCCAGCTCCAGGTTGAGCTGTTAGCTGTAGAGGGCAGTGTCACTGGCCCTCATATGTGGGATACGAACCAGGGCCACTAGTATCCCAAGCCATCTCTTAACCAATGCGCCACCCGGCCAGCCCTCATATTAGCATATTTTAAATCTCTGCAAGCCACCCTCTAATCTGGATATGTATTTCTTCTTCAACCAGACTCCAAGCTTCATGAAAACGGGCTTGTCATCTTGTTCTGTGCAGTGCCCAATAGATAAGTTTTTGTTAGAGTGACTGGTTTCTAACCTCAGAATGCTTACAAATCTGGTTGTATGTCAAAGATAATGTAAATGAAAAGTTATATATATACATGACAACACACACAAGAGAAACTAAAAGGCAACAAACACATGATTAAGTACTATATGAAATTTTTATCATAAATTATTGATTTAAAGACAAAGAAGGAGGTGATACCTCATATTACTGTCAATTATTGTAAGTTCTAAAAGCCAGTTTCAACAAGGGGAAGGCAGAGGTCAGAGGCAGAGGTGGTCAGGAGGAGAGAGGAGGGAGGAGGGAGTGTAGAACGCGTACCCCTAGAATTTCAGTGCATGCAAACTTCAGCTTTTGCACAAGTTTGGTACCTGCTGCCTAACTTGCCGGAAGATGAAGTTGTTAATATCTGACGCTATTGGTGAATGACAGTGTAATTAAGTATTTGGTAGTACAACTTTCTACTCCTAGAGTTCTGTCTGTCCCCTCTGCCCCCACCTTTTCTTGGATTGGTAAGATGAAACTACAAAGTAGGCTTATAATAGAAGAGGAAGTTGCCTTCTTAGGTAGTGGTTCCCAAAGTAAAGAGGATGTGTGCTTATGCTAGTGGGGGTGGGGCAGAGTGAGGAGACCTTCACTTCTGTTGGAATTGCTAGTCTTTGGTCTCCCCAGCCACATAGAGGACTGATCTGCACAGCTGCTGAAATAGGCCAGGCCTGCAGGATATATGGGTATTGTTTCGTTTCTACAGGACATTTGTTTTGTTAAACTAGTTCTCCCCTTTCCAAAATTTGGCAAGCATTAGTCAGTTTCAACTCAGGCAAGAACCCACAAGTGTGCGTGTGGCTCTCGGGCTTCAGATCAGGCCCCGCCCTCGCCCTCGGGCTCACACTGACACAGGCAGACGAAACTTGGCCAGATTGCTCGCTCTTGGCCTATGCTGGAGTGGCTTGTCCCAGCCACTAGCCCAGAGCCCGCTCACTCTCCTCCCCTAAAGGGGACCGCCCGGCTGTGCAGTGCCAGAGCGGAGCACAAGGCAGAAAGTTTGGCGTACGGAGGGGAGTTGGGCCGCGCGCGCGTGAGGAACCAGAACCCAGGAATCTCCACTCCAAGTTTGTCGCTGCGTCCCGGTGGTGCCTGCCCCGCCGCGCACTCCATCCGCCGGACTTCAGCCCACTCCGGAGGAATGGGACGCACGGTTCGGGTACGAGGCTGGTGCTAGAGGCTCGGCAGGGGCCGAGGAGGAACTTCTCTTGCGAGCTGTCGCCGTGGGCCCTCATTATCTGCAGGAACCCTCCGGAATCCGGAGGGGAAGGACTGGATTGCTCTTCCACTGGGATTCGTCAAGAGTTCCGGCGGCAGCTGCGGCGGTCGGTTGCAGAGTCTCCCTTTGTCCTCCTAGGACCTCCCTCCCTCCTTTTCTCCCTCCCTCTGTCAGTTAGTGGATTCTGCTACCCCAGGCGCCGGCGCCCTAGCTGCTCGCTGTCCCGCACCCCAGGGTCTCGCAACTCCTACCACCGTGGCATTCCCACCGAATCGAGCCGAGGGGGCAGCAAGCAGGACGGAGTCGCAGGCCCCTGGCCGCAGGATGCTGGCGGGACAGTCCCTGGCCCGCAGTCCTGGGAGCTGGCTGGTCCCCGGGCTATGGCTGCTGGCGCTCAGCGGTCCTGGGGGGCTGCTGAGAGCCCAGGAGCAGCCCTCCTGCAGAGGAGCCTTTGATCTCTACTTCGTCCTGGATAAGTGAGTGCCAGAGGGAGGTCCCGGGTCCTCTGGGGCGGGTGGCAATGGCTGAGCTGTGGCTGGGGAAGGTGAGATGTGAGTGTGCCCTGGGGAGCGGTATTAGAAACCCGTTGTGCCCTGTTGCTATCTCCGTGCACGCTACAAGCTCTATCGGATTTGAGCGGATTTGGGGCGGGTGAGGGGGGCGGGGGTGATAGGAGGAGCCCTGAGCTGCTTGACTCTCAGGGGTGGTGGGGTAATCGCTGCTTGCCAGCTTTGGGGCTTCTTGGGAAATGGGAGTGAGGCCGCTGGGGGTAGCCTTCTGCGTCCCAGGAACGCAGACTTTCTGGGCCTCTCAGTTCTCACCTAGTCATGCTGGCTAAAGTTTGCCTGGTTTTATCCTAGCTTTCGCCTAGGGTTTGCATTTCCTGCGCAGGAAGGCTGTCTTTATTTTAAAGAGCTTGGGATCCTACTGCAAACCATTAGCAGGCAGGTGGTCCTGGAACACGGATTGGATTCCTTGATTCCTTGATTCTTGCAGCTACTGAGACTGTTACTTTGCATTTAAAAGAGGTCTGGCGATTCCCCATGTAAATGTTTGTTTTTCTGATTAGCTCAATTTCATTTTTCAGGTCTGGGAGTGTGGCACACAACTGGATTGAAATTTACAATTTTGTCCAGCAACTTACAGAGAGATTTGTGAGGTATTTCTCCCACTTTACTTTTTTTTAGGGAGGGGAGTTGGAGGTGGAGGGAAATAGACCAAAATGTAAGGTATCCCTTTTTGGAAACTTTTTGCAGGAAAAGCCTTCACAGAAACGTGGATTTTTAAGTGGCTCAAGATCTATGTTACACACATGCTGTTATTAGGACAGCCTTTCAGTTGTTGAGGCTTTATTTCATCTGGATCCCAGAAACTTGGCCCAGGCTCTGGGGAAGGATCTTCAAATACTATTCCAAATGTCTTTTCCTTTCTGAATTTTCATCTGTTTTGAATTTCAGTTATGCTTTCTCATAATTTATCACATTATAATTTTTTTAATGCTCATAGTCTCCATAATATATTTTTATTTCCACACAATTCTTAGCATTCTAGAGGTCATCATTAAAAAAAAAAAGAAGTGTTGGTAAACTTAAAATAAACGTGTGTTAATAACCTACTACCAGAAAAGGCACTTGCAAGTATGTTTGAAGAAATGACTTGTGTTTACACAATGTGTGGGTGTGTGGCTGGTTTAAAATTTAACTGTTCTATATATGCAATAAGTCATACTAGGAAATACTGGTTTCTTCTCCCATATAAAGCATAACTACTATGAAATCCAGCTTAGTCTTTTATTTAGCGGTAACTAACAATTAGTGGCATCCCTATTTAAAAACAGCCCCAGGACACCAGGCTTTTAAGGCTTCCCCCCACCCCCCACCCCCTTTTTCTGTTTTTAAAGGAAAAAAAATGCCATGAGCAAATGCAAGTTTATCAAGATAATGGAAAGGACATGAAAAGGAGCTGTATCATTAAATATTGCTTCTTTCAGTCTTGTTAGCCCAAATGTTTTCTGTAAAACAGCCTTGGATGATCAAAACATTTTGAAAGTCATGTTGCAAGTAACTTCAACAATCTGTAGAGGCCTAGGGAATCCTTGCTTTCAGTTATTGGCAGCAGTAAACTTATCCCTATAAAAATGTATGCTTGTCCATGTTCAATCATCAGTCTCCTGTTTAAGAAGCCAAGCATAACACTTTCATTGTAGGACAGGGTCTGAGGTAAAACTGTCTAGGAAAGAAAAATAAACAAGGCCCTATATCTTTAAATGTCAAAGGCAGAAGAGAGAGTTTTTATGAAATTTTCTGGTTTAATCCAAGAGTGTGCAGAAAGACTTACATAGATTTTGATCGAAAGCAATGGATCGTTTCAATGCAATATTTTCAAGAAGTAGGCTCTTATTTATTTGGTCTGGTTTGCAAGTTGGAATTCTTTAATACTCTTGTTCCCTGATTCCAGTTTAGTTGCTCGGTTACTACCTAACAATACACTGTAGTCAGTCAATAAAGGGTGACTCCTGAAGAGAGTTACTTTCAAAATATGGATGAGCCTCTGAGATCATTCTGATCATCAGCTTATAGATCTACATTTCCTGTCATCAGTTTTAATTCCTAGTAATAGTTGCAAAGAATGTCTTAGAAACAAGAACCATTTTGTGAGATAAATGTCTAAAGCTTAAAGATGTAGCTAACTGGGGCAGTTGTTGACAATTGAAAGCTTGATGTTAGAGACTTGGAAAATTGAAAATGCCTAATTAAAATGCAATTTGTTTAGTCTCTTTCACATTGTCCGTGGCACTCTTTCGGCAGTCTTACTTCAGGATAACTTTTGTGTGAACTCATGTCATAGTTGTGGTAATTAAATCAAACTGACTGCTCTCCAGCCCTAAGTATGGCTAACAAGGGTCTGGCCTCCTTCAAGGAGATGAGGCAGAACATCTAGCATTTTCTACAAAACAATTTTACACTGGCCTAGAATTTATCTTTCTAGTTAGTCTCTTCCTAAATGACCCTATGGGTTATGGAGGAGTGCCTGAGTGCTGAGAAGCACTGACTACATCTAAAATGACTTAACACAGTAATGTTCAGCCGAGTTAGTGTATCTACTTAGGGAGCACCATTTAAAAGAAGCCTGGGCCATTCAGTGAGACCTATTTTAAATGAGACTCCGTAGCTGTACATCTGTATTGTATCAATCTTTCTTTTAAAAATGTTTTAACTGCCTCTCTTCTTCTTTTGCAGCCCTCAAATGAGATTATCTTTCATTGTGTTTTCTTCCCAAGCAAGCATTATTTTGCCATTAACTGGAGACAGGTTAGTGCATTATCATTTCACTGCAGGCTTTTAGTAGAGACTTATCTTAAAAGAATGATTGATATTCCAAGTAGTGATTCAGGCCTCTCAGTGGAATCCAACAAATGCACAGACAATTCAGTTCTCTTCACTAATAGAGGGGAAAGGAGGCCTCTGAGTAATATAAAAGAGCAGATAATCTGAAAATCAATATCATTCATATTGGCTGTGGAATGTACAATGAAACCCAGAACTCGGCCTCAGTTGTATGTTCACTACTTCCTACCTTTTCCTGTCTCTGATACTCTAAGTAGTTCTACATCTTTCTTGTTGAGATGTAATATACACTAATCAACTAGGAATTTGAAGAACATTAGAGAGGAGAGAGATATGGATCTATTTGGATAATTTACTAGATTCAGCAGACATCCTGGATCAGTCTTACTCTGAGGTCTACTGCTGCTGAATATATTTACCTTTATAAAGGAACTTGCTTTCTATTATATATATATAATACATGTATATATGTGTTACGATATATATAATATATACATGTATATATGTACATGTATATATGTATATGTATATAATATGTATATGTATAATGTATATGTATATAGAATATATGAATATATAGAATATATAATATATGTGTGTATGTATATGTATATATATGCATATATATATATATATATATCCCATATAATACATATATTGGGTTGTCAGAAAAGACATGACGCATTATTGCAATGAGAAACAGAAAAATACGTCATGACTTTTCCGACAACCCAATATATCACATCTTTTGTAAAAGATGTGTTTTTTTTCCCAAGCCAGTGTCACAATATTTCATATGACTATTTCTATGTCATTTGAATCTATTGTGGCAAGTTAGAAGCAATCATTGCCATATTTTAAAGAATGGCTGCTTTCCATGGAATTAGTTTTGTTTACTAGACTCTGAGTTCCATAGTGGAAGAGGGATTTCCTTCTTCATTTTCATGCCTGCATCAAAGTGTGCAAGATAGTTGTTGCTCAGTTCCTGAGGAATTAACCAATGGTGTGCTAGCATCATTTTGAAATCAAATTTCTCCAAACTGTAGTTTTATTAGGGAAGGCTGGTGTCCTTTGTTTTGTGTAACATGTGGGTTTATCAAAAGTTATGTGTGAATAAAGTTTTTTTTATAAATTGATTTTTTTCTTTTAAAAAAATGTTAAGAAAGCATATATTTAAAGGGACTTGAAGAGACTTATATAAACTTTTAATTTGTGCTTTAAGTTACTTTCACCGATGAAATCTCTCTGTAGGTGGGGAGTCCAGCTTACAACCTCAGTCTTCTCTGATACTTCCCTTCCATACTTGCTTATATGCATGTGGGATTCTTCAAGGGCCAGAGCAATAGCAGTCACTTACAATGCATATACAACAGCTTCTATACCCAGTGATATAACAGTCCTTGCCTCCATGAAAAGAAATTTTCTCCACCGCTCAGCTTAATTTCCAAAGAAACAGCTGTGGATCCAGCTTATTCTTTAGAGAAAATTAAAAACAATGTTAACATTTATGGAGTGCATATATATATCTAGAGAGAAAAGCACTTAGCATAATGCCAGAGACACAGTAGACTCTCAGAGATTGTCACCTGCTGTGTGCTGTGCCAAGGTCTCTGTTAGACGCTTTTCATGTGGGTCCTCCAGCACTTTGAAGATGACTCATAGCCACTGGTTGACAAGATTGATATTGCTTAGACATGCATATAAAAAGTTTAAATTGTTCATCTACATTAGAGATTCTTCCCTTACCATTGGTTGAATCTAATAGGGAAGAGGTTGGAATGGGATAGAGGCTTCTGTTTCAAGAGACAGCATAATGTTGTCATTAAGAGTCACTGAACCAATTTACTAACTAAATGGTCATGGGCAAGTTACTTAACTTCTTTATGCTTCTGTTTTTTTTCCATCTGTAATGATAACAATGATGATGATGATTGTAATACCTACCTCATAATATTGTTGTAAGAGTTGAAGTCAATGAATATGAAGAAGGCAGGACAGAGTCTGGCACATAATGTATTCAGGGGATGAAACTTTGTTATTAGCTGGAGCTAGGGAACATGTAATGTTTTAATGGTCAAGGAGGAATTGTGCTGATATAAAGAGATTATTGTCTTAATTGAAAGGATTTATAATATTCCAGGTAGAATTTTGATAATGTTACTTGTGACTTATTTTATATATAATTTGCTCATCTGTCTCTTTAAATAAAAATACCTTCAGTTTTAATGAATTGCATTATTTGTGGCATGTTGAATTAGTTTGAGGGGGCAGAAAGTACACTAAAAAGGTCTGGGTTAGAGTTCCAGTTTGGCTACTTACTGATTGAGAGACTAGGCCAAATTATCTATTCAATTTCACTGTGTTAGTTTTAATATCTATAAACTGCAGAGTTATAAACTATCAGTTTTTTTTTTAAGAGAGATTTTGTGAAGCTCAAAATGAAACAATGCATAGAAAAGTACTTTGTTTATCACAGAATAGTCCCCACTAAAGAATATTGTTTTCTGCTCCTAGTTGTTCTTTTACTAATTTTATTTAATTAAATTAATAACTTCTCAAATTTCTATGCTCTTCTATATTTGGATATGGGGCTATTTTTCATCCATTACACACTTTCAAGTGTGTGGAAACAATTTGTATATTTAGATGAAAGATCACTGAACAAGTGTTTCCACAACTATTGTGGATCTTTGTTTCAAATCCTAGAAGTTGGAACTCTGCATACCAACTTTCTTGCTGTGATATATCACACTGACAAATAAACCTGAGAACATGAGAAATGCAAAGGCTGAGTACAGCAGGTTTCACAATTTTGGTTCTGTTACTTGTAATTTTTCAGTCCTGTGGTAAATGTGAGAAGTACCTCTTGTGTTTCTCAGAGTGTTGCTAAATATTTTCAATAGCGATGAAGCAAGATTGGAAGGCAGTCAGTCCTTACATTAGGGCTGTGTCTTCTGTTAGGGCTTCAGCATAGTCCCTGGTACTCTGTAAATGCACGAATAGGATAACAAACATGGCAAGAGATGATCAGTTACACATTTTAAATACTCATCATCAAACAACTTTATTGTTTTAAATATTTCAGTTTGAAACACTCCTTTCTTTTCTGTTGTCCTCATGATTTTTATCCGCCACACATGTGTTAGTCCATCCTTCCACCTACCTATCTACCTGCTTGCCCTCCTTATATAGGATGCATTGGGCATTGTGGGCTCTGGGGGTAACACAAAGATGTATAATGTAGTGTGTGTGTGAGTTAGGGGTGTGAACATATACATACATAGTTCAGGGCCGTATTATAGGATCAGTAAGAAGAAAGTGCTGAGTGTTGACTCAATAAAGAAATAGCCAGACTCTCAATATTAGAGAATTTGAATCAGGACTAATTTTAAAGGATGTTTTTAGTTATTACGTTGCATAAATGGGGATAGTGAATTATGCTCAGTTCTGTTCAATATGATCCTAATGATATAAAAGTGATTTAGTTGAAATCATTTAGTGAACAATTATTATGTGCTAGGCAGTGTGCAAAACGCTTTCCATTCATTACCTCATTTAGTCCTCATATCAGCTCCATGTACTACATACTATATTATTATCTCAACTTTATGAATGAGGAAACTGAAGCTAAGGAAGGTAATGTAGCTTGTCCAAGGACACATGGTTAATAAGTGGAGAGCAGTGTATTAGCCAGAATGGTCTCTTAATATATAAAGTAGGTCATGCCACTCTCACTCTTAATACAATCTAATGGCTTAGAATAAAAAGCACATGTCTCCCAATGGCCTAAAAGTCCTACATGATTCCCTCACCCAGTCCTTTCCTACAACATCGGGTGCCACAGTCTCACCCACTGGCCTTCCTTCCATTCCCCCGAACAGACCAAACTTGTTTCCACATTAGGAATTTTGCTCTTTCTGTGTCTCAGGTCTTGCCCTGCTTAGCTCATTCTTGTCATTTAGGCATCACTCTACATGTTACCTCCTGTGAGAGGACTTTGCTGGCCATCAAGTCCAAAGGAACCCTGCCTCTCCTCCCCAGTAATTCCTCACAATACTCTATTTGGTTATCACTTTTTGAAATTGTTCTGTTAATTAATCAATTTATCTCCACAACCGTAATGTAAACTACATGAGAGCAGAAAGATCTTATTTGTCTTGTTTGCTCATATACCCAACACTTAGAACAGAGCCTGGCACTTAGTATAGTAGATACTCAATTAATATTTGTTGAATGAGTGATTGAGTGTGTCTGACTCTAGAACCTGAGTTGCTAACTGTTATAATATATTTTATTTCTTTGAGAAATGACAAGTGGTGACATAATTTTCTCATTTCAATTCTTATAGATGAGTTATATACATTTCCAACTCTCTTTTCAATATATTTGTCCCCAAATTGAAAAAGTTGGATAGTTGTTTGACCTGAACACAATTATCAATTACTTAGGAAAAACTATTTCTTAGACAAACTTATAAGAAATTAAAGAGAAGCCATTTGATTAAGTTTAGATAATATACACATTTGTATCATTTCTATTATTTGAAAGAATTTCTTCTAATTCCTTAATAATCTGAGTTAAAAATTCACTTGTGATAAAGTAGTCCTTACTTGTGATAAAGAGTTGCTAACTCATAATTCGTTCATTCATTTTGCAGGGAAATTTTGCAGTATCTGTAAAAGTTTAGAAGGTTCCTATCAGCAATTCTACCTTTTGGGGCTAGTATGTACTACTGAAATACTAGCACCAGTATGCAAAGATATGTATGTGCAAAATTAGATACAGCAGTGTTGTTCATAATAGTGAAAAACTGTATTCAATCTGAATGCTCATCACTTGATGGTACTATATGAAAATACGTCTGAGATATATTAATTGAGAAAAGAAAGTTGCAGAACACTGTTTGGTATGTTTTTAATTTTTATATAAAAACAAAAAATCTTCAACTGTTTTTATGGTGTGTGCATGTGTGTGTGATTATAAATACATGGAAAAAAGTCTGGAAGATATGCAACAAACTTAAAAATGATACTGTCTTAACAGTGAGAATCAAGAGGTGGGGAAAACCTTCATGTTTTAAATTTCCATATATCTAGATTATTCAATTTTATTTCATCAATAATGTATTATGTAAAAATTAATCAAATGCTTAAATTAAAAAAAAGATGTTACTGACTTCTTCTGTACCCAGAGATAGCTGTCTTGGAAAAACAACAGATTCAGGGATTAGAAAGAATAAGCATTAGGAACAGAGCATGTCCAGCTGTTACATTGGAGGGTCCTGAAGGCACCTTATTAAAATGAAAAAAACAGGATTAGGCCGAGACTCAAAAAGACATAAGAGCTATATACTAGCTGTGTGACCTTGGACAAGTTACTTCACCTCTTGCTGCCCATTCCCTTGCCTGTTAAAAGGAGCTAATCATTCCTACCATAGAGCAATGTTGAGATGATTAACTGCATCCAATGTGTAAGAACGCCTAATTGATGACTGGGTGGGACAGAAGCTGAGGTGGGAATGGGATTTGGAGGTTCTCAGCGTACACAATCATCATTATTTTCATCCTGACGTGCCAGGATTCTAACAGAAGTGTAGAGACGTGCCTTTGCCCACAGAGACATGGCTCAGTAGTTAGAGGAAGGATTCGCACCCAGACCCGAGTCCTGAGCCTGAGCGCTTCCCTGCTGCACTGCCAGAGACTCTCCATGTTCCCCCTTCTCCAGCTTTCACAATTAGTCAGAATTTGTCATCATTCAAAACATATTCATCCCCTAAATTTATTCTCTTACCTTACAAGCCAGCGATGTGGTGAAGGAAAGGAAATGACTACAGTTGGGTTTTTTTTTAAAAAAAGTTCTAATAGGGAAGTAATTCCTCCTATTTAGAAAAGTCAGCTTTGGCTATGTCTTGTGCTAATCCTGAGAGGTCTGGGCAAGGCAGCATCTCGGAGGGTAATCATGGATATGTTAGTACTTTCAGTGAAGTCCCATATCTGCTTTATGAATATGTTCCAGAAAATTAAACGTTGTTAGTCATGTCTGAGAGACACCCTGGCACAATGAAGTGGTAAAGCTCAGAGGTCAATTAACATGGCTCAGTAAGGCATTGCATGGGGAAACGGAATAAAAATATACAAAAAGATGCAGGTGCGGACTTCAGGTGTGACCCGTGCACCACATTTTGGTTAGTGTAGACTAAATTGGAGAAATATCTTTCACAAAACCCATACTGTGTGGAGAATTTTGTAAGCAGATAGTTTTGAATCAGAACTGCTACCTTGGGCTCAGTCGTCTGGACTCTGGACCATAGAGATGTTGGCATATGTTGACTTTAGAGTAGCAGATTAAATAAACAATAAGCAAGTTTTTATATAAAGTGGACGCTAAATCTGCTAGTTCCTAAGATAACAGAATGTATTAGCAATGTTTGTGTTTAGAAAATAACCCTTCACTCTTTGGAAACCTATAAAAATTTTTAAGTGGAGGAGATAATAGAGAGCAATTGCTTTTTTTGCAGTTTATCCTTCAGGCGGTACATAGTATAGCAGTATGTAATAACAGAATTAGATAATTGGAGTACGTATGTTTGAATTCATGAACACATTTCCCATCAGAACTTTTGTTCTACATTTTGCTAGTCTGGTTAACATTGTGGTTTATTAATAGAAGGAGACAATAAAAGTAGTAGATAATATTCACTGAGCACTTCCTAGGTATCAGACATT
The DNA here is from genome assembly GCA_033961575.1 of Aselliscus stoliczkanus. Taxonomy (NCBI): domain Eukaryota; kingdom Metazoa; phylum Chordata; class Mammalia; order Chiroptera; family Hipposideridae; genus Aselliscus; species Aselliscus stoliczkanus. Next base: position 90,562,717 of record CM066734.1, on the reverse strand, counting down.
TTACTAAATGCTTTATATGCAATAGTTGAGGAAAAGTACAATGCTAAGCAGATTACAACTCATTAGTAATTTTGTATGAACATAAATAACATCTTGAGAACATTGTTTTGTTGCATATTCCACTCAGTCTACTAAGTTTTACCTTTTAAAGTAAGCATTTAATTATGTTATGTAACAGGCTACCTATTATAAAGTTCTTAAGTATTGCTATGTTTAATTTGCAATTACTGTTTATTTTCAAGGTTTAAAGTCCTTGGCTAATAATCTCTTAAGGATAAAGAACTGAATTGTCCTATGATATAAATACCTACACATTTATGTTTATGCAATTTTCAAAATTGATGTTTGGCTGCATGGATGTATGAAGCTTTTAGCTTTTGTTATAGATTGTTCTCCTGTAACTTCCAATGAAACACAGAATAACATATATACATATAACGGGGGTGCCAGAAAAATGTATACAAGTGGACACTTAGGTCAGCATTGCTCGAGCAGTAGTTCACTGTAATCAGAAATGTCTGGACGCTGATGATAACCACTCTGAGCATCTCTTATAATTGTAGAAGTCAAATGTGACGTGAATTCATCTTTTGTTATTGGTAGATATTAAGTATTACAATTTTCATACAGTTTTCCTTTCTTAAAATGTGTATACAAATTTTTGGCATTGCCTGTATATATGATTATATATGTAAGATGCATACTATATAAAAATAAATATATTTATTTAAATATATAATTTTAAAAATGTGGGCTGGCCCTGATGCTTACTTTAATCAATAGATTGCAGCAGACACAAAGATGAAACTGTCCCAGTTCCAGGCCCAGGTTTTAATAGGGTATGGAGTGTGTGGGGGTTACTTTTTTGTGGTCTGGATCGCCAGATGCCATATAAGCTTTGAGTATTGTATGACCGCCATGGTCAAAGAAAACCTAGCTGAGCCACATGCAGAAGCTACATGGAGGAAACTAAAGACTCTGGTCAGCAGTCCTAGCTGAACTTGTAGACAGTAGCCAGCACCAGCACTGGTGTCAACTTGCCAAGCATGTGAGTGAGGTCATTCCTGCCCCTATAGCCATTCCAGCTTCCCAGCAGATAACACATGAAACATAAGAACTGCCCATTCAATGGACAGTATCATGAGAAACAAGTTGTGTTTATACCACTAATTTTTGAGCAGTTTATTCTGCAGCAATAGATAACCACAATAGAGCTTATGACTAGGGTAGACGCTAAATGACCTTGAGGAGATTGACAGTGAAACCTAGAAGGGCAGTGAGCGAGTTGTTATTGGAGGCTGAAGCAGAAATGACCATTTTATGTAGTGATGGAAAGCTTGGTGGTAAATATGGACAATCGAAAATGCACATAATGAACTTGTAGATATATTGGGCTGTTGGAAAAGTCATGACGCATGTTTGTGACAGATGGCACTAGTTCATTTTTGGAAGTACTAGAGTCATTCGCATCTATGTTATTGCTATATCACTTGACAGCTGACAGTTCTAGCTTCATTCTAAAAAAAAAAAAAAGTGAGCAATTTGGTTGAGGTTTGGAGATTTTACAAGTTGAAGATGGAAGACCAAACTGCATTTTTGCCATATTTTACTCTTTTACTTCCATAAAAGGAAGAACACGCATCAAGCTTGTGAAAAGTTGCATAAAGTTTACAGTGACAATGCTCTACAAGAACGTCAGTGCCAACGATGGTTCACAAAATTCCGTGCTGGTGATTTTGATCTCAACGATGCTCCTCAATCAGGGAGGCCCACCGAGGCTGATGACAACAAAATAAAGGCATTGATCGAGTCAAACCCATGTTACACAACAGGAGAGATTGCAGAAACTTTGAACATCCATCATTCAAGTGTTCGCAACCACCTGAAGAAGCTGGGCTACATAAGCAAGCTTGATATTTGGGTTCTATGAATTCAAAGAAGTTCTTTTGACGGCGGGTATAAACATCTGCAATATGCTCATTAAACGTGAGAAAAACAATCCTTTTTTGAAGCGACTGATAACTGATGATGAGAAGTGGATTGTTTACGACAATGTGGTGCACAAATGGTCTTGGTCCTGACGTGATGATTCGCCTCAAACGACATGGAAAGCAGACATCATCAGAGGAAGGTTATGCTCTCAGTGTGGTGGGATTTAAAGGTGTCGTGTTTTCCGAGCTCCTACTAAGTAACCAAACAATCAATTCGAATGTATATTGTCGGCAATCGGACAGTTTGAACAAATCCATCATCTAGAAACGTTCCAGAGCTTGTTAATTGTAAAGGAATTGTGTTCCATCACGACAATGCGAGACCACACACCAGTTTGATCATCCATCAAAAATTTTTGGAGCTTGGATGGCATGTGTTGCCACACCCACCATACTCTCCTGACCCTGCACCCACCGTCAAACTTCCTCTTGTTTCACTCTCTTCAAAACTCCTTGTGTGATATAGCGCTTAATTCAGATGAGGCTGTAAATCAGCACCTTGTTCAGTTTTTCACAAATAAAGACAGGTCCTTCTATGAATGAGGAATTAGGAAGCACACTGAAAGATGGTAAAAGGTTTCTAAACAAAACAGGCAATATATCATTGATTGATCTTTGTTCTTTATATAAATAAATGATCTTTGAAAAACATAGACAAAATACATCATGACTTTCCCAACAATCCAATAGTTAAGGAGATTTCCAGGAAGAATGTTGGAGGTGTCAGCTGGCTTCTTTCAGCTACCTAAGATGACAAAGGAGAGGTGTGAGATGAGCTAAAGAAGGAACTTTTCAGTTTTTAAACATGATGTAAAGGAAATATAAAGGGCCAGGACTTGATGGATTTTAAAATAAAACTCTTTTTTATCCCCAGGCTCCTTGGTAAAACTACTATCCCAATTTAAGAAATGGTCTTAATTCAGTGATCAAACCCATATTGCTGTCTATCAAATGTGGCATCAGAGGAGAAATCAGATTAAGGGTGCAATTGACAGATGCTTTCTTATGACTTCAGAAAGCTTTAAGAGGATGTCTTGTAGACCCTTTTATCTAGACCTAAAGGCTTAAAAGGTGTGCCTCATAGGCATTCTCAGGTAAGCATAAGGTTTCTGAATCTTTTCAGTGTGTGTCTCACCTGACTTACCGCCTAAAGTAGAGAGGAGCCTCTTTTGAGGAAATTTTTTTGCATGGAGCTTTTGTTTAATAAACTTTTGTTTTGTTTAATAAAGTGGATTATAACTTAATACATAGGAATCTCACAAAATTTTCAAAGTGTTCTTATCAACATGAATTAAAAGAGACAGATATTTCACGATGAAAGAGACTTCTGGGCCCTCAACCTCCCATGGGCAGGAAGGAATTATACATATGGGCTATTTCTTATGGAAAAAATAGGATGGCTCAAAAGTGGAGTCACAGTTCAGAGGGTGTAGTCAAGAGCCACAGAGATACATTCCCAGGAAGAAGGACTGAGCTCTAATCAAAGAATTGAGGATGCACATGTATGCAGCCATGAAATATCTGACTTTTAGGGTACCACTTTCTTTCTTTTTTGGTTATGTGATGCATGAAAAAGCACCCCCTAAAACTTAATGACTTTAACAACAATTTTATCACCTTGCACAGTTCTGTGTGTTGATGGCTCAGCTGGGAGTTTCTCTGCCCTATGTGATGTTCCTAGGTACTGTAATCATAAAGGCTCGTTGTTGATTGTGGAGCTCAGCTGGAGCTGTTCAGTGGAATAACTTGGTTCTCCTTCTGCAACCTCTGCATGTGGCTTGGGCTTCTTACAGCACAATGACTGGGATCCAAGAGAAAGGATTCCAAGAGCAAGTATTACAAGTCGAAGGAAACAAAGTCTCCAATTCTCTTGAGGGTTGGACTCAGGTGTCTAAGAACATCACTGCTGCCTTAGTCTGTTTCCAAGCAGTAACAGGGGTATGGCAGATACAAGGGAAGGAGGGTCTCAAGTCCATCTCTTGATGGGAGAGCTGGAAGCAATTTTGTAGAGGTCATATTTGGAAATTAGCTACCATAGCTTATATATGAAAAGTAATAATGAAATTCCAAGATGAATGTCTTTCGGGCATAAACATGTCAACTTAGAAGAAAACTATAAACCTTGTATATAACCAAAATAACAAATTAGATTGGTAAGTTTGGCACTAGTCTTAGATTCTAGTGCAACTCATAACCCATCTCAGTAAAATTTGAATGACCAATGTCCTTTACTTCTATTATTTATTATTAACCTCTCCTTCTCATTCCTCTTATTTTTGTATGAATTAAAAAATATTTGTTTATTAACAGCATTGATATATTCTCTTTTACTGTTAATTTTAATATTACCTGTGTTTCTTGAGTTACATTCAAATAGATTAAAACATTTCCCTTTACTTCCATGATTTTGAATAGTGTTACTCGATTCAATCTCTCCAGGACTTAAGAATTAACAAAATGTAGAAATACTTTGCTAGTACAATGTGAGGGTGGAAGTTTTCTTAGAAATGACCACAAATTTCCTAAAATATTTTAAAAATTTGTGCTAGAAAAGAAGTACCTTTTGAGATCCTTGATATTCAATGATTTATTCAAGAGCAATTTTACTGAACACTTAGGCATATGATTTATAGTGTGTAGGATTTAATAAAGCTTCAAAATTCTGTGACTAGTAGAAGGATAGATCTCAAATGAGGCCTACAATCTGTGACTGACAAGGCTAGTAATTCATACTTAGTTTTCTTCTATTGATAAAGAGACAGGAGTACAGTGAATAGACATAAAGGGTTGGTATTGATTATTGAACACTTATGTGTTGTGCAGTACACTCAGTGTTTTACATGTAATAGTCCCTTTAATATTTGTAATTAGTCTACTATGTAAGTACTATCACTATCCCAATTTTTCATATGGGAGGAATGGAGGACCAGACAGGCTATGTAACTAGTGAGTGTGAAGACCAGTAAATGGCAGGGCTGGGGATTGAGGTCAAGGCCCCATGGCCGAGCTGTATGTTGCACTCATTGTTTGATGCAGAGTGGCATGATGAAGAGATTGAGGGTTGACTGGCTGATGACCATGCTTGGTCCCTGACATATCATGTGATGAAAGAATAATAACTAATATCTGTGTAACGCTTGCTTTGTTCCAAACACTAACTCATTTGATTTTCAAAGAAGCCTTGTGACGTTAGTATCAGTATTACCTTTGTTTATAGGGAAGCTACTGAAGGGTGCAGAGGTTAGATCACTTGCCCAGGCTCACACGCCCAGTAAATGGGGGAGCAGCCTGGCTCCAGAGCCTGGCATCTTATCCATTATGCTGTCCATTCAGCCTGCTGTCATTTATGGGTTTTATAGCAGTTTAAAGGAGGGTTTGTTTTGGGTGCTGCTCACTTCCCTTCTCCCCTCACTCTCTAGTATTCTTTCTGTCCAGTCACCCAGTGCCTTCTGAATGCTCAAGGCTGCCAAATAACATTACATTATAAATATCATAGTGGGCACCTATTAAATATTTATAGAATGAATGATTAAAAACCCCACTGGGGCAGGCACTATTATTTACATTTTACTGATATGGACCTGAGCTCCAGGAAACTAAATAACTGCTGATGGAGACATAGTTCATTAGTTACAGAATCAGAGTCTCAATTCGTCTCTGATTTACTCCAATCCCTGAGTCTGCCCACCTCATACTATAAAGCTTTCCATATGATCATTTTCTAGGATGTTCTCCTCACCACCGCTTCAATATAACACTTTTCTTTCCTCTCCCTTCCCTTCCCTTCCCTTCCCTTCCCTTCCCTTCCCTTCCCTTCCCTTCCCTTCCCTTCCCCTTTTCCTTCCCTTCCCTGTCCTCTTATTCTTTCCCTTCCCTTTTGTCTCTTCCTTTCCCTACTCAGCAGAGAAATTTGAGAGATACTAGCAGAGATGAAAGTGTTAATTTTATAGATTAAAAAAATGAGTCAGTATTTTTTTTATGCCCTCCGCCTTCAATCAATATAATTATAAAGTAAATAAGAAAGAGTTGATTATAGAGTTTGGTCCCCTGATTTCTCAACAAACACAACAACAACAAAAAAATCAGAGGTTTAATATACCATTTTGTTTTAAATTCTTCCTCTTTCCAAAAAGCATGTGAAGCTGCACGGAATGTATTTCAGAAATTTAATAACATAAAAATAAAACTAAAGATTTTCGAAAAGAGGATGTAGCAGTATGATAACCATAGCAACTTCACAAAATTTTGTGAATTTGAAAGACATTTACTGTGAGTTTCCAGATCGGGGAAGAAATGGTTTAATAGTTGTACTTAGCAGAAAGGAGGAAGTGTATGATTACTCAGGGGATGATAAGAAACTTCCGCTGTGAGACCTCGCAGGGGACACTGTGTCAGAACAGCAGCATCCTTGACGACAGCTTCATAATAAATACTGAGTAGTTTCAGTACTGCTGTTCCTGGTAGTGAAAAACATAGCGTGAGAGCCCAGCTCAGTGAGGTTGATCTTCTAAGAAGGTGTTGGATTTCAGTTGATCTTTATAACATGTCCATTGTTTTTCTTTGTTTAGTTTTATCATTTCCCCCCTTGCTTTCTTTTAGAGATTTAAGTCACAGTAAAGATGAATGCATTCTGTTTTTAACCTCATATGAGACTTTGTTTTCCCCAAGGTAACTGTTTATGAAGAGAGACGTTTAGAGCTTATTTTTATTTGCTTGGGATCTTTGCAAGGCCTGAGATGTGCCCTGTTTTGTTTTGGTTTTCATTTTCCTTAGTGACATTCGTTGATGGAGAAGAGGTTGGCGGACTCTGTAGTTATGCTGGAAGGAGACAGGACCAGACTTGTGTGTTGGTGTTATTGGCTATGGGCAGGGAACACCTTTCCTCCTATGGCTACGCAGCTGCAAAAGTAATGGTGGGATTTAGTGAACTTCGAATACGAGTAGTACGGTGGCAGGCGTTAAGTATGGCTAGAAGAGCAAGAGGTGTTTTGCTTCTTCCAGTGAAGAAAGCTAGCAGAGACCTACCTTTCCAAAGACTCTGAATTCCACATTTGGCAAGTTTTTTTTTAGCTTAGAGTCTTCTGTTGGTGATGACTGGTCCTCAGAAGTAAGGGCGAGCTGAATCAGAACTGAAAGGAGGTGATTTTTGCCATGCAAAATCTGTATAAACTTGAATTTCAGTTGTCTTTTTCACTTTCTTTTTGGCAGCAAACATTAATGCTTGAGGACATACTGCCACTTATTTCTGGAAAGCACCAAATATTTGGTTTTTATCTGTATTCAGACAGAATGAATTTCAAGTTGTTTCTGTAGATATTAAACATAAATATTTAGATAAAACACATTTATAGATTATGTAAATTACTCCACCATCTGTGGAATTATTAATTTTCCTGTAAGAGATTGAAAAATATATTGAGCACTTACTTTGTAAAAGGCATTATAATAAGTAATAAGTGCAAAATAGGGGGATTCATTATACATGATAGACATGGGGACAGCCCACAGTAAACTTCCAGTCCTGTTGAGAAGTGAAAATATTAAATTAAATTAGTTAAATCATTTTAAAGTAGAATGTTTTTAAGAGACAAAATTATTCATTGTAGTGAAAATTGAACATGCATATGCTGGGGCACCGTGGAAAAGAGAATGTAAAGAAATTTGAAATAGGTTCAGAATAGGTAGATTTTAAACCAAATATTGAAAGAGACAGCCATCACAGGTTAGTAGAGATGACTGAATCAGGAAGGAGGAAGATTAAGATCATGCTTTGAAAGTTGTCTTGTGTTTTGTGGAAACTTCTTGAAATGGAAAACCCATGTAATAATAATTTTCATTACAATATTAAAATATAATCAGTAAGTCACTTTTAAAATGTGATTGAGGCTCTGGTGAATGACTTATTTATTGCAAGTATTTTAAATACAAGATTGCAGCATGACAAAATGATAATAATTATAATTAATAATAATTATTAATTTTTAATTATTTTTGACATGTGTTTTAATAGTATATGAAGTATATATATACAATTTTGTGTATGACCCCAATAAGTCCCTTGATATTCAGATAATACACATTTTATGATCTGTGTAAACTTGAATTTCAGTTCTTTTATCTCTCATTTATCATCCTCACTAGCGTGAGTGCTCTTCGTGTTTTATTTAAAGTATTATACTTTAGTTTCATATGTCAAGACTTTTATTTAGAAAGGTATTTTCTTTGCTTCTATTTAAAAACTAAAATTCTGAAAACAATATATTAAGATTTCATGATCTTTTAAATGTAAAGTTTTAAGTTTGTTTTGGACTGTTTTTGCAACATTATTGTATTTAACCTCTCCAGATTCTTTTTTTTTTTTTTCTTAAAGGGGTCTTTGAACCTATACTAAAAACACCTGAAAAATGGGTCTTCTCTTTCTCATACACACAAAATAGCTATTAATATTATAGTCATACTTCATTTAGACATCTTATTAATTAGTCATGGGACAATGAATTAGCCATGATAAAAAAGATTATTCTATGGTTTTTCCTTTTTTTATTTCATCCTCCCTCAGTAATCCATTGTCATCTACTTATTCTTTTATATGTTCATCAAATATGTGTCAAGTACCTATAATACTCAAGAGAATGAGCTGGTGTGTGAGTGGGTGAGAAGGTGCTACAAAAGTGCCTACATCATGAGACTTGTGATTGGAAGACAAAGTAGAAAATATTAATCTCTCTAAGTAAGGACCAAGTAACATGATTTAGGAATTTGTAGATAACAGAAAATTTCCAGGTCATAGGGAGTTGGGGCTGAGTGCTTCAGAAATACTTTCTCAGTTAAACTGACTACTCTAGTCCTTGTTTTTTTTTTTTTTTGCTTCTTAGCATTTTGCAAAACAAATATGATTGAAGATATCTGTTCTCAGCTCAAAATGCCTAGAATATGCGTAGATTTTCAAGACATTTTACATTGTTAGCATTTTTATTTTTGTAGTTAAAATACAGATGTCATTAAATACTCATTAAAATGACAAAAAGTATGAAAAGTTATCTGCTCTCAAAGTGCATGTTCTTTTCTTTTCTTACTGAAGAAACCTTAGTTGCAATGCTGCCACATTTTTTGAGAAATGATTATTGTGATCTTTGCTGATTTTTCTTTAGTTTAATATTATGATACATTATTTTCAGAGGCAAAATCACGGAAGGCTTGGCGAAGTTAAAAGATGTTGTTCCAACAGGAGAGACATACATCCATGAAGGACTAAAGCTAGTAAGTTCTTTTACATTTATGAATATGGGAGTGAATGTTTTCTTATTCTGTAATGAAATAAATTATAACTCTCTAGTAAAACTCAAAGATCTCATTACATGTGTATCTTAGAAAATTGTTTTCAGGCTTTTAGTTGTTTTAGGGATGAGACTGATAGAAAATACTATTTATCATGGTAACAAGAAAAGTTTAGATGGCATTTTACCTTATAAGGAATGTTCTGTTTTCTCTGTGGTTGTATTCAGACTAATCAACCAAAGCTAAAAATCTGTCATTCACACTCAGTAGTAACTACTCTATAATGTACATATATGCATATTTCAAATAAATAGTTACCATAAATAGTGTGTTTTCGAAGCCAGTACATAATATTTTGATTTTGTCAGACTCACAAATTCAGCTTGATGGAACATGCCGGTTAAAAGTTAAGATTAGGGCCGGCTGAGTGGCGCGGTGGTTAAGCGCTGGCTTGGGAAGCCAGCGGCCCCTGTTTGGGTCCCACATATGAGGGCCAGTGACACTGCCCTCAAAAAAAAAAAGTTAAGATTAAATTGTGAGTTGAATAATTATTCTTCATTTTCAGGCAAATGAACAAATTCAGAAAGCAGGAGGCTTAAAAACCTCCAGTATCATAATTGCTCTGACAGATGGTAAGTTGGACGGTTTGGTGCCATCATATGCAGAGAAAGAGGTGAGTATTGAACTGAAACTGTTCTTTACACCCCACTGTACTTTGCTGTGTGTCTTTGCATGTATAGCCTGGTGTTTGAATAATTCACACCTCTCTCTCTCTCTCTCTCTCTCTCTCTCTCTCTCTCTCTCTTTCTCTCTCTCTTTCTCTCCATAGGCAAAACTATCCAGGTCCTTTGGAGCTAGAGTTTATTGTGTTGGTGTCCTTGATTTTGAACAAGCTCAGGTAAATATAGACGATCTGCAAACTTTAATCTAAATCACATAATTATCTTAAGGGTAGTTTATCAAATTCTTTTCACTGATGACTTGTTATGACACTAACCAGTTGTTAAAGATTTTCCATAAAAAATAGCCATATGTCTTGTATGTGTTGATTACTAATGTCTGATTTTGTTAGATTTCATTACTGAAAGCAAAACTCTAAATTTCTTGAACATTTATTTGATTTGGAGGAACTCATATAGGACAAACAGTTGCGCTGAAATAACATGAGTACTCTTGTTCTTGAACTTAACTGATGAGAGTATGATGACAGTCTTATTTAGAAATTTGAGTTTGATGTAAAACTGGACCCTTAGGGGTGTAGAGATTTGGGAATTTTGTTTATGAGATATGCTTAGTAATTTTCTTTATAAAAAACAATTTTTTTCATGAAGTTTTAAGGATTTATGTATTAAAAAATTGTTTTTCCACTCACAAAGCGATTTTACATTTAAATTTTTGGTTGAACATGACTAAGACCCTTGTGTCTCATGACATTTACAGCTCATAGAGTGCTGCACTGTTTTTAAATGGAAACTTGAGGCCAGTGTAAATGGGGTATGGCTAATCTCAGTTCATTTCATTGCAATACATTTAGAGTAACATCAGTAGCATCACTTTCAATTCCTGACAGGCTACACTAGTGAATTAACCCTGTAGTGTAATTTTTTTCAGAAGAACATAATTGAAACATATTGAAGTTTATAAAGTGTTATATGTCTCACCCAACCCTTAATTAAATTTTCCTCCTTTTCCTAAAGCTCGAAAAAATTGCTGATTCCAAGGAACAAGTTTTCCCTGTCAAAGGTGGATTTCAAGCTCTTAAAGGAATAATTAATTCTGTGAGTATTTCTCCGGGAGCAGGAGAGCCTCATAATTTTAGATTTATTTTAAACTGTAACCAGTAACCTTGATATCCAGTTCAGGTGGTAATTAGCTTGAAGAAAGAGATTAAGAAAGATGTTTGTTTAGTGTTATGAACACAGTGTAATTCTCAAGATCTGGATTTTGTTTGTGAGGCTTGGTATTAATTCTTTCAAATTGAGCTCTGTGAGACTGGGTTTCTGATTTCAAGTTTAAGATTTTCATAAACAGTGTTAGACACTTCCGCTCTTTGAGCATGGAATTCCTCACCGTCTTGATATCTTGAGAGTTTTATAGACTTTATAGAAGAAATGTAAAATAAAAATTTGGATTGGAGTGTGTGATTATTCCCTCTTCCCAGGATGGTATTTCCTAGCTCTCAGTCAGGCAACTTGAACCAGTGGCTGAGCATTTGACTGCTGTTGTTCTTTCCATTTTAATGATGAATAGTTTCACTGGAGCTCATAATATCTCTGTTTTGAATTCAGTTGAGCTGTCTCTGCTGATCATTAGAATCTTGGCTATCCTGAAGAGGGTATGGGGAAGTGAAGTGATGAAATGCAAAGCAAAACTCCTGGGCTTTCACAGCTGAGGTTTATGTTTCATTTTATTGCCTTTTGCTAGAAGCACTAGGAACAGTTGCTATTAAGTATTTATGATATTTTGGTAAACATCATCCTAAAATGGAAGTGAATAATATATATTCTCTAAGCTAAAGCTTTTCCTTTAATCTTTAGGTATTTATTGAAGGGGGAAAAAAAAATCTCAGTTTCTTCTGACATTTGGTTCTGGCATTTAAAATTTCTCTTTGAAGATCATGTTTTTCAGAGACACAGAGTGAGAGTTAGTGAGTTTGATTTTAGTGTCATGTAGGCTATTTTCTAATTAATAGAGCTTTTCAGAAAAAATATATGATTTGGTCCTATCACATTATCAGTACTTCTAGTGGACAGGCCAAATGTAAATGCAGAATAGCACAGAGATTTAAATATTTTAGGAGTTTACATATATTATTGTGTTTAGTTTTGAGGAAAAGTGCAATATAAAAGTAATAAATATTTTTGTAGCTAGATTCAAGATAAATACTCTACAACAGTGATTTGTTTTCAATTATAGGAAAATGGATGGGCAGTGCAAAAGGGATGATAATTTGACCCTATAAATAAGTCAATCAGTGGGTTGTGTTTTATTTTTTTTTTTGAGGGCAGTGTCACTGGCCCTCATATGTGGGGCCCGAACCGGGGCCGCTGGCTTCCCAAGCCAGCGCTTAACCACAGCGCCACTAGGCCAGCCCAGTGGACTGTGTTTTAAATCGAACTTTATTGTGCTTGGGAATTTACAGTTATTTTTATAATTATATTGGGAAGGAGAAAAGTCCTCTGGGATATTACCTTTGGGATTTTATTTTCTATGTATAAAAGGTTTAATTCAATATTCTCCAGGTAACTACTGGCATTTTCAAATGCACTTTTTATGGGTTGTGATTACAGATTTCTCTTTTAAGGAATTAGTAGTTGACTACCAGAGGAGATAAAGCTGTAATTGTTGCTTTATTATATTTATTTGTTAAATATCATTTTTTAAAAAATTGTATTAGGGGAACTTTAGAATGAAATTTCTAACTACAGCCTGCCTGAAGTTCTTGATGGACTTTAGCTTGAGTAAGTTACGTTGAAAGGTTTAGCATGATATTAGATAGATTTGTTATTTTAGCTTTAAATTGCTAAGAAAGCCTCTTGAGTTTCATCTGGTGGGGGCTGATGATTATAGCTCTCATCTCAATATAGTTAAACTTCAGCTATTTTGTCACAAAAGGAGTAAATTATCCCCAGGGAATCCAGCCTCTGGGGAAACTCTGGCAGTAACATGGCCAAGTTGGCAGGTAGACAAATGGAGCCTTTACAACCAAAGTTGATCTCACTAATAGCTGAGATATTTATCAACGTGATGATGGTCTGGGGTTTTCCCACTTTGTAGAAATTTAAGGCACTTCACGCACTTTATCTCTCCTCAAGGCAGGAATTGCTCCATTCAATATAGAAAAGCTATAATTCTGCTTCAAATTTGAATTGCATTTTATACTTATAAAGTATGATCTTGTGTTTAAAAATTATGTTTGGTATTTAAAACAAATATAGTGTATCTATTTCAGGGTAAGGGCAGGGATAAGATAATATTCTTTTATTTTTTTATGATTTACCAAACTAATGGATAAAATTATACTTGGAATGTATTTACACAAAGATAAGCAAATGGAAGAAATTAGAAAATTTAAGTCTAGGTTGTTTGGTACCATGAAGGAAAAAATATTTGCTAAATTGATAGATAATTGTTTTTTATACTAGAAGTTATTTAAATACATCTGACCTTATTAATGAAAACTACATACATTTATTTGAAGTTACTCTATAATTAAGAAAAAATGATAGCATGGTTTTCTTGTTTTCTTTGTCTTCTCTCCCCTGTTCACCAAAATCCAGTAACCTAAATGATCTGGTCCCCTTGTTGTGTAAGATACCACGGTTTGTAAAGACATAGTGTTATTAAACAGAAAGAGTTCTTCCACCAGCTCTAGCAGAGCCAAACACTAAACACCAGGGATTGCAGTGGAGAAATATTGGCTATTTTATTATGAATGGCACCACCCAGAAAAATGGGAAGCTAATGCTCAAAAGCCTGAACTCCCCCGTGGTGTGTAGGATGCAGATTCTATAGGGCAAAATCACAGGACACTGTGGGTTAGGGGGTTTGGGGCTGTGTTGGGAACTGACTGGTTGAAGGTGAGGTAAGGATAATGAATCATTTCTTCAGGTCTTGATGACAGTTCTGAGATTGGTCTGTTTGGTCTCATGGGAAAGTAGCCATGGGGTTGGTCCACTTTAGGTCTCAGGAGCTGAAACATAACTTAGGTCAAGCTGTTATCTTTAGCCTGCAGTGGTTCAGACAGACTGTGTGACCATCAGTCAGGTCTGGGCTATTGTCTCCTGCCTTGAGGTTGAGGGGTTGCTTGCTCATTATGGGGGAAAGAGGTCTCTGAGGGGATATATATGAGAGAGTGATATGATTTCTAGAGCTAGGACTTAAAGCTAAATTTAATCAAAGTCATAAGGACCCTCAGTTTCAATTGTTTGGAATCAACGTCTTAATCAGCAAGGATAGGCATTTAGATTTTGGAGCCTGTCTTTGTTGCGATTAAAATAAAAAAGAAACACTGTAGTAGTTCTGTCTTTTATTATTTCAAAAGCAAGGGAATGAAAGGGACTTTGTTACGAATATTTTGCATGTTAACAACTTAATTGCTTTTGTAAAATTTATTTGATTTAGAAAATCATTTTAATGCTCCATTTCAATTTGGAGATATATATATATATATATATTTTTTTTTAATTTTTTTAATTTTTATTTATTTTTATTTTTTTCAAAAATTTTAGATTTCTATCCAGACATTTTTTTTTTTTGGAATATTGGTTTAATCTCCAATCTTAGTTAGTATATATGAAAGTTTAAAATTTATTACTATCTCAAGTAGGTACTGGTGAAAACCTTTCCCTCTTTTTCATCCTTCTTTTACTATTATCTAATTTATTCTTTTGTTTACTCACTTATTGAGCTCTTACTATGCTTCAGGCTTGTGTTAGGCTTGGGAGAGGAGACACCCACTTAAATAAGACAAATTCTCTGCTGTAAAGGGGCTTGAAAATAATGGTAATTTGAGATTTGGAATATGATGGTCTCCTGCAGGGATTATGAAGTGTGGGGTTTGGAGGAGGGAAATTTCAGTGAGTCACCTCATGTGATGGAAAGGAATCCTATAATGCAATTTGTGTTAAAATGCCAATTTGGTTCGAGTAAAGTTGACAGAAGGATGGGATAAGTTTGGTTATGTGAAGTCATGGCAGGCTTTTTGTGGTGGGGTTTGAACTGCGCTCCCACAATTGGAATAGATTTAATTAGAAACAAGGAACACAGAACTTTAGGAACAGCCTGGGCTGGGTTGCTGAGGCACAGGAGGGAGTGTGGCTTGGCTTGGATTGCAGAGGTGTGGAGGGATATGGGATATAAACATCAACGGGTAGGCTGGATCCAGATTATGGAGACCCTCAAAGGTTTGGATGGGGTATTGGCACTTACTTCATAAAAAATCAGGGAATCATGAGATATTATTAATTCAGAGCATGAGATTTATATGACAGCAGTGAATGTTTAGGAAAAATACTCTAATGGTAATGTATAAGATAATTTGGAACATAGAAGGGTGTGTAATAAATCTCTTGCAGTAGCCTTTGAGAGACATAAAGAACCCTAAGTAGTGGAGACAATATGAGACTGGGAACAGGGAGACCTGAGTGTGAGTCCCAGTGCCACTCCCTAGCTGTGTGACCTTGTATACATCCTATAATGTAATCTCTCTGAGAAATTTTCATCAGTCAAATGGGTATAATGACATCCATTTCATTGGGTGGTTTTGTGAATTAAATGAGACAATGATTAAGAATGATCTAACTCAAATGGACTGGGCCTCAAAACATTTGGTAGGAAGCTAGGAATGGTAGGAAGCTAGGATTATGTAGGATGGGGTTATTAACACTGCTGTAGAGCAGTCCACTGAGAGAGATGGCCAGCATTCTAAATGACCAGTGACTTAGGTCTAAAAGGGCATGAATTGATATGTGAGAGGATCAAATCTAGCAGGTGGGTCATAAAAAGGATTTCTGGATGGTGTAGTAACCCAAAGTTAAGTATTTGTCTGTGTGCTACTTCCAATTCCTCGGGCCATGGGACTAGGTCAACAACTGGGGAAGGGGATTCAGTATTCCCAAGACAAAAGCTAGTAGAATTCCAGGACCCTGCTTTCAGAAAAGAGCCACAATTCTTATGAGAGAACCTATAGTCCTAATAAGTGATTTAGAGTAGAAACCTAGTTGTTAAAGGGGAACCAGCATCCCCAGTGGACCATATTTCCTCAGGGCTTATTTCAGGCCTTGGGATTCTAGATCTTTTTGATAAATATAAGTCAAGAACCTTGAGGGAAATGACTAATGAACTCTGTGCCCTGATCAGAACCTTGTTGGAGACAGGATGGCACTCCACCTCTAGTGTAAAATTGCTTTGCTGAGCCAGGCTCTGAGGGCTCTGGGAATACTAGCTGGTAACCATTAGTTGTTGTTATTATTGTGATGGCAGGAAAACTGGAAATAAAAATGTGAACTTTTTTTTTTTTTTTTTTAAAGATTTTATTGGGGAATTGGGGGAGGGGAACAGCGTTGGGGAATCGGGGAAGGGGAACAGACAAGTTGCCGTCTTCTTGTTCTTCAGTTTAGTTGCGGAGGATGTTGCTTCACTGTTGGTATTGTCATTGCGCTCTTCCCGGATGAGGCAGATCAGTCGCTGGCCTCTGGATGTCGCTCATCGCGTCTATTGGCAGCTCACGCTTGACTGCCAGCCGCTCACGCTGGCTGCGGGCCACTCACTGCAGCCTATGGCAGCCCACACCATCCCCGGGGCTCGCACAGCCCAGCTCCAGGTGGAGCTGTTGTTAGCTGTAGAGGGCAGTGTCACTGGCCCTCATGTGGGATCCGAACCGGGGCCACTGGCATCCCAAAACCAGCGCTTAACCAATGCGCCACTCGGCCGGCCCAAAATGTGAATTTGGGAAGCTTTGAAAAGTCAATAGAACCTGAGAGCTCGCTGGATGAATGATGAAAAGGACAGAGAGGGGATCTATTGTAACTTGGGCATTCTGCCCCTGACTAACATGAGTAGCAATTGGGTTGTTGGAAACATCATGACACATTTTTGCAATGAAAACCATATAAAAAATACTTCATGACGTTTCCGACAATCCAATAGAAACAGTGAGAGAGAAAGCCGTTTTGTACAGAGGGGTGTGGAGTACAGAACAAGTAGAAGGATGAGAGAGAGAGAGAGAGAGAGAGAGAGAGAGAGAGAGAGAGAGAGAGAGAGAGAGAGAGAGAGAGAGAGAGAGAGAGAAATTGGCTGAGGAAGAAATCCTGATGGGGGTTGTCCCTTAGGGAAGTGGAGGTTGGTCCAGTGAAATGTTCAGGTCAGAAAATTCAGAATTTCAGTCATTGTTCCTCCTCTTATTCTTTCTCCCCTGCGTGGCCCACAAACACAAGGAGTTTTGGTTTCTTGGAAAGGTGAGTGCAGGACTTTTATTTGAAAATGAAATTTTATTCACACTAGTATAGGTCAGACTGACATATGAGTACCACATGGTTTCTGGTTCAATGTTTTGTAATTCAGTGCTGTGTTTGAAAACACCAAATATTTTTAAATGCCAGGATTGGTGAATAATATGGAAAGAATAAAAGTCAAAATGTTCTGTGGAAACCCCCCCGCCTTCCTTTTTTTTTTGTGACTCCCTAAAAACAAGACCATGGGATGCTTTTCCCTTTGCAATTATTTCCACTTTTTTTTTTTTTTGATAGAGTACCTCAGAAAGTATTAAGCAGAAGAGACGAATCAGTGGTGAAGCTGGTTGCTATAAATAACCCTGATCCAAAAGAATTAAGAACACTGCATCCTAGGTGATGGCAGCTAATGCCCGAGTTCCCAAGTACTTAATGGGGAGGCACAGGAGCATAAATAGGAAGGGAATGATCGTTCATACGTGTAGGGCATTTAAATAACACTGTAATAGATTCTGTAATACATTTAAAATATTTTTGACATTTATTCTAATAAGGCACTCCCTTCTAAATTCCAATGAACTAAAAAATACAAATAGAAAATCTGCCTTAACTTACTCTTGTTTTGCTGAAATTTTATAATGTTATTTTGACATCCATTGTCTCGTGCTATATTTGCATTTGGACCATAATTTTACTTAATACTGACATTATTCTTTTTTGTTATCTGGTTGGGATTATAGTTTAAGGAAATCGAATCCACTATGAATAAATAATTACAGCTTTGTGATATTTTATGAGAAAACAAAACTGGTGACATCAGGTTACATAGCCAAAATTAGTGCCAAGTGTCTATTTCTTAATATTATTCTCTTGGGCTACAAAAGGAGATGACTTTTAGAGGCTCACCTGTTCTTGAAAGTAAATTCAATTGAGTAGAAGGACAATGAAAAGGTGGATAAAATGGTTAAGATTTATGACTAAATGTGCTATCAGTGTAAATTATAATGGGTAAATGAATGATTTCTTGGTTAGATCTTATTTTTTCACCAAATATTGTAATTCCTAATTTATTCAGAACCATTTATTAAATACCTGGTATGTTCAAGATACTTTTCTGGATATTTTCTGAGTTCAGTTTTAGGCATGTACTTTTGCTGGTGAAGTTAATAGAAAAACTGATAAAGCTTTTTTTTTTTCCTTATTCTTGTTGCATAGGGAAATATTTTATTTGACACTGGAGTTTTTAAAAAATAAAATGAACCAAATGTAGACTTAGAATGCTTGGCAGATCTATTTCATGTTTCAGTTAATAAAACATTAGAGTGGGCAAATAGGACTAATATGAAATAATATATGCATCAGAGTGAAATAACATGTCAGGACTCAATTTCTTTGGATTCTGAAACACGTAGTGCATTTATTATTACTCTATTCCATAATTTTCATGAACTTTTTGTGGAAAGTCTATTCATCCTTTAAAAAAACACTAAATGATTATTCTGTGTTTTGCTAACCAAAAGAAAAAAAGAAATAAGAAAAGGAGAGGCAGATAAACTTTTGTTTCAAATCACAATTTAGTTTTGGCACATTTCTATGTTATAGTGAGAAAGGAAGACCTGCTAATATGGTTTGTTATAAAAATTGCAGTTGTGAGATGTAGAGGAACTTAAATGTCATTTGGGTTTTTTGTTCCACAATTTATTATATGGACACGTTTTCACCAACAGTATAATCAGAACTTCACATCTGTTAGGTTTGGAGCTGAGAAGAGTGAAAGGCAGTGATTATAATTTACGTTCTTCCCTAGATGTCTCAGAGTAAAAGTTTGTTTAGAAATTTGTCACTTCTGCTTATACTACTTGCTTATACTTGCAAAGGAAAAGAGAATCCATATTTAGAAATGGGTCAGGGCAGAACATGCTGAATTGAGCAACTGGTGTTTTGAAGCTCCAAGCATTTTTTTAAAAACAAACTTAACTAAAACATGTGATTACAAATTACAATTGTTTTTTATTGAAGTATTACCTCTTACAGGAAAATATATTTGGTAGGATGTTTGGTAGCTAGACAGAAAATAAAAATTACATCTCTGTATATTGAAAGGTAAAAGGCAAACAAGAAAAGAGTGTGAGAAACATCTTCCCAGCTGTTTTAGCTGCTTATTTTATGCACATGAGTGGCTAATTACTAAAGCTTCATTTTGTTGGGAGCTTTAGAATTAATGCTGTGCAGTGATTTTTCCTTATGAGATTTCAACTTGGAATCCTTCATATTTGGGATGAACTCCTATAGTGCTTAAAGCTGCTCAATGAGTTAGAAAAAAAATGCTTATGCTGGAGACTTTATTATTATCTTTATTGATATTTTCTGACATGCTATATGTCATGGAAATTAGCAGTTTAGATCTCTTAAGCACGCACGGTGCTTGTAAATTGTCTGTAATGTTCTATTGTAGTGGTATTATATACCCAAAGTCAGTGTTAGAAAATTATTGCTATGATGAACAGTTTGAATTTTTAATAAAGTTTTAAAAATGTTGGAGATGTTAGGGTATCACTGAATTTAAATATAAGGAAATAATCTATTTTGAGTGGAAAATCCTCATTATTTAGAATTGACCTTAAAAAATCAGATCAGAAAGGAAATCACTCAGTGGGAGTTAATATCTTTTTTGTCTTTTGCATATGTCCTATCTAAATTAGCCCTTTTTTTTTTGAAATAAGATACATATCTTAAATTTATGTGGTTGTTTTTTAATTGTTTCTTTTTCTTTAAAAAATTTTTTCCTTCATCTGGCTCAATGCCTGATGGCTGCCATTGATTACCAAAATTCGAATAATCTAAATAAGTTTTCCTTTCATTGTGTGTAATTGAAGATGGGATTTGATTAATTCAAGTAGCTGCTTATTAAGCTCTGTTTTTTTTTTTGTTTTTGTTTTTTTAAGATTTTATGGGAATTGGGGAAGGGGAGAGGAACAGCGTTGGGGAACCAGGGAAGGGCAACAGACAAGTTGCTGTCCTTTTGTTCTTCAGTCTAGTTTTGGAGGACATTGTTTCACTGACCCATGTTGGTATCGTCATTGCGGTCTTCTCAGGTGAGGCAGATTGGTCGCTGGCCTCTGGCCGGCCGCTCACAGCGGCTCTTGGCAGCTCACATTGGCTGCCGGCCACTCATTGTAGCTTATGGCAGCCCACTGCAGCAGGGGCTGCAGCTATGCCATCCCGGGACTCATAGCAGCCCAGCTCCAGGTAGAGCTGTTGTTCACCATCTTAGCTGTAGAGGGCAGTGTCACTGGCCTTCATATGTAGGATCCAAACCGGGGCCGCTGGTGTCCAAAGCCAGCCCTTAACCAATGCACCACTCGGCCGACCCAGCTCTGTGTTGTTTTTATATGCTTAACTATTCAGTGTTACACACCCCATTGATTTATGTTATAGTCAAAATTCTCATGGCTTTTATTATAAAGCTTATATTTACTTTTCAATTCAATAGACATTCATCGAGCAGCTGCTGTTTATAACTTATTGTGTTATATACTTTTTATATTAGATTTGTTTTGAATATGTGGTATTATTCATTAAAAAAGTATTTACCAATTGCCTAACTACTGCACTATACACCTAAAACTAATACAAAATAATCTTGAATGTCAACTATAATTAAAAAATATATATATATATATATATATATATATATATATATGTGTGTGTGTATATATATATATATATATAGTCATGGGATGTAAAGTACAGCACAGGGAATATAGTCAGTAGTATTGTAATAGCTATGTATGATGTCAGAGGGGTAGTAGATTTGTTGGGGTTATCACTGTGCAGGGTGTGTCTAATCATTATGTTATGGACCCCTGAGACTAATAATCAAACAAAGTATTTACTGAGTTCCTTCTGGAATGGGCCCCATTCTGTTTGTCATTATAGTATCCTCCTATTGTCATTAAGAAATTGGAAAAAAATATGGACTTTTAAATCTGTCTTGGCTTATATTATTTGTAGGAAATTTTATATATATATATATAATATATAATTATATATCTATATATCTCTATCTCTATCTGTCTATATCTATCTATCTATCTATCTATCTATCTATCTATCTATCTATCTATATCTGGGTGCTTATCTTCAAATATTTCTCTCAAATTCAACATAAATTTCAAAGACATCATAGGACCTAAATAATATATTAGGTTGATTGAGATATAATTGACATATAAAATTATGTTAGCTTCAGATATACAACAACATAATGATTCGGTATTTGTATATATTGCAAAATGATAAAAATAACACTGGTTAACATCAGTCCCCATGAATTTTTTTTCTTGTAACTAGGAGTTTTCTAAATAATATTTTTACTTCATCTCATCTTAACTAGTTCCATGCTAAATTTCATCTTGGTTATGTCCCAAGTACAGTTCTCCACTCATTAATCCCATTTTATCTTAAATGTCAGAAGAAAATATCCACAGCTATATCCATCGTATGCATTTTTCAGGCTATGATATGGCTTTTGCTACTTATATGTCCTGCATTTGTTATTATTACATGTGTCCATTATGTAAACTTGTCCAGGAACTTATAAGATCTCAATCAAAATATGCTTTCATATGTATTTTAAAGTCTATAATAAAGAACAATTCTATTCTAGTTAAGGCTCTCACAAAACTCATATCTTCTGATACTATCTGGTATTTCTGCTATAGAGATGGTTCCCTGAAAAAAAAAAAATACTGTCACTTTACCTGGTTACTATTCAGTAGTTATAAAGATCTGATTGGAACCCTACAGACATACAAGATAAGAAATCTCTTTGTAACCAGTGGGGCTCTTAAAAGACTTGTGTCTCTGATTGAGCTATGGTCACCCCCTCCTGCATATCCTTGCCTCCCAAAACCTTGCCAATTCTGACTCCAGAGTGCATGTCTGCCACTTGTTACCTAGTATCCAAATTTGGCCCACAGTGAAATCCTGCAATATGATCACATGACACTAGATGTAGACTCAATCAAAATTAATTTGGAACATGCCTGGGGTCTAGAGTGAAACACCATTCTGATACTTCATGCAAGTTGGGCTTCAGAGAAGGAACAACACAGTGGGACCTACTTTCATCTCCTGCCAAACATCTGTAATCTCAGGGGAGTCAGGAGGTAGTACAGTCAGAGCTGACTCCTAAGGCTGCATCTGGATTTAACTGAAAACCAAAAACTAACCCAGAGGGAAGCATAAATAGCCTTATCTTATTCTATACCCACCTTGCCAAACAGAGAAATTCCATAAAATTAGTGTTTACAGTGTTCACGGAATTCTTCTGATTATCTGAATTGTACTAATAATGTATCAAAATTGTATACAATCAGTTAGAAGCAACAGAAAATAAGTAATTAAAATTTGGAAAGATGAATGACATTGTTCCACCTGAAATTGTATCCCAAACAACTTGGAAGATGGGAAATATCTGGATTTTAACTTCCTTGTGTTATAACTCGTAGGCTTTGAATCACACATTTTAAAGGAGGCATTCAAGATTAATACATTTTAAATAGGACTTAAAGTTTTGATGATGAGGACAGTGACTGTTATTATAGAGATTAAATATTTAAAAGCATTTTACGTATTTTATTCACAATTTGGGACAACATGTTGGAAGGTAGAATTTTTACACAAAGTACCAGAATTTAGTATTCCAGTTACCAGAGGGTAAGGAGGTTAGAAGGTGGTAGATGAGGATAAAGAGGGTCAAATATATGGTGATGGAAGGAGAACTGACTCTGGGTGGTGAGCACACAATGTGATATATAGATGATGTATTACAGAGTTGTATACTTGAATCCTAGGTAATTTTACTAACCATTGTTACCCCAATAAATTTTAATTAAAAAAAAAGAATTCCATGTATTTTTAACATCTTTTCTATTACAGATTTTCACTGGCTTGTAAATACAAGTTTTGCAGATGGTCTTGTATATACCAACAGCTACTCTGTCTAAACTCTTGGAAGTTCACACCTTTATCTCCTACCCAACCTTTGTCCTGTGGGTGCAACTGTAGGTTAGAAAGGTTTAAAGACCCTGTGGTTCACAAATGTAGGAGGGAAAGAAACTAAGAAACAGAACAGAGAACAGACCTCCTTGGCGCATACATGTGGGCAGGCCTCATTTTCCGATGTTGGCATCCCATTTTAGAAAACATGTTCCCGCATGCTGCTTGCGTTTCTTGCTTTACTAATGGTCATACTGCCTGAATTTCCATGGCTAAAAAAGACCATCTGATTTTCCCTAGATATAAACCTATGTAGGTCCTTTGAAGGATCATCAGTTCACATATTCACATTCACATATTAGTATGAATGAGTTCATGAAATGAGAATGGTCGCGTTGAAATGGACTGTTTTAAGAGGCAGGGAAAACCTGGATAGTGATTGTGTAAAGGAGTATCCCTGTGAGACAGGGGCTGGAGAGCAACAAAGACTAATTTACTCTCCATAAAAAATGTGCCTCAGGGCCTAGTGGCGTGGTGGTTAAGCGTTGGCTTGGGAAGCCAGCGGCCCCGGTTCGATCCCACATGTGAGGGCCAATGACACTGCCCTCAAAAAAGAAAAAATGTTCCTGAAGTCAGTTTCACATCCCCCCCAAAATAGAGAAAAGCCAAACAATATAAAAAATCCCCAAACTTCTGCCTCCTAGTTCTAAATGTCTGTTCTGTTCCCAGGACTCAGGGAAGTTCTATAGGTTTTGAACTATGAAACCTAATGCCACTGATGTCATTACTTTTGTGAAAAAAATGTGTTCTAAGATCTAATACCAAATTAATTTCTCTAAACACAATTTGATGTTATTTTTCCAGGTGCTTGCTGCATCCCCAAACAAGAATTAGGACCTCTGGTAGCCTGCTGTTCTAGTGTGGCTTCTCTTGTCTTTTAGGTTTTGGGTGATGCTGAGAAGTAAGAAGTATAAACGTTTTATTTGTATAAAATAACTTTGAGATAGAAAGCAGTCATAAAGTAAGAAAATAAAGAAAAAATAAATAAAAAGAGAGAGGGCCTTATGCATGTGTGTGTCCTACATGCTACTAATTCATAGGATGATCTAAAATTTTCATTTATTCAAAGTCAGTGATATTGGGAATTTTGAAACAAACCTCTAAAATCCCCACCAAATAATAGTCAAAGGTTAGTGACATACTTTGGAAGAGAAGGAATAAGCTAGATTTTAGATTGTCTTTAATAGTATAAAGGGAGTCTAAGCAAAACAGGCAGACACATTTCAATAATTTGTAAGATGTTAGGATTTATAATGGTTAGATGGTCAAAAGCACGGAGGCTAGTAAAGTTCACTGGTTATAAGAATGGGCTTTGGACTCAATCAAACCTGAGGAGATCTGGCTCTGCTATTTAAAAATTAGTTGTTGTAGGACAACTTTTAAAAATCTCTGTAAGTCCCACTTTTCTCATTTATAAAATGGGTATAAAACAGTATGTATTCATAAGATTTGGGAGGATGAACTGAAAAAATTCAGATAAACCGCTTAGCACAGTCCCTGGAACATAAGTGCCCAACAAATGGAAATTATTATTACCATTGTTAGAAATTCATTTAAATTTGTGACTACTGATATTTGTACTAAATTTAGTAAGTTTGGCTTTTGTCATCCATGTTAATATTGGAGGATTTAAAAATAAGGATTAGATAATAATGTAATATTATTTGCATTTTAAATATTCCTTAATACTAATATCACTTTTTGAGTGAACAGATGCTTCAACAGTATACTTTTTTCATGGTGAGCATCAAGTTCTTTAACAATTTATATACCAAGGGTGCCAAAAAAATGTAAACAGGTGGACGCTTTGGTCAACGTTGCTCAAGCAGTAGTTCACCATAATCAGAAGTGTCTGGTGCTGATGGTAACTATTTTGAGCACATCTTGTAACTGCAGAAGTCAAACGTGACTTGTATACGTCTTTTGTTATGGGTATATATTGAGCATTACAATTTTAATACAGTTTTCCTTTCTTAAAATGTGTATGCATTTTATTCCAAACTCTCAAATGATGCTATCTTGCATCTAGTGTGTACATGACTTAAAATGCCCTAGTTTTATTAATAGTGTTTGGCTAGTCTTTAAATTTAGTCTGTGTTGCTGTTAGCTCTCTCTGATGTCAACTAAAGCTGACCTTTAGTGGAAACTATTTTCTGTTTCTATTGAGATATAATGAAGACAGATGGCAACACATATTTGAAGAAACATCCTTACAAGATCCTCTGTTGTACAAATGATGGAAGTAGAGAGTATGAAAGATAATACATCAGTTATCATAGATGGGACACCTGATCCAATGTTTCAACAATCAATAACAGTATTTAATTTGGTAAAAATTAACTAGAGCGTTTAAAGTATTTGTCCATCTCTGTCAGTTGGCATTTAGTGATGACAATTTTAATTTAATAATAGACCCATTTTGAGATCTTGAACATTTGACTTGTGCAATTACTTGATGAGAATAGATTCTGAACTATTTTGTATTTATAGAGCTGATTGTTTAAAATTTTAATTATGTACACTTTTTGCATACAAACATTAAATATTTTGACTTCTAGTTGTTGTTTCAATAGAAGAATATGGTAAACTCTATATCAAAAAACCAAAATTAGAAAAAATATTATTTTCTAAAATTCTTACACTTTCTTCTTTCTCTTCTCTCTCCAGAACATTCTCTCTTTCTCTCTCTGGTTACTTTTCATTTGAAAATGGTTTGGGTGGACTTAGTTTCAAACTATGAGTCTAAATGTCCAACATTCACAATTTATTGAAGGACTAGGTGCTTTTTCCTGTAAATTAACTTTCTTTTGCCTTGTCTTAGTTCTAATATGATTGTTGTTTTGTTTCCTAGATAGATATTCTTACTATTCTCATTAATTCATGAGCTCAACCTGTGTTAACTATGCATTTATTGGTTGTATTGCACGTGTAAAACAACAGGTGAATTCTGAAAGGGTTGTTCAGTAATAGGATCCTATTTCTATATTTAAAGAGTTTGTCTTTTAATAGAGAAAGTGATTCATCCACTCAAATCATATGCTATATGGTTCAAAGAAATTTTAAAAATTAAAATAAACTTTAGAGAAGGGCAGGTAATTGTCTTTGGGGAATTCAGTGGGTTTGCATCCAACGGTGATGCCAATTGTATGACTCATGGTCTAAACTGCCTACCTTTCAATGAATGTGTTACCTGAATCACTTCTCAATTCAATGCTATCATTTGTATGAAAACTCATTTTATTAAAATAACTAAGTACAAATATTAAACAAATGTAAATGTATTCTTATGTATAAATGTATATTATACAAGTTACTGCAAGATATAACCAACCTTTAGTTATTCTTAATC
The DNA here is from genome assembly GCA_033961575.1 of Aselliscus stoliczkanus. NCBI lineage: Eukaryota > Metazoa > Chordata > Mammalia > Chiroptera > Hipposideridae > Aselliscus > Aselliscus stoliczkanus. Next base: position 90,536,084 of record CM066734.1, on the reverse strand, counting down.
TTTGAGTAATGTAACTTGATTTTGAAAAATCTCTGACTTGAGTGCAACTTAAATTGCCTAATGATCCTTTTTCTTTAAAATCAAAATACCCTACAGGGGATTACCAGGTTTGGCTACAGCGCTGTAAATCATCAGTAACCCTTGAAGGTGTTTATTCTCCAGTCTTAAGGAGAGATCCATCAGGAGAATTGCTCATTTGATCTTGCTATTGGAACTACCATTTTAAAAATGTTTTGATAGAATACATCAAATTAAAAGAAGAATCAATATACACACATTTGTCTCAAATATTATGAGATCTGATTCAATTATGGCCAACATTGGTATGAGAGAGAAAACCAACATAATTTCAGAAGTTCACACAGGTCATTTTGGGATGCATATTCTTTGATATGGCCTTTAGAAAGTCTCTTTGTAATTTCTTGATTCTAAGGAATTAAAAAAAATGATTTCTATATCTAATAGATTCAATCTTTAAACCTCTCTTATTCTTTCCCTTAATGCTTGAAATGTTTTTCAATGATGGTAACAGAGGTGTGGCTAAAAACTAACAGAGATTGTAAACTTAATGATGCAGTCAGTCTCCTTAATAGGATCTGTTTTAAAATATATTTTCTTCAGAACCCCTAGCAAACAAAATAGATTTGGGGTCTTTGTGTTTTCCTTTGAACTTCCATTTTGGTAGCTCAACTCTTCTCACTTTTATCTTAGATCAACCATTATAGCTGAAGCTATAATGCCCCCACCTTCATTTGTTAGTTGGAACCTTTTCAGCTTCATATTTCCTTTTTTTTTTTTTTTTTTGAGGGCAGTGTCACTGGACCTCACATGTGGGACCTGAACCGGGGCTGCTGGCTTCCCAAGCCAGCGCTTAACCACCGTGCCATTCAGCTGGCCCAGCTTCATATTTCTTTAGCAAAACTTTTCTGTTCTATTTCCTTTATAGTCTTGTTAGCTGAATTATGTCAAAATGTTTAAAGATGTTAGTGATTTGAAATACTTCCCCTCCAAGAGGGCACATTAACCTTTGACAATAATCTTTAATTCTTCCTTCAATTCTTAATTGAACAATGGTACTCACTCCTTAGAGGAGTGAGTGTTGATTATAAGAGATGAAATAGCAGACCCAGAGGAGGTGTTTGGGTACCAAAAGGTTTCTGGCTGCCCGTAGAATCTCTTTGGTCATTTCCAAATTTAAATAGACCTTATCCAGAAAGTCTCAGATATAATTTCACTATATTTGTTTCCTAATCACTAATGCTTCAATTACTGTGTGAAAAGTGGATTCACCGTGAAACAATCTGAAAACCCATTCAGCGATGCATATTCAATACAATAAAAATTCCCTGATTTGACCCAGCTGATTTTTAGAGCCTGACAATTTATATTTCCACTGTTATTGAAGGAAGCACCGAAAACATTATTGCCTGCTAGGGTCCTACCGTCTTCTAGTTATGAGCAGGAGATGCTAGAAATACTGTCCGTGAATCATCTGTCTTCAGCTGCCGTCAAGAAAGGAATGTCTTTCAGAGATCATCTGGAATTTGTCTGACTTTGATAATGTCGTGCAGAGCAGTTCCAAAAATAAAGCCAGGATTGTCGTGTCCTTACCGAACAGCTTGTTTCATCATTGTTTTTCTCATGTAGCCTTGTGCCTTGTTTGGTGGTTTCTGTTTCTCAGAACAAGCTAGGAAGAGCTGTTCTGTTTCTGTGCTGTGGGAATGCAGGAGTAAAGAGTCTGTGTTTTTGAGAATAATATTTGGCTCAGACAAGGAGCCTGTGTTCTGCAAGTGTAAAATAACTGGTGCGTATGAGGAGTATTAGCATCCATGGGCATTGAGGCTGAGCAATCGAATGGAAATGCCACAGTCAAATAGAGAAGTGATTATTTATTGATATTGTATTGAGCCCCTTACTAGAGACTATTAAATTAGAATAAATAAACAGGAAGTCTGATTTGCCATCTTGTTTTTGCCTGATGGGGAAAGTCAGCATTGATTTTAGGGCTCTCAGGAAATTTTAGTTATCTTTTTGAATTCAAGGCTACTGGGCTTTGAGGGAACACACAGTTTATCTGTGCTTATCTATATTTACTCTAACCAAATAAGGATGGATTCCTATAGAATGTAGCCTTAGAATATATACTGAAAGATAACCCAGACATTTCCTAGTAGGTTGGTAGCTGTATATGTGATAGTTAATTGATTTTCTCTGCCATCTATTGAAGTTAAGGGGAGGGCCTCGAGATTATTAGTCCTATAATTCACATCACATGTTATAATTTACTTCCATATATTGATCTTCTTTATTTCCTTTTCAGATACTAGCTCAGTCATGCACTGAAATCCTGGAATTGCAGCCCTCAAGTGTCTGTGTGGGGGGTAAGTGGTTAGAATTTAAAAATACCACGTAAGAAAATGTATTTTTTTCTAGTTAAAATATATGATTTGAAGCTCATGTTGGAAAGAGAATAGCTAAATTAACTTTTTTGGCATCTTTTTCTGTAAGAATTTTTAAATAATTCCTTGAAATACTTCTATTTTAAATTCAAATTTTTAAGATTGGAGTGTTATTTTAAATAATGAACATATTGTGTGACAGGCTTTTAGAATCTTCTGTATATTTAGTTTATGTTTGAGACCTTTCCTATGACAAGTAAAATAAAATATGAAATTTTTTTCTTTTATCTGATGATACAAACAGTCATGTATCTGTAGACTTTGAGCTCCATGCTTTGATGACCAGGCCCAAGTACAGTATTAGCTAGTTCAAGGCACATAAGGAAGTGACTTATGGTTCTATGGCAGGAAGAAAGCAGGTGGCTTTATCAGCTGGTGTGAAGACTGGTTTTAACACTTCAAAGCTATCCTTACCTAAAGAAAGTGTGATTCTCTTTGGTCTATTATATTTCTTCTTCAAGTCTGACCTTTTACTTAGAGAAGGAAAAATATTGGGTCGGGTGAGGGAGGAAGTGTGCTGTGTAATTTGCCACAGACCCTTCCAGCTGCAGGACATTGTATTAGTTCTGCGTCTTTTAGTCTCTTTAATTAATGATGACTGAGATGTTTAAGAGAAATAGTGTGCTCGAACATGCCAGCAGTTTTATAGTTCCTGGTTCACAGATGGGGAAACTGAGGCAGATATAGGTTCAGTGTTTGCTGTTAGGAATTGTTCTGCTCTCTAGACCTCTGTGTGTCTGACTCGAAAGCTCATGCTCTTGTTCTTTTTTACTCTGTCACATTTTAAGTTTTACCTGCATATTTTTTTTTTTTCGAAAATATTTTTTTTTTTTTTTTTTTGAGGGCAGTGTCACTGGCCCTCACATGCGGGACCCGAACCGGGGCCGCTGGCCTCCCAAGACCAGCGTTTAATCACTGTGCCACTTGGCCGGCCCACTGCATGTTATTTTAACTTGCAAGTAAAGTTCCTTTTATAACACACTCAATGGAGAGTAGTATGGCAGTATTTTCTTCTATAGTTAGTTATTACATATGTGTTTGACTGTGTTAGATACGAGGTGTTTGAGAGGATGGAGAGTTAATCACTGTTAAAACAGTTAATACACCATCTTGCAGCTAAGCAGCAAATACTTATTTGCCAATCAAGATATCTGATCAGTTAACTTTTCTTTCAGCACATTTCACTCTCTAACACTTTGTGGCTGCTCCTACTATATAGATAGAGTACAATAAGTTAAATCAACTTTCTTTAGCGACTGGCTACAGATTGTGAATAATGCAAAATTCTTTACCTTTGATGAGTTATAAATTTGTATGCAACAGAAAATGAAACTGGGATTGATAAGGTGCAGAAGCTATTAGAGAAGAACTCTGTATGCTGTGTCATAGATTAAAGAAAATACAACACATGACTGTTCTAAGAACCAAAGCACAGAAATAATTTTCTTTACATTCCTATACCTCAATTCCTGAAAGTAGAGAAAAACAAAAAAAGGTTTCCTTTCTGATGATTCTTTCCTAAGGATAGAATTTGGGGAAGTTTGTATGGTATCTGTCTGTCTGGGAATGACTGTTGTGCTTCAATTCTAATATCTTGGTCATTATTGGGAAACATTTCATTTAAAAAAATAAAATGGCCCATATGTGGCGGTGAATGGTATCTTCACTGTATTTCCTTTAAGGGTCTAAGAAAGTAATAGAGTTGGAAATAGAGCGATGTCTTCTTTGTTATTAGTTGGCTGAATAGTATGAAGAAATTCATTCTATGCACCTTGATACTTTCAAGTTATGGTTTATTTATTTATTTTTTTTGTAAAGCAGTGATTAAAATGTTTATTTTTTCCTTTTACTTCTAGAGGAATTTCAAATTGTTTTGAATGGAAGAGGATTCAACCTGGGCAGTCGGAATGGCAGTGTTCTGTGTACTTACACAGTAAATGAAACGTACACAAAGAGTAAGTCCACATAATCTCAATGTTGCTTTAATACCAGCACAGCAAGTCAGCATCAAGTGTTCCCCTCTCCTTCCCAAGTATTTTCCTCTCTTCCCCAACTGAAACCAACTATTCTATATTTTTTTAACCAAAGAAGAAAGAAATGAAGTCCAATGATGATACAAGTAGTAATAATAATTATTTAATAGTTATTTCATGATGACAATATTGTTTATAACTTAATTCATGCTGAGTAGCCTCTTTAGACAAAGGGCGGTCTTGTGGCTGAATGAGTCAAATAACTTGCTTGTGGTGTCACAGTTAATAATGGGCAGAGCTGAGAGTTGAACCCAGGTTCCTGACTGCACTTTCTATGGACTGCATCAACCACTTGATTTAATTGCCTCTATATCCAGATTTATTTCTTGTCACTCTTGCCTGAAAATCTAACTAACTTGGATGACTCTCTACTACTTACTGCCTTATTTTATCGTCACTTGTTTTCTTTATCTAATTTCCCAATAATTTGTCCGTCATCTTTTTGAGACAGGCTTTTTGTCTTATAGATGTTGTATATCTCCAATGCCCACCCAGCACAGTGTTTGTTGATAATTATCATATTTTTGGAATTACGTTTTATTTTGCCTAGCTAGGCTTTCAAAAAAGCAGATGAGTATAATGTTTTTATCTTCATTCTGAGAAAATCTTCTCTTACATGATCTTAGTATTCTTAGCATTCAGGGTTTCTATTGAGACATTTTTTGCCTCATCAATGATTATAGTGTCTTCTAAAATTTTATACCATAAAGCAGATGCTGCAACTCTGTGAAGTCTGGTAGAATTATTTTTTGAGAGGTTCATCTTCAATTTTGCTGTTTATCTGATGATACTAAACACTCCAATTAGCACAGCTTTGGCTACACACACAGTAACTATTCAATATGTGTTTGTAGAAATAAAGTAGTGATGATCTCAGCATGATAAATGTTATAATGAATTCCTCTCTTTCCCATTAAGATCATCATTTTGGTAAGGCAAGACGAAAAAATTTGTAACAAATTCTGTTCATAATAGGTACCACAATTGAAGAGGACAAAATAAATTTCTTTTTATTCAGTAGTCATCTGTATCTGAGCATTAGCTTTACCTAACTCTTTATGATGACATATTTGAGTTGATTATAATATAAACATATTTTATACTTAGCTACATAAGATTAAGTTTATTGAAGTAAATCCTCAAAGAAATAAGTGGAATAAGATTGTATTTTCATCATTCCCATTCTAGGAGTATTCATTTGATTATATAATGCTTGTGAATCCTTATTTTTCTCATTATTAAAATTAAAAGGACACTTTAAACATTCAGATTTATAAATTTTTTTTTTATCGTGGACACAACTATTTTACAAAACTCTTGAAATAAATTCCTTCGGCTTTGGACATTCATCTTTTCTTCTTTTTCATCATTTTAAAATTCTGCTTCAAAAGTACAATTTTTTTATATAGAATATAAATATATTTTTATATTTTAAAAATATAAAATGATATACATATACATAAATATAAATATATATTCATCATTTATCCTTAAAAAATCTAATATATTTTCAAAATTGATAAGGTAGATGATAATTTTATAGTATCTACAAATGTATGTGGACTTAGTCTAAGTATAAAAAACAATAATTTATAATTTACTGATACTATATATCAATGAGACGTATCATCTCTATTTTTCATTCTCTTTTCCTTCTTTCTTTAGATAAGTATCTTTTTGGTTTTTCATGCTAAAATATCTAATGTTCCATACTTGGACTCTGATTGCCCCATGGTCTTCATATTATTAATGAAACTGAGATACATAAAACCCTTTATTAATTCAGTGGCATTTTATTTTCCAGGTGTAAAGCCAGTAAGTGTGCAGCTTAATTCTATGCTTTGTCCTGCACCTATCCTGAATAAAGTTGGAGAGTAAGTACATCATTAAAAACATTTTTAAAACATTTTAGCTACAAATTATTAGGAAATGGTGACAAATATACAGTGATTATTTTATTGTATCTTGTTGTACAGATTAAACATGAAATAGGGGGCCGGGCGAGTGGCGCGGTGGTTAAGCACTGGCCTGGGAAGCCAGCGGCCCCGGTTCGGTCCCACGTATGAGGGCCAATGACATTGCCCTCAAAAAAAAAAAAAAATAAATAAACATGAAATAGTAGGCAAACACTCTGGTTAATACTTTAACTATACTCTTAGTAGGCTGAAAATGATAAAGACTGTTTTATTGTGAATATTGATTAAAAGGCTCTATAAATATTTATCTGGGGGGGTTTGGGGACTATTGTTAGAGATTTTATCTTTTACTTTTATTTATTTTTTATTAGTTTCAGGTGTATAAAACAACATAGTGATTAGACATTTACACACCTCATAAAGTGATAACCCCAGCAAGTATACTACCCATCTGACACCATAGAGATACCACTGACTATATCCCCTATGCTGTACTTTACATCCCATGACTATATATTTATTTAAATTATAGTTGATATTCAATGTTATTTTATATTAGCTTCAGGTGTATAGCACAGTGGCTAGGCATTTATATAATTTATGATGTGATCTCCCCAATAAGTCTAGTACCCATCTGACACCATACATAGTTTTTAAAATATTATTGACTATATTTCCCAGACTGTATTTTACATCCCCATGACTATTTTGTAACTACCAATTTGTACTTCCTAATCCATTCACCTTTCTCACTCACTCCCCAACCCCCCTCCCATCTAGCAACCATCAGTTGTTCTCTGTATCTATGAGTCTATTTCTGTTTTGTTTGTTCATTTAATCTGTTCTTTAGATTCCACATATAAGTGAGATCATATATTATTTGTGTTTCTCAGTCTGACTTATTTCACTTAGCATAATACCCTCTAGGTCCAGCCACATTGTTGCAAATGGTAAGCTTTCATTCTTTCTTATGGCAGAGTAATACTCCATTGTGTAAATATACCACAGTTTCTTTATCTGGTCATCTATTGATGGGTATTTCAGTTGTTACCATATCTTGGCTATATGTGAATAGTGCTGCAATAAACATAGGGGCTCAAATATCTTTTTAAATTAGTGTTTTGGATTTCTTTGGATAGATACCCAGGAGTGGAATTGCTGGGTCATAAGGTAGTTCTATTTTTACTTTCTGAGGAACCTCCACTATTTTCCATAGTGGCTGCACCAATTTGTAATGCCATCAATAGTGCACAAGGGTTCCCTTTTCTCTACATCCTTGCCAACACTTGTTGTTCGTTGATTTATTGATTGATGATGGCCATGTTGACAGGTGTGAGGTGATATCTCACTGTGATTGTCAGTAGGACTGATAAATGAATTTAGTAAAGTAGCAGGATACAAAATTAATGTTCAGAAATCTGTTGTATTTTTATATACCAATAATGAACTATCAGAAAGAGAAATTAAGAAAACAATCCCATCTATAATTGCATCAGAAAAACACCAAGGAATACATTTAACCAAGGAAGTAAAGACCTGTACTTTAAGACATTGAAGAGAGAATTTAAAGAATATACAAATAAGTGGAAACATATACTATGTTCATGGATAGGTAGAATTAGTATGTTGGGTTGTTGGAAAAGTCATGACACATTTTGCAATGAAAACCAGAAAAAAACATGTCATGACTTTTCCAACATCTCAATAGTTAAAATATCCATATTATCCAAAGCAATATATAGATTCAATGCAATCCCTGTCAAAATACCCTTGGCATTTTTCACAGAACTAGAACAAATCAAAAATTGGAACCATCAAAGACCCCAAATAGCTATAGCAATTCTGAGAAAGAAGAACAAAGCTGGAGGTATCATATCACCTGATATCAAATTATACTATAAGGCCATTGTAATCAAAAGAGCATGGTATTGGCATTAAAAACAGACACATAGATCAATGGAACATAATAGAGAGCCCAGAAGTAAATCCATGCCTATATGGTCACTTAATCTATGACAAAGGAAGGAAGAATATACATTGGGGTAAAGACAGTGTATTCAATAAATGGTGCTGGAAAAACTGGACAGACACATGCAAAAAATGAAACTGGACCATCTTCGTACACCATATACAAGAATAAACTCAAAATGGATTAAAGACTTAAATGTAAGACCTGAAACCATAAAACTGCTAGAAGAAAATATAGACAGTAAACTCCTAGATATTACCCTTAGTAATATTTTTACTAATATATCTCCCTGGACAAGGGAAACAAAAGATAAAATAAGCAAATGGGACTACATCAAACTAAAAGTTTTTTTCACAACAAAGGAAAGCAACAGCAAAACGAAAAGGTATCATACTGAATGTGAGAGGTATCATAATGCCAACGATACCTTATTATTGGTTAATGATAGGTGTTAATATCCAAAATTTGTTTAAAACTCATACAACTCAACACCAAAAACACCAAACAATCCAATCCAGAAATGGGCAGAGGGCCTAAATAGACATTTCTACAAAGAGGACATACAGATAGCCAACAGACACATGAAAGGATGCTCAACATCACTAATCATCAGAGAAATGCAAATAAGAACCACAATGAGATATCACCTCACACCTGTTAGAGCTTTTAAATAGTCAGAGCCATAGTCATTATTTTGAATTTCAGAATATTGAATTTACACACACACACACACACACACACACACACACACACGAGTTCCAAATTGAGATTTTAACTAATCACTGTAGGTTTTAAATATTAAGATTAAAGAGAAAAAGGAACATGCTCAATAAGGTACCCCTCAAACTTGGAAACATTTGCACTTTAATTGGTTTCTTAGTCCTGTTAAGGTGTATATTCTCATCTTCTTTGATGTGGCAATAAACCATAATGATAGCTTGTTAAAATAGGGATGCTTCATTTGGAAGACCTTTATTTGAATCACCTATACACAAGTGATTTCACTAGTATTTGAGTATTTCCAAGTGATTTTTTTCCTACTCCCTCTATTCTGAAGGAAATGATTGCAAACAGTGCAAACATTCCCTAGTTCAGTAGTAGTCAATGCAAAATGTTTATGATTATGAATAAATTAGTTATTACGGTCACTTTATGCTGATCTTGAACCTAGAACAGAGGAAAGTAAAATACACAAGGCCCCACCCCAAAGTCTGGATTAATGTCCAGAGTGTGAAGATTATATTTTTCTCCATGGAACCTAAGAGAATCATTTTAGTAATGTGAAGCTAATTTGAGCACTTGCCTTCTGTGAATGCTTAAATATTCAAGATATCTATTGGAAATCACCTCTGGTCACATAAGTAAATTGAAGCAGTGTCAGCTTTCTATTTTAAATTGATGAAAGGTGCTGCATAATATCACTTATGAAAGCAAAATTATCAGAATCCTTTTTTCTTTATATAAAAAAGCATTCATTTCCTGTATCTTGTAATAATCTAGTGTTATTGACAGTATGCTTATGGCTGTGTATTAGACTGTTTCTTGGAATTTGAGGCAGGCCCATTTTGCCAATAGCCATCTTAACCCCCATGCATGGGGAGACTCCATGGCTTTCTGAGTAATCGTCTAATGGTAACAATTATAAATCTATTGATTTGGAGTTGGGACCTATTTTAACAAATCTACAATTCTACATTGATTCATCTCATTGTACCCCTATTGCTCCCAGATCTGTCTTCTCTATCTAAGTCATTGGCAGCTCCACCCTTTTTGTTGTTCAGGTCAGAAATCTTTGGCTCATCAATTTCTCTTATATGGCTACCAACAAACCTCATTGGCTCTAATTTAAAAATATGTTCAGGGCCGGCCGAGTGGCGCGGTGGTTAAGCACTGGCTTGGGAAGCCAGTGGCCCCGGTTCGGGTCCCACATATGAGGGCCAGTGACACTGCCCTCAAAAAAAAAAAAAATAAATAAAAATATGTTCAGAATCCAATCCTGGCCCTACGACTTTCACTGATACCATCCTGGACAAAGCTACTTCCATCTCTTGCTTGGATTATTAGCTTATCCACTGGTATTTCTGCTTCTGTCCTTGGCAGGTGTGATCCTGTTAAAACAAATTGGTTTATGTCACTCCTTTGCTTAAAATTAAAATGAGTTCCCCATTCCACTCACACTGAAAATCTCATCACTACAATGTCCCACAAGGTTCTGCAGGACCTTGCCCCTCACTGTGTCTCAGACTTCATCTTCTTTTTGCCCCTTCTGTTAGAGTCATGCTGACTCTTTGCTGTTCCTTAACCATGTCAGCTTACTCTCACATCAGTACTTTTTACACTTTTCCTCTGCTTAAAATGCTGTTCCCTTCATGGCACACTGTCTCACCTTACTCAAGTCTTATTCAGAGATCACCTTCTCAGTAAGCCCTTCTTGATTACACTTATGTAATCATACAATCTTCCACCTCTGTTTTTTTGGAGCTCCCTGTTCCCTTTTCATGGTTTATCTTTTTTTCTCCAAAGCATTTATTTGTGTGATGTTCTGTCTCCTTCCTGCTTGGATGAATTTTGTTTGTCTTGTTTTTTGCTGTATCTCTAGTACCTGACACAATGCCTGACACATAGTAGATTCATTAAATGTTTGTTATCTGAAAGGATAAATACAGTTTTTCTCAAATATTGTGATTTGCTATTTATATAAAATGCCAAAAGAGTACATTTGGTTGCTGGTAGAGAGGGACCTATATCAGGTTAGAGAAAGATGATCAGATTCCTAATTTGGGGGAATGCTATTTAAGAGGGAAGAAAACTGTCTTTGTTTTTTTAAATAGCAATGATTAGTTAAGGAAGACAGTTTACTTTCTTCCTCCCAAGTAATTATAAAATGCAATATGCCTGTTCTAGCCCAGACACTGAATTTGTTTTCTCTAGAATTTGCTTGTAGATGTTGTCTATTTTTGAAGATGCTGCCACAGGGACTGCTGATATTCTTTAGTGATTTGTAGACTGGCTAAATACTCAGGAGAGGTGATTGTTAGAAATCATATAGAGCATAATAAATATTAGACATGAGAAGTCATCATTTGTTTGGCTTTTGATGTTAATATTTCACCTATAAGCAGAATGAAAAAATATATATATATATATATATATATTTTGAGGGCAGTGTCACTGGCCCTCATATGTGGGACTCGAACCGGGGCCGTTGGCTTCCAAAGCCAGCGCTTAACCACCGCGCCACTTGGCTGGCCCAGACTGAAAATATTTTGGGGGAAGAGATCTGCCTAAAATAATTACTTTTGATTTTTTTTTAAATCAAATATATGACACCACTGAGGCAAAACTTGAGAAGATTTTATTTTTAATATATTTGATGTTTGGGGACATCGTTATTTGTTCTCCTGAGTATCTTGCAAGTAATTTGGAGCTTTCCTTTGCCTTGAATTTTCTTCAGATACTTTTGTAGGTGATGACTTCTCTTAGGAGATTGGATTGAAATCCACACAACTGAAACAGTTTAGCCCTAGAAGGTGACTGATGCTTAATGTTTGCCTAATTAGCTTTTGGCTAAGAATTCAAACCCATTAAGCAGCTAGTTAGTCTATGTTTCAGATAAACACATCTGGTGCAACGATGAATGAAGGTTTTTCCTGTGTGAGGGTGACAGATGTGGTGATGGTTCCCCCTGTTCTCTCACTTAAATAATTAACAACACGCTGTTGAAGTTACCTTAGACAGACAGCCTCAAAGCCAGATGTGTAGTCTCAGAGCTGGATCCATGGCCATGTGCCTCATCTCAATAGCCTCCTCTAACAGTTCCCTTCTCATTTTTATGTTATACTTTTTGCTTGAGGATTATTTCCTTTGAAACCCCAGGGCTCATGGATTTTGGTTTGAAAAAGGCTTATCATGAAAATGTTTACTTGGAGATGGAGACAAAGAATGTCGCAGAGTAGTTAGGATACATGAGTAGGTTTGCTTTCAGAAACTGATGTCAGAAACAAAAGTTAAAGCCACCTGGGCAAATGTTATGCAGGTATATGATTGTTCAGCATTGTTGGAATGGGTCTTTGAAAGACTCTCTATTTATTAAACTTTTTTATTTGACATGGACTTTTTAGACTCATCCTCCCCATTCCAGGGCAGTCGCCTGTGGTATAATGTGAAGGTGTCACCAGTATTTGCAGTATGGGCTTATTGTCTGACCCTTGTTTAGTGAGACATCAACAATAGCACAGCTGCTCTGCAATAGTTGAGATCTCAAACCTGCAATTTGGCAAGAAGAACAGAGCAAATTGGGTAAATACACATAAACACATTGTGAAGAAAGAAAAACAGAACAGAATGAACCAGAGCCTTATTCTACAGCTTGTTTGATAGAGACAATTTAAGGAGGCATATGGTATAGTTAAATGTGCTTTCAAAAACGTTGGCCAGAATCTTCTGGCAAATATGAAATAAATATCTAAATTAGTTGAAACTGATAGTATTAGTTCTCTTACAAGGCAGAGTGGGAAGATAAGTGCCAGAGTGTTTCGCGTAAGAAGTGGTGGTCACATCAGTGAATGTGGAGCATTTTAAGCATCTGATTCTGAAGGATCATTGAGATGAACGGTGTGTCAGACTTGGGTTTAAAGCCTGACTTGGTAGTAGAATCATTTTACTTTTTTCAACATTGTTATTTTTCAGCATAATCCATTTTCCTGGATTAAAATTGATTAATTTCATTTCTCTTTCTTAACTGGACACATTCTGCCTTTAGCCCAGCTTGTCACACGAACACTTGGTTTCAGTATACCTACCTATGTACACATGTGTATGTATGTCTATAAAATCCCTAATGCCATTATACTAGTAGCAGGTAATAACAACCACAATTTTATTCTTTGTTCTGTTTCCTCTGAGGAATGAGAATTGATTTACTTATTTTTAGCATGGATACCAGTAATATCATTATTCTGAATATAAACATGAGAGAATCTTGGTGAGATGGGTTAAGGATGAGAAACCTCTCTGTTCCTGTATTTTTCGATCTGCCCCCTGATGGTGGAACATTTATCTTTACTTTCACATGGTGTATTGCTTTCTGATTATACCTATCAATGTAATAAGTTCACCGAATTTGCATTGCATTTCCATTCTAAATATTATATTCAGTTCTGAAAATTGTGTTTTAAGACAATTAATTCTAACACATCTAGTGGTAGCCTACAAAATGTTGCCAAGTAAGGAAATACCAAATAGGATGCAATTTAAAATTCTGAATAAGATATAATTCAGGTGTGACCCATCAGCTCTCTTCAAATATCAGGTCTGTCACGTGAAAGATAGATTTGACTTATTCTTCTTTACTGCTTCAAGGAAAGAAGGAAGAAAGAGTGGAAGGTAAAGGGAGGCACATTTCAGCTCAATATTAGGAAGATCCTTCTAACAATTAGAATTATTTAGAGAGTGTTTTGGTAATTAAAAGTGTTGAAAGAGGGATAGCAACATGAGGTAGAGGATATCCTTAAATATATATTTAAATTCTCTTATATATCTGCTTTTAAATTTTATATTACCAAAGTTTTTACTATTACTGACACATTTGATGTTTTTGGATAAAAAGCACTAAAAATTGAGTGATTATTTCTATGTCTTTTTATATTTTATTAAAATCACAAATCAGTTAAAAATAAGTTATTTTCAGTGTAATGCTGAAAACATTAACAATACAACTTTAGGTGTGATGTCCAGTACATCTCTGAAGATAAATTTCAGGCCTTCTGAAATGTAGTAATCTTCTTGATAGCAATGTTTGTTTCAATTATACACATATATTAAGATACCTCAAAAAGAAGTTATTTTATTCAAGGATCTTTGTAACCACTTTGGAGAAAATATCCTTAGACAAAACATTAATTTACATATATACTCATAAATAGAAATGAAATCTTTAAACTATTCACAAATATGAAACCTCATTTTTCAACTCATAATCTTTATTATGCATAAAACTAACTTTTAAAAACTTCTGCAGTGTATTAAATAGTAGCACTTGATTTCAAAATACCTTAAGTCACCATAATTTTAATAAATTTTTGAGCAGTTGCCAATTTAATTTTCAGTACGTGCACATTGGAGGTGAATTATTTAATATTTCTAGCAAATGTTCTTTCACAATTTTATTTAATTTTTTCAACTTTTTTAATGGATCATAAAATGACAGTCTTTTAATGGCTATACATAAAAGTCAGTAGCAAGTGAATACTTTGCACATAGGTTACTGTGGATTGAAATGTCAATCATATTTCATGGAGTATGAAATTTCTCAGATCTGAGAATCTCTGACGTATGGCTCTGGGCTATTCTGTTTTGGAATTGTCGTATATCTTTAAACATTAAATAAAAGAGCTGTGAACATTAGGACTTATTGAATTTTATTTACGTAATTATATATCACGATACTATTTAATAATTTCTCATGTGGAATGAAGTTAGTTTTGTCACTATTAATTGAGTACCAATTAATATTAAAATGCACTTCAAACTATCCAATTGTTACATAAGTTGTTTGGTTTCTATCTGTCTGCTTTGTAAAAAATATTCAAAGGATGGAATAAGGAATGGATTAAGATATTTGTAAGAAATTCTAAGCAATGTAGAACCAATTCATAGAAGAGGAACTTGAGTTGTCAGTTCTTAGCCATATCTTCCCTAACCACCCTGCATGTCTCCACCATGGGCCAGTCCTGTCTCAGAAATGCCTCCCTTGTGTTTCATGACTTATATCCTCACCTCCATGGCTGTTTCTTCTCAGATGTTGCCTCAGATGCCTATTCTTACAACCCCTTAACTTCTAATTTTCACCATTGTTGGACTCTTGACCCATACAGACATCTTCTCTAAGACTTCCTTTTCTTGCTGATGAGCTCTAAATCTCCAGACAAGGTCTTTTCCTTAGCTCTAAATCCACTATTCACATGTCCACTATCCCCACTATCCAAATGTCTGCTAATTCACTTGCATTTCCCATAGACACTTTAATCTTGAAGTTCCCAAATTAAACTCATGGATTTCTGTTCAGACCTGCTCCTTTTCCTGTATTCCCCATGCAGGATTACCAGTACAAGACAGAACCTTTGAAGTCATCTTTAACTATTCCATCTTCCTCATCTCCTATATCCAATAAATGTCCAAGCCCTTTATATTCTTACTCTTTAATATCTCTCAGTTTTAATTTTCACACTTATTGCCACCATTTTAGAATTGCCACCAGTTCTACTTTGGTTCCTATTTGAAATACCCTCAGCATTCTTAATTGGTCTTTCTAGTATAGGAATTTAGTCTTCCAACCCATGCTGTACTCTGCAACAAGAGTGATATTTGTAAAACACAATTTTGACCATATTTCTACCATAAAAACTCTTTAGACTAATGGCAAATTTCTAAAGATGGCATCCTGGGTTCTTCATGATCCTTGTCCTATGCTGCTTTTCAGCCTGAAGTCATATATTCTTACTCTCACACTCTGTGTTGCTGCCATATTGAATGGCTTTTGGTTCCTTACCTGTTCTGTGCCTTTCTTGCCTTCCAGCCTGTCAAGTAGTGTTTTATCTTCTTGGATCCCTTTCTAATCCCTTTTACTAACTAAATTCAGATCATTCTTTAGGATTCATTTTAGAGGTGACTTCCTGCAGGAAACCTTTGTTGATATTCTCTTGTCAACACTGAGTCAGTTGTGTTTCCCACATGGTCCTTAGTACCCCTGTGCATACCTGTTTTATTAATACCTCTATTGTAATTGTTTGTTTATGTGGCTTCCTTTCAACTACATTGTAAAGCTGTATTTTATTTGTTACTGCAGCTCTATTATCAAGCATAACCTAGCTTGGCCTACCGTAGGCAATTTATAAATATTTGTTTAATTAACTAGTAATAGAATGAGTGATTAAATGAACGTATTGGCAAACATTCATAAACCAATTTGGAGTGCAGCTTTAGGTTTAAGCACACCGCTCAACACAGCTGTAATGTTGGGTTTAATCAAGATGTTTTGTAACAGAAAGGAAATAGCATTGAACCATTTCTTTACATGGATCTGCATGACATTATATACCAGGCATTTTTTGAACAGTTTAGCTTTCTATGCTTTTATATGGCAGTAAGTAGAATAAAAGTTTTAAAGTTAAACAAAGTGTTAGGTCACTTTTATTGCTGCTATACATTCTTCTGTATTATTTGTGTTTTATTTTTTAACTTGATTGAAAAGGTTTATATACAAGTGCCTTGATATTCTGAACACTCTGTTAGACAAATAGTTAGGTGTTAGGATTTATAGAGTAATCGCTGTGTTCCAGGCACTGTGTTGGACATTTTATGTACGTTATTTTATCAAGCTTTCCTGCCCCAAATAACTCTGAAATAGGTACAATCATCCCCATTTTACAGATTGAGGAATATAAGATTGAGAATGCAGTGACTAGGGTTCAAACCCAGAACTTATTCCCCAACATATGGGTTAAATCTATCCCCTTTCTCAGTTTTATTTGATTCTTGAGACAAATAAAGATGAAATATCCCCTCACTTCTCACTTGTATATGAATTCAGTAAAGATAACATGGCTTTAATGCATTTTGGTCCATAATAAAATATAACTGAGAGTGTGGTTCTGTCATAATTATGTAGAAGTAGAAGTTGTATAGCAATAGGAACGAGAAATTCATAGATACTATCAGAAGTGACTTAAACTCTAACAGAAACATTAAATACATATATCAGTCTTGGGGGGAAAAAAGATCAAGTTACTGAGTTTGGGTCAGAGGGTGAGATAACTTTATGAATCTGTGTGCCAGCAAGGGAATAGCATAGTTTTGGACAAAGGTATCAGCTCATAAGAGTGCCAATATCATACCAATAATTTAAAAAATGTTTTTCCAAAGAACAAAATTTAAAAGCAGAAATAACTTTTGAAGTGTTTTTAATGTTTGCAATCTTCCAAAAATTTTTCCCAGCAAATATATAAATTCACAAATAAATATCTTAGCATTTAGTAAATGTCATTATAATTAACCATGAGAAATATGTGAATATAGAGAAAAACTGGAGGAGTGATACTAAGCCCTTGCCAGCAAGAGGAATTTAAATATGACTCTAAAATGTTTATTGAGGATCAAGGTAGTAATGCAGTAGAAGCGAAAGCACTTTGACTTCAGAGTCAGAGAAATCCAATATTTGGGCAAGTTACCGTTTTAAGCATCAGGTTCCTTATCTGGAAAATAGAGATCAGCTGCCGCCTACCTCAGTAGGTTGTTGTGAGAACTAAATGAGAAGATGAGTGTAATGTGTCTGGTTTACAGTAGGGAATCGATAAATGCCGTCATTATTGTTGTTGGCAGTAGTGTTTTGATCGTGCTACTACTGCTCTCAGGAAGGTGACGATTATATTGTTTCAGTTGAGTCCACATGTCAAAAGAATTATCAGGTGGCTTTCCAGGTCTGTGGAGACTTAATTTAGTTTTTTTGACACCAGCCACATTATACTAGACTGAGATTTGGGGGATAATGTGCAGTTATTTTGGTTGCCTACAAGATCTCATGCATCAGCATGCATTTATGCTTTAGGAAAGAGTGAACTTTGTTATAAAATTAATACTTTGTTCTGCTGATCCCTTGAAAGTTGAATCAATAAGATTACCTACAACGGTCACACTTTATTATGACTCAAATAATCTTCCCCCAAACTAAAACCATGCCTACCATGTCAATATGCTTTCTGGTACATGCTTTAAAGGAGGGGAATTAGGAAGTAGGAAAGATTATTTTTGGATTCAACTATGCTTAGTCTTCAACAAAACAAAGCAAAACAAGGCACTGAGTTCTGCAGAATAAGCAATTAGGTTTAACTTTTCTTTTTTAAGTATGCCACTTGGCATTCTGTGTTGGAATAGTTCAGAAGTTCACTTAAGTTGATATAAACATCCCAAGTTCTCATTCTGTTCTGGATTTAGCTAAGCTTTTCTTTTTTTTTTTTTAAATAAGGTTTTTGAAGGGAGTATTTTATAAGAAATAATCCCAAAATTCTTGAATTTTGAAGAAGAGTTCAGCTAGAAGTTTACTAGTAGTATCTTTCCTGGTGGCTCTTTTCCTATATTGAATCCAAACTAAATATCACACTGAGAAAATAAACACATTAAGGACTTACATTTCATCACGTGTCTGTAGTATGATGAATAGAGTTCAAAATCTATTAAAATCCTAGTTTTACCACTTTGGGCAAGGTAAGTAACATTTCTGAGCTTTATGTACCACATTTGTAAAACTGTGAAACTAGTACTTACTTTAAGGGGTATTGTAAGGATTCAATGAGATAATGTCCATTAAATGCCTAGGATAGTATCTGACACGTAGCAGGGACTAAATAATATTTCTCATCTCCCCTCTTTGGCAACATCATGGTAAAATTTTACCAGTGGCTTGACATTGTTTCTGTTTAATTCTAACTCTCCATAACTAATAGTATTTGGCACTTGATTCAAGGCATGGAGAAGAAATCTTCTAAATATAACAAAATTCTACTCATTCAGAGTAATAAGACAAAGTTTCTGATTATTAACTTTTGGAATTTAGAATATTTTATGAAAATTGGAGCATAGCATTGTATAGAAGCCAGCTTAACAAAATGTTATCTACTACTTTTGCTTTAATGAATGGATAGCTTGGATTTGTTGGCAAACTGATTATTATAGAATAATATTCTTTGACAACTTTTTGAAAAGAGTTGTTTCCTTAATAATTTAAAATCTCCTTGAGATTTTTTTCCTTTGATATTTTGTTAGAGCTATTTTAAAAAAAATTACTAACTTCTGGATAACTGAACCCAAATAATGAATTACTAGACTCTGAATTAATGAAATTTTAATTGTTATGAATTGTCTTATAATTTGAAATCATATTTTCAAAATGAGCTGTATTTTAACTATGGTATTTCTTAGCCATGGAAAAAAATTATCCTCTCTTTTTCTACCTTTGTCAAGATATTTTAATATCCTGGAACCATCTACAACAAATGTGTCCAAATAAATAGCATTCGGTTTTTTTTTCCCCACTTCAGTTTATGTCGGGCTTTTATTATCACTTTTTCTATATTTTATCCCCAAATGGTTTATTATTTCTAGTTTCATATCATTAAACAGGGATCTTGTGATGATAGTAATTTCTAGAGATAGGGAAAATAAGCTAAATGGGAATTAAGGACTTTTTTGCCCTTTTCAGGTTTTTGTGAATCTGAAATAATCTCAGCATTTCTCTGGATTAGGGAGTTTTGGTGTTTTGTTTTGTTTTTCCAAATTTATTTAGACTACAGAAGTCTCCCTTTATGACAGTTAATATGTTTCAGGACCCTCAGTGAATGCCTGAAACCGCAAATAATAATGAACTCTATTTATATTATGTTTTTTTCATATATGTATATACTTATACCTATGCTTATGCCTACATGTATATATGCATATTCATATACATATATATATATCTTCTCTTTAGCATATGTGAATTGTCAGCATCACTGCTTTGGGGCCCTTCTTCAGTAAAATAAAAGTTTACTTGAACACAGTCACTGAGATACTGTGATAGTCAATTTGATAACTACTGAGAGGGCTGCTAAGTGACTAATGGGTGGGGTGCATATACCTCATGGATAAACTAGACAAAGGAATGATTCAAGCCTGGGACAGGATAGAACAAGATGGTGAAAGATTTATCATGCTCCTCAAAATAGCATGCAATTTAAAACTTATGGATTTTTTATTCCTGGAATGTTCCTTTTAATATTTTTGGACCATGGAGGACAGCTGGAAACTAAAACTATGATAAAGGAAACTACAGATTAGAGGGGAGTACTGTAAAAAACAACAACAGGAATCTCTTAATGTTAATGCTTCTTTTAGGAACAATTTGGATCACTTAAGGCATTGGCCTCTGGCTATTCCAGTAAGGACTAGAACTAAGAAAGAAAAAAAGCTGGGATAACTGATCAATAGCTTTGACTTTTTCAGTAGACTTTCTAGCAGATTTTGAATTGTCCACAATACTCTATTTTTAATTTAATTGTTTTCTCATTTTCTTTCAGAACTCTTGATGTTTCAGTGAGCTTTAATGGTGGAAAATCTGTCATCTCGAGCTCATTAATAGTCACGGCCACAGAATGTGTAAGTAAAAAGTTTGCATAGACTTACCTTTTAAAAGTAATTCTATCCAGGGCTGGCCGAGTGGCGCATTGGTTGAGAGCTGGTTTTGGGATGCCAGTGGCCCTGGTTCGGACCCCACATATGAGGGCCAGTGACACTGCCCTCTACAGCTAACAACAGCTCCACCTGGAGCTGGGCTGTGCGAGCCCCGGTGACGGTGTAGGCTGCAGCCCCTGCTGCAGTGGGCTGCCATAGGTTACAGTGAGTGGCCGGCAGCCAGCGTGAGCGGCTGGAAGCCGGCGTGAGTTGCCATTAGCCGCGGTGAGCGACCATCCAGAGGCAGGCAACTGATCTGCCTCATCTGGGAAGAGCACAATGATGATACCAACATGGGCCAGTGAAGCAACATCCTCCGCAACTAGACTGAAGAACAAAAAGACAGCAACTTGTCTGTTCCCCTTCCCCGATTCCCCAACGATGTTCCCCTCCCTCAATTCCCCAATAAAAAAAAAATCTTTAAAAAAAAAAAAAAGTCATTCTATCCAGAAATAATGTATGGATTCACACAGTGTTGTTGCATACCAAGGGGGTACAAACAAACAATAACACTGGAGACCATTATAAGGAAAAAAATGTGTGTAGAATTTATTTTAAGTTATTTCTTGTCCTGTAGCTGCCCTTAAAAGGCATTTCAAGATAATGTACATTTTATTTTGATATTTAAAAAATTCAAAAGTCATATTTAAAATCAACATAAGGTAGGAGAATGATTTCCAAATGAAACATTTTTTTTCTTACAATTTTTTTCTTAAAATAGATAATGTTTTTGTGCAATGAAGGTTGCACTATAATATCTAAGACATTTATCCTGTTTTTGAAATTATTAGGGCACCTTAATCATTGAGCTTATTATTTTGACCATTTTAATGTGGTGCCTTTCTCATATGGGTAAGGAATTTGATTTTGGTAGTTTAATAATATCCTAGCTTGAAACTACATTGAAACTGTATTTTGGTTGAGTTGAATGACTTACATGACCTAAGATATAATATTTTGAAATATAAATTCCATTGATAAGACAGTATTTTCCTTGTAAATACGTTTTTGGGTTTATGGAAAGTTTTGATGTTAGATTGTTGAACATGACAAAAGAAAGCACTAAAAAGGATTGCTCACATGGCTATTATTATTATGAGTAAATTTTCTTTGTAAAAAAAAAAAAAAAAAATATATATATATATATATATATATATATATATATATATATCACAGAAAAAAAAGACCCTGCCTTTAAAAGACCAAAATCCCAAAACTAAACACTTTCTCACATCTCATGTTTTCATAATTTTATATTTTGATCCATTAATTTAAGAGATATCCTTCTTCCAGGAAACAAAATAACTCAGTGTTATCTGTAGAGAAGCAAACTAACTCAGTATTATCTGTAAACAAAATAACTTAGTATTATCTCATCGTTAGAAAGCGTTCCAAGGAAAACAATATCCAAATGGACCCTGGGGTCACTCTGGAATCCCCTGGATAGCTCCAACACCTGTTTCTATTTTGAAAATAGCTAGTTCTCTCCCCTCCGCCCCCACCTTATCATCTATAACTCATGCCGCAATTTGTAGGTTTTGTGGATGTTGCAATTTGCAGGTTTTCTGGTGTCTCAGGATGTGGTGGATATTACAAACATTTGTGGTACATAGTTTGTCAGTGTTTAGCTTACCAAAATAGCATCCTTTCTCCATACTTCTTCCTATTCTGCACCTCCAGCCATCTTTTTCACCTCTCTTCCGTGCAAGAAGGAAAACAAAGCTTGACTGTATTTTATAACCACACACGATTGCAGTGTGCAGGGATGCTAAGATTAAATGACTCATCTGGAATTTACACATGTACTTTAAGGAAGTCTTCCTAGTTCTCAGGAAAGCAAAACATGACTTGAGGTGGTTTCAAAGTAAGGTGATTTCAGAAAAAGGGACATTGGTTGTGCCAGACATGGAGAGAGTGTGAAGGGGCAAGTTGTAGTATTAAGTAAGGAAGTAACATAATTTTCATTGAAAAGAGGTTTAAGCAAAGACTTAAGGAAGGTGAGGAAGTGAGACCTTAAGACCACCCAAGGAAAGTGTTTCTTGCAGAGGGAGCAGCTGGAACCAAGCCTAAGGTGGGACTGTATCTGACAAGTTTAAAGCAGAACAAGGTGGCCAGTGTGCTGGTGGAGGAAGCTGGGGGGAGTAGGAGTCTAGAGATGAATAGGAGAGAGCCAAGGGCGGGGACAGGTCACGTGGGGTTTTCTAGGTCACTGTAGGGACTTGAGTTTTTCTTCTGAGTGAAATAGGGAGCCATTAGAAGGTGACGTGGCATGACTTAATGTGTTTAAAAGGATAATTCTGGCTTTTGTGTAAAAAGAGACTTTGTAGGTAGGGCCCAAAGTGGAAACACAGAGACCAATGCTGTGGCTATTTCAGTAATCTAGGGGAGGGAGGGTGGCTCCCCTAGGGAGATAGCAGTAGAGATGGTGAGAAGTTGTTGGATTTGAATGTATTTTAAAGGTGGAACTCATGGGATGCTTAGACAGAGTAAATGTGCGTATGAGAGAAAGACATGAGGACCGTAGGTAATATGAAGAATACCCAGGCATTGGATTTAAATGATAGCCGGTCTTTCAGTCATAGTCAGATGTGATAATTAGGTGAGATGATGCTTCGGGTTTTCACAAGCATTTGAAAGCCAAACAAGATAAAACATCATTATTTTAGCAATTGATTAATCCCTGTGGAAATTCCACAGATAAAGAAGCCCTTCTATGTGCTCAGAGAGGATCTGAGCTCAGTCCTGTCAAGGCACTTGGGTCACTGAGTTGTCATTTCCTGTTTACTTCTGAGCCTTTCTCAGCAGTCTTGAGTTGCTGATGGTGGGGCTTCTCTCTTGCCCATTGCCCCTCTCCCAGT
Source organism: Aselliscus stoliczkanus (assembly GCA_033961575.1). Taxonomy (NCBI): domain Eukaryota; kingdom Metazoa; phylum Chordata; class Mammalia; order Chiroptera; family Hipposideridae; genus Aselliscus; species Aselliscus stoliczkanus. The sequence goes on along the minus strand of CM066734.1, from coordinate 90,512,585 downwards.
GTCTGGTCCTGACACAGGGCTTGTGCACCAAAATTATTTGTTAAATGAATGAATGAAAGTAGCTGCATATCTAGTTTAAAAGTGGGGAAACTAAAGTTTAAATTTAAGAAAGTTAAAATTAGAGCCTGAGGAGGGTTTGTACTTAGGTAGTCATTTCTCTTCATCTATTGCAGAAGATCTCCTAAATGTGTCCCTGCTTAAAAAAAAAATACAGTGAAATATAAAACAGCCTATGAATATTTTTATATTGACTACATGTTGAATGAACCTATTTTGAATATATTGCGATTAAAATTAAAAAAGAAAATATAGTTAAAGATGTCCCCTCCCCCAACCACAGTTCTTCTTCTGACTCATTTGGATTAATAATACCAAGGACATGTTTTTTTGAACACGTCTTAAGGGCAATAAACTGTGCTGAGCACTTTATGGCTTTATGTAATACTCAGAACTCAAGAGGAGACTTATTGCTTCACCTTAATTGTACAGATGAGGAAACTGAAGAACTGAGAGCCACCTTATTGTTAATACACCCGTATGCAAACACGTTAGAAGGTGCTTCTTCTGTTAGGTGGACCCAGCCCTCAGGAGGGGTGCAGGGCTCGTGAGCAGAGCCTGGGCTGATTAAAGCCTATACTGCCCCAGAGGGAGTCGGGGGCTCAGATCCTGTAGTCTCTGGAGGTTAAGTTGTTCAGTTTCACATTTGAGTAAATTCTAGAATTGAGAATTGAACCCAAGTCTGCCTCTCCTTCCAGCCTGAACACTTGCACAATCTGCCATGTGTAACCAGGTCCTAAACTGATAATTATAAACCAGGGGTTGGCAATTTTTTTTTTTTCTGTAAAAGGTCAGATAGTAAACATTTCAGGCTTTGGGGGCTGTATGGTGTCTGCCATGTAGTGCTGAAGCAGCCATAGACATTCTGTGCACAAGTGGGCGTGGTTGTGTTCAACACAACTGTGAACACTGAAATTTGCATTTCAGGTAGCATGTTCTTTTTTTGATTTGTTCAGCTATGCAACAATGTAAAAAACATTTCTTAGCTTGTTGGGGGTCTTTGAGAAACAGATAGTTGATTTGGCCTTTGGGCCATAGTTTGCTAATTCCTGATATGAAATATTCTAAAAGAATCCACTCAATAAAATTGTCCCCTATTTTCATGATTTTTTTTTCTTTTCCCAACTCTAAATTCATGGAAATGAAATTGTGGAGACCTAGTTCCCCTTTTTTGTGTCTGTACTATTTTAATGTGGTTGCTATGATTGTTTTCTAGATAGATTACATGGTATTCATGCAAGTTTGAAATTTTTGAGTGATTCCTTCCTTCCCATAGTTATTTTGCAGAGTACAGTAGTGACTCTGGTTTGTTTTTATACTTCTATGATTCTCTTATCTAGACTTCAGTTATATTTGGCAGAGTCAAGTGCCAAATTTTGATTGTACTTTAGAACTTGCTTTAGTGAACAAAAGGAAATTTGATGTAGATGAAGTTTAAAAACTTAATGTATCCGGGATGACTAGAAAATATATATCTTGTACTCTAACATCAAGCTCAAGGTTCTGGCATGTCCACAGTTAACCCTGAAAAGCGTTTTGGCTCCATCGCCTTGACCAACATCTGGCTGCTAAGTGTCTGATTGGACTCCTCAGCTAACTTTCCCAGAAGGCTCCTCAGTTGTCTTCTCAGACATCTGAAAATGCTACTTGTTCAGAACTATAGTTACACAGAATTGATCCAACAAACGGCCCATTGAAAGGCCATTCAACAAATGGGCATGAATCCAACAAATTACCAAAACCTTTGTAATAAGAGAATTACTGCTTTGTAGAAATTTATGTTTCATATCTTTTCTTCAGTTTTCTCAGGTGCTACCAAGTCCCCTCAAACTCTGTTCCAGTCAAAGTTGTCTTTTTTCTTGCACAAAGCCACTAATTCTGCCCCATATCCTCCCTCAGGCCTCCTTATACTTCTTCAAGGAGGTCCTCTGAGAAACCTAGACCAGGTTAGTTCCCACTTGGACATGTTTCTTTTGTAGGAAACTTCCATACTCCTCTCATTTGTAATTATTTGTTGAGGGCTTGTCTCTCCAACTAACCTATGGGCTTCATGAAGACCTGTCCAACATGATCACCTTGATACCTGTATATATAACTCTCGAGCATTTAAAGAGAGGCATGCCTGATCTGAAGTGAGAGGCATTTAGCTTCTGTTTGTGTCATCATACTTTGTTTCATCTTAACTCCTAAGTGCAGTTTGCAGCATGATATCTGCTCATAGGACTGAAGTCTATGTGTTTGACCTTTCCTTAATTTGTTTATAAAGTTATGTGAACAATGAAATTATTTCCCTTTTATGACTGAGGTCTTTCATGCTCTGATAATGGCTCTGGCAAATCCAAACAAAGGAACTGGGAAAGTCTGAATTTGTATCTAGTTAACTGAGCCAATGTCTCCCACCAGGCGCCCAGGGCTTAGTCTCATACAGTAATGGCATGGTCAGGTTGCGTTAAATATTTGCTTCTTCTGACCTGTTCTCCATCATGCTTAGCTTAAATAGGATAAAGATTAGGTCTGTAAGTCTTTAGAAAGTTTATATTTTTGTTTTAATTTTATTGTCGACAAATCTTTGGAATAGGTTGAGATGATAATATTGTCATCCTAAATGTATATTTGCACCTGGACATGCTTAGTGTTTTGTCACTGTTCCTAATAGGGCCTTTCTTTCAGGGAAAATCAAGAATGTTAACTGCGTGTCATGGCCAGCCAATCTATTTTATATTTTGTATGATTTTCTGAATTTCCTGCTCATGACACATTCATAGAAAGAAGAAACTAACCACTAAACTTTTATCAGATTCACACCCTTGAATGGCATGTCTTTATTTCTGAACACAGGGTTTGATTCTATAAAGGAAATCAAATGTCCATAGAAATTTTAATTTTTCGTTGTAGGTATACAAAACAATGTAATAGTTAGACATTTACACCCCTCACAAAGTGATAACCCCCTCCCCCAATCTACTACTCCTCTGACATCGTCTATAGCTGTTACAATTCCATTGACTCTATTCCCTATGCTGTATACTCCATATCACATGACTATATGTGTAGTAAATTATAATTGACATTCATTATTATTCATAGAGCTTATATTTTCATTCTACCATATGCTACATCAAGAAATTGCTAGATGAGTACTTGTCTTTTTTTTTTTTTTTTTGAGGGCAGTGTCACTGGCCCTCATATGTGGGACCCGAACCGGGGCTGCTAGCTTCCGAAGCCAGCACTTAACCACCACGCCACTCAGCCGGCCCCGAGTACTTGTCTTTTTTATTTCTTATATTTCAAATTAATTCTTTAAGGTAAATAGCATGTAATATGTTTGAAGGCTTTAACAATGGTTTAATAGTAAATGGTAGCATTCTATAGTGTATGCATATGTGTGTTTTCATAGTTATTTTTGTTGTCTCCTGAAAGATAAATTAAGTGAAATGATCAATGATTCTAAGTGATATTTTGGTGGTGTCTGTTTTGGTTAATTTGCAACCTAATGTCAGCTACATTAATAGCTTATATGGTTATCTCCTCTTCCATCCAGATACAAAACTGGAAATGAAAGGATAGCTTTAACTGTTCTTGTATACTTGATTCTTAACCTTGCCTGAAATTTTCTGAAATTAGAATGTTTTATGGTCTATACTGCTCTGAAAATTATTTTAAAAGTTATTTTGTAATGGATTTATTAAACCTGAAAGTCTGATAATAATAAATATGTTTGAAAATTTGTTTGTTTTGGGACAGTTTCCAAGCCATTATCTGGTAATCTCTTTCTTTGTTTTTCATTCTGATACAAACAGATGCTGCAGGACGTTTCAAGACTTTTCTGATTAGCTAAACCAAATATATGTTGCTAACACTTCCTTGCTAATACTTTTGAAAACTACATGTCTTTTCTTTTCACTTATTTAGAAATAACTGTTTATATAAAGATTATTATCTCTTTTGTGTATAGCTTATTTTGTATTAGATTTTAAATTTCATTATAAAATGTTCTTAATTCATGCTATTATTATTGTAGCTTAAACATCAGAAAGTCTCTTAGCTTTGATCAATCCTAATGTTTTCCAAAGTGGATTCTAGAGAATCCTAGTTCTGCAGGATATTGAAAATGTCATGAGAAAAAAAAAATGGTTCTGTGATGATATGAGTTGTACTTCTTTACTACAAAAACATTCAGAGCTTTGTCGATATGTTAATGTGCGAAGTGATTTTTATAAGAGAGATATAATAATCATGGCTTTTCCATAGTTTCATGCTTTGGGAACAACTGTCTTTTTTATTTTGTGGGTTAGTCTAGAGGGTTAATTTCAAGCAAGTTGTTTTGTTTCTCAGGGCCTCCATTTTTTAATACTTTTAATACAGTGACATTCAAGATGGACACTGGTAGATTCTCTGCTCCTCCCCCTGCTCTTCCTCCCCCACCCCCCCATCTCTCTGTGGGCTCTTGGGATAAATGTGGCTCTAGCTCTGACTTCTGGGTTAATACTTCCTACTTGTTTTGAATGACAGGAAATGTATCTGAAAAGCTGCCTTATAAAGTCCCATATTTTCATTCAGACATTGTATTCATTTATTAAGTTCTCCTGAATTCTTTCCCTTAAAAGAAAACAAGACATTATTAATGGCGATCCCACAGAATGGGTGAGGAAGAGATGCCTTGTTCCCTTGGAAACTTTACACTGAAAATTCAGTGAACATTCTTCTTTGTGTTGTTGGCTTTTTGTAGTCTTATTTCTTTGGAGTTCATTCTCTTAACAAATAGCCAGGTATGGAGTATGCATTAGTAAGTGGGTTGGACCTAGCCCCTGCCTTCCAAGAGCTCACAGTTATCAGGTCCTGCACGACTGAGCAGGTGGGAGTGGAAAAGGGATGGTGAAGAGTTAAGAAAGAAAGAGACAAGATATAAGCAGGAAAAACTCATCTGGGCCATGGGACTTCAGCCTCTTGGACTGGAGCCCCAAATCGGGCCTGACCGTTCCTTTTATTATCTTACACATAAGCAAGGGTCAATGTAGCTTCAGCTGTCTGTGAGTCTCATACCCAAGAATTAACCTCCAGGCCTAATTTCCCATGCCTGCAAAGTGCCATTAACAGAGGCCCCATGAGGTTATTGTCATGCCTCTTAAGAAACAGAAGCTTCCTCTGCAAGTATTACTGATAAGAATGCAGGGAGGACAGGTATTATCACATCAATAGGTTATTTCTCAGGCAGGCTGCCAGAACCTGAAGCAAGGGGTTTACACCCCTTTTCTCCTCTCCCAGATTTCTCTCAGGCACTCACTGGCACCCACGGGTACCCACTGACACCCACGGGCATCTACTGGCACCCACACGACCATGTCCAGTTTATGTTGTTTCTCTCTTGAAAAAACTTACCCGTCATTGACTAGCCGGCCATCTTTTGGTGTCAAACAGGGATATATACAGTAAGCATAATATTGAAGTTATGATCTGTCTTTATGGAGAGGTGCATGGAGGCAGACAGGCAGGCTATAATGTGACACACAGTGAATAGTGTCAGAAAAAAATAAATACATAATTAGAGTTCACCATAAACAAACAAACATATAAATTATGATAATTGCTAGATTAAACTATAGAGAACTATGCATTGTATAGTCAGGAGGGTCATTTCTAGCTAAAGTATACAGGGAAGGCTTCCTGGGGCAGAGACCTCAGCTAAGCTTCGTAGGATGCCTAGGTGGGTGCTAGGTGAAGGGAGCTGGAGGAAGAGCCCAGAGCAGGGGCCTTAGGACTGGAGGAACTCCTTATTAGGAAGTGACAGGACCAGTGTCCTTGTGGGGTTAGTGCTTTAACTGCCCTGAGAGATCTTCTGACACATGAATGCATTAGACTGCATCCATGTATCCATGCGTATATACACCATTGGCAAACAAAAACCACTGTTGTTTGTCACCTGCTTGATGACTTTTTTTTTTTTTAATGGTCTTCAACCTTTAAGCAGTAGAATCTTTTTCTGTTTTTTTTTTTTTTTAAAAGATTTTTATTGGGAAATCTGGGAAGAGGAACAGACAAGTTGCTGTCCTTTTGTTCTTCAGTCTAGTTGTGGAGGATATTGCTTCACTGGCCCATGTTGTTATCATCATTGCTCTCTTCCCAGGTGAGGTAGATAGGTTGCCGGCCTCTGGATGGCTGCTCATGGCAGCTCTTGGCAGCTCACTCCAGCTGCTGGCTGCTCACGCTGGCTGGTGGCCACTCACTGTAGTTTATGGCAGCCCACTGCAGCAGAGGCTAAAGCCTACACTGTCGCCAGGACTCACAGAGCTCAGCTCCAGGTGGAGCTGTTGTTCACCATCTTAGCTTTAGAGGGCAGTGTCACTGGCCCTCATATGTGGGATCCGAACCAGGGCTGCTGGCGTCCCAAGCCAGTTCTTAACCAATGTGCCACTCGGCCGGCCCTCTTAGGTGATTTTTGATATTCATATGTCCTATCATTAAATATATAAAGTAAATAGTGTTTCATCATCCAAAAGGCTGGGAAAATTCTGCCTAACCATGATTGTAACCAAACTAACCTTTCCCAGGGACAAAAGATAGGGACCATTCCTATAACCCCAAATCGTGATTTTTCCTACATTCTTTTAAGACAATTTGAAACAGTCTCTAGCACTTTGGAATATTTTATATTTATTATTACCTGTCTTATAATAACATTATAAAATAGAATATAAAGGAATTTATACAATTTAAAGAATATAAAGATATCTAATAGAAATCTGGTTTGACATTATTATGCTTCCTTTATTATTTGCTGGTGTTTCCTTAAAAAATATGTATAGGGTTTGACCCTACGCTTTGCTGACTGCCTCGTTTCTGTTTTCTTCATATTCTAGTCTAATGGGGTTGCAGCCATCATTGTCATTTTGGTGTTACTGCTACTCTTGGGCATCGGATTGATGTGGTGGTTTTGGCCCCTTTGCTGCAAAGTGGTGAGTAAGAAGAATTTAAAATGCTACTTTTTTTTAAAACCAGTGATACGTAAGGCCTGAAATATCAATCAATGCCACATTGTTCAACAACAACAAAGTTTCAGTTAGGAAATTGAATTTTAATAGTTTTTATCACTATAATCAAGTCTAGAGAACATACATGCGAATGCATGTTTATTATAAAACTTAATCTAAAAAATAAATACTTCAAAATCAGGTTTGGAGGAAGAAGGGGAGAAGATGGTAGGAACGATCATAGAAATAAAAGGTTTTCCACTCAAGAACAAAAGAATTTCAAGTAAATTGAATGATATTGTATTTTCTACTGGATTCATTGGGAGTAGTTGATAATCTGTCAAGCTGTGGTTTTTTTTTCCAGTGCTAGTGCTTATTGAATCTTTCATTACCTCATTGAAAAAATCTGCTCTTTCAGGACCTTCTTTGTTTGCCTCTCAGAAAGACATTTTAGAAATAAGTCATGTGCAAATGTGAGGATATCTGTTAAACCATCACTTTGGAAATTAGATCAGTTGGTTTTAGTTTGTCACTTTTCATATTTGAGTAAAATCTTTGAAAGAATATGGGTCATTATTAATTTTCTATTACCACAGTAAGGAAGTGCTACATATTTGGTGGCTTAAAGCAATGTAAATTTATTATCTAGCCATTATGTAATCACAGATCCAGCATGGCTCTCACTAGGCTAAATTGGGCTAAAAAGTATCAGCAGGGATGCATTCCTCTCTTATTGGCTCTAGAGGAGAGCCTGTTCTTGCCTTTTTCAGCTTCCAGGCCACCCACATTCTTGCCTCTTGGGCCCCTTCCTTCTTCTTCAAAGCTAGCAACATGCTGGGTCTGTGACCACTCTCCCTCTGACTCTGAACCCAGCTGGGACAGGACCTCCAATGTTAAGGAACAACGTGATTAGGTTAGACACTTGAATAATCCAGGATAATCTCCTGTCTCAGTGTCTTTAACCATAATCACATCTACAAAGTACCTTTTGCCCTGTAAGACAATTTATCACAGTTCCAGGGAATTAGGGTGTAGACTTCTTTGTGGGGCCATAATTCTACCTACCACAGTGTGGAATGTTGAGTAATAAATATCAGCAGATTTCAAGCAATCCAATTTAGATTTTCAGGCTTCATAGAAAAGTTTTTCCTGAAGAAGCACTTTTTCAAACGTACCTACTATTTATTTTGAAAGTATGCCTTTTATCTGGACATTATATAGAACTTTGTATTCTGTAGAACACAGTAGTGTTTCACATAATATTACTAGACTGCCTTCCCTGCCCCCCTCCCCCCCCCACTGTTGCTGACTGATTTCAGCTTCCTTGTGACATCAGGAAGTGCTTTGTATTATCCCTGCATTTATTATTTATTGCACTTCAGTCTGCTTTCATGAGGCAACTTTTGTCTCAGAACGGTTGGCCCATGGAGGAGGCACAGCATTAAGCTAAACAACAGGAGAGATGAGAGGCATCCTGTCTCCTTGCTGAACTAATCAGCTTCCTGCCATAGCCATGTATGCACACGCGGTTTCCTGTTGTAACTTTGGTTATCACAGATAGGACTGTTTCAGGGCAGCTAGCATGTTTGAGTCACAAACTAAAAAGCAGAAAGGTCCCCTGAGGTGATTTGTGCTCCTTTTTTTAAAAAAAAAATTTAAACTTTGCAGTGGTGGATTTCCTTCCTTCATTACTTTGCAATTTCACTTGTTATTGACCAGAAGGCTCAAAAATGGCAAAATGTATGTTTTTTAAAAAGATACTTGAAAAACTGAAATAAGCTTCTTTGGGAGTTTGCTAGATGTGCTCAGATAAGGTCTCCACCATCATTTTGGATGTTATAGAGAGGATTCAATCATCAGGTTATAAGAGTAGATTTGTTCCAACCCGGGACTCTGCAGATTGCAAATCACAGTGTTAGTTATATCTTAAATGACCGCATTACTTATATCTTGGACAGTAATTCTTTATGCCAGGTATAGAGGGACTCCTTTAAGGAGTGTTTTCAGGAGGTCAGGAGGGCTTCCAATCCTCAGAAACATCATGAATGCTTGCTAATTTTTGGAATTTATTTAATAAAGAGAACCACCTTTATTTTACCTTTAGAAACACAGATGAAAGAATATGAGGTTATATTTTAATCTAGGTATGAACGAATCATAGCAGATGTTTCTAACATAGGTATAAAAGCAGTGAGAAAGTGGAGGCAACATTCAGCCCTTGACAATCTAATACTATGTGCCAATACTGTGCTAGGATCTGGGTGGAGGTACAAAAATGACTATAGCATGATATGGAAACACACATTTGAATGCAGAAACACCGAACTTTGGGCAAAGTATAAGTAGAGAGTCATGAGTGCTCCAGTAGCAAGCCATGTAAAGAAGAGTAAGAACAAAGCAAGAGGGGTTTTCCAGAGTTAAGGGGGAGAAACCTTATTGTGTTGCTGCTGACTCCAAACTGAGTTTTGAATAATGAATAAATTGTTGGCAGCTGATGAGGGACAGTTCAGATGAGATGTGTGTAGAACTACTAGTTATCCTGGCATGCTTTGGGGAGGCCTACGACGCCAGTGACAGGGAGCCGTGAAAGATGGTTTGGAGTTTAGGCATGAACCCCATTAGGGAGGGCCACCTATGTCTTTTAGGAAGTTTGAACTCACCCCAGGGATGATGAGAAGCTGCCTACTGAGAGATTTGATTAGTGTAATGCCCTGAAAGAAGCTTCACTTTCTTCTTGGTTAGTGGGTTCTGAGGTCTGGTCCTGGTAGGGATTAAATCTCTATCCAACTGAGCTCCATCAGCAACCAGTGACAGGTGATGCACCTTCTATGTGGCTGGAACAAAGTATGTCTAACAAAGCATAGAAACTTGGTGTATAACATGGAAACTAAGTGATCTAGAGAAAATGAAAGGATGATGTGAAACGAAGGGACAAAGGAGACTATAACCTTGTGAAAAGAAAACTGTGTGTATCAGAGGGTGTTGTAGTACAATTGCAGGATATTTATGTTATTTTGTTCCTTTTAGAGAATACATATGTGCAATACTGGAATTAGAATGTGGGGAGTTAAATATTTCTTAGCAGCATTAAGTTATTAGGGATCAGTTTGACTTGGACCATCTAGTGTTACTAGTAATATTACTTTTTCATGGGAAATCAAATGCATTTATCTCAGCTCATGTTGTACAACTTTCTTTTTGTTTGAGTGTGCTTTAAGTATTAGTGGCAAACATTTAAATCGAATCTTTCAACTGAGACATGACTAAACGGCCTAAAATGTCTGTTCTTAGACACATTGAGATTGTATCTGTGATCCACCTCTTTGGGAATCATATGCTCAAGAGCTCTTATCAAGATAGAAAAAGCCTAGGGAAAAAAAAAAAGCCCTGAACACAGGCCTCAATATTTGTCATACATGCTTTATTCAATCATCTCATATTTTATGAAAATGAGTTATGAAATGATTTAATCATTCATTGTTCAGAGATTAAAATTTCATGGCTATCTGTTAATGACTCAAAGATGACAGTGTTACTTATACCTTAGACAGTGATTCTCAGCACCCCCCTCACCCCCCCCCACCCCACCCCCACCCATTACCAAAGGCTTTTAGGACAATGGCTATCAGATTTCCAATGGTGGCAGTTTGGAAAAGACCTTTGTGATAGGCTGAATAATGATCCCTAAAGTTACCCAGGTCTGAATTCCTGGAAACTGAATGTCATCTTATATGGCAAAAGAGACTTTGCAGATGTGATTAAATTAAGGATCTTGGGGTAGGGAGATTATCCAGGATTACCTGGGTAGGTTCTAAGTGCAACCACATGTGTCCTTCTAAGAGGGAGACAGGGGAAGATTAGACTACAGAAGGGAGAAAGCAGTGTGACCCTGGAGGCAGAGGCTGGAAGATGCAGCTACCAGTGAGAAATGCTCTCTGTTACCAGATGCTGGAGAATCAAGGAACTATATACCCCTGAAGCTAGCAGAAGGAGCCAGCTCTGCAAATATCTGATTTTAGCCTGGACTTCTGGCCTCCAGAACTATAAGAAAGTTAATTTCTCTTATTTAAAGCCACTAAGTCTGGGCCGGACAAGTAGCTCAGTTGATTAAGAGTTAGATTGTGTGCTCTGAGCAACAGGGCCGCTGGTTTGATTTTCACATGGGCCAATAAATGCTGCGCCCTAGCTGAGCTGTTGCTGAACTGCCAACACGTGGCTGGATGGCTCAGCTGGTATAAAAAACAAAAACAAAAATAAACACAAGATTGCGTGTTCAGTGGTGGGCTATGCCCACCTGCAACTAAAGATTGAACTCAGCACCTTGAGCTGAGCTGTCGCCCAGATGGCTCAGTGGATAGGGCGTGTGCTCTTAACAACAAGGCTGCTGGGTTCGACTCCTGCATGGGATGGTGGCTTTGCACACCCTCAACTAAGACTGAACATAGCACCTTGAGCTGAGCTGTCACCTGGATGGCTCAGAGGACAGAGCGTGTACTCTTAACGACAAGGCTGCTGGTTTGACTCCCACATGGGATGGTGGCTATGCCCACCGGCAACTAAGATTGAACACAGCACCTTGAGCTTAGAGGCCATAAGCAGCTGTCGGGAAGCCAGATGGCGACTGGTGCCCTCCACAATGAAGACTGAAGAACAACAACTTGGCTGGTGCCCTCCCCCATTCCCCAACACTGTTCCCCTTCCCCAATTCCCCAATAAAATCTTAAAAAAAAAAAAAAGCCACTAAGTCTGTGGTAACTTGTTATAGCAGCATTAAGAAACTAATACATTCCCTAAATGATTTTGATATTCCCCAGGGTTGGGAATCACTGCTTAGTGTTATTGATTTGGGGAATTCTTAGTAATACGTTTTCAGATCAACGCGTTACAAAAACTGTTCATGGAGTACAAGAGGTTGTAAGATGGAAGACAATGAAATAGTCTTCAAAATGTTTGCAGTGATTCTAAGGCTATTAAAATCAATATGTATTCTTTAAAATTAGAATTACTATTATATTTTATTTTAGATAAAGTAAATATGCATAGTGATTTATATAATGAGATGAATTTTCTTACCAATTCAGATTGACAAGGAATTTTTAGAAGAAACGGGTTTCTAAATTTTACTATTCAAGGCATGTATGTTATTAGAACTAATAGACAACAGGGATCCAAGGACAGCTTTCTCAGGGAGCTTGTAATTTGCTAAAAGAAGTCAGTACAAGTATAATTCCATTCATATTTAGATACCAAACTATTGATTCTCCTGAAAGCTAGAAATTATTATTAGTTCAAGCAAAGAACTTGAACATTTAACTAAATGCTCTGTCTGTGAGGCTATGACATATACCTCCTTAGCTGTACTAATTTGGTATCAGAAACAAGAAACAAATCAAAGTCATAATCTCCTCTAGAATATTTTATATTAAAATTTTAAGCCAAAACCCTTAAAAAGTTACTCTACCAGGTTAGAAAATGGTACTTTTTTTGGTAATACTTAAATGAAATAATGATTAAACAATTTATGTATTTGCTGAACATTTCTCTCACTGTAGAATCTAGTAATTTCATGAAGTCAGCTAGGCATGTTGTAAACTAGGCATGTTGTACAGTAAGCACTTATCCTTCTTGAGCTATCTCAATTCTTGAAATTGAGACATTTCATATCTCTTTACCGGGAAGACAACTTTAAAATAGGGTAAACTGTTGCCAGTTTTAATCAAAATTTTGTCAAATGTGGGGAACTATTGGCATAAGGAGATTCATGGTAGAATCTAAGTTCCTTGTATGATTTTCATTGACTTTATTTAAAACGTGTCCCTTATGATGCATACACAGTAGGAAATGTGGTCTTCACAGTTCTATATAATAGGAACTAAGATAAATTTATGTATGAAATTTTAATTATAAAAAACTCTGAAGTAGAAGCAATTTAACTTTTTTTCTAGTTGCTTCTAATATACCCCTACAAAGATTTCTAACCTGAGGAGTATAAACTTGGATGGAAAAATAAATTTTATTTACTTCTAACTGAAATTTATAATTTCCTTCGTTTATGAATGTAGGCCACAGTCCACAGAAGTATTAGCAGTTCTGAAGACCTTATCACCAATAGTAATCACAGATATCCAAATCACGTTTTTAATTGTTCAGATAGTTTTGAAATATCTTTTACAAGTATCACTACTTCAAACTTATGATAGTTCCTAGAACTACTATTTTATTATTTCATTATTTAATGAATTAATAAAGAAGCACATATTTCTGTATCACAGATTCTTCTTTTTACACATTCGATAATTACATTTCAACACATTTGGGTTTCTTTAAATCCTGTGTATTTTAATTTAGCTTAATTACTCTGAGAAGGGGTTCCATAGGTTCACCAGATTGCCAAAGATGGGTATAGAATAAAAATGGTTCCAAACCCCTGCAATGGAATATCTGGACACCCAAGATGCTTTTAATATGAGACTATTTAAAAATTTTAAATCTTTCAGTTCATTTTAATGAGAATTTTCAAGAATAAAAGAGAGATGGTATCATTGGAAATGTTGCAGAATATTGTCCTTTCTGTGCCTGGACTTTCCATGACAAATAAAAGAAATCTAAACCAGTGATATTTAGAGAACTTTGTCTAGTAATAATCATAACAAAAGAGCCCTCATGCAAAGCTGAAATTTTTAGGCACTACCATTAGTGAATTATGGAGTGTGTTGAGTTTGCAAACTATTCCATAAGGGGAAAAGTTCTCTTTTTGTGTGAAGTTATTTCTCACCATCTGTTAACGAGTCTGTATGCTGCTCATTGAGTATCCTCACATCCATTTTTTACAACTGCTTTTCTTTAACAAAGACATCAACAGCACCCTTCCTTTTCCCTTAAATTAAAACAATGGGACCAGAAAGATTAAAAAGAAGCTTATCATGTATTGAATAATGAGTGAAACATCAGAAGATAAGGATGTCTTCATCACTGTGTAGCTTAGAAGGTATGTTGAGTTTATAGCAGATTTGTTTTGCCATCAGGATGGCAGAAATGACAGCCCTATAGTTGCCTCATTTGGAATAAGCAGGCACTCCACAGAATTACAGATGTAAGGCTAATGAGGTGGCAAACAAAGGCTTTCTGGAGTATTGTCAATTAGAGTATGTTCTACAGCTGCAAATAAATATCTGAATATGCTGGAAATGATAAATGTTCACTTTGCTCTAGTGTCCTTGGCCAAAGTTCTCCATCCTCCAGGGAAAACTGCAAGCTCATTTGCCTTAGTGCATTTAAGACATCACATAAAGATCTCATAAATCTTCATTTAAAAACCATTTAAAAAGTTATCTTTTTAAAGCCCAATTTGCTTATAAGTAAGTTGAGCTTTTGTGATGAGGCTATATCTGACTGGAGCTCTATAGAATCATTTTCTTAGCCAGCAACAGCTGTGCTGTTTTTCCTAAATAGTAATAATGCTTGTACATTCGCTTGTTTTCTATTGTTGAGGAGGGCTCTTGGTGCCTTTATTGAATTACTTTGAGAGCAGCCCGATTTTTTTTTTTTTTTGGAATGCACAATAAAACAGAAGTAATTTAAATTTTAATATGCCTTCCTTGCATCATTAATTAAAATGATTTATGTTTGGTTGCCTCCTTGAAACAGAGTGTGATGTTAGTGCTTATTGCTTCCATGGTGATGTTTTCCAACAGAGCTTCATTTACAAAACAGGGTATCACACTTCTCCTGGTCTTAGTTTATTTGCTTGACAGCAGCACCTTTTCTTAACTCCTGGCTGAATAAACTCTCACACTCTTCTTTCCAGTTCTCATCTATGGCATTTTAAATGCTATTTATTGTCCAGACTTCCCAACAGTTATTTATTTGTTCAAAATCAGAATCTTTGAACATTGGGAGAATGAGGTAACCCAGACCACATTTTGATCTGGATGTTTGAAAGCATCAAATTTTGTGAGATTCAGAAAAGGACTTCCCAAACACCAATGTAAGAGAATTTGTGTTTATGCACCACAGAGGAAAGGAACTACACTTGCTCTCTGATCTTATTAAAAAAGAGAAGGGAGAATGAAAGGAAGACCCACCTATATTTTAAACAAATTTTTATCACCACTACAAATGATTTCTCTATTGTCTATGGGCTCTTAGGCACTTAGATGATATCGCTGACAAACTGAGCATTTGTTTTTGTCACTGGTAGGAATGAGCTCTGAAATACTACTTGATCTACAGTTGTTGTACAGTATCTGTTTTTTTTTTTCTTTTTTAATCCAAGGCGGTTCACTGTTGACAATTCTTTTCACTCTTTTCTGAATATCAGAACATATGATCACATCAAGCTGGCTGCAGGCTCCAGTGCTGACATTTTCTAGGGCAAAGAATGCCCACATCACTCGGAACATTTGAAAAGTGTTAATGAGCAGATCAAAAGGACTGTTGCCTGAAGCAGCTAACTTTTTTTTTTCCCTAAGAAATCGGCTCTTCTCCAAACTGAAATCTTCATTCTAGCAGCTAAGTAGATGAGATGTAATCCTCCCTGATGATGATAATAACAAATGAAAAAAAAAATTGGAGAAGAATCAAATTCTGCATATGGTTCATAAAGTGGTGAAAGTGTCTTCCAGAATGTTCAATACAGAGCTAAAAGATGCTAAGTGGAAAAATCCCTGGCAACTAGGCAATATTATGCCTTTTAAAATCTGCAAATTCTCATAAAATATGGTGCACATGAATACATCTTTTTCAAAAATGAATATGTTCTTACACAATTTAATACAAGAATCGGATTCACATGATTGTTATTTTTAATGTGTTTGGATGAACAATAAAGTGTCCTTTTCTCCTGCACTGGTTTTACTGAAATGTATGGATATCAGTTGGACACAGATTTTTTTTGCTATTTTTTTTTTTTTTTCGCTTTGGGGCCGAATGACTTCAGATGATTTTCACCCTCCTTTGTTACTTAGGAGGCTGCATGATAGAGTGAAGAGAGGGAGCATTTTGAAGTATCACAAAATAACATTTTATTTCCTGTTCCATCATATCCAGGTTAGTGATGTTAGGCATGTGAATTAACAAGTTATATCTTAATAAAATGGGAATGATAACCTATTTCACATGGCCATCATAAAAATTATATCTGTCTACCTATTTTTCCATTCATCCTTGCATCCCAGCAAGTAACAACTACAAGAAATCTTATGCCTTTGCTTCTGCACCCTTTCCCTGTGCAGTCTAAACCTAATTTTATTTCATTTATTATTTATTTATTTATTTATTTGTTTATTTGTTTATTTATTTATTTTTAAAAGACTTTATTGGGGAATTAGGGAATGGGAATAGTATTGGGGGATTGGGGAAGGAGAACAGCCAAGTTGTTGTCCTTCAATCTTAGTTGTGGAAGGCGCAGCTAGCTCAGCTCTAAGTCCAGTTGCCATCCAGCTGCCTGTCTTCAGCTCATGGCTGCTCAGCTGCAGGTACCAAGTTCAGTCTTAGTGTGGGTGGGAATCAAACCAACAGGCTTGTTGTTAAGAGCACATGCTTTCACCAGCTGAGCCATCCTGCCACCTATTGTCAGCTTAGTGGCAGCTCTGCTCGGGTGCAGCATCACTGGCCCATGTGGGAATTGAAACAGCAGCCCTGTTGCTCAGAGCTCGCACTTTTAACCAACTGAGCCACTCAGCTGGCCTTTAAACCTTATTTTAAAATGATGTCATGTGGCAGAAGAAGTTGAAAATTGGAGTTAAAGATAGATGGACTTGGGTTTTGGGTTTAAATCCTAATTCTAATGTTTTCTCTGTATATATTTTTGACCAAGTTACTGAAGTTAGACCCTCTTTCTCCTTATATTTAAAAGGAAGAAAGGGGGCTGGCCGAGTGTCTCAGTTGGTTAAGAGCTCTTTCGAGTGCCAGCTGAGCTCTGAGCAGCAGCAGTTCAATGCCCAGCTGGAGCTGAGCTGCCGCTGAGCTGCCAACAGGTGGCAGGATGGCTCAACTAAAAAAAAAAAAAGACAGGAGGGCTCAGCTAAAAAAAAAATAATAATAAAAAGAAAAAAAGAAAAAAAGATAAGCATAATCACTGTACAGGGTAATTACAATAAGGGAAATACAGTGTGTGGTATATGGCAGAACCATTAAAAGGTGCTCATTGTTAATAGTAATAATAGCACACACATGAGCCGTAGCTATGGTTCAGTTTCTGAAGGTGCTGTTGTTATTTGTTGTGGTAGTCATTGTGTCTCTTAATTTACCAGATCAAAATTCAAGTTAGGCACAGTTTTAAGGCCTTTGTTCCCATTGTTAACAATGTAGAAAATATACCTCCCAGGACTTCAAAATCAATTCAAATTTATAATAAGTCATACATTTAGTCATATGTAAGATTAATTACATGTTACTGGAAAAACAAACCCTAATGTTTTTGTTTATTTTTTTTTCTGGAATAAGGTGAATACAAATGCATTTAGACATATAGCCTACTTAATTATGGAAAGGCATGGAAGCAAAAGCCCTGGTGGAAATACTATGACATGTATTTTTAAAAACATTCTATTAGAATTTTCATGTTGGAAAGGATCTACAATTAATTGCATTTATTTCCCAGATAAAGAAACTTAGGGTAGTCTTATCTCTTCCTATCTGCCATTGAGTTTCTTAGTTTTCTGACTTTATTGGTTGAAATAGAAATTTGATGCTGCATTTTCTTTGGAATTAGAATTATTTTAGTTCCATGGAAACCATCTCTGTTTATCATTTATATATACATATACATATATATATTTTCTTATAAATTTAGAGGTTGGCTATGAGCCTTTGCGAATATTCTAAGCTATTTCCTTCAGATCACTTTCAATCAAATTTTTAGTATCTGCTTTTGCAGAGCACTTTCTTAGGTACTGGTGATATTTATAAAAAAGAAGAAATTATTATTGCTCTTAAGAAATCTGCATTCTTAAATGGTACTTGAAAAACTCCAAAATTAAATATAGAAACACTAGTTAATGAACCATGAATGGTTCAACTGGTTCAGCAACATATAGATGTAGAAGTTTTAACACTTCTAGATAAAGCAATCATAAGTTGGTAGACTAGTCTGTGGTGGCTGGATGGGACTTAACATAGAAATGGTCATTTTATTTGGGAGAAGCAAAGTGTTCTTCTGTCTTCCTGAAATAGAGGTAAATGTAGAGGGATGTTTGTAAACAGGCTGCTAGGGCAGAACTACACCATGCTGAGGTGTTTGAACAATGAGAATAGGAGAGCTGGCTCATGTAAATGCACTAAAATGGAGCTTTAGATTTCCAGGTTGTGGTTTAGGACATGAGATAAAGAGTCTCCCATAAAGTGAAAGGATCCAAATATACTTCTCATTATCCTGTTGTGAGTCTGTCAGCAGTGATCATAGAAGGGCGTTAAATTTAAATTAAGTTTGCCCATATCAATGCTAAAACTAGATGCTATGCAGGATGATGAGTGGGACTTAAAAAAACAACAAAGGCGTAGTCATGGTGGGGGATGTTCAGTAATTCCCAGGAGGTATAAGGTTGGGGATATTATTTATGCCCTCAGAAATTTATATACCAGTGCAAAATAAGATGTGCAGGTAATAAACAGTGTACATTTGATATGCTCAAAGGAAATGAAAATAAGTTCACATACATTATACTCAAACTTAGTGAATTGAAGGATGTATGTTGGCCTTTTTCTAGTGATAGAACTCTCGAGAACATTTTATGTAATTTGCAGAACTAAGAGGAGAAGCATGATTTGTAAAGTTGTTCAAATAAATTCCTTGATTTCCATTGTGGTGATTGGAACCGTTGATCCATTTTTGAGTAGAGCAATGATCAATTAAGCTTTTGTTAGAAAAATATTGACCTGACTACATAGGTTAGAATGAAGGATGGATTAGAGACAAACAAACAATCTAGATGTCTAATTCAAGTAAATAGAGCATGTAGACATTGATGCAAAAAAAAAAATAGCTATGGCAATAATAGACTATCAATCAATGTTATCAATATGTTATTAATTAAAATGCATAGAATGAGAGTGAGGACTGCTGGGGATATATCTGTTTTGTCTGAGCTCCATTCACACATATTATCAGTTCTGCAAACCACACTTTGAGACATTGATCAAATGAATGTATACTAAAGAAACTGACCAAGATAACCAAATAATTCAGAACCATTGCATGAGAAATGTTTTTGATGCTTACCCTCAGATGAATAGGCTCAATAGATACATGTATGTTATCCTTGTATTCAAAAATAGGAACTGCTCTCTTCTGTAAGAAAAATCAGTTGTGTATGTATATTTCCATGTCCTGGGATCAGGACTTAAGAGTGGAAACTACAGAGAGGGAGGCTTTGGCATCTTTGGGGGGAAAATGTTTCAAATGAGGTGAGGTCTTTGCCAATGGAATAAATTGCATTGTGAGGTAGTGAATTTCTATTTATTGCAGGAGTTCAAACATAGTTGGACTACAGCTTGGTGGGAATGTTTCAGAATATTGAAGTTTTAGTTGAATGCATTGGAGAAGTTGAAAATGTTGGACTACATATTTTTAAAGTCCAGAGAATCTTGAGTTTATGATTTTAGGTAGTGACAATGAGAATGGAATGCAAAAAATCTGTCTATCTTCCCTGGTTCTTCCTTCCCTCCCTTCCTTCCTTTCCTCCCACCCTCTTTTCTACCTTTTCCACTTTCCTCCTTTCCTCTCCTCCTAACTTCCCTTTTTTCCTTCCTTTCTTCTTCCTTTCAAAAATAGAAACTTTGCTAAGTACTGGGAATACAGTGAAGAACAAATACATAAAACCCATGTTCATGGAAGTTACAGTTTTTTGGACCTGAAAAAAGTTATCAACTCTGATAAATGCTAGAAAAGAACAAATAAGCATCTATGCATATGAAGGGAATATGACCTGCTTTGGGGAAATTGAGGGAATTCATGGAAGAAGGGAATATTTCAAAGAATTGAACATGGTAAATTATTTGGTGAAGTCATTTAGAAGAAAGAAAAAATTATAGATATGTGAAAAATTTGAGGTTGTAACTAGAAAGAGTGGTTACTTGAAAGACACAGGAAAGATAGGAAGAAGAGTTCACTGTTAAATGAAAATGTTTAGGTTGGTTTTGATTCTACTGAGGATGAAATGTTGATAGGTCTGGTTTTCAATGATTGCTTTTGGGCATGTAGTTGAAAATGTTATGAGGTGCTTCCTTTTTATAAAGGAAATGCACCTGTAGCTTGATAACCTTAACTTTATTTTATTTTACTATAATATTATTATTATTTGTTTTATTTCTTTTTAAAGATTTTATTGGGAAATTGGGGGAGGGGAACAGCTCTGGAGAATCGGGGAAGGGGAACAGACAAGTTGCTGTCCTTTTGTTCTTCAGTCTTGCTGTGGAAGATGCCGCTTCACTGGCCCATGTTGATATTATCATTATGCTCTTCCCGGGTGAGGCAGTCGCTCCCCCACCATTGGACAGCCGCTCACAGCGGTGCACAGCAGCTCACACTGGCTGCTGGCCACTCACGCTGGCTGCCGGTCACTCACTGTAGCTCACAGCAGCCCATTGCAGCAAGGGCTACAGCCTATGATGTCATTGCAGCCCAGCTCCAGCACAGCCCAACTCCAGGTTGAGCTATTGTTCACCAGCTTAGCTGTAGAGGGTGCAGCTTAATTGACCCTAATGCGGGATCCGAACCTGGGCCCTGTGGCTCAGAGCTGGTGTCCCAAGCCAACTCCTAACCAAAGCGCTACTTGGCCAGCCCCTATAATATTATTTTAAATCTTAATCCTCCACTGACATTTATTTCTGGGATAACTATAAAAATTCACAGATATTTATCTTTCAAAATTATTTAAAAGAACTGGAATTTTATGTTTATTGATAAAATAAAATTGAATTAAGTAAAGGGTTAAGTAGAAATAACAAATTTCAAAAACTTGAATGCCACAAGAATGAGTTAGCTTGAGGTTCAAACTAAATTACTGTCCCGTTATATCTGTGTAGTTGTAATTACTGTTTGTGTATTTTTCCCTGAGATTTAGATCTAAGCTAAAATTAGAATGATGAAAATATTATACATAAAAAATTATCAGTTCCCTAAACATTAACATTAAAATTTTAAAGAACTTTCATTAAGGAAATTTCAAACATACACACAGAGAAATAATGAATCTTCCATGCCTCCTTCACTCAGCTTCAGTGATTCTCAATTTATGGCTCATCTTATTTCATCTATAACCCCATTCACTTCCTCACCCCAAATTATTTTGGTGAAAATATCAGAATCATATGATTTAACCTGGAAATATTTCAGCTTATATCTTTAAAAGACAAGCAGTCTTTAAAAAGCATATCCAGGATAATAGCAATATACCTAAATAGTAATTCCTTAATGATAGTCATTTTTCAAAGTTGTTGTTTTAAACTTTTGAAAATGTAATAATATAATTGAAAACATTTGACATTAGATGAAGTGAAGCAGTTATATTTTCAAACACTTTTTTTTTTTCTCCTTTTTTTTTTTTTTTGGTGTAGAGATTTGGATATGCACCTGAATGGTCAGGAGCCATTGGCACTTGGTCGATAATTTTTTAACATGATGGTGCAAAAGTCCAAATACACCAGTATACCAGTAAAGGTCATTTAAATTAGGTCTCAGGCTCTATTCCTTTCAAAGAATTAACAGTATAAAAATTCATGAGAGCTTAGCTAAAATGTTGGTTTGTTTCTAGGCTAAAGGGTGGGGAAAGCGAGTATGTTCATTTCCTGATCTATCTCAACCAAAACAAGTTAGGTTTTGTATTGTCAGGATGATTTTGTTAGTCAATTCCTACTCTGTTAGAGAGGACATACTGTAATCTAGTGAAAAATGTTTGCATTTTAACATTAGAAGCACCACTTAGTGAAACTTTGCAAGGTATATGACAGTTTTTGTTCTTGTTATTCACCTGAAAAATGAAGCTACTAATATATCTATATCATAAAGATAAAATGAATGAATGTGTGGGAAGGAGTTTTGTGAATTTTAGGTTCTTGTTACCTAGTCCTGCCTAACAAATGACTCCACAACCGCGTGTCTTCAAAGAATTTACTTCCTTCACGGTTCTGTGAAGACTGGTTCAACTAGGAGCTTCTCAGTCCGGTGTTTTTTCATGTGATTGCAGTCAGGTGGCAGCTGGGCTGCAATCACCTGAAAGCTTAAGAGGGCGCTATGGCCAAGACAGATTCTTCTCTCAAGTGTCTGGCACCTCAGCTGAGATGGCTGACTGGCCAGGCACCTGTCTCTCATCACCTAGCAAATTTTCCATAAGGTTATCTGGGCTTTCTCACAGCTTGGTGGTCTGAGGTCAGACTTCTGACGTGGCAGCAGGCATCCCTCAGAATGAGCTCTCCAAGGGTGTCAGGAGAGGCAGAACACTTTCTTTTGACCCAACCTCAGAAGTCCCATGGTACCACTCCTGTCTCCCGCTAGTTAGCCAAAAGCCAGTTATAGGGAAGCCCAGATTTAAAGGGAGGGCATACACAGTGGAAGACAAGGATCACTGGGGGCATCTTTGACAATATTTTACTGATCTAATTATTTTTACAAATCCTTATTGATTCTTCCCTATGCCATCAAAGTTTTTAACATTTGATTTTTTTTTTTGACAGGTTATCAAGGATCCACCTCCACCACCACGCCCTGCACCAAAACAGGTAAATGAGTATCAAATAAGTGATGACAGTGGGTTTTTTTTCCCCTTCTATTTAGATATTATCTCCAAATTTGATCAATTACATTGTTGTTAGAAAACTATGATACCTATGTATTGACCTTTGAATTTATAAAAACCAATTGTTGTTGTTTGTCTTCTTCTGATTTCTCTCATGTGCTAGAGGAACGAGTCCTTCATTGATAAACGTAGACTGGCCATCGGGATCAATATGTTATAGAGATTTAATTTACTTCTTATGTCAAGAATTCTGATGTTACTTATTTTATTTACAAAAAGTTGAGAAATCCAAACTGGCAGTTTAAAGATATTACTTTCTTCAAAATGATGTTTACAGTAGTTCCCCTTATCCATCCAGAAAGGTTTCCCTTTCTGAAGCTTCAGTTACTCGAGGTCAACTGCAGTCAACTGAGGACTGAAAAAGGAAATTCCAGAAATAAACAGTTCATAAGTTTTAAATTATGTGCCATTCTGTGTAGGGTTATGAAATCTTATGTCATCTGGCTGTGTCCTGCCTGGGACGTGAAACTTTTGCCCAGTGTATCCATGTCTGTACTTGCCTGTTAGTCATTCAGTAGCCAGCAATCTTAGTTACCAGATCGACTGTCAAACTACCGCAGTGCTTGTGTTCAAGTGACCCTTATTTTACTTAATAATGGCCCCAAAGTGCAAGAATAGTGATGCTGGCAGTCTGGATATGCCAAAGGGCAACCATAAAGTGTTTCCTATAAGTGAAAAGGTAAAAATTCTCACTTACTAAAGAAAGAAGAAAAAAAGTCATATGATGAGGTTGCCAAGATCTACAATAAGAACAAATCTTCTATCCATGAAATCTTTTAATTTATAAATTAAGCTTTATCACAGGTATGTATGTATAGGAAAAAACCTAGTATATACAGGGTTTGGTACTATCCACAGTTTCAGACACCCGCCAAGGGTCTTGGAACATATCCCCTGTGGATAAGGGAGGACTACTGTACTTTTATATTACTCTGTTTGTTAGCTTAAAATTGTGTTCACAACATGAAATATGAAATGTACGGTTGTTTTGGATTTTCAAAGCTTCTCATCTGCCAATCTTTTTAGTACAAACTTCACAGAGTTCAGACTTACACATATGTTGATGCTTTAAATGATTATTGAAATGCTGTCTAATTTTAATGTTTTATCTTTTCAAATATGAAGTGTTAAATAGAGGGGAAAAAAAACACATGATGCTCATAACAACTTTTGCTAACCTAGTATAATAAGTGAGACTCCTAAAATTGTGGAAGGGAAGAAGTCCTTCTATTCCATAGAACTCCACTTGAAATTTGTGCATGTAAGCACAAATATAGCTGCATGTCCCATATGTAATTTTCACAACATTTCTTCCATATCAATGGCATCGTTCAGAAGAACAGTTAAATGTGAGCCATTGCTGACTAAGCAATATTTTAAAAAGTTAATCAGTTTTTAAAAATTGTATCTAAATAGGAGGAGGAAGAAGAATCTTTGCCTAACAAGAAATGGCCAACGGTGGATGCTTCCTACTATGGTGGTCGAGGAGTTGGAGGAATTAAAAGAATGGAGGTTGGTATCTTTAAAAAAAAAAATAGAAGCTTGCTAATTTGGAATATATATTCCTAGAACTACTAAGCCATGGAAACTGTGCTTTTTATAATTCAATATCACAGTCCATCCATTGTTCCTTAACACTGGGTCTTTTGGGGATATTTTTTTCCCCTATGGAACCATCTTAGCCATTTCAAACTGTTCAAGAACTGACTTCATCAGTCAAAGAATTTCTTTGCTAATATGTTTGAATTCTAAAGGGCAAACCAAAGTTAGGGTTTTTCTTACTATTTTGGAAAAAATTCGTGCAGAGAATATCAACTTTGAAGAAACCAACCATTTAAAAATTGTAACAATGTTCATCTTTGAAAAGATCCAATAGTTATGTACTATTTGGGGAGAAAATGTTAAAATATTCAATAGTATGGATGTGACCTCATCACAAATGTAGAGGAAGCACATTTAAGGCTATTTATTTATTTATTTATTTTTTAAATTGGAGAATTGGGGGAGGGGAACAGACAAGTTGCTGTCTTTTTGTTCTTCAGTCTAGTTGTGGAGGACGTTGCTTCACTGGCCCATGTTGGTATCATCATTGTGCTCTTCCCTGATGAGGCAGATCCGTCGCCGGCCTCTGGATAGTCGCTCACCAAGGCTCTTGGCAGCTCACGCTGGCTGCCAGCAGCTCACTGTAGCCTATGGCAGCCCACTGCAGCAGGGACTGCAGCCTACACTGTTGCTGGGGCTCGTGCAGCCCAGCTCCAGGTTGGAGCTGTTGTTAGCTGTAGAGGGCAGTGTCACTGGCTCTCACATGTGGGATCTGAACAGGGGCCGCTGGAGTCCCAAGCCAACTCTTAACTAGTGCGCCAGTCAGCCGGCCCCATTTAAGGCTTTATAAATACAGCTTTTAGTTACCACTTATGAATAATCGTAATTAATATTAAATATTGTTTATAGGGTGTATTGAATTTTTTGACTGGCTCAAATTATGTAGTAAATTGGACTTTAATATTATATCTTAAAAAGTCAAATGAGGTCTTCTTATCATTACAGAAATATTTTTCAAAGTGATTAATTAATTAATTAATAAGAAGCAATCATTGCCAGCGCTGAACCCTTAACAACAATTTAGATACGTCAGCATCTCGCCCCAACAAGCAATTGAAGGGATTTTCTGATTGATATATTGACTATATTATGAAACACAGATCTTGGCATTTTCTCTTGATTAGTTTTTTTTTTTTTTTTTGAGGGCAGTGTTACTGGCCCTCATATGTGGGACCGAACCGGGGCCGCTGGCTTCCCAAACCAGCGCTTAACCACCACGCTACTCAGCCGGCCCTATTAGTTATCTTTTAATTTTACTTCTCGATAAGGAGTTTTTTTTTCTGTCGTGCAGTCATTGCATAGGACTCGTACTGTCATATCTGCCTTGTCCCATTAACTGCCAAAAAAAATCAATTAGCTAATTAACATCCTCACACATCCTCACAACTGTTGCAATTTTCTCTTTTTTTATATACATTTCAATAAAGTTTAGATTCCCAAGGAGTTTCCCCTTTTCAGACTAAATTTCAATGTTTTCAAAAGAAACCCAGGCCTGCTTAACATGGTCATTTCCAAAATGATTATTCAAGTCATCTGAAAGTGATTCTCACTTTCTTGGGCATATTAATCTTAAAATAATTCACATTTTCCCTGAGAGCTTGCCACTGTATTGCTGAAATACCCTCTGAGACAAGTACCCCGTTGACGATAAGCCATAGAAAAGGCAAGTGCTAAAAGCTATTAAGTTTATCTTTTGGAGAAGATATTGCATATGTGTTTGCATGTGGGTAATTGGGACTATCAGGTAGTACAGAGAACATAGCTGGGCTAGCTCTTGTTGAGACAGAAGAAAGGCCATTTTCTTTCAGCTTGCCTTTGTTGTGTCATTCTAGGCTTGGTGGGTGGGAAAGAGTGGATTAGATGTTCCTATGTTATATAAAAAATACATTTGTAAATAAAAGTGTTACATATGGGTATCTAAATATGATCTGCCACAACTTATTTTTAGTTTATTTAGACTCATTCCAAAAAGATGTGTACAAGAGGAAAAAAAGGTTTGACAGGGTATACCACAAAATGTTAGACTAGTTTCCTCTGGATGGAGTGATTTTCAATTTGTGCTGTACATTTCTCTGTTTTTTTCCTAATTTATTTCATATTGAGCATGTACTACTTATATTCAGAATAATACATTTAATTCCATTTTAAAATTCATATGTGTAAAATATCACATAACAACAGGATATATGGATGTACAATGTATTAGTATAATTTAAATGAATAAATAATGTTTTTGCTGAAAATACTAGGGATTATGCCAGATTTTTGTTAGTTCGATATTACAGTGTTCCAAAGATTAAACTATCATTCTAAAGAAAAGGAAAGCATAGGCATGAGCTGAATTGTTCCTGAGTTAAAGGGTATATTATTGGTTTATGCCAATAATATTGGTTTATGCCAAGGGCTCATGCACATTCTTGAATAATTCACATTTCGTTTTAAGCATTGATTCTTAATATGTGAAATTATTTTGTTCATTGATGAAAATTTATGAAAAGGACTTATCTGTTTTTAATAAATTGAGGTCTATTTTAGGTTTACATAATTCTGGATACATTTTATGGAGTATTCCATTAATAAGTTGGAAATGGAATGAGAATAAAAAAAATTATGTGAAAGTAAATGTGGAAAATATAAAGGAGAAACACAATACATAAAAATGCATAATAAAAATTGAAGTGAGAATTAAGCATCATTAAACTTTCTCAAACATGAGCTTACTTGAACTTGGAGAGGGAAAATAGAATATATAATGTGTTTTAAAATTATGCCTATTCAAACCTAGAAAGTATTTCCCTTTAAAAAATACCTTCAACTGAGGGAAGTAAAAGGAATTATAGAAATTATGAGCACATTTGAATCACAGAACAAATCTTCATAGCTAATGTTATTTTAAGCCAGTATAGGGATTTTACCTAGAAATTTTTTCTTACTCGTCTTTAAAATTAAATATTTAAACACTATGGTAATGGAAATTTGCAGAAAACTGGAACTGAGCTGATGTTAATAACAGCTGTTAGCACAAATGATCTGCAATACCTAATGACTTTAAATGTGTGTTTCTGCCAATTCAGTGTGAAACTGTTTTTGTTTCTTTTCTCAATTCTGAAATTGCTCCTTTATGATATAAACTCCTAGTCATCCAAATATGCTCTGGAAATTAAGGAATTTCATTGTTTATCATGAAAGCCAAGTAGAGTTGAAAGAATTTAACTATTAAGCTTGCACTTATTATTTTTTTTCATAGTTGTAAAAAAGCCAGATATATGAACTCTGCTAAGGCTCCTTTAACAATCTGTTCTTGTTATTTTCTATCCTTTTGGACTCTGTCAATGGCATCAAACTAAAATATTAAAATTTATACATATGTGTATATATATTTAATTGCTTTTAAGAGTTTTAAGGAAACTCTATAAAGTATTACCTAGTGTCAGTCTTTGAGATTGGGTAAGAGAATTGTTGGTTATGTTGTTTGTGGTGATGGTGATGATGATGAAACAGCTATTTCATAAACTAACACTAATGGATTCATTTAATGAATTTCCTTTAGAACTCAGCAACTATATTTCATAAGTATAGTCCTTTGATAGTTGAGTCCTTAGAAATGCCACATTGGGTTGGAACTCGAATTTAAGTAGCTTCGTGTTCTTTATCTGAAAATGGTGCCAGTGAAAATTGGAGGAAAAATATGGTTACCATTACCTCGGTAATATCAACTGTGAAGGCTAGGCTAGGTAGCTATATGTGTTAAAATCTATATTTTCTGAATAGATCTAAAATGTGTCTTCTCATATTTCTATTTGAATTCTCTGAGTTAGGATATTCATGTTTACTTAACTGTGTATCTTTCTTCATTTTTCTTCCCCCTTAAAATTGAGACTTTATGGGCCAGCCAAGTGGCGTGGCGGTTAAGCGCTGTCTTGGGAAGCCAGCAGCCCCGGTTCGGGTCCCACATATGAGGGTCAGTGACACTGCTCTCAACAAAACAAAATTGAGACTTACAACTGTAAAGATATGTATCTTGGTTTTAGAGTTATGTAGTTTAATTTAGCTATTTCTAAAGATTGTATAAATTTTCGTTGATCGAGATGAAGACGCTGATTTGAGAGAGAAGGTCATTTCTCTGGAAAGAGAGCCAACTATCTAGCTCTAAAGGTTTAATGGTGTTTAAAACAATTTTAACAACCTCATAAAGAACATCCTAGTACCACTGATCACACTGAAAGATACAGATACATTTTAATGACTCAATAGAGTCCACTTGAAATTGAAAGCCTATTCTAAAATTGTAGTAAAAAAAAAGGTAAAAACATCTAAGTAAGCCTTATCAAAAAAGCTGTGAATAGTTCTTTCTATGAACCATAATCATCTATATTAATTCCTACCTACTAACTCAGGTCATTAAAATGCTTTGGAAAGTATTTAATCACTTCCATTGTAGAAATCACTTAACTCTGGAGAGCCATAGTGTGCCCTGGACAGGCCTTCCTGTTTTTTTTTGTTTTTTTTTAGAGCTTCACTTATGATACCTTTGTCATGTTTGATAATGTCATTGGTTTTTGAACTTCTCCACTGCTCCTCGTTGGACAAAGCCTTCCTCTAGTAGCCATGTCCTATTCACATGCCCTATTCACATGCCCACATATGAAAAAGTTTGGCTCAGATTTAGCCCTTAATTCTTGTTCATTGAAAAATAAAGAAAATAATCATTTGACCGTGTGGTTTTTCAATATCCAGAATTTTCAGAGAGCAGAATTTCCTGGTATCCCTGAATTTTTCTTTTCAAAGCAGAGGGGTTTTTTTCAGATTTGTTTTCCTCAATAAAAAATTGATATGTCAAGTAATCATATGCAGATGAGCTCAGGAACTAAAGACCAAAAGTTACTTTCCAAGTCAAGCTTTACAAAAGTAAGGGAAAATTATACATAATTATTTTATTTCCAAAGGCTAAATGTTTGAATCATGTTATACCTTTATCATACTTGATGAAAAGTTTGGAAGGAACAATTAACTCCTTTGAATTATCAAATTCAAACCTATTTGAAACTTTTAACCCACTTAGACCACTTGTATTCAAATCCCTGCCTTGCCACTTACTAACTTTATGGCTTTGGGCATGTCACTTACCTTTTTCTGTCTCAGTTTCCTCATCTGGAAGGAAAAAAATACAGTATCTCATTGTATTTTTGTATGGATTAAATGCAGATCCTCACATAATAAATGTTAATTATCATTATTGTCATCTATTTCTCCCAGTGCCATCAGTATATGTGGGTATGTGTTTAGCTGGAAGGGGAACATACCTAATTAGAGAACAGAATTACACACTGCCATGCTTTCCTCATGTAAACCACAAATTAACTCCTTATTTGAAATAATAGAGAAACAGTTGCTTAAAATTTTAATTGAGACTTTAATTTAAGGGTCTTTTGTTTCTAGTATCCTAATATTAAATACATAAGGAGTGGTAAGAAGCCTAATAAATCTCAGAAAAGGAAAAATGTATAGCTAGTGTACCAACTCATCTTAGTACTCTGTGGTGGAGAACTAAAGGACATTGACTAAGTAAGAGCTTTTTTTCTAGGACACTGCATGTCTGATATGAGTGTTTACTCTTTGTTTTAAAGGTTCGTTGGGGTGATAAAGGATCTACTGAGGAAGGTGCAAGGCTAGAGAAAGCCAAAAATGCTGTGGTGACAATTCCTGAAGAAGGAGAGGAACCCATCAGGCCTAGGCCACCTCGACCCAAACCCACATACCAACCTCTTCAGACAAAGTGGTACACACCAATTAAGGTAATTGTCCAAATTTTGTGTAATTTGACTGAACTTGCCAGAGAAACTGTAACTCTCTTAGTCCTCCCCTCCTCCCCCAACCATCTGAAGGAGGACCAAGGCACATCAAATATCAGACATTCATTTTGCATTACAGCAACTGAATACTTTCTCAGCACCAACAGCCTCCTGAATTTGTGTGTTGGTTTAATTTATGAGATAAATGAAAGTAGAGAATAAGCGTTTATCTTCTTCACTGTAAGTCATTTATTCAATAAATAGAGGTTGAGCCTGTTTCCTAGGAATTTACAAATCGTGTTGTCTTTAGGGTCGTCTTGACGCGCTCTGGGCTTTGTTGAGGAGGCAGTACGACCGGGTTTCCCTGATGCGACCTCAGGAAGGAGACGAGGTTTGTTGTGGGGAGGCATTGGGAAAGAGCTGATCTCTTGGGCCCATACAACGAAAGCAGTGAAATACTCAAAAGGAATTTAAAGCCCTCCTTACCCTTGAGGAAGGAGTTACTGTCTCATGCAAATTCCTATTACATAGGGTGTTTAATAAATTATTATCTATTGTTAGAAAAGATCTTCAAGCCTCAATTTAACACAAGTCCCTTTTCAAGGAACACATATAAAAAGTAGAGTCCATTGTACACATGGTTTAATAAGCACACTCATGGTTTCAGCCTTGGACTTGGACGACATCACATTCTGAGGTTTTACCCAGTGGAAGGACAGACTGGGGAGTAGAAGCTAAAGTCTTTCTCTAGCATTTGCCAGCAGTGAGGCCTGGAGAGCGTGCTTCAGAGCCTCCATTTCTTTAGGTATAAATATGGTATTTCTCTGCCTCCAAATAGTGGATGTAATCTAATTTCTTGAATATATGGAAGTGTCTTTAAAGTTATAAAGCATTATAGAAATCTGTGATGGTGATATATATGCATATATATGTATATATATGTATATATATGCACATACACGTATACATGTATGTATATATACACACACATATATAAATATATATATATAAATTTTTATATAACATAAATACACACAAATACATGCATTTGTCTAGCTAGGAAGTCTATTTAAAGCTTTTTTTGGTTTTGGAAAGTTGCCTAGAATTACTCCAGTTTTATAATTTTTTTAATACATTAGCTCTATTTCCTATTATATCAATGTAAGGAAAATTGTTGAAAACCTTTTAATATTTAACAACGGGAAAAAAAAAAAATTGCTCTTTAGGGCTGGCCGAGTGGTGCGGTGGTTAAGAGCTGGCTTGGGATGCCAGCGGCCCCGGTTCGGTCCCACATATGAGGGCCATTGACACTGTCCTCAAAAAAAAAAAACACACAAAAAAAACAATGGGCAAGTTTGGTTCAGAGACACCACTGCTAGTGATAAAGCAGGATGTTTTCATTGTGTGTCAATGTGATCATCTCTATGTTTAAACAAGTCCATGAACTCTATTCACTTCAGCTTCAGAGGACTTTAGGTTCATCCAAATCTAATAGGCTCTTTTTTAGTTCTTTTTTTTTGAGGGCAGTGTCACTGGCCCTCATATGTGGGACCCGAATTGGGGCTGCTGGCATCCCAAGCCAGCTCCCAACCACCGTGCCACTTGGCCGGCCCCAGCTGTTTTTTTAAGGATGAAGTAATTGGTGCAATTCATATTTATTTTATAGTACCAAGCTAAGTTACATTGAGTGTTACATGATTCTATGATCCAATTTGAGAAAATATTCATAGACTATTCCCAGCAGTTCACTTACCCTTTGCCAGGACCACAGGTGGAGATGACCAGGTAGGTTAAGAAGCAGACTCTTTCATTATCAGACCACTCTGATTAATAGAACATTCTTATATTTAATGAAATTTGTGCCTCTATTTAAATGCAGGCATGATTTGGAGTTCTGCCTCTGGGAAAACATATAACAACTCTACTTACCCTTCAAGATAGTTTATGTTTTAAAATAGTTTTCATGATGTCTTAGTTTCATTCCATTTTAGTTTTTACTTTATGTTTGAAAATAGTTTCCATGACACCTTAGTTTCATTCCATTCCATCTTAGTTTTCTCTCCCTGCTTTAGACATTACTTCGTCTGTTTGATAATGTTCAGATTTTTAAGTGTTGAGTATTGTGCTAACACTGAAGGTGTATTTGCCAGCAGAAAGAGAGTGGGTCCAGCACTCTTCACAATACTTTATATATTCTAACTCTTCAGAATGAAAATTTAATTTTTAGTCTTTAATCATTCTTACTAATTTTGATTTAATTCGGTAAATTTTGGATTAAATATGCACAAGTAACGACATCAGGAAATACTGAGGGATGGGTAAAAACTATAGTCTTTGCCATTAAGAAACCTGAAATTTGGGAAATGAGACACATACAAAAATATTTATTCCAGAATGTAATAGGCGATAGTATAGTTAGGAATCAAGTACTCTTGGGTGCATAGAAGAAGAGAGATGAACATTTCCTGGAGGAATTTGGGAATGCTTCTTCAAAGACTAGGCCTTATGTCTTTGAAAATGAGCAGGATTTCATCAGATGGAGTTAGGTAGAGCAAGCATTTCCACTGATGAAGCACCATGAGCGAAGTCTTTGCTGCAGCCAAGAATATTGTGGTTTGTGGATTTACTGGGTAGTCTGGAGGTTGGGGCTTAAAGCCAGAATGAGAGGTTGGGAATAGAAATGATCGTTTGAGTTTAGATAAATTGATATGTTTGGTTTCTAAATGATGCATTGCACTCATTCTTTCATTCATTCAACAAATGTTCATCTAGTGCCGAACATGTACCAAGAACGTTGTTAGATACCAAATAGATTTAACATTCTTCTTAATTATAGTTCTAGAATATTTAATTTGTTGTCGTAACAGGTTAAATCATTAATTTTTCCATGATTGAAAACTAATGCTTCCATTATTTGACCAAGGTTTCCTTTGATTTTTAATAATTTGGTCATACTTTTGTTTAATAGAGTATTAAAGCCTTTTATTCTAACTTTTGAGGTCAAATTGTTTCAAAATTCAGAATTTTTCAGATTTTTAGGAATCTGGTTTAGTCCATATACCCTATTTATATAACGTAGCACCTCCTGATCACATTCTCCAGATGTCTTGCTGGAAAAGTATTATCACTAAAAGTGGGTAAATATAGACTATAGTAGGCTCAAGTTAGTTCAGGTCAGGTTTGGCTTCTAAGTGAATTTTAGGTGACAAACTTAGCACAAACTTTTGTTTTTAAAGATTTTGTATTTCAAAAGTTTAGATAAAAGATAGTAGACCTTTATTGTGTGTGATTAACTAAAACTTCAGTTTTTTTCAGTCTACGCCTATGTAAGCTATTTATGATTTTTTTGTTTGTTTTTACTTAAATGCAGAACTTTAAGCTTAGTAAACTTAAACCAGTTGTTGGTTCATTTGAATGATTTAGTTTTCTATCAAATATATTTTATGTTTCTATATCTATTTGACACAATCAGACTTAATCTTCCTTCGTAATACCCATTTTTGATTTACTGTTTCCAACATTTTGTTACCTGCAAATTGTTGTCACTTATTTCAAGCCACTGTTAAAACCTTAGTGTGGCATTCCATGAGAGCGTTTCCCCACAGCTTGACACTCCACAGTTAACTGCCATTAATATGATAAAACTGGGAACCCCAACAGTGCAATCTCAGATTAGCATCTTATTCACAAGACTATTTAATAGATTTTGTCAAATTATTTGATGAATTTAAGGTATAATGTATATTTATGTATTCCTTGTCTAACCAAACCAGTGATGCAAAGTTACTTGATCATGGAAATCAGGTAAGCTTGGCATGAGTTGCACTTTTGCTTCTGTTTCTTGCTAGTGATCCTTTATAATATTTATTTTTTTTAAGCTGGGGTTTGATATAAAATCTGTAATTATCAGCATACAACCTTTTTCCTGTAGACAAGGGAAATCTTTGCCTTCCCCCCTTTTTATTTCCCATCTCCCATTTTTCATGTTTCACAAAGATTATTAAGCATATCTGTTTCTGTCAACTCCGTATCATCAGCCAGTTCCTCTTTATTTGATAGAATTAATTCCAATATAAACTTCCCATCCCACACACATACATAACTATAACCTGTATTTTTTTTTCAGGCATTACATTATAGAATCATATAACAAAAATCATTCTAATACTTTAGCAGAATTACTTTCTGTAGATTATTAGGATAACTGAAGAGTTCCAACCTTTTTTATATGTTTATGTTTCAGAAAGCCATCATCCTGTTTTGGTTGCATGGTCTGTAAGATCCTTCATTCCTTCCTTCCTCCCTCCTTCCCTCCCTTACTTCCTCCCTTCCTTTCTTCCTTCCTTCCATCTGTCTTTCTCTATTCATTTTTGTTTCTTCTCAACACATTTATCTCCACTATGCTTTCACTTTTAGGTTTGCTAGTTCCTTATACCAGTTAAATTGTTTCTTATATAATATAGTCATTTTCTTTTTGATTTTATTGAGTGAATGAAGCTTTCAATTGCTCGACTCTTATCTTTATGAACATAATACACATTGTTATTGACAAGGCTAACCATAGGACTCTGTGATACTAGTGCCAAAAAGAATCTGCACCAATCACAAGACACTTGATCATAGTAAATATTTTGGTATATTTTATTTAAAAGTCTTTACAATAACTGAAATAAATATCCAAGAAAGTAATATTTAATTATTTGTTTAAATAAAATCACAATTGCATGATGCGGTGGTATAATCTGTACTGAGATTTCATCCAACCTCCCACAAATTTTATTTCTATTTTATTTAAAAAAAACCCATAATATTTCCTAAATTCCAATGCTTTTTGCTTTAGAGTATCTTTCATTGAGAAATTTAAAGTAATTTACCTAGTATGTAAATGAGGATGCAGGAGCAGAGAGAGAATCAGGGATTGAAAGCATAGTTAGTTGGCACAGCAATTTTGATGTGTGATTTTTAAAAAATGGGATGGTTCTTTTTGGTAGTGCTTTGTCTCTGCATGAGAAGACCATGATTCACTGTTACCTTGAACTTATGGCTAGTTAAGTACTCCAAAATCAAACTGCCAGAACGCCATGGTCTTCACAAATTTTGTTTCTATATTTGTCTCATAGGATTACATGGAGTAGAATAAAATTTAAATTTAGGAAACTAGGATGTCCAAGTGACAGGGCCCTCTTCTCTAGCTATTCTTTGTGTTGGATTTTCTAGGTAAGCCAGGGCATTATCACTGAATGAGAAAATTAGTCTTGGAGCTGTTTTGATTGCTCTTTAAATAACCACATTCACCTGTGATAGGGCTCCCCAGCATAAGGAAGGGTAAAATCCTGTCTTCAACCTTGCTCCTGGAAACCAGTCAGTACCTGCTTAAACTAAGTTAAACATTGAACTCAGACTGCTCATGAAAGATTTCATGTGTGTATGGACACACACGAGATGTTCATTGTCCTTTGAAACTGTTTATCACTTTTATATCACAAATCTATTTTTTCCATTAAATATTAGGAAATTTGTAAGTAGTATTGTGTCAGCTTAGAATTAGATACATTGATTCCCTTTGAAAACTTTTGTCTCTGTATATCAAAAAATTAGTTGGAATAGATGTTATTAGTTATTCAAGGCCAATTACTTTTAAAGGAAACTTTATCAACATATACATTGGTGAATAACTTTTGCAAATAATTTTGTTATTTTCCTGTGCTTATAAAGGCTTGTGTGTGTTTACTATTGATTATGTTTCTTATGAACTATTTGTATAATGGTATAGGTGGTTTGTAGTCAGAATTGGATGTAGTAGTTTTATATTGTCAAAAAACAAAGGAGAATGCTTTCTTATTTCTGAATTTTTAAAGGAAGTAATAGTTATTCTTAATGTCGCTGAAAATACAGTAAAACAATTGTTCTCAGACTACAGCCGACGGTTCCAAAATAACAGAACCTATGCCTATTTACAGTCACGTTTTCTACCTTGGAAAACAATCTTGTCATTTATTTATAAGTTGTTTACTGCAGATTCTGCCTCTTGAGAGTTTAGTTTAATAAACAAATCAGCGAACGTGGAGCTAAACCCAGATTCACGCACATTTACTCTGCAAGTCTCATCACGCTGAATTTCAAGCCAAATGCTCTCCTTTTATGGCTCAGAGGCCGCACCGGGCTCGTTTGCAGAAGAATTCGCTGCTGAATTGAAGTCCTTGATCAAGTAATTGAAGTTAAGGCATCAGGTATCAAAGCGGCGCGAGCAATCTCTCCGTCCCTCGCTCCCGCTGCCTTTGCGCGCCTCCAGCTCCTGCAGAGGTGGCGGGGTCCGCGGGCTGCGCACACGGCAGGCACAGGCTTTGATTGCGGCTGCAACTCCTCCGAGTCATGAATGTTTCAGCGCACGGCGCGCGAGGTTAGGGCCGCGCGTCCAGGTGTAAGCTAGCAGGTTGTCGCCGACATCTGTTTGCGGCAGCGGCAGCGGCCTCCCCAGCCGGCTTCGAGCGGCCGGGTTGTCAGCAGAGGTAGCTGAGCGCGGCAGAACCGTTTTGGTCTCACTCTCGCTGCCTGGAGGCCCGGAACACCAAAGGTAGGAGTCGGGGTGGACACAGCTGCGCTCCCAAACTTGCCTTAGGCACAAATGAAGAGATCTAATGCAGTGTGACTCCGCTGCGGTTGGGAGAGGAGGACCGAAAGCCACTTCAGAGACGACTGAATGCTGCAACATCTGCCGCCAGGTTTCCCGGGAGTGACGGGGGACAGCAGGCACGGATCGAAGTCTCCACATAAACAACCTCCAGTAAGCCACGGACGCTTTTGAAGGGTCTCCATCAAACAGACTGGAGTCCGCAGCAGGAGTTTGTTTGCTTTTCAAAGCAGTTTTGTTTTTGCAGTAACAAGGTAGTTTATAAATGATGCATTACCATGCGTCCTTTTTTTTTTTATTATTATTATTATTTGAAAAGAGAGAGTTAGAGAAGCAGAAAAGCAAAAAAAGAAGAAAGCAGAGCCCTAGCGTTGGAGTTCGTTCCACAAACCCATTTAATCTCCAAGGAGCTTCTTGGCTGTGATCGATCTAGGTTATGCTAACCTTCACACCGCAATCCCTCATTCACCAGGAGGCAGACACACATTCATGTACTGCATTAAAAGAATCCTAGTAACACCCTCGAAGTACATCCATTGGGTGTTTGTTTTTTAAACTTGGATCACAGGGCTTCCTTCTTATTACATGGAGGCGTTATGGAGTTAGATTTTTTTTTTTCAGATGGTTATACATTTTTAGTAAAACAAAATTTAGAAAATGGCATTGCCTTTACTTTTCTTCCCATTTATAAAGGCTTCATACCTATAGCTGAATATTAAAAATAAAATTTTAAGTCAAAAGTAAGAATTACACGTTAAAAGCAGTATTTTTCTTTTTTGGGGAGGCTTTCTCCCTCTCTCACCTAGATGCAGCCAGAAAAAAAAAATTATATATAATTTTCTCTGGAAGTATTGCAAAAACTCATAATTGTGCACACTCGTATATATAGGACATAATTTGGTTCAAGTATTAGCCTGATAAGTAAAGCTCCAGGGTATGGTGAGATAATCAAGACTCTACTGTAACGTAAACTAACATCTTTAATAAAATTTAGACTCCCTAACTTGAGCAAATAGCTGCATGACCACTTTGAGACAAAGGAAAGGCACCAACTCAAAGACATCCTTTGGAATGGAAGTAGCTAGGAAGCAATGGTGCGAGAGAGATGGGGCAGATTTCATCAGTGGTGACATAAGCAACGTAAATGCCTAGTGAATTTACAATTAAGTTAAATTTGTTATGTGGAGAGAGGATTTTTGTTAATTACAAATATAATTTAAATTTTTTGAAATGATGAATGGTAGCTACTTAAAAAGAAAGACCATTCTGACAGAATTCAATGTCAGTCTTCGATTTTTAAAAAAATCTACAGAGAAAAGTCTGAGAAAATAGCACAGGTTCATTTAAAAGAGACCAGAGCAGCTTGATAACCTCAGCGGCAAATGATTCAGGCCGGTCCTCTTGTTTACATCTCTAGTTCTAGGCTCATGTTCACTGCTCCTCCAGTCCTGCTTCTGAATTCTCTTGCTGCAAACGCGCTGGCCCACCCTCCTCAGTGGCAGCTCCTTCAGTGATTTTAACCTCCCAAGGCCCACTGTGAGCTCCGACATGCTTACAGATC
The DNA here is from genome assembly GCA_033961575.1 of Aselliscus stoliczkanus. Lineage (NCBI taxonomy): Eukaryota > Metazoa > Chordata > Mammalia > Chiroptera > Hipposideridae > Aselliscus > Aselliscus stoliczkanus. Next base: position 90,474,180 of record CM066734.1, on the reverse strand, counting down.
ACCCAGCGCTGTCAGCCCCTTCATCTTCAGACTGAATCAGCATCCTGATCACAAGGAGACTGTGCCACACAGCCTTTAAGTTCCCACCACACGTGCAAACTGTAAACCACTTGTGCGTGTTTGCGAGTAGACCGAAACCTTAGCTCAAATGATTCAGGATTTCAAATGTTTCCAGTGCATGGAGTTATGCTGTTAATGACTGCGTTCTTTTTTTTTTGTTTTTTTTTAAAGATTTTATTGAGGAATTGGGGGAGGGGAACAGCATTGAGGAACCAGGGAAGGGGAACAGACAAGTTGCTGTCCTTTTGTTCTTTTTTATTTTATTTTAATTAGTTTCAGGTGTACAACACAGTGCAATAGTTATACATTTCACCCCTCAAAGTGATAACCCCCCACCCCCAATTCGCCAACCCACTCCCCCCCATATCATATATATCTATTACTCTTCCTCTGACTGTCTTCCACAGTATAATCCACATCCCGTGACTATCTATATATATTCAATTACAGTAGGTATACAACCTCTGCTTCAGTTATACAGTGCAGTGATCAAACCTTTACTCCATCCATGAAATGGTCTCCCTAACAAGACCTATGACCATCTGACACCCCACAAAATATTTACAACATTATTAATTATAATCCCCAAACTGTCTTTCATATCCCAGTGGCAATATTGTAGTTGCCTATTTTTGCTGTAATCCCTTCCCCTTCTCCCTCATCCCCATCCCCCTCCCAATTAGCAACCCTGATTTTTCCTCTATATCTATGAGATAGTTTCTGTTTACTTTGCTCATTCATACAGTTTTTCAGATTCCACATATGAGTGAGATCATATGGTATTTGAATGACTGCGTTCTTAAACGTAGTTTTTAGGCTCTAAATACTGTGTTTCATATAACGAAGCTTGGTAACAGATGTTAGGGTCTGTAAGAAAAACCCTTTATTTTAGCGTGAGTCAGTCCAATTGTACACAAAATGCCCACCGTACTTTCAGACCTTCCCTTTTTTGCACTTAAATGAAAGAGTAGAGAAAAATACCAGAATTTTTGAAAACCGTTAAGTGATTGCTTACCTTTTAATTCTGTGAGAAATGATATAGGGCCCTTTAGGCCAATTATGATGTTACATCACTAGGAAAGAGCCCTGTAGGCTTTTCTGTCCCTGATATTATCTGTCTTATCTCTTGTCTTTATATTCCAGGGCATCCTTAAAATACCTTAAATATCCTGTGTAAATTAGTAGAAGTAATTAAGTTTGGTTTATACATATTTGAAAGATAAAATTTTACTAGAATAACCCATGTCATGAATATGCCATTAGCACTACAATCCCACTGACTGATACATGTATGTGTATGTATGTGTGTGTATCATGATTAACATAAATATATATGTATATATATATATTTCTATAGCTTTATTTTCTTAGTGTGTATGTCATCAACTAATGTCTGCTTCAGTGGAAAATAGCAAATTTATGAAAGAGTGCTTTTTTGATACCATTTCTTAGCTTAAATAAAATCATCTCTTAATTATATATAGAGGAAAGCAACTGTTGACTCAGTTTGGTCCCCTAACATGAAATGCAGAATATGCAAAATTAATCATATAAATTACCAAAAGCATTTATTTTTTTCAAAAGCAGTATAAATAGAACTTGGATATGTAATTGGTTTTTTACCCCCCTGATCCATAAATAATTTGTATTTAGTGGTAGCATATACATTTTATGTATTAACTCTAAGTTTAGGCAGAGATATTTCTTCGTTAAACTTGATAAGCAACCTTTTGATAACCAAGAGACAAAGATTACTAGATTAGTGTAAATATCCTCTTCTGAAATTAATGCACTGATTTTAGAAATAAACTTTTTTTTATCGTTAGCTTTGGCATGCTAAAAGAATACTTCAAAAATATCAAGAGTTAACATTGGTTGTACAGGGCTAACCACATTATTTTCTTAGGCTCAATACACAACTTTGATGTAGAACACCTTGAGCATCAATTACATCATCCAATTTGGAGCAGAAATGTCAACACAGATATAATTTTTAACCTCCCCCTTTTCTGTTTTTGTGTACTTTATTTATAGCCTTTATATATGTTTAATTACAGAGGATTAAATTCATTTATTTAAATAAATCACTTTACAATATCTAATAATTGGCAAAAATCTGTATTATTTTGCATATGTTAAATATTCGGTTTTCAATTTAGTGCTCAAAGGCCGAGTCCAAGGAAAGAAAAAGGTACATTATTTTGTAGACAGTTTATTATTTTAACAGAGTACATTATGGTGGTGCCTTTCTGTCTGCCAGACCCCATTTATAAGTTCAGTTTAAGGAAACCTTTATAACTTAGTTAAGGAAATTGACTTGAATAGGAAGCTTTTATTGCCCCTCCTTATTCTTAAAAATGGATTTATATGAACACATTATACAAATATATACTTTAAGGACAAATAAATGCTCTTTTTGGCTACATATCTTTTTTTTTTCCTTTTTTTTTCTTTCTGTTGAATATCTTTTTTCTTGTTTATTTTAATTTTTTTTATTATTTTCAATCCTTTTTTATTTCTAAATAAAACACTAGGATTTTTATAATATATATTTATAATCTATGTAAGTCATCTTTAACATTGCTTCACATAATCTTTACTTATATTTTCCATTAATTCCACTCTGAATCAAATCACAATCTCCAACACTTGAGACTCTGGAAATTTATGTAACTTTGAAGTATAAAATAAAAATGATTTGCTTTTCAAACTTTGTAAGAAATTATATTTAAGAACACCAATGGAATTGTTTATTACTTTATTTGTCTGATGTTGGATTTTAAGTGAATGCTTTTATTTCAAAAGGTTATATGAAATTTCTTTATTTTCCTCATGTTTTTTTTTTTCATTAATGAAGTTGGGATCATTTTTCCAGTTTTCCCATTTCAAAATAATTTTATTCTCTGATATACCTCTTATCTCTTTCCTTAGCTCTTTTCACTTCAAAAGTATGTGGAAACAAAATAGTTCTAATTTCCTAAACTTTAGATTCCCATAATGCTTCTTAGGAAGCAGATTTGTGTACTGAAAATAATACATATTATATATGTATTTTTTCATAATCTTGTCCAGCACTAAGCACATTTTTGTTTGAATAAAAGTTAGAGATTTCTAACAGTTTTTTTTTACTTAAGCACTATTTGTTGCTTACAATAAAATTTTCTCCTAAAGCCATTTCCTGACACTTATGATTTCTTAGAGAGTTTATTATGAATTCAGTATATTTCATTTAAATAGCATTAAGGTCTACCCTAGTGAGAATTGTACACACACACACACACACACACAGGATTATATGGATTTGCAATTATTTACACATATCTTAATTGCCTAGTTAGAGTTAATAAGTAAATCTGTAAAACGTATTTCAATAAAAAATTCAAATAGTATATATATATATATTATATATATTATATATATTATATATGGCATAAAGATAAAAGTTTTAGAGTAAAGAGTAATCACTCTCCAATTATCTTTATCCAGCTCTTTCATTTCTCTCTTCTCCTCCATCCTAACCTTGGTTGATCTCTAGGATTTAACCCTTGGTCTTATGTTTTTCTCACATTTTACTTTTCTAGAGAGCACACAGACTTTCACTGCTCTGCTGTTATCATTAGGCACATCACTTTTAGGCCATCTGTCCTCCGTCCTGAATTCTACTTACATGTCTCTGAACGCCTATATGAATTTTCCTCTTGGATGTCCTATTGTCATCACATTATCTGTGTGTAACTGAATTTACCATATTCCCTATGTATGGCTTTCAAATTTTAACTTTCCTTTCAGTTATCCTCTCTACCCTTCACCTGACGTATCTAAGCTGAAGCTCAGCCGACCTCATGGTTCCCACAACTCAGTGAGCAGGGTCAAGACTTTAACTTCCTAATTCTAGGTATGATGCCTTATGCCAATGAGTCACAATATTTCCCTATAATATGCATGAGATACTGATTCAGTGAAGGGAATTGTGTCTATTAATGTCCCTCTTAGTTTTATTATAATTGATTAAAAATAAAAATGATCTGATAAATGTATGTGTTAGAATCTAGTGATTCTTAAGAGATACATCATTTTGACTTTTTAGAATTTGAATGTTTTTGTTGTCAGGACTTAGAATTTTACTTTCGTGATTCTACCTTGAAACTAGGCTACTGAGAAGATTAAGATATCAAAGTATTTCTTAAATTTGACAAACTTTAATTATTTCTTATAAAGATGTGGCTGAAGATGCTGATACATAAAAATGTTATTTATATGGAGTGAAGATTTATCAGTTTTGGATGATGATTAATTTTTAATTTATAATTAAATCTATTAAACATTTTCTGAGTTATAAAAAACATGATACAATCATTTTCCCTTAGGTTGAATTCTGAATAGATGAAGGCTTGTAATTTTTGTTCATTCTCGTTATCAGGGTATGATTTTGTTGCTTAAAGTTGCCTTCTTCTCATATTTTTCTAAAGCACATTTAATCTTTATTTCAATTTGATCCAGGAAGAGTGTTTAGTGTTTGGAATTCTTGTGAGATCTCTGTTTGTTTCAGTGAAATCATACACTGTAATGTCAATCTCTTGCATAATCATCTTCTGTGCAGGCCTATATGTGGTTTATGCTAGCTTTCAGTATTTCATTAGTCCAGTTTACAGGAACGCTGGCTCCCCTCAACAAACAGTGAGAAGAGGGCTGACAATTGAATTCAGTTACTACTCTCCACAAGAGGTGTGATGGCTTTATCTGCCCTCTGAATCCAGATTTATGAACTAGTCCTATGCTCTTAACTAGATTAGTTCCTCATTAACTGCTTAAAGGAGGGCAGCTGTCTGAGCTGTTGGTTGTAAATTTGCTGATGTCTACTTAGTTAATCTCAGATACAAAAGGCAGCAGATAACAGGATCAAAATTTCAGGACCTCAGGTTTAACAGCCTGCAATAAGCGTGGAAGGGTCCACAGAGTAGGGAATTGAAGAGATGGGAGGAAGTGTTACATTGGAGAAAGGGGAATGCCTTCTGTCATTAATCTTAATTAATTGCCAAGAGTTTTAAAGCTGAGTTATTAATACTGAAGTTAAGCCCTTAATACACTGTTCGTGTTTTGGCATCAGATGCTCTTTTGTGAGAGAAGAGGCTTAGGAGGGAGGGAAGGAGAGAGGGAGGGAGAGAGAGAGAGAGAGAGAGAGAGAGAGAGAGAGAGAGAGAGAGAAAGAGAGAGACTGAGACTGAGACTTAACATAAATATTTTCATTTACATCTTTCAAAGGTTTCCCTGGGTTAATATTCAGGCCTTCACATTTTGACAGTTACTGTAGGGTAGTTAGGAATTATAGACAAGTAACAATAAATCCAAATAAAATCCCTGGGCATAGCAACGGCAGTAAATCTGTGTAATATTACTTTCATGTTTACCAGCGTACAAAATACTTCACAGAAGAGGAAATATCAGATTATGGAGGGAAATAGAAGGAGGGAGAATCAGGAGTGAGAAAGAGGAAAAGAAGGGAAGAACAAGAAAATGAAATGAAGAATAAGGAAGTGAGATTATTCCTCTGCAAAACACGCAGAGGCTGTAGGAAAATGAAGTGTTTATTTAAATACTGAACTACAAATTATATCTTTATTGCATATTCCACTAGTGCAACCTTAATCATTTGAAATTCAGCAGATTGGAAATGACTAAACAGCCTTTTCTTAAAATCTCTCTCTTTTTTCCTCCCCCAGTAGCTGTTAGATGCTTTTGTTGGGTTAAACGCCCTTCACTGTTAAATTTATGTTACTATTCTGAGATACTTTTCAATGTGAAATTGCAACTAACTGCATTAATTATAAGTACTTTAGCCATGGGAAAATGGCTTGTAATTCTTCAAGGGGAAATCTTTTAGAAAAAGATGATAAAGCTAAAAAATTCAGAAATTTGATTTCAGGATTAATATCTCATGTTCTCCATACATTTGGACAAAGTAAAAAGAAAAGGTCCATAATGAAAACATACAATGCGCTAAACTAATGTAGCTTTTGCATGTATGTCTTCTGATGACTGTGATCTGAATGTCTGTAGCAAGTTATAGTTAGTGGCTTGAAATTATTGTCTACAAATTTAAAATTGCAAATTTGGCTTTGAGATTTATATTGCTGCTTTACAGAATTTTTTTCCTTTATGAGCAGTTTTATACATAAATAGAAAAAACATGAAAATGAAATAGTATTTATTTTATTGATCCACCTATTTATTTTTGAGAAAAAACATGAAAATGAAATAGTATTTATTTTATTGATCCACCTATTTATTTTTGTACATAGTCACTAATTATTGGAGAAACTGCAAAAATCTGCAGGTGTCAAGAGTTTAGATCTTAATTTGTTGGCAGTGAGGATCCAGTAAAGTTTTAGCAGGACAGTAACATAAGCAAATGAAATTAAAATTAGGGTCTTGGATGGTTTTCTATAAACAAATGTGTGACAGGAGTGGAGATGATATATATATTTTCTGTATAGCTTAGCCCTGTATCAATGTTTTTATCTTTGTATGAAGTCTTTCATCATGAGTCACAAAAAGAATCACATAAAATTATGATACAGAAGTTTGGTGGATTATTGTGTTATAAAGTGGTTTCTTGGATAAAATAACACTTAAGGTTTTTCCCACTAGAAATCCCCCTTAAAGAACACTAACTTAGGTTCACCAGTTAAAAGAAGTCAAAGACTTATGGCTTCAGATATTTTTCTTGATTTGTCAGAGGTCATCTTTCTTGCTTCTTAGAAATCTTTAGATAGACAGCAGAAGCTCAGGCTTACCATGCGAGTGTATGGGATTGTCTGTGTGTTTATGTGTGTGTGCATGCCTGTCTATGTGGGGGCTGTTTAATGTGTCTAATGGGGAGGAGAGACCATCATTCTTGCTAAGGGCAATCATGATTGCAGGAAAGAGGGAACAATTTCTTTTATAGGAGCGGTTTAGAACTCCAATTCAGGTAACAGCTGTTGAGCACCTACTATCCTTTGCTATGTTCAGTTAGGTATGTTCAACTCTTAACAGTGTTGAGTGAGGAGTCACATTACTCCCCTTTTATACATGAAGACTCTGAGACCCAGAAATGTTTTGTGAATTTCCCAAGGTTACCTTGCTGATAAGTAACAGAGCCTAGATTCAACCTAGGTTTTCTGATTGATTTCCAGTTCAGTGCGTGCTCCATACTGTCATGTTACAGTGCAACACTTCACTCTTCTCCCAAGTCAGCAAAGGCTATTATGTATGTAAAGGAGTACTTTCAAAATTTCAATTTTGAATCTGATTCTTCAGTGAGGAAATTATTAATTTTGTATCTATGTCTGTCTGTATTGATAAATTGTTTCAGCAGGTACTGAGAATGCATGCATATTACTCTACTATATATAATATTTAATTTTATATTTGACATTAATATTATATGTTATATTTAATTCTGCATGCATATATCAATAAAAGGCAGTATTTAGAAGTGGCAGTAAGTTCCACAGAAAGTCTATAAGCTTCAGGCAATAAGGGAATTTTGCGTGAATAAGCGGTTGTGTAATTCAACCCTTTCCTGGACTGCAACGTGTACCCCCTTTCAATTTCATGCCTCCAAAGAACAGGAGGGATGAAATTACTTGTATATTCCAAAAACCGTAAGTAGTTATCTAGGCTGGAGCAGGAGACTGGTAGTTGGGGAGGTAAGTGATGGGAAGAAGGCCGAGTTACAGGAATTTCTAAAGCCCTTGGTGGCATATTGGTAATATCACCATTGGGAATCAGAAAACAGGATCTCTATATTGTCGCTGATAAGCTTGAAGTCTAGCACACATTTCCCCATCTCTCTGGTCCTCAGTGTCTCATTTGTCTATAAAGAAATAAATGATCGCAAAGATACCCTTGAATTCTGGCAATCGTGTTGTTTTATCTAATTCCGACCAAGCCAGCTCTATGCAGATGGAACTTTTTCCGATCTGTTCACTAGGATAATCCTTGTGTATTGCCTCAGATAGTCGGCTTTAGTAACCTTTGATGAATGAATTTATGTAGTTAGAAAGTTTGGTACATTGTTTACAAGATTGTTTAAATTCATACTTTTTTTAGTAATTAGACATTTCATGAGGTCATCAAAAATTAATAAATCCATATAAACATTTTACAAGTTACTATAGGAATTAAAAAGTGGCATATATTTCTCCAATATTCTGGAACATGTTTGAATAACAGTGCAAACTATCCATAATAGACATTTTGCTACCATTATGCTTAAAGTAAATTGAAAATAACTGCATATGGGAGATATTAAAGAGGATACAGATTGAAGAGAGCAGTATATTTAAATTTTATGCCAGTTTTCTGTCTTTATAAGATTTATCTATTTCTTGCAATTTGTCTTCTTTCAAAAAAAGAGAAGATATTAATGTGTAATTTTAGATTATTTCCATTGTCATTTTGATGTGTTGAAATTTGCTGTTTAGTGTCACAACTGCAAAATTGCTTAAACACAAAGTTTTTTTTATTTAATGCTATTATAAGCAATGAAGTACTACTATATTCCTGTAATTAAATGTATGTAGCTGCATGGAACTGTTCTCCCATTGGGACACTCTGAAATTGATTTTCCAACTTGGGCTAACAACAGTAGACAGATGCTAAATGAAAATCAATCATTTTATAAATCAGCTAAATACACTTCTCTTATTAAGTGGCTTTCCCCCCCTATAGATAACTATTAATAGATGACAAGTAACACTTGTGATTACGTCTAGCCTTTGAATGCTTTCAATATAAACCTCTAAGGTCAATGGCTTGATCACAATTTTATTCTTATATTAGAATTATCTCACTTTTGATCACTTCAAGTATATTATAAATACTATTTATGAATATAAAAATTTGGAGTTAATGTTATTTTAATCACAAACTCTTAGACTGTTAATATTTCAAATGTATATCAGTCATATTTCATTAGGAATACAATGTGGATAGAAACAGCAACCTGTTACTGGGAAATACAAAGAACTAGCAAGACATGGAAACATAGCAACCTTTAACTTCATCTTAAAAAAAAAAAAAAAAAATCAGGGAAGACCCCAATGTAGCATATACCTTAGATAATTATAATGATATTGGGACAGTGTCAGGATCTAAAACTGTGACAGCCAGCATAGAAAGTCAAAACTTGAAGGATATACTTAACTGAAAAATTGAAAATATATTGGGTTGTCGGAAAAATCATAACTTTTTTTTTTCGTTGCAAAAATGCGTCATGAATTTTTCAACAGCCCAAGAGCTCTGTGGAAGTCATGTTACCATCATTATTAATATCATTAATAATAAAAAAACAACATAATCTATGGAGCAGCAGCCATGTGCCAGGCACTGTACTAGTAGTCTGACATATGTTACTGTAATTGTCAGAACAACTCATCACAAAGTGCTTCTATCCCCATTTTATGGATAAGGAAACTGAGGCTCAGAAAGGTCAGGTAAAGTTGCCAGGGTCCTGCACACAGGTGGTGAGTGAATGTATTAACTTAGTTTGAACTTTAAATAGGTTATTGGAAATTTTAGTTGACCACTTAAATTCTGATTTAATTTATGTTTAAATTAATTGGTCAATTATGCAGGAAATGTTCCACAGTTTAGAATTCAGGGTTTTCATTGTAATTTATAGGCCCATGAGTTAAATTGAAAAAGTTAAAGCAGTGAAATTATATGAAAAGGCCAATGTAGAAATTGGAATTTCTAGTAAACTATTTAAATAACATAGGAATCACGAGTGACTATTTAAATATAAAATATCCAAAACATAAATGTTAAATATTTTAATCAATCACACTGTTGTAAATGTTGGAGTCAGAATAATTTGTGGATTTTTTTTTTTTTTTTTTTTTTTTTTGCACCTACGGGTAACTATGCAGGGGCCAAGGCTTAGGAACAATTATAAGACGTATATGATCCTTAAAAAGAAAATGAAATATAATTAATGGTAGAAAATAAATCAACAGGTTACTCTTAATATTAAACTTTTTAAATCAGTTCTTTCTATTGTATAACATCAAACTAGAAAAAAAGAGTTCCGTCTGGAGTCTAAGATTATGACACCATCCCAAATTATGTTTTCCTAATGTGCTTCATATCAAAACTCATATTCACTATAGAAAAACTGTAGGATACAGTTAGTTTAGGATACTGCTGGCACAGTCATATTATTTATTGTTTATAATTCCTCTTAAAATCTAGTGATATATAGGATTGCAGGTGAATATCTATTAGAATTTAAGATTATTAATGCTATGATTTTTCTTTTTGGTGAGTTGGAAACCATGAGCATTTAAACACATTTTTGACTTGTCTTTTCTAAATTTTTGGTTAGACTGATTTTCAGTAAAATTAGACTGAGAAGAAAATGAGCTATAATTTTGTCAATAGACTCTTAATGAGGAAAAATAAACTTTTTAAAAAATTTAATGATGACTAGAAAGACCTCCCTGCTAGGAAATTATGATCTAGTTGGGGCAAGAGAGAAAGTAAAGCCTCAAAAATTAGTTCAAAGCAGGGCAAGCAAAATACAATTAAAAACAGAAACAAAAAATAAAATACAATCTAGATAGAAATTAATTCCTAATACAATTTTCTACCATTACATGGCCTTGAAATCTATGATAATGCTTCCATTAATAAATACTGCATTTTGAAGAGTTAAAATATATTTACTTTATAATAGTCCTTGTTAATACATACATAAATGTATTACAGATAATCTATGATATGTATTATACAGCAAAGAATGGTTTAAAGTGTATGTAAAATACATGTATCTCCACAATTATAATTAAACATCAAACAAATGGTAGTTTCAAAAAAATGAACTAGAATTAGGATAAGAGAAGCATAAAAAATTAATCATTTCTTCTTGAGCACCCACTATTTTTAAGCAGTCTTTGAGACTGCAAAATATTTACTACATATTTAGTATTTAATATTTAGTCCTCATTAAATTTATAATCTATTCAAAGAAACAAGAATACACATATAGAAAATAAAATAATGAAATATTTAAATACCAGTCAAGGCAGTAACAAGAGATGCTGCAAAATTGTTGCTAACTAATTTCCAAATGAGTGTTCTAGACATTAATTGGTATTTGAGTTTTCAGGGACGAACAGTTCAGACTAGAAGTAGGAGGCAATATAACAGTTCACAGAGGAAGAGAAATTTGAGTTAACCTTGAAGGATTTGTAGGGTAGAGAATGTGAGAAGGTTCACGTTTGCTCTAAGACAGTAGCTCAACTATTTTCTCTTAACAACTTCCAAACTATATGTAGGCAATGAAAGGAAATAAATCTTGGTCATATCTAATTCTGGAGGGTCTAGTATATTAGACTAACACTTAGTAATCAATATCTGGTAAATATGTATTGGGCTATTTCTCTAGCTTTTAAAACTTTTGCCCCACTGGACAAAAATATTTTATTGTATTTTGTTTTCCAACTTTGTATTAGGATCTCAATGAAACAAAGTTTTTTAAGTATTAGCTTGGTGACAGGCAGCATGCTCTTGGATAGATTAGAGGAAAGGACAGAAAAAGGCTGGGATGATGCAGGAGCCACCTAGGGAGTACCTGCAGGAGGGCAAGGGATGATGGGATGCTATTGGGATGGAAATAAGAGTTGAAGAGAGGCCCCTAAAAGTACTTGATTACTCAGTGAGTCTAGATGTATGGCAGGGAGGGTAGGGAGAGGAAAGAGGGCACTGCAGGCTGGTGCCATGGAATTGAGCTTAAAAAAAAAAAAATTGGAAGTGCTCAGTAAGAAGTTAGAAATGTTGGATTTGGCAGAAAAATCGGATCTGGACATGGAGACTGGAGAGGTCCCTTAGATCATTGAAACTGTAGGAGTGTTTCAAGACCGAAGATGAGTCTTGTCCTACTTTAGTATCAGATGTTTTCTTTCTTATGGGCCAAAAACAGCAGCTGTTTTCTTTTTTTTAAAAAAAAAAATTAGAAATAGCATACTGACCTCTCCTTATCATTCATGTAATGTTTTTATTTTTCAACTCTTTGCCATTTTTGGTAGCATGAAACATACAAAATCTGAAGTATTTGAATAATCCTCAAAGGAGGAGGTGAATGAGTAGAGAGCATGAGGGAAGAAGGGAGAAGAAAGAAGAAATAGTAGCTTTGGTTTGTAAAATTCTGAAGCTGTTAACTTGCATCCGCTATTTTCAGCAGCTTAAGGTTTTCAAGAGACAGATGTGTAGCTAGTGGAGATTTGACCTTTTTTCCTTCTAAAGCACTGGTAGTTTCAGTTGACAAGGGCAGTAACTGAGAGAGGAGGACCTGCAAGGCCTTGTGAACCATGGTACCTGAAGAAGAAGTGTTAAAGAATGATAGGAATAATGATATTTGGTGTTTTTAAAGGAATGGTACAAATAGTAACAACTATTGAAGTCTTGACTGGACTAAGGAAAGAATATAAATGAAGATATAAAGGAACTTTTTGGCTGTTTTCTACAACTGTTTCTAAGATTGATGATTCAGCAAAGAGACAGGATGATGGCGAACAAAATGAACAAATACTGAACAAAATAATGAATATTGAGTGGGAATGTTTTAAGAATGGAGTTTTCTAGTAGTTTTATAGACTTAGTAGGAACCATGCATATTCAAAGAGCACTATGCAAATTCACTGATATGATAGCTATTCTAGTCCTTTCCTAATCACAATTTTGAATCTATTCATTATTTTAAAAAGATTAGATCATAATTCATAAATTATAGAATTTGTACATTGATGCATTTTCAGCAAAACTTTATGAGAATGACACATGTTCACTAACAGAAAGTAATTTTAGTCTAATTTCACTAGCATGTTCAGTGGTTTAGGAGATAACTAAAATTTATTCCATACCTTCCATGTGCCAGCCTTGTTAACATTGATTTTTCTATGTAATCTTAATAATAAGTAGATTCCCTTTATGCACGTAGGAAGCTATCAAAGGTCAAACAGTTGGCAAGTAGTGAAATTTAAACTCAGAGCTTAATGATACCAAAGTTTTCACTTACATTACCCTGGAAATAGTGATTTGTAAAGGTGCAATCTACCAATGAGTAAATTCTTGGGGCATTGAGGACCCTGAGATGTTGTGTGTGTTTCTATATACAGTAATGATTATTTATATGTTTTAACTGGGTGTATTGGCCTGCACTTTTTCAGGGAGGCTTCCACAGAGAGAAGGATATGGCAGTATGGTCACCCACCTGGGATGGTGACAGCTGCTGCAGCTGAATCCAGTCCTTGTCATCATTAATGACCTGCATTTGACACTTTATCCCAGCCATTCTTGTTCAGTGTACAATGTACTGCATTAGAATAATTACTACCTGTCATCCTCTATTTAACAGACAGCTCTTAGTCATCCCAGACATGTGTCATATGATAGTGTACCAAACCCATGTGAGCTCCTTGTTCTCATCCTGTTTTCCCTTTTTTTTCTCACAGTGGTCAAATACATTTTATACCTAAAGTGAAGCATTTTTAGTCTATCACTCATATTGAAAGGATTCTTCTCCTTGGTGTTCAAGTAATAGCCAGACATTTTATTAAGGGATTTTATTTTCTGAACATAAAGCATAGCCAATGGATTTAGAGTCTCTATTCGTCCTGCTAAAAATACTGGAGCGCCAAAGTAGAAATCAGAGAAAGGAATAGCAGTGCTGATTCAAGGAAAGGTTATGACCAAATTCAATGGGTATGAATCATGTACAGGGGGGAATTAGAATGCCTTTGTTTTAATTTAAAGATCTGAGGGACTTCCAAGGACAATTTTTGTTCTCTACCTTTCATTTAGTTTTGTTTTTTCTACCTTTCATTTAGTTTTAGGGTGAGAAACACAGGGAATTCACAAAATTACTGAAATGAAAGAGACCTCCACCATGATTTTAAGTCATAAGAATGTTGTTGAATATTTATTGAATGGGTTTAGAAATAACTTTGTCCAAAGAATGAAGATTATGACTTTTTTTTAGATGTGTATTATCTTTGTTTTGCCACTCATAGGCATCTGTTATGGTTTATTTTACTTAGGAGAGTTAATCTACAATGTGCTACTGAATTTCTGTGTATCTTAATTTGACACTTTCGGAAAACAAAATAATGCCTGAAATTTGGAATAACAGATGCCTTGTATTCGTTATGTAATTTTCCCCAACTTTATTGTCAAAAGTTCAGGTTTAATTACTAGCTCAATTTATCAGTTGATTGGCCTTGAGCAAGTTAGATAACCTCTCTGAACCTTTTTTATTCTTAAGCACAAATTTTCATCTGAGGCTTTGGAATCACAGAACAGAGAAAATAATAAAAGGGCCTATTTTCTCATTCTCCCAAGGATGCTACACATAAGGCTTAAGGGAGAAGTTAGTTTATCATATACAATAGATGACTTCAAAGGTCTTAATGTATTCATGTAACCCTGGTTGAGAAAGGCTAATGAGGATTAAATTTTTTTCTCCACTTTACATATTTTTACCACTATTTTTTCTCATTAATTGAGAAAAATGCTTTGGTTTTGCAATCTAGAGGTGAATGTGGTCAACTAGTAATTTGTTTTCCTTAGTTCCCAGATTATTACTCAATGGAAAGGAGCTAAATTTAATATCTGAAATATACATTCCTGAATAAGATGTAATTTTATATATAAATAATGAATGGTGAGAACAGAAATCTGTTTTTAGATGGACTTATTCAAATCTATATTTGTGATACTAAGTTTACGCATACATTGTTACATTTGGAATGCAACCTTTCTTAGAGTTTTATACTATTTACTGTTGGATGCTTAATAGTAGATAATTATTATTCATGCCTATATGTTTTTGCAATAAGTTGTAACATCACTCAAAAGTGACCTTGTTAGGTGAGAGGGAAGGCAAGAGAGACATCCAGTGCCTTTTGAGAGCAAGTGGAGTGATGCGTATCAGGAGAAGACACTAAGGATTTATTGTCTGTGGCAAAGGAAACACAGATCTCTGCTTGTGTAGTAAGTGTTTTTGACATCGCCCACAGTAAAGGGTGATTGGAGGCTGTAGGTTAGAAAATGTTCTACTGTGGCAAAATAATAAACATTTTTATATTGTTTGTGTTATGAGCTTATCTCACTGTTTAGTCTTTGTAGCACTTAAAATATCAATGATGGTAATGCCAAACCAATCCTTTTTGTAAATAACACCTTGCTACCTCAATAATCAGATCCACCTAATTGAACCAATATGCAAGATCTGATTTGGTTATAAAAGGAGGTAGCAATGTGGAGTGGCAAATTATTATTTTTCCTTCCACTTTCATATTTTGCTGTGAGGACTGTCTTCCCTGTGTTCATATGCTAGTTTTAAAAAGACAAATGTGAGTTATGCACTTAGCCTGAAATTTGAAGGAAGGAGAACATTTCTAATGGGAAGAACTGCAGACCTTGGGGTAACTGTTCTCAGGGGTCTTCATACAGCCCCATCTGGCTGAGAAGTAGGGACTGTGATCTCGTTTTTAGTTCCTATTTACTTCTGGCCAGGAGAAGCAAGCATCTTACACACGGATGAGATTCATAGCAATTTGGAATATTGTCTATGTGGGCATATAAATCTTCAGTAAGAAAAGAGAGAAAGCATTGTGCCCTTTTTGTTTTGTACGGTCTCTAGATCCTAAGGTTTTAGGATTAGGACTTCAGTTTATGGAATATAAACTATCTGGTATATATCTTCAAGCAGCATTAAACATCCTAAAGAAATAAATGCCTTCAATTTTAAAACAAAGACAGGGAAGGTTTTGTGCCTGCCTTCCTGCCTTCCTTCCTTCCTTCCTTCCTTCCTTCCTTCCTTCCTTCCTTCCTTCCTGCCTTCCTGCCTTCCTGCCTTCCTGCCTTCCTGCCTTCCTGCCTTCCTTTCTGCCTGCCTTCCTGCCTTCCTGCCTTCCTGCCTTCTTGTCTCTCTTTTCCTCTCTCTGTTGGGCAGTTCATAAGAAGTATAGGAAAACCGTATTTCTTCTGATGGTTCAACAGAACAGTGCAGGAAGACCTACATTCAATGACTGATTGATGCGGGGGTGCAAAGGCTTGGCCTCAATTCAGAGCAACTTGAAGGGTCATTCTAGCTTCAGTGGTCCCCATGGAATTGGTTGGGGCATCTGTTGAAACTGCAACATGATACAAATTCTCACTTTGCCCAGTCCCACTGCCTTCACAGAAACGGGTTGCTTCTGAAAGCACTCCCTAGTAAACGTTTTGCACACACATATTTATCTTAGACTGTTTACAGGGGCACATGACCTAACTTAGTAACCCTTCACTGTCCTGCCTAACCTGGGTTCCATTCTGGACTACACTACTAACTCTGTGCCCTTAAGCATATCCTTAGACTCTCTAAAACTCATTATTCTTTTTTAAATATTTTGAATGGGAATTGTTATGTAATGGCACTTACCACACAAGGTTGTTTGAAGATTAAGAGACATAGCAAATAAAGCACATCGCCCAGTGACTGAAACTCAGAACTTTCTTAATAAATATTTGCTATTATTTACCATGCTTATTATTATATTTCCAAAATTAGTAGTCTCTACTTCTCAATTTCACACCCACTGTACATTTTACCACTTTATATATTGCACTTTGGAAGAGCTTTCTTTTTCTGCTTTCAGCTTTTTACGTTTTAATTTTTTTTAACGTTAGATCATTATGAAGTGGGAAAATCTGGTATATGTTTGTACCTGTAAAACACACATATTAAAGTAGGGCCTATTTGTGATGACCGGAATAAATTTAACTTAGGTTCTAATGGGTGTGATTCAGATCTTATTATGATGGCATGGGGCTTCTTCACCCATTCTCGTTGTATCAGAGTGGGGATGACTAAATGTCCTGGAGGGGTGCAAGTGAACACCACAAAATGAATCTGAATGGCTGGGATACAAAAGTATCTAACCAAAACCGAGCATTTTGGTTTCAACTTGCCTCAGGGAGCTCTCAAATCAGTAGATAGTAGGCTTCTCAAGGCAGAAAACATAAATTGCCTCCATGGCTTTATTTTTTTGTGATATTAATACCCTGCTTCATGTTTGTGAAAATTATATGAGTTAATATGTGAAACACTTAACACATTGCCTGAGCACAATACGTGTTAAATATTTTAGTCATTAACAACAGTACATAGGAGATCAGTCCATTTATTCCCACAAAATGATGTAAGATAGATGATGGTTGACATGGAAATCTGGAAGCTGAAATTGTAATGGGAGTTTTGAGGAGTAAGATTATTCATATTTAGGTTCACTGCTGCCATATAAAGAAATTCTGGGGCATATTCCTAAAAAAGAGATTTCTATATTAAACTTTTGTGCATATTGCTTAGCATAATAAGTTGACTTCTCATTTTGCAAGAAACCTCCACATATTTGCCTCCTAATCCTTACCTTTAGTGGGCAGGAGGCTGAGAACTTCACGCTCATGGTTTCAATAGCACCATGAGGATGAATCTATCTCCAGCAGAGCTGCTTAAAACTAAGCCCGGATTCATGAGTTAAACAACTCAGGTAATGTTTTAAAACACCAGAAATGATCTGTTTGAATAAGCTTCATTTTAGAAAGTTTAAAAATAGAAACTTATGGTGTCACTAGGCAATGACACAACAGCTCTGTAATTTCCACTGAATTTCTTTATCTCTCTGTTGGCAGGAGTCACTGTGTTTGCTGAAACCCCAAGCTCTAGGGAGGAAACACTGGGCTATAAGGAAGGAGAATCAAAGGGGCAGCAGAGCCTGGCAGCAGTGGTGGACATGCTTAAATGTATTTAAAAGATTAATAGGCTATTGAAATTAAAATTGCCAATACAAAGCGTGTTACACCAAACTCACAAATGTATGTGTAACCCCCATCTGGGCGACAGCGTAGGCCAGTGGCTTGTGTTTTTATTGTGACAGGCAGAGTGTAGGTCTTTTTTTATTGTGAAGGCTGAAAAAACATACCTTTGTTTTGTCACACAAATTAAAAATATACACTTAAATACAAGAACTCATCTTCACATTTTTTTCGCCAAGCAGTGCAGTACATCATTTTTTGGTGTGGTGCCAGAATATGATACTGTAAAAATCGGACTGTTTTTCTCCTACTGCAGCAGTTTAAAATGGTCTTGTGATTTAGGGGGCTTTAATGAGAATAATAGTAGTAATTATTCCTATATAGAATACAATATATTAACCACCACGGATAACAAAGTAGCAATACTTAATGTAATGCACTACTTTTTCAGCAGTACTTAAATTTTTCTGTAGGGACTGCACCGGTTACAGAGAGTTTGGCATGAATATGCAGACTTGTTTTAGATCCATGTAGTGGGCTTGAATTCTAGAACTCTCTTCTCTCTCCTGCTTTTCCATCATCATTCTGTGGTTCACAAGTTACCCTCTAGAGGAACATATTTTGTCATTTGTATGCGTAGCACTACCAGTGATGTTAGGCTTTGCAAAGCCTCTGGCAGGTTTTAATTAGCTTGATTCAAACTCCAAAGTGTGTGACACTGCCTTCAAACCCTAGCAAGAGAACCTGCCATTCTATTTCGTGTTCCTGCCTACTGACCATCTCTAGTTACATGTTTATAATCCACCTTTTTGTGTTTGCGAAGAGCTGAAACAACAAATACCTAAAAATGAGAACCAGAAAAGGCAGTTATTGGTGAGCAAAACCGAGAATAAATAGTATACTAGATGTCACAGTATTATTTCTTGTTTTGACTGAAAAGCAACAGAGTATGCGGTACTATTAGGGGGTTTTGAGAACACCAGCACGGTCCTAGGTACATGGCTGATGCTCAGTATAAATATTTGGATCAATAGATACTTTGTTGCTCAAGTTGTACTTTGTTAGTGACCCACAGCATTTTATGATTTCTTTATTTCTAGGGTAGGTAATGAAACAGAAATCTGTTTCAGAATGGCACAATCCAGGCAGCCTCTCTATCAGGGTAGAAATAAGTTAGAGTTGGGAATCAGTAGCCCAAGTGAGTGGCAGAAAAAGTCATTTGCAGATGGACAATTTTCTGTGGATATACGTATTCCAGTGAGGGTTCCAAGGAAGATATGTCCAAGTAAGGTAATCAGAAACTAGCCTCACTAGAATGTACTTTTATGGATATTGCAAACTATCTTCCGGAGAATTTTTTCTTCTGCCCTATTTTGTGCTGTTTTAGATAGTTATATGAGAGTGTGTTTCAAGGAACTTAACTGAGCTGAATCTGAATCTTTTGAGGGTTTCCTATTACTGGTAATTGCCTCATTAAGAAACTGAAACGGGCGCTTTTTTTTTTTGTTTAATGCTACTGTTGAGACTATAGTGATTGGTTCACATTCTTTATAACTAAATTAAAAGCTTAATTAAGTTTTTGGATGTTTTTTAAACTCTATAAAATTAAGGCTAATTCATTTATTACCTTCTTAAGAGTAAAGCAAAAAAAGTTATCAACATACTTTCTCTTCCTTGTAACAAAGATTAAAATGAGAAATGCCTTCAAATGATTGAGTGGGTACATAATCGAATTTTTCATTGCTTGCTGAAATTGGGTCTAGAATTGTACAAGAGAGAGAAAATATAAATATAGTTCTTACCTTTGTATAGACTAGGTAGGAATGATTATAATAAGTGCAAAGTTCATTATAATCCATTGTACACTGCATAACCAGAGCTTAAAATGAGTTATTTTAAATGTGCAATAATTTTAAAATGAATTGCTTTCTAATTATGTCATGTGTTAGGTTTTTTTTTCCCTTCACTACCTTTTAGGTTTAATAAAGGATTTTCATTTCTTTTGCATCAATCTCCAATCTCTGGGACCAACTTAAATACTGTTGAAATATTTCACTATTTTTTTTCCATCAGCAATTATACCTGAACCTTTATGAGGAAATATATTATCTTCAAAGGAAAAGAAAGTTTGATAGAATTAAGAAAATATGAGAACATTTTGGCTGTCCATTTAGGTATTAGATGTGAATTAAGGGGAACACTTCTCGTTTGGGAAGCCTCAAACCAGTTACCAATTAGAGTGTTGATTTAGGAAAGAAAATACTATGAGTTTTGAAATAAAATAGTCAAGTACTGATAAGAGAAGATCTGAAAATACCACATTTGAATAGAATAGTATCAATTTTAAAGTTTATGTGACTAGAGATTGATTAAAAATCCAGCAAAAAAAAAATGCACCTATGACTAAATAAGTATATCATTTAGTAGTTCTTGCATAAGAGTGGTATTTGAAACAATTGAACCCCTTTAGAAAGTAGCATCATGATACTAGCAATAATGTGTAATATTCCCTGCAACTATGAATAATATCTTCCTATTAGAATATATGATCTGTAATCAGATTGTACACATGCCAAATCCTAATAAATCCCATTTCCTTCCATCTTTAGAATGGGATCATAATTCTTAATGCTTTTTTTGTAGAAGAGACATTTATAGTTTGAGAGGATCCCACTGGAAGCTAAGTCACCTCCTCAGGTTATTATATTAAAACTCAAGTGTCACTCTTTCATATGGCTATACAACAGCTAGACTACAGTGGAAATGTACTACATATTACTGTAGTAAGTGTGAAATAACAAACGTTCCTTCCAAAAACAAGTAGCCAACTTACACACAAATGGACACTCACCTCTAATTCACCTTAAGATTCCAAGGTCTTTGAATCATAAATGCATCTTAAAATTTCTTCACATTACAATATCTCTAGCCAAAAAACAAGGACTTTCTTATCCTTTTATTCCACATACCTTAGGCACACAAGCATAAATATCAATGTACTGTTTAGCAATTTGGTTTCTACTTTGCTTCCTCATATTAGTGTTTGACCAAACCTTCTCCATAGTCACTGTTGCTTCTAGTATTTCCCCTCAGTGTCAGGTTCCGTGTTTTCCAGGCCAGCTAGCCTTTGAGCTTCTCTTTTTCTGTTCATTATTCCTCCCTGGATAACCTACCCCCAGCTCTTTGTTATTATTTCATTTTCACATTTGTCGTCCATGATGGACCTCCATAGGTTACAGAGAATTTCAGGAATGCTGTTTTTAGTTGAGTAAATCATGTCTTGCATCAAGGTCGAAACCCAGGGTGTAATGGTGGTGGTCACTGAAATCCAGCCCACTTTGTGCTGGTCAAGCAGTCAGCCAGGAGTCTCATTGGCCAAGGTCACGGTCACACCTCTTTTTTTTTTTTTTTAAAGGAAACATACAATTTAAAAACTCTTCACATTGGTAGATGGTGTGCACTTTAATTTTAGGAGCATGTTACCAATCTGTCTATTCTTAGTAATGGCTAGCACTGTTTAGTTGTTTTCTTAATAGAATGCACAGAATCAGTCCTCTGAAAGCATACACAATCTCACCCCAAGAGTTAGAGTGGATGCATCATGAAAAGAACTGCTGAATAGATAAATATTTTTTTTGGTTTGAAACTTGACTGATGAAGGTTTTCTGTTTTTGTTCTTGTTTTTTCTTCATTGAAGTTTTATGAAACTTCAATGTATGAAACTGTTTGCCAGTTCACCTCTTGTAGACAGAAATGGTAATAAGAATACATAGCACTTATTGGAGTTTATCATGTATCAGACATTGAGCTTCCAGTGCATGTCCACAATTCTCACTTTAGGAATCATCTGTGTTTGGATATTTAATCATTTCAATGATGGGAAGGGTACCTTTGGTAACTAATGCAGCAATGATTACTTCTGATACAACTTGGGTATATTTGAGGAGAAAATAAGTAGGTTTATAATGAAGAATTAGAAAGGAATATCTTTCTCCAAGGAAAATGCATCCCTCTTTTATGCCATGAAGAGTTGTTGTGAGCCATTTAAATAATTACCCAGGGAAATCTTTCCCTCACTGCTGTGGCTTCCCTCCTGGAATGCATCCTTCACTCGTCTTCCTGCTGCCTCTAGACTGAATCACACACTAAATAGTTAATGCTTTTCTCTTCTTGGTGACATTCCACATGAAACAAACTTAACTATGGGGTAGGTACAGGTAGGATTACTAAACAAAGTTAATTTTATTCATGTTTTTTTGCTCGTATTTAAAATGGAATGAAATATGAATATTAAAGGCCTTAGTTCATTTACCTATATAATAGATATTTTGTGGGCATTCTAAATTTAGAGTATGGTGATATGACTTGGTAAAAAAAAAAAAAAGAGACAGTGAGAGAAAATATTAATTATCCTCAAAGTAACATTGTATCAGCAGTTTACAATAAATCTGAATGTATATCAGAATACTTTGATAATGTAAGGAAATAAAGAATGGGAAGGAAAGAGTTATAGATACTCACATAATACACACAGATTTGTGAATGTGTTCAGACATTGCACAAATTAAATTATCCTCATTTAGTATTATTTCTAAGGATATATCATTTATTGAAATGCCATCTAAATTAATACATTTGTGGCAAATAAATAAACTCTGCTCATTTGATCAAGAATTTCTATTGTTGATCTGGGAACAAATAGCGAGCTCTCACAGTTGCAGCTTTAACCTTGCCAATCACAGACTTCCTGTAAGTGCACTGCAGTTATTTGGAACCTTCTCTGGGTTGGCGTTGGCATTCTTTTGCTAGATTACATTTATGCATTAGTACCATCTGTGCCTGCTGTACCTTCTGTGAGTAGCCCTGGCCAAATGACTGGCATTTATCTGGAAGGAATGGGGGGCGAGGGGGAGGGAGGAAGGGAGAGAGAGACAGAGAGAGAGAGAGAATGAGAATATGAATGAGAGATATCCTAGAGCATTTATTTTACTCACTGTTGGCACAAGAGGAATTTAGGAAATGAGACACATCGGTAAGCATAAAATATTTGCAGCTGGTGTCCCTGACTTCAACCCTTATAAAGTTAACTCTATTCATTTGCTTTCTCTTAAAAAATATATGTATAATAGCTATTTACTTTTAGCCTGTGATATGCAAAAGAAGTTCAAATCAAGCATTTAAATAAGGAAATACAACAAAACACATTTGCAAAATTTTCAAGTTGAGAAAAATTATGTACAATATGAATATATGTGCACTTATGTGACCGCCAAGATACATAATATGAGTTTGGTTTTGTTGTTTCAATTTGGAAGACTGCTTGAATTGGACTCTATTTTGGTAAATGTGTTGAAATGTAGACTTGAGAATATTACAATCATTTATAGGAAAGGTATGGCTCTATATTCAACATATAATCAGCACTGAATTTATTCTGTAGAATCTTTATGCGATTATATTACTTTGAACTATAGGATATTGCAAAGTAGATCAGCAACTCCCATATCTAAAATACACTCTAGAGCTGTCAATGGAAATAAATAGATAAATAACTCTCTGGTCAACAAAAATAGATGTAAATAGTTCTAGCTCTTTACATTACTGCCTCTTTTTATTTTATATTTACTTTCAGTGGGTCTCTTATCTGGTTTCCATATATGTGGCAAATTAGAAGCACTACAATAAATAGAATGGGGAGAGAAGGGCTGTGAAAGATGGACACAGCACAGTAATGAGAGTTGAGTTTTCAAGGGAGAGAATGAGAGAACTGATAACACACAACTCACACAAACACTGCAATCTGGGGCCATTTGATGGAAGAAGTAACAAGTAACAGCTTCACATCCCCCAGAATGCCCTGAGGATATTGCTGGGCCACACCCCAGTATAATGATCAATAATCATCATTACAAAGCTTTGTCTTAGGTATGAAAACATGTACAGACAACTCAGTGTAGGAGGATGGAACTGTGAATACGTTCTTGAAAAGAGTTCCATTCAAAATGGAAAATATGTAAAGTTGTAGGACTTAATATAGTTAATCCACAGTTATCTTTATGTAGTAGCTTATATTGCGCTTTAATTTCTAGAGATCCAGAGATCCAGAGAAAGTTCACTTTCTGTGGTCTCAAAGGTATAGTCTCTCTTGTATAAGCTTCCCTAATATATATTATATTTCTTTTCATAATGTTCTTCAGCCTTAATTTACAACGTAACTAATTTCTGTACTCCAACTGGATTTAAATTTTATACAGACAGGCGTTTTCCCCTTGTGTTCCCATCCAGTAATATTTTGTTATCTCAAATGTAGTTTCAAAAGATCTATCCAAATATCCAAGGAATAGAATGTTATGATTATGAGTGTTGGAGGTTGACTCTCCCGGGTCCAGATCCTGGAGCTGCTGTTTACCTGTGATGGAATTTCGAGTAAATCACTTGCCTGTTCCAAGCATCAGTTCCCTTATGTATATATTCAAGATATTAATACCTGCCACAGAGGACTATTGTGATGATTAAATGATTCCAGTGCTTCTAAAGCCCTTAGGAAAGCATCTGGTCTATAATAAGGACTAACTGGTTTCTCTGCTTTTCTATTATGTATATTTAACTATTTTTCAATTGGAAAGGGTCTTCAGAACCACAGTGGTCCTGCCACATTAGCACAAGGAGAAAAATGTCATTGCATTTGCTTCTGTCCTAGGTACTGGGACCTGTCTCAGCTGAAGACACTAGTGGTCGCATCAATAGGAAGAACAGCTAACGAAACTGTTCTTTCACTAACAACAATTAGAATCTTTATTTTTGTCTGTGATGACCAAGTCTGTGAGCTCAGCAGCGGTCGCCTCAAGAGCAGAAAAGATCTCTGCTAGGGCCAACTCCAGTAACCGAGGGAGTAAAACAGAGGCTGGGGAAAACCAGTAGCTCCTGTGTCTCCTACTCTCAATTATCAGGATAATTATTCCACTATGAATTACTGATTCCCAACTGTTACATATAGTAAGAATTTGACTCTGTTAGCATTCTGTTGAGATCGGGATAATAATATACCTAAACTAGGATTTTGACTTAACTTCTGAAATGTCATATTTTCTTGAATATATGTTATACAAATACATATTAAGCATTGTACAATATTTGTCCTTTTTTTTTGTCTGGCTTATTTCACATAGCATGATGTTTTCAAGGTTTGCCCATATTGTAGCACACATCAGAATTTAATTTTTTTTTTAAAGATTTTATTGGGGAATTGGGGAAGGTTACAGTGTTGGGAATTTGGGGAAGGGAACATTGCATTTTTCCAGGAGCCATCAGCTCCAAGTCAAATTGTTGTCTATCAATCTTAATTGTAGAGGCGCAGCTCAGCTCCAAGTCCAGCCACTGCTTTCAATCTAGTTGTGGGGAGGGGTGCAGCCCACCATCCCAAGAAGGAATCGAACTGGCAACCTTGTTAAGAGCACGTGCTCTAACCAACTGAGCCATCCGGCCGCCCATTGGCAGCTTGCAGCTGCTCAGCTCAAGGTGCCATGTTCAATCTTAGTTGCTGGGGGCCTCAGCTCACCATCCCAAGAGAGAGTCCAACTGGCAACCTTGTTGTTAAGAGCATGTGCTCTCAACAGCTCAGTGGCAGCTCAGTGGCTGTTCAGCTCAGGCACAGCTCACTGGCCCATGTGGGAATTGAGCCAGCAACCCTTTTGCTCAGAGCTCACACTCTAACCAACAGAGCCACCTGCTGGCCCAAGAATTTCATTTTGTTAAAGCCTGAATAATATTCTGTTGTGTACACATACCACATTTTATTTATCCATTCATCTGTTGATGGAAATTTGAGTTTCCACTTTTTGACTATTGCAGATAATGGGTATACAAATATCTGTTTTGAGTCCCTGCTTTCAGTTCCTTTGGTTGTGTACTCAAAGTGGAATTGCTGGATCACATGAAATCCTGTGTCTAATTTTTGAGGAACCACCATCCTTTGTTCCACAGTGGCTGTACCTTATGATCCCTCCAGTAATGCATGAGGATTCCAAATTCTCTACATCTTCTCCAGCACTTGTGTATTTATTTATCAATTTTCTTTTTCATAATAGCTATACAAATGGGTATGAAGTTGGATAATGACAGGTTTCTTAGCTTCTACTTTTCTCCTTTTTCCATTTGTAAATAGGTAGTATATACTTCCAACTCAGGTATGTTGCTTGATATAGGAATACAAAGATAAAAGATTTATATGATAAATTATGGTAACCTCATAGCAGTTTTCTTACATAAAAAAACTTATTTGGACTACTTAGTTCATTTAAAAATATCTATAGACATGTTATGTTCAGTTATCTCCACATTTGATGAAATTGATTTATTTAAAAAATAAAATAGTTACTTGCACATGCAAGTCTTTAGAGAGCTTTATAAATTCTCAGTTTTCTTTCTAAGCATAAAATCACATCCTTTGTATGCTTTAGTATGGCAACTATCTCACTCCTCTTTCCACCGACATATGCTAACACAACTTTCTAGATCAGATGTTGACATGTGGTTTGTAAAATGGTAAGGTTAGAAGTAGAACCTTCTGACATCAAATTAGACACAATTCCTATCTCATTGATAACATGGTATAACTTTTTCGTCAGTTTCATATTCTGGTTAACTAAATTCTTTCAAAAACATATATAGCATATGAATCTTAAATAAAGTATTCATTTTTTTTTTTTAAGCTGAGCCATCCTGCCACTTGTTGGCAGCTCAACAGCAACTCAGCTCAGGCTGGCATCGAACCGCCATTGCTCAGAGCTCAGCTCGCACTCTTGAGCGAGCTCTTAACCAACTGAGCCATTTGGCCGGCCCTTAAATAGAGTATTCTTAAATTGGATTCAAATTCTTACTCAAAAATATTGGTTGACTTACTTAACACATATTAATCACTATTAATTTAGCAAACCGTTGGCAATCTTGAAAGTTTCCCAATACCATTACGTTGAGTCAATTTGATCAATTTGTATTATACAATTCTCCCAAGGTAAAGAATATAGGACATTGAAGTGGTTGTTTCAGAACACACTGATTAGTGGTAGATAATTTCTAATGTTATTTTGTTCAGTATAGTTTGTCCTTTTCCCCATAAACGTGAAAAGCAACAAAAGAAAAATGCCTTAAATTTTTTTCTTGTCTAGAAAACAACTGAATGATATTAAAGTATTCTTTGTCAGGCTCAGTTTGCGCAATACTTGTGCATGGACACCACCTCCGTAATAATGCCGTTAAGTGGATAGATGGACATTGTTACACTAATAGTACTAACTGGTTGCTGCTAATTAATTCACTGGCTGATTTGTAAATGTGTTATTTTTAATATTGTTCAATAAGAAATGACCCCAAATCACACAAACAGAAGGACTCTCTTGATGTAATCCTTTTAAAATCTGGGAATGAATTTTTTAGAACCTGAACAATGAGATATCAACTGTGAAAAATTTAAATCCTGAAGGTTAGTACGATTACAGCAAAGAGAGTGTGTTTCTGTTAGTTCTGAGTCTCAGTAGATTTGAGACTGCATGATTTTAAATTACTATAAAGTAGGTTTTGAAACAATATTTGTGCCTGGAACTCAGATTTGCTTTTTCTTATTTTCATATGCTCTGTTTTAAACATATGTTGAGTTGTATATTTAAAGCTAAAAGTACTAAAAAAGCCCACATTAAAATATGTTTTCATCATTGTCAAAGGCTTCTATGCCATTATCATTTAGGGAATAAAAGAAACTGAATATAAGTCTGTAAAACACATTTTTAATAGCGCCAAATAGAATGAACATCTGGCTTTCTTTTTGCAAGGTGCACTGATGTTGTCAAAAGAGACAAAAATGCTGATACAATTGTCCAGGTTTGGGGTTTGCTAATACAAGACTATTTTATTCATTCATTCCTCTCTCAGTTCCAAAGAGAGGGGTTGATGCTGATGAAGAAATACAATGATATATATTTACAATGACTGATCCTTCAGATTGAAATCTAAACATGTGCAGCTGCAGTTGGATTTTTCTCAGGGATGCCATTCAAACAACGCATTACAGTCATCTCACATAGCCTTTCTGGATGCTAGGTTAGGCCCTGACAGCTCGACACAGCTTTTATTATGGCATTGTACTGGTGCGTGACTATGAGCGCCTCTCTTTTGTTTCAAATAGATGTTTTCAGATGAAATGATTTTGAAATGGAACTTTCATTGTCATATTTAAAAAGTGTACCAAAGACTGTATTTAAAGCAAGCAAGCTTTATGAACTCTAGATTTATTTTTTGCAATTGAAAAAGGCAGTTTCTTGTCTTTTGCTTTTTTATGTTTCTGACTCTGAGGAATGTTCTGAGCTCCAGTCCTGCGCTAGAATTAATCATTTCTGTAATATTATCTCCAACAATGCACTGTATCATTAGATTACGGACTTTTTCATTAATTTTAAATAATATGTAATAATTGAAATTGATTTATCAAGTTATGTTTTATTCTTTTAAAGAATGTTTTCATTTTCTTAAGTCAAAATCTTTACTTTTTAATAAAGAGTCTATTATCAACTAAACGTTAAGCTTTCACATTTGTCAGCAAATGCCATCAATGTTGAAAAATAAGTGTTTTGGGAAATCTGAATGAATTATGCTATATTGTTTTCAAATTTCATGGTGTTAATAATAAATGTAGAATAATTCCTCCTTGATGCATAACTTGGTCTCTGGACTTTTATCGACACACATAGAGGTAGCAAATGGTATGTATGCTTCTTATATGAAGAAAGAATATTGATTTCTTTGACAAGGAATAGCAGAGGCATAAAGGAAAGTAAACACTCATGAAATCAATTAACTGGGCACTGACTTAATGTTTCACTACTGCCTAATATGATTGCATGTGGTTAGGTTGCTTATAATGCCCACTTCCTGCTTGTCAAAATACGTGTTGTATTTAGATCTAAGAATCATAATGGCATTAGAATATATACTTTTTTCTCTATCATCTCTGTCTGTTGGTGGTTTCAAGCATGAAACTATCTTCATTTCCAACCATCTGCTCTCTATTTAAAATTGACATCAAGTTTAGTCCCTCTCTGATGCCTACTTGTTTCCCAGCTTAGAACACTTCTATCCTGCAGTTCAGTCATTACCCTATTATGCCTAGCCTTTGAGCCAACATATAAGAAATGGGACATCTAGGAGTGCTTGAATATTCATGCCACAAAATAAACCGGGAAGACTTTTGCCCATGAAATGATTACCCCTATTGCTTAATTATAAGTCAGTTAGTAAAAACTGAAGTATAGCTTTATAATTTTGTGTTTATATGTTTAGACAAGTAAACCATTGTATTTTATTTTGTAGCTTGCTAATCACTCTGTTGTTAGATTGAACTTTCTCAATATTCATACAGTATCAATATCAATATCAATTATATGTTTCAGAGGGATATTAGCCATGTAGATCAAATTTAATATTTCAAACCCAGTATTTATCATTAATTTGGCAAATATTTTTAAGCAATTAAACTGTAGGGTGAACACTGCATTTGCAAAATGGTGGTGAAAAAAAAATTATGGAGATTGCAATCTAGGACAAAAGAGAATTTAAACAAATACTTTGTTTAAAAAAAATTAGAAGAGTTGTTATAATGCTGAACAAACTTTGCTATTATCTAGGCTAAGTATATTTTTGAAGTAGGATATTTAATTATATCATTTTTTTGTTTAGAAAGTCACTTTTTCTTAGAATATCACAATTTGTTTCTCAAAGCTATCTGAAAATGGACTCTTTATATCCACATTTATATATCTGTGTATCTATTATCTATCTATCTATCTATCTATCTATCTATCTATCTATCTATCTATATCAATTATTTCACACTAACACTAGACCCCAATACTTTACTTGTAGATAGACCTGAACTTGTTTCTGTTTCTGGGACTTACATTGAGTAATTATGTATAAACAATCAAATGGAGATAAAATAATCAAAGGAAATCACTTTTTCTTATTTGATTCTTAAATGTAAATGTCTTCAGTATTTTTATGTTCTATGGACAAGGAGCAAACTATCCTTTGTACATTGAAGTAACTGATTACACATGATAAGTAATTAGCATTCTGAAACATTATCACAATCATGTTTGTTTACTCATTTGAATGTATTTAGATGCATGTACCTGTATAAATGTTTAACATTGAAAGGTTATTCTTTCCATTTTGGGGGGCATGAATTATATCACTAGAGATGGTTTAATATTTTCACAGTTGTAAGAGCCTTGTTAGGTGATATGTTGTTCAGACTAGGATTGACTATATTGATTAAGAGACAAAATTAATGCACATTTAGATTAATTTCAAACTGTGAGCAAGGGATTCACGTTATATGCCATTGTATACTCAGATCAGTAAAACGACATCTGGGTCACAGTGGCATCCATCTTTGCAATATAAATCCCTGTGGCTAAGTATGAAATGTGTGTTCAGACTTGCATCTTCACATAAAAGCAGGGATAGCTGGGAATTTAGCCATCTGACAAATGACCCAAAGAGCTGTGAGTACTTTTAAGTAGAGTAGCTAATGATAATGTATGTGAATCAAATGTAGGCTGAATTCATCAACATATTTTTAGTTATTAATTTTTTAAATTAAATTTATTGGGGTGACCATGGTTAGTAAAATTACATAAGTTTCGAGTGCACAATTCTATAATACATCATCTATATATTACATTGTGTGCTCACCACCCAGAGTCAATTTATTTTTTGACGGGCACAAAATATACTATTTACGGTCCCAAAAGTGAGTGTTTAATTCTTAGAAACTTAATTATAGTTAAATCATTGCATCCCTAGAGTCTTGTACATTAGGAAAATTTCTCAGTAAATGTTTTCCAGTGCTAATGATATAGACACTTTCAGGATTTCTCCTTAAATGTGCCAAAAGCAGTTTAAGACAAATTATCTCAGTGTCTAATTTTCTAGGAAAAAATACATGAATTGCCTATAATATTTTTGCTCTGTGGTGTTAGCATCTGAGGTTTAACTTTCAGGCCCAGAAATACTTTAGTGAAAATTAAGTGTTTTCATGCAGCATACTTCCACACTGAGTAAATCAATTTATTCTATTTCCCACCTGATTAAACAGTGGTGATCTAATATGCCTTTCATTTGGATTTTTCGAACATTTTTCTAAATACATAATTTAAATATGGACTGTGTTTTCAGTTAGCCATTATTTGACATAATTTGGAGTTTGAGTTCTTTATTCTGATATTATCTGGAGAGAGAGAGAGAGAGAGAGAGAGAGAGAAAGAAAGAGAGAGGGAGAAAGAGGGAATGTGTGTGTATGTTTGGGTACGTGGGAATTTTAAGAACTTTGAAAAGTAAATCATTTAACATTTTACCTCAATCTGCTGTTAAAGAGACAAGAAGGGATCCAGAAGTTAACTTTGTACAATTAGTAACTTTCCTTTTAGAAAGGGGGATTTATAGCAGTTATTGCTACAAGGCTTTTCATGATAGGGTCTCTCCTTGTCTCTCACCCCCTCTTCCACTTTCTCCATTGATCAATTTGCTCCTGCCACAGTATCTGTATTACTTTTCTACAGGCATGCCAAAGATGCTTTCACCCCAGGGTCTTTGCACTTCTCCAGAGAGTCAGTTTCGTTGACTTCCTTTGAATCTTTTCTGCAGTGCTGCCTGAACACTTTATAAAATTACAACTCCTCTAGCACTGGTCCCTAACACACACTCATATATACTTGTATTCTGTACCATTTTACTCTGGTTCAGATTCACCTTTTTCTTTGGGCATAGATTATCTATAACTGGTGCTGTGCATTTTATAACACATCATATCAATTGTTCTACTATTAGTGATGCCGAGATAAATCAGAAAAAGCAGGTGGTAAAGCCTAATTACTCATATTGATTATTATATATTTTTGACTTGGTCTACATTTGTGTTTGATAAATTTCTTTCGTAGTGACTTAATAGGTCCCAGGCTCATCTGCTACATTTTCTGTTTCAAAGCTGGAATGAAACATCCAACTCCAAAAAGCAGTAGATGTTTTTAGTCGATAATGATATATAGAGAACACATTTTGGATAATAGGGGTGCTAATTGTTATTGGGTTGTCATTGCCTTTAAGCATTTTCAGTAGGTAGAGCTAGGAAATTCAATAGTTTCGAAAAAAATTGTGAGTTGTAGTATTTTTAATTCTAGTTTAGCACTGTTATCTTACTGAATATTTTTGAATTTATACTTGTACCTCTTTTCTCTTTCATGAGAAATCTTGGCCTTAACAATATAAAGTACTTAGTTATTTGTCCTATCCTATAATTTATATATATATATATATATATATATATATATATATATATATATATACACATAAATTAATAATAAAATAGAATTCATAAAAATAAGACTGATGAATGAAATAAGACATTCCTTTGCTTTCCATTTATTCTTAGAAATAGCAATATGCTTCCTTACTATTTCACAGTCTACCATCAAATAATATTAGACTAGTTTAAGAACAATATATTAACATGGCAGGGGCCCAATTTCCATTTCCCCCTCGAATTCTGTGCACACTTATTGTCATGTATTTTACTTCTACATATGTTATTAATTCAGTAATGTGATATTATAATTTTTTGCTGTAATCAATGGTGTCATAAAGAAATTTTATTTCTTTTATATACTTATATTTCTTATTTATTCACTTAATTTACTGTTTCATTTTCTTATTTTTTTCCTGCAAGTTTAGGCTTCCATTTAATGTCTTTTCCTTTAGTTTTAAGAACTTCTTTTAGTACTTCTTGTTGCTGAAGTCTACTGCTGATAAATTATGTCAGGTTTTGCTTATCTTAAAATATCTTCAGAGAGTTCCATTTATCTTGTGTCCTCCATTGTTTCTGATAGAATGTTGACTGTTATGTTATGCTAATGGATGTTTTCTCTGTATACAAACAGTCCTCAGTGTACGATGGTTCAACTAACAATTTTTCAACTTTATGATGCTGCAAAAGCAATATACATTCAATAAAAACCATACTTCAAATTTAAAATTTTGATCTTTTGCCAGGCTAACAATAGGCAGTACGAAATTCTCTCGTGATGCTGCACGGTGGCAGTGCGCTACAGCTCCCAGCCAGCCACATGACCACAAGAGTAAACAACTGACATTCTAAAGTGTATTTATTGTGTTAGATGATTTTGCCCAACTGTAGGCTAATGTGAGTGTTCTGAGCATATGTAAGGTGGGATAGGCTAAGCTATGATGTTCAGTAGTTAGATGTATTAAATGCATTTTTGACTTAGAATATTTTCAACTTACAATGGGTTTACTGGAGCATAACTGCACCATAAATTGACAAGCATCTGTATAATGTCTTGGGGTGTGGTGATGAAGGACAGAGAGCTATGCTTTTATGATATTTTTTGGTTTTCTAAAATTTTACTTTATATTCTCTCATATGGTTTTCTATTGATTTATACTGCTTGTGGGTCACTAAGATTCTTTGATCTGTAAGTTTATGCCTTTCATCAAATACAGGAAGTTCACAGTCATTAGTTTTTCAATTTTTCTTCTGCTCCATTCTTTCTCTTCTCCTCTGACATCAATTACTCCTATGACAGACCA
The DNA here is from genome assembly GCA_033961575.1 of Aselliscus stoliczkanus. Taxonomy (NCBI): domain Eukaryota; kingdom Metazoa; phylum Chordata; class Mammalia; order Chiroptera; family Hipposideridae; genus Aselliscus; species Aselliscus stoliczkanus. Next base: position 90,440,625 of record CM066734.1, on the reverse strand, counting down.
TTAGATATTTTCCCACAAGTCTCAGATTCCCTTTAGTTACTTTTTTCTCTTAGTTTTTCCACTTGAACAGTTTTTCTTCTGCTATATCCAGTCTAATTTATATGAATTAAAAACATTTGTGATACTGCATTTTCCTCTTTAGCTTTGCTATTTTGTTCTTATTTATAATTTTCACATTTCTGCTGAAAATCACCATATTTTATGCATGATATCCACCTTTCTCACTAGAACTTTAAATACTTCTATTATAGTTATTTTAAAGTCTTTGTCCATTAACTGTAAATTTGCCTAATTGTGTTTTCCATTGATTATAAGTCATATTTCATTGCTTCTTTGTGTATAACATAATTTGTGATTTTTTGTGGTAGACATGGTACATAAAAATTGGGACTAATTTAGATAATATTTACATCTAGAAACATGTATACCATTTCCACTGTCATTCTGCTCATCTGTAGTTGGGCTGGGTCTTGATATCTTGCCCTCTTAGTTAGTTTTAGTTTACTACTAGTTTCAGAGAATTTGAGAGCATGATCATGGATTTCCCTTCAGCAGAACACTCCCCTTCTCCCCTCCCCCCCCCACTCTGCTTTACCATATACCTGTGAGCTTCTTGGATTGCAGCGGAGTTCTCTTTACTGTCAGGACCCTGTCCCCCCAGGTCCCCACCTCCACTCCCACCCCTGCACCCACCACCATTTTCTGTACCTTGAGACCTGTTTTCGTATTTATTCCCTGCTGACAGCCTTTGACCAATTCCTTGCACTCTCAGAAGGCCCCATGAGCCTTGGAGGGATCTCTCTCAGTTCCTCTGCTCCAAGATTTCGACAGGCTGCTACCTTATGATTCAAGAAGGCCCTGGGTCCCTCAGGGCTGTTTTGTCTCATTCCTCTTGTCATATCCCAAACATTTAGTGAGCTGTTTCCTATACCCTGGGGAATGCCCCATGTGTCTCTGAAGGAGGAAATATTTCTTTCCTCCTGCCTTTCTCCCAGACTTCAGTCGACTACTTCCTTGCTCTCAAGGAAAACCTCATGTCCTGTGGTGGGATCTCTCTCAGCTTTCCTGCCATGTCCTCAGCTTTCGGCAGGGTTCTGCCTTGCACTGAATGAAGGCTATTTTAATTTGTAGGGATTTCTTTTTATTACATAACTTTTTGTTTGAAAATGTAAAATATTTACATGGTTGCAGTTGATAGCATATAACAAGCTCTATTCAAAGATATGTTATTTACATCCTCATCCACTCCACTCTGTGCCCTTTCTCCAGCTATCAGTAATTATTTTTGTTTTCAAAACAAATTTTGTTTTTTTCTTTCTTTTTGGAAATATAACTGTGTATTAATTCTAGTGTACTCCTTTGTAATATAAAAGTAGAACATCATGTATGTACTCTAGGCACCTTGATTTTTTTCCCTTAATAAATCCTGGTCATCACTACACTGTGATGTATATATCACATACTGTATACTGGTTTTCCTCATTCTTTTTAATAGCTGGGTATTATTTATAATATTCCCTTATCTAGCTATATCTTATAGATTACTCATCTTGTCCCTACTTATGGATATATGGGTTGTTTCCAGTCCTTTACTAATACCAGTAATGCTATAATGTACATGTGCAAAACTTATTTTCTGTTCTTCTGTAGTTTGAAGCTGTATTTTTAAGTCGTTATTTTTTTACTATTGGTTTAAGATCTAAGACATAATTAGTACTCTAATTGAGATCAGAAAGAGAAAATAATTAGAAACTTATTCCTATATTGCCTATGATGTGTCCAACAACAACAACAAAATGTTAAACAACTAAAAAGATATGAAATTCTTTTCTAATTTTATATATACATCTCTTTTGGCATCTACTTTCCACTATGACCTATTATGAGACCCAAGAGAAGGTATTGCCAACAATAATTTCTGGATATATATATATATATATATATATATATATATATATATATATATATATTGCAAGTAAGTAATAACAGGTCAATTTCATATCTTATTATTATGAGATATAGGTTAGTGTTTCATTAACTTCCAACTCTGCCTGAATCTCAAGAAAAATTAACTGTTAACAGTATGTGTAGAGTCACTAAAATTTTGCAGGCACCGTAACAGAATGAAGAGAAAAAAACTTGAAGGATAATTTGTACAGCAAACTCAACGCTTCCTTTCATGACATCTACTAAATATCTACGTGGCACGAGGTTTCCCTGTACAATGGGGTATTTATATTTTGGGCTTCCATTAGAAAAGAGCATGTGGAATTTGTACTTAATGTTATTTGAACTTAATGGCTCAAAATTTGCCATTTTTTTAGTAGAGGATAGCACATATTCTTTCATATTATATATATTATAATTTATATATTTATATAAAAATCTATATATGTCTCACATATATTGATAGCTCTCTCATATATATTATAGATGTATGTATACATATTATATATGTGTGTGTATGTGTGTGTGTGTATATCTACATATGAGAGAGAGAAAAATGATAGTGTGTGCGCTCTCTTCAGCCTTGTACCTCTAGTTGCTATAGAAAATCTTTACTTAAAGAGCCTATTGTGTCCTCAAGTGGACATCCTTCCCGAATAGTCATGATTTCCCAGACCTCTTAAATAGTCTTGTGTCTGTTTCTATGTGTATCTGTGCATTGTATACAATTTTAAATTTGTTGCACAAAGCATGAAGGTTTAGTAAACTCTTTTTAGAAATGAGGATATAAATAAATCATCTATCTGTGTTTGAAAAGTTTAAACTGAAGTGCAGTTGTATGCTTCAGCTTGTCAATGGATATTTACGAGGGGAACATAATACTCTAACGGCTCTAGCCGTGAAATATATCCTGTGCAGATAGCTAGTAAAGGAGCTTGCAAGCATTAATGCCAGCAGAATTTTAATGCTTAAGAGATGGGAAACATGACACTTGCTCTGGTTAGTGCTACTCTTGCTGGCTACAGTGAAGAAGAATGGGTGAAATCAGTTTTCAAATATTGCAACCGAGTTGGAGTCTATACAGTTAACCAACAGCAAATATGTCCATCCCTTCTATTGTCTCATTCTCCTCTTTTGGTTTAGTTAACTGCAGAGCAGTCATATAGCATGAGACAGTTTTATTTTGGCCATCAACTTCCAATCCCTACTTATTATGAGACCCAAGAGAAGGACTACCAACAATGATTTCCAGAGAAATGTCAATGAACTTCTTATTCTAGTAGATAATTGTTATTGCCTGAAAATCACTTTAGTGAAGTTAAAGCTGACAGATTCTAATTGTGAATTTAGCCTTTGTTAGGACCAAAGTTTGGTTTGTGATTTATCCTTGATACATTCTGTTCCTTCTTATACTGAGGCAAAGTGGGTAACGGAGTAAAGCGTCAGTACAGAACTCTGCTTTAAGAAATGAACTGGAATGTTAATATATTTCTAGTATATAAAGAATCATACTGTGCTTATTTTTCCTAGCAGCCAAAGAAAATGAAGTTAAGCATTCAGATTTTAGAACTAAGGACTTTTTTTTCTTGTTAAAGGACTTTGGGGATTTTAAGAATAGTGTAGTTTCAACATGCTTGCATGTATATACCTCGCATTCATTATTTATTATCTATGTTAACTTAGTTCAGGTTAACTTCAATTAAATCATCATTTGAAATCAGCTACATGCAAAGTACTGTACTTCATTAAATCCTACCAGAATAAGAAGAGGCAACAGAGAAGGAAAATAGACATGATATGATCTTTTTGTATAAGATAGAGATTGAGGTAATACATTTTCAGGTGGGTCTTAGGTTTAGATGCATTTGGAGTCTTTATGATTAAGAAAGTTGAGAATTAAGTGTGCATACACACACACACACATCATGACCTTGAACATAATTTACATTATCATAATGGGTTTTGTAAGATAATATTAAGTAGTATGAAGGGCCTTATACACCGAATCACAGTCACGTACAACCAGGAAATGTTACCTTGGTTTTAGAATATTACAGTAAGTAGATGGTAGCAGCTAGCATGAAATAATCATGCTAAGTAAGATGCCTAATGGAATGCTGAATAAAGATTTCCTTCTAGCCAATAGTTTCTTTTTTTTTTTTTCTTGATTATGCCTTTTCTATCTTTTCTTCTTATGGCTACTCTCTTTCTGCTTCTCCATATTTTCTTCTCTTCTTTTCCACCATTGTATTTTTCTCCTTTGTAATCCTCTTTTTCTCTCTAAAATTCTTGCTTATTCTGTAGTCCAATTTTTGATGTCTGGCTCCTCCCCCAGTGGAGGTCTGGTTATTTTGTATTCATTCATTCATTCATTCATTTATACCTTCATCTTCCATCCATTCATTTGTTTCTAAGTGATAATTTATTGTAAATCTGCTCCATGTTGAACACAGTGCAGTGACATTGTAGAAGGATGATGGATAATAAGTACCTATTTTTTACTGTGAGTTTACTGTATGTTAGGCACTGTTCAAAGTGCATTATATATATTAACAGATTTAATCTTTATAACAGTGTTAAGAATAAGCCCAATTTTAAACCATCATTTTATGGATGAAGACACTGAAGTACGTTGTAGTTAGATGTTGCCCCTGGACACATAGGTAACAAGTGTCAGAGTAATAATGTGGTTTGGCTACAGTGGAGCTGCAGTGGGAGCTTTGAGGAAGGAGCCCCATGACTGGGAGAACTAGGCAATGCCCAACAGAGGAAGTGACTCTTGAATAGAACTCTTCCAAGTTACCAAATTACCAGTCTTTTAATTTCTGTAATATAAAAATACATCCAGACATTATCAGCTCTTGATAGAAGTGAAAAGCACTAAGTCCATGATTAGGAAAGGAGAAGACATTTGGTTGTTTTTGTTAATATGTGTGTGGTAAAGCACGGAGGTATGTACTGTGTTTAGCAGGGGGTTGGGGAACTTGCATCAATAGACATTTGGCAGTTGATGATCCATACTTAATCCCAAACTTTGGAGGAATTAAAGTAAGGAGCTCTGGGCTAAAATAAATAGGGTTTTCTTCATTTGAGTTTCTGTGTTTTTAATAAATTACACTAAATGAGATAGAACATCATTTAGGTCTGGGATAATTTAGATGTTGAAATGATTTTGAGAATTCAGGTGAATTGTGAATCTGACTTGTTAAACTATCCAATTGCTTTAAGTAAATGAATCAGAGTCACCAGATTAATCTGGTATGTAGAACAGAAGTAGTAAGAGAAGGAGCCTTATATCTGACGCTAGTTGATCAGTGATGAAACTCAAGTAAAAGTAGAGATTCATGATAACTTCTTTTCAAAATTAAGCATAAGAGAAAAACTTACTGTTTTGGTCCATAAATATACAATAAAAAGGTATCATTAATTCATATATTTGCTTTCATGATATCATTCCTCATATATTTGTTTGATCCTGGAAAATAATCAGAAGGTTATATTTTTAATTTCCCTCACTCTTTTAGTTGCATCATTAATATATATTTCTTATTGCATATCTAGTTATACCATTGTGGCTTAGAAGCAATGCTTTGATCAAATATTTATTAATTGTGTAATTTTCTTCCCTTCCCCCTTGAAAAAAATGTTTGGAAAAGAGATATGTTATGAAAATAACATCTTTAATGTTTTCTTGACATTTGGTGTCATACTTAGCAAATCTGGAGAAGAGTGTATTTTCACTTAATATTCATTCTAAAGATCTTGTTGGAAGGTTCTAGATAATACAAAAATACAATCGGCTATCTGAACAATGACAATTGCATTTACCAAAAATTTTGACCTCATTCCAAGGTGCTCTTCTCTCTGCTTTACTCCCAGTTCCTTTTGCACAGATATTATTTGTGGACATTAGGTACAAAGTAATAAAATTGACAATTGTAGTAGTAATGTTGCTTCCAAAATTATTTAGAAGACACATAATTTGATTAATGTTGGTCTTTTAGTCAAAAGCTGATGGAAAGTAGTTTGCTTTTATGCTTTTTTCTGTTTTCTTCGTTAATTTCTGAAATTGAAAAATTTATTGAGCAGTTGTTTTTGGAAGAAAAATGGGCTAAAATCCTGTTTCTACGTTCCAAGTTTTCTTTTCCAACAATGTTTGTTGTTCTTTCTGAATATTACCATGGACTGTAAATGAATGCCTTGTTCATATTTAGAGGGAAATTCGAGAGCAGGTATTATGAGAAATAGAAAAATCTTGACCCTAAACTAAAAGGTAGTGTTAGCTTTTGGCTTGTTGAGGAATCTGGACATAACTTATATAGTACAGTGTATCAGCAGCATCCTGCCAAGGAGTGGAAAGGAGGGGAACCTTTATCACTAATTGAAAACTTGGTTTTCAAATGAATATTATTTACAATCAATATGAAACAATGTGTCTCCACAACCTTTTATTGAATTGCTAAGGGATTGGAATGATAAAGTCTCTTTGGAAATGTTTAATGCAAACAATCACCATTAGTAGAGAGCACATAATGGTGGTATGCAGTTGTGGAAAAGGGTCAGCGACAGTAGGCAAGATTACAAATAAATCTCTTGCAAAAGCGTTTTATGAAATAGAATCACAAAAAGAAGGCATCTCTTCCCTTTCTCTCTGACTCCTTATCTTCAATATCTATTTAAATGTACTCTCATGAATTTTAGAAGCACCAGTTCTATATCAGTTTTAGAAATACCAGATTGCATAAAGGAATACTTCCATTTTAATTCATTGTAGAAAGAAACATGTAAGGTTGTGACTTTGATATTTTATTGCTAGGACGGTAACACTATACTTTAAAAAGCAATAATGTATTTCTCTTTTCATAGAATTTTTTCCACTCTAATTTTACCATACCATTGTATAGGTGAAATTTCTGTGGAAAAGATCTGACTGAGCCATTATACTTTGACCCAAAGGGGAAACAAAAAACAATAAATATTATGACCTCATGTCTCATCTTCACGTTGGCCTTATCATGGGTAATCATTCATTATATTATGGCAGGAAAACTAGGTGTTCTTATGCTTTCTTTTTTTTTTTTAATTTAATTTAATTTTATTTTATTTTTAATTAGTTTCAGGTGTACAACACAGTGCAATAGTTATACATTTTACCCCTCAAAGTGACAACCCCCCACCCCCAATACACCACCCCACTCCCCCCATATCATATATATCTATTACTCTTCCTCTGACTCTCTTCCACAGTATAATCCACATCTCGTGACTATATATATTCAATTACAGTAGGTATACCACCTCCACTTTAGTAATGCAGTGCAGTGATCAAACCTCTACTCCATCCATGAAATGGTCTCCCTAACAAGACCTATGATCATCTGACATTCCACAGAATATTTACAACATTATTAATTATATTCCCCAAACTGTTTTTCCTATCCCAGTATGCTTTCTAATAATTGATTTAATATTTTAATAAGGATTTGTTTCTTCCTAGGGCCGGTGCATAAACTTCTCCCGAGTTTCGTCTCAGTAAGAAGAAAGCAGGAAGACCAAGAAGTATGAAGATGGTACATTTCACACTGCTGATTTCCAACCAAATAAGAAACAAATAAGTGCATTTTAGAAGTTTTTGGAAGAGCAGCTTTATTCCTCTCAGTCAGGAAATGTTTTCTCTGCCGTCTGCTTTGCTTGCACCAGACATTTTCAAACACTTGTTCTCCCATCTACATAGGCGTTGAAGAAACCCAGCGTAACTCAGATTCACGACATGGAAAATAAAGTGGAACTTTAATTTATGTGCTATGGTTTATACAAGAAAGTTTGAATGTGTAGACGAGGAACAAAGCAAAAACAACAGCATGAAGATGATATCAAAACAGGGACCACAAGACAACTGGCTGTGATGGATCTTTAATGGAGAAGGGAATTTCACATGGAAACATGGCACTTGTGTTTTTCTATAGCAAGACTGTTTAGCCACAGGCAGACTATGAAATCTCCCACCAGGCGAAGCAAATAAAGGAGTCCATTGCCTTCGAGTTCTGTCAGATCACCGATTCCTTCCAAGCTGCCCACAACAGTGTGCCTTACGGGAAGTTTCTGACTAGAAAATCTTGTCATTCGAACACTGAAAAGTGCACATGCATGACAAAATGTAAACAGAATGCCTCAAAGTATTGGTAACAAGTAAGATTTTGCCCTTTAGTTTTTGAAGACACCTTTCTTTCATTACGCACTCGGGAAAAGAAGCAAATTAATAGAGCGTTTTTCCAGAGGAAGACAGCTTCTAACCAGAGATCTTGAGTGGAGTGTAAGAGACTCATGATTTGAGAACTTGTCCCTGTGATTGGTAAACTCACCCATCTTTCTCTGTTTAGGGTTTACTAGTATATAAAGCATTAATATCTGTAAACATACCTAGAAGTTTTGTTTGCTTTTAATTTAAAGGAAGCAGGAACCACAAAGCTTCCGCTCAGGGTTTTTTCTTTCTCCAAGTCTCTGAGGGCTCCTCATCGTCACAATCCAGCAACTCTCTTCGCATGAAAATTTCAAAGTTTAATTAATATAATTAAAGGCAACAGCAAGCAGCAGCCTGTGAAGATTTTGCTCATCTTTTTTATGCCTTTTGACATTGAATGACCTATTACTGTATGTGCGTTCCTTGGATTTTGAGGGGGTACTTTACCTTGGTGATGATTCAGTAGAGAAACAAAGACCTCCACTCATCAATTTATAAATTAGATTTTCAGGAGGATCAGCCACCACAAAAACATCGAAAATTTATGTATTATAATGTTTTAGAAAAACCACCATCGTGTCATGTCGACGATGCCAAATTATGTTACTGTGAGCGGAAACTCTGTGGGGGAGGAAGAAGGCAGCAGCTGAAGAAAAAAGCTCAAATGATCTAGTCACTTTCGATACTGTACTTCAGATGCGAAATGGATATTCGACTGGAAACCTGACAAAACGCGCCTGCTTTGATGTGAACTGGTATAGACAATGACCAGTGGCCGGGTCAGTGGGATGTCTCTCTGCGAGCACAAAGGCTTATCAAATGACACTAAAAATAAGTTCAACAACCATCACATTGGAGGGGAGAAGGCGAGCATTTCATGTTTGGCGGTCATGTGAGTGCACAAGATGGAAAGAGCGATTTGGAACAACTGAGTATAATTACCCCCTTTTGCCCATAATGGATATTTCCAAGGATGGGAGTGATTTGTTGGTTGGTGTCCAGATTTGTGGCATTGCTCCAAGAAGCCTGACTCAGACACACAAATACACACACACACACACACACACACACACACACACATCCTCTAGTTTGAATCTTTTGCTCAAGGTTATTTATGTCACTGGCTGGCTGGATCCAAAGTCATGTGTCTGCATATTCATAAATAAAATTTTATCTGTGCCTCTGCTACCATGTTCTTTAAGCCGACATAAACTCAAGTCTTGTTTGGTTGAATATATAATCATCCTGGTTGTCAAGGACAGAATCGGATTGAGTTCCAACGTGTCTTGTATGTTCACAAATGATACTATTGGCAGTAATGATCCATGTGTGCAAGTGTGACGTGGAGGCCAGATGCACATCCAATGAGTCCTTGTAGACCTTTATTCTATATGAATAAAGATGCTCTTTCCTTCCATTGGCACTTCATTTCTGAGCAGTGCACACCCCTATGTGGTATTGAAGAGCATCAGGATGCTTAGAAGCTAAGGCTGTTTCTTTGGTAGTTACTTTGAATTTGTCTAGTGTCATATGGCATTTGTATGACACTTGTATTTTGCTACATGAGCAATGTCAGTAGACCTCTGCCCTTCAATGGCAAAATAGCTTTCTGGAGATGGTCATGCAAATAGATTTCCTGTTCTAATACCACTATGAAGAGCTGTCAGTGACGAGGGAGAGCCAATGGTCTGTAAGTAGTCTAAAAGTGTACCATTCATAAAGTTTAAAGACAGATGGAATTTCATTGCACTTAAAGATGTGAATCAGACCTTTGTTGTTATGATTTTCTCTGATTAGGCTAACTAGCAAATGAGAAGAATTTGCTTTAAGGAGTACTTTTTTTCACCAAAGGACTACATTGAAAACTTCTACATCTTTCAACAAGAAAAATAAAAGGTTTGGATAAAGTCATTTCTATAAGTTTAATAACATTTTATATTTAACATAGTGAAATAGCTCCTCTTTAATTTTTTGGACATAATGTCAGTCAAGATCTACTTTCTGTGAATACACAAGTCAGTCCTTATCCATAACCCATTTGTGTTGCATAAAGTTGCAAAAACAATTAAGTGGGAAATGACTCCTAACTTACGTGTCTACCCTGCCTGGAAAGAAAGTTTTGAAGGCATATATATATATATATATATATATATATTTCATAACAATGTCTGTTCTTTATGGATTTGATCCATAAATATTTATCTATCTGAAAACTTTGATACTTGGAATGTTTTCCTTAAAGCATTTGGTGCTCCAAGAAAAAACATTTGGTGCTAAGAGTTGCCGCACTAATGCCTTTCCCCAAGTTAATTTTATTTTAAAATTTCATATTTCCTTCTCAATGAAATGCAGAGTAAAATTTGAGACCCTCCATTAAATAGAGAGCAGCATCTGTCACTATGGATAATTACTATTTTGATAAAAATATATAAGGTTTAAACCTCCTATGTTTCAAATTGTTGGAGAAGAAACAATTTGCTTATATTTCTTTTGAACTTTAACCACTTTAAATTATAAATTATTCAGTATTTGTTTTTTAAATAAATCTTTACTGGATGTAAGATCTGGTGTCTGTGAACTTAATTATCTAACTATCAATGATCATTGTTTACTGCTCAGAAGCAATTTATTAGTTTGTTTTTAAAAATTAAAACAATCTATATTATGGTCTAAAATATTTGTTGATTGATCATCGTACTATTATTCTTTAATTTTAGTAAGTCAAAGTACAGTTAGGTCACATTTACAAGTATCTTGAAGCATTGTAACTTCCTCCTTCACAAAGCCTTGTGATTAACTGAAATTTATTAGTGTTTTATTGCTACTGGAAAATTATGGTTGTTGTATGTGCACAGGAGGGAAATACATACATTCTTTATTTTAATGTGAAAGCAAGTCTATAATCTAGACCCATAGACTGTATATGGTACATCTGTTGTATGTTTAAAGAAAGGAACAAGGTGAGATGAGGGTGGAGGATGTTGTCTCATTTGCAAGGAATAAAGTGAGCAAAGTCATGTATTTCATCTTGGAGTTAGACTAATATTTCACTTAGGAAATATCTATGGCGTATTTATGAGAACACTTTAATTTTGGTATATCTGTACATTTACTAGGATCTAAGTCAGTCAATTCGATAAAATAAAAAAAAATTTTTCTTTCTCCTAATGTTGCAAGCTCTGTGTTGGTTTTTTAGGTACTTTATTTTTGTGCTCTTCTGCCAAAAGAAAATGCTGATAACAAAGTACATACTATAACATGAAAATTAATATTAAAATGTGCTTGTTTAGATTGCTTTGCAAGACCTACTGTAACGTAAAGCATGTGAGAGTGTGTGTGTGTGTGTGTATGTGTGTGTGTGTGTGTGTGTGTGTGCATGTGTGAAAGAGAGACAGACAGACTATGATGCATGCTACAAATCTCCTTGGCTTAGGAATCTGGTGATGGAAAGCCTAGACTGGAGACCTGGCCACAACTAGCTTTCTGAAATTGAACAGGTCAGCCTCTCAATTATCGGCTGGAGATGAACCCAAGCTATGTAACTCTCCTTCCAGCTTTGACAGCATTTCCATGAAGATGGTCATATTGGGGGTTTTCGTGTTTACATATCTCATATTTTTAATGACTTGCTTTTCTTGTAGACCATGGTAACATTAGCTCTGCAAACTGCTATTTAGTTACAAAAAAGACATTGAAGCATAGCACATAATTTGATAATTAGCCATAATAAAGTTAAGTTCTTAATTTCTTATAACTAGAATTTGTCAAGGAGGCAGGTGATAATAAAATTTTTGTCTGATGAAATCTCTCAAAAGATGAGTGAAATATTGAGAAATATATTAATGTATTTCAGTCTGACTTTAGTTTTAGCATGTGTCTCAAAGGCATATATAAGAATGTACAAAAATTGTCATGATATATATATGCCACCGATTTTAATGACTGAGGTACTTTGTACCCTGCAGAAATTTAAATTATTAAATTATACTTTCCTTAGTCAAAATTGGGAGAAAAAAAAATTCTCAAATGAAAATAACTATGCCTATGTTTCCCATAACAAGTACTCAATGGGGAACATTTTATTGAGTAATTCGAACACAGTTTAGGCCATGTAGTATGTCAGAATTGCTAACCTAACTACAAAAGTTACCATTGTAGAAGAAAACACAGTAAGAATTGTTTTGAAAAGGTCCCTTAACATTGTCTCCAAATTACAAAGTTATTCGTATCTTAAATGAATTATATTTGCAAGACTGTAAATGTCAATGGATAATCCAAGTTAAATTGCAAAAGTTATTAAAATGTACATTTAAGTAGATTTCAATTTGATAGAAGCATTGAGAGTTAAACTTCTAGAATGTAGACTATCAAAAAGATATGTATTGTGTTTATGCACCAAAAGGCAAGGTGATTTTAAAATTTAGATGCAGAACAAAGGAACTGAAAACTTTCAAAATCATAGATAGAAAAAGGCAAACATCGTGTACTAAATGGTTACATCTTGTACTAAATTCAAAACAAATCTGAATTTCTGAATGTTTTTGTACTCCACCATTTGATTTGTGTAAGTAATTGGTGAAAGAAACACTGACAATACAAAATAAGATTGATTAGATGACACCTGTAAGTAGAATTTTTACTAGTTGAAATTATGTGAAATGAGACAATTATCATCACACTAAAGTTTTCTTTTTTGAGTTTTTTTTAGTATCCTCTAATGCTAAAAGACTGTTAATTAAACAGAGCAATGACAGACCATTTTCTTTAAATATTTTGTACGAGGCTGTCACATGGGAAGAAAGATTAAATTTTAAACAATATGTTCAAGTGTAAAAAATCTTCAACAAATCCTTAATGTTTAAAAAGCAGAAAGTCCCAGGACTTTTGTAATCAACATCTTGGGATTCTTGATAGGGAACTGGATAGTTCAGAAATTTTGAAAGGATTTGAAATGATTTTTAAAAAGGATATTAGAGACTAAATTATGCCCCAGAATATTCAGTGTACTTTTTCTCATTTTAAGGCATGTTGATGGGTGTAGTTACAATAATATGGCACAACACTAAAAGAAAACAAAAGAAAATTACCATGGTGTTAACGATTGTTCATCATCTCTGAAATGATGTATTTATATCAATGATTTAAAAGAATTCTAATTCAAAATAATAAAGGCCAATTCACAAGTGATTTTAAAATTATTAAATCTATTGAGCTAGTAGAATAAAAATAGTATATTTCACAAATTAACCTTTAAAATTATAGATAACATGGAAGGCATCCCTTTGCTTTAAAAAATATTTCCCTTGATTCTTCAAATATTAAGTCAAATAAATCTCAACCCAAGGTCATTACTACATATATTTATAATTTCCAACATTGAAAAAACACTTCTAATATCAATTAATTTGAGAAGAGAAGGCTTGTATTTGTTTTCTGTTGCTGCTATAACAGATTACCATAAATTGAGTGGCTTAAAATAACACAAATTTCTTCCCTTACAGGTCTGGAGGTCAGAAGTTTCAATGAGCTAAAAAGTTATGGTTTGTGCAGAGCTGGTTCCTTTTAGGGGCTCTGGAAGGAGAATTTGTTTCCTTTCCTCTTTCAGCTTCTAGTGGCCACTTGTTCTTGGCTTGTGGCTCCTTCTGCCTTCAAGGTGTATCCTTCCAGCCTCTGCTTCAGTTATCACATCACCTCTTTTCTCCCTGATCTCCTTCCTGCCTCTTATAAGGAACATGGTGAGTACACTGGGTCCACTAGGTACTACCCAGTAACCATCTCATCTCAAAATCCTTAACAGAATCACATCTGCAGTCTCTTTTTCCATATAAGGTAACAGTCATAGGTTCTGGGGATTAGGAAGTAGAGAGAGTGGGCAGCGGGGGAGGCAAGCTGGGAGGATGGGTATTATTCAGTCTACCACAAAGACTATGATAATTTTCCTTTCATTAAGAATTTTCCTTGTACCCAACACCATAAGAAAATATACAAGTTGAATTCAACTTCCTCCATTAGACCCTCGCCTGCCACAATTCTTTAGATCTTATCATCACACAAAGTCATGTTGATTTTGGAGGAATTCTACTTGTCCCCCTTCTACTGCTTCGTGTGTTCCTTGAGATTATTCTCAGAAAAGGAAACTGCCAGAGGATAAATTCTTGGAAGATTTTTGCCAGAAAGTAAACCTTACACAGAGCTGAGAAGCATATGGGCAGTTTTTGTTGCCTCTGGGTCATTTGCCTAGCAGTTGCACAGGCCTAGGAGCACCTATGTTTAGTCCCTATAACACTTCCTGCTGTCATAACTGAGAATCTGTTGAGAAGGTATTGAAATGTCACTAGAGACAAAGGATAAAAATAGTTGATGTTATAATGCTAACATCAGCAATAGACATAAAAAACTTGATAAACATTTCTTAAATTATTATATTACTTATTTCACCTTAAATCATGTGGCATTCATGCATGGCACACCCTGTGTTTACACAGGTTATTGATTCGAATTTGACCACTCATACATGTATGTATGTGTGTGTGTGTGTGTGTGTGTGTATATATATATATATATTATATATATATTATATATATTATATGTGTTATGTGTGTGTGTGTGTGTGTGTGTGTGTGTGTGTGTGTGTGTGTAATTTTAAAAATTATATTGTTTGGTTTCATGTATGATGTTATTCTAGAACATACATTCCACAACAGAAAATGCAACAAGTACTTATGGAATGCCTACTGAGGGCTAGGGAATATGTGAATCACTAAGGAAGTGGCAACGAATAAGCTGAGCATACATTCTAGTGGAGAAAAAAAATAAGTAAATAAGTAACAAGTGGGATGAGCATTTTGAATGTTTAAAGCGCTGTGGTTGCATATAACAAGAGGAGTTAACCAGATCTAGGGTGTCAGGGGAAAACTGAATAAGCAAGAAGTTTGAAGGATAAAGACACAAAGGGAGGAGGCAAAAAGAATGTTGTAAACAGTGGAAAATTGTACCCTAGAATTAATGGAAGCTATTTTTGAGGACAGAAAGACTTGAACTACAAACTAGAGAGCCAGGCGGAATGGAAACAGATGGCATGATGATATAGGAAGGAATCATAAAGTGTAGGGCCACGTTCACAATTTTTGACTAGCTTCAGGATGAAAAGAAGTCATTCAACAAGTATTTGAAGGTCTAATGTAGGAAAGCAGTATTACTGATGCTTGGAAGCAACAACAGATTAGCAGACCCTACAGGAAAGGATATATCACTAATTCAGCATTTCTCCTCCAATCTCACATCATTTTGCATTGACTACATAATATATTTCTGAGTTTGTCATGACTCAAATTCCCTTTGAATTATGGGAAGCTTTATTTTTCACCACCTCAAAACATATTCCCCTCCATTTCAAACAGATGCTATGTGTTTAAAGTTAGAACTACTCGTTCTTGTTTCACATTTGCATTTTTTTCTGTTACTTATTCAAGAAGAGTACTATTTTGAATAATTTGGCCCACAGTACTACCTCTCCCCCGACCTCCATCTCTCTGGGACTTCTCACCCCTGTGCCTAGCTCCCTGAGGTCTGAACTCCACCCAGGTGTCCTGCTGCTGCTCTAACATTTTCACCTTTACCCTCACGCTGGCTGGAGGTGACCTGCTAATGCTACTTCACAATATCAGCATGTCCTGCCCAGAAGGCCTCGCATAATGCACATTAGGATGTCACCCCTATGACATTATTCTTGACTTTTGGGACTTCTCTGCTGCAACTGAGACAAAAAGAACCCCATGTAACATTGTGCTATAATTTATGAAGAAGACACCATTCTGGGTGCTGGGGAAACAGTAGTGAAGAGGGACAAGATCTTGGCTTTCATGGATTTTACGTTCAAGTCGGGGGACAGAAAATAAACAATGAGAGATGCTTTCATAAGGTGTCAAGTATATATGCCACATGTGGTGTGAAGCAGATAAAGCAGGATGAGATTGAAAACTAAGTAGAAAAGGATTTGTAGTTAAGGTGGTCAGGGAAGGTCCCTCTGAGGGCGTGAGAATTCCAGGTAGAGGGAAGAGTACATTCCCAGGTCCTGAGACAAACATGAGCTTGGTAAGAACAAGAAGTTGAACGGAGAAAGGCAGAGGGTTTGGAGAGAGAGGATGCATGGTAGGAGAAGAAGGTGAGGTAGAGCTCTGAAGGCCATGTAAGGAGAGAAGTTTACTGGGAGAGGAAGCCAGCTTTTGGAGGATTTGTGCAGGATAGTGATATGTTCTGCTTTATACCAGGAAAAGTAAAAATGACTCTAGCTTCTGGGTGGAAAGTAAGCTTTAGGAGGCAAAAATGGAAGCAGGGAGACATGTAGAAATACTGGGAAATCCTGTTTTTGAAATTCTATGTAAATGTAAGGTCATTTATATATTTTTCAAAGCACAGTGATTAATAATATAGAGGATTATATTTCAAGTTGATCATAATGTTATTAAAGGAAATATCAGGTAATTAAAAAGCTGATCCTCTATTTGCTTATATACTTGGGTAACTGGAAGAATAAAGTGCCCTTCCTCTCCTTGGCAGTGAACAAAAGAGCATGGCAGCCTTTGCCTAAGAATTTAACTCAGTGAGGATAGACTCTTGCAGGTCATATGTTCAAAGCTTCAGTTGAGTTCTTACATACAAAGTGCTTCTCAGATCTCAGTTCTCAAATAGTGGCTGAACAAAACTTAATTTACCTGCATGAAACAAGTCTTGGAGCACCTCCCCCCCCCGCCACACACACACACACACACACACACACACACACACACACACACACACTCCTAAAATGGAAGGGAAATAAAATGAAGGGAAAAAAAAGAGCTAGAGAGTGACTGAGCAACATCATAGGAGAATGAGTATAACCTGAGAAAATGACAGGGGAAGTTTTTGTGTTTTTAAGAATGAAAATGCCTGATATTCCATTTTAAGTTATGTGTATTCCTGTATTGTAAATTCTTTCATCTCATAATTCCAGTTGTCTGCTAACTCAGTTTTTGTGTTACTTAAGGAAGTTGACTGAGTTCAGGGAAAACACCCAAGAGATGGTAAAATGATTCTTAAAATTAATATGAAAAATAAGCCCCTCTGAAAATTTGCAGAAATATTGAGGATTGGCCAATTCAAAACTGATGAGTGGGTTTAAGGTACTATAACAACTTACTTAAACAGCAAGTTGCCCATACTTGTTAACTGTTTTTTTTTTCCCCTCCATAATTAAAAAAATATATTTGTTTTTTAAAAGAGAGTAATTTTAAAGTTAATAAAACTTGAAATTAACTTAAAACATTGTTTAAGTAATAATCTTGAACAAGACATCAATAAAATTGACAAACTTTAAAATGATAGAAAGGAAAAGGATCAGATTCTCCAGCTAGATTTCCCTTAAAATATAACACCATGTTCCAATGGGCCCTTGAGTTCATTGGAACAAATGATTAAATTCTGTATATGCAGTAGGAATTGTGTTTACATCACTCATATTTTTTTGTTACTTTATACAAGTATACACACACACACACACACACACACACACCCCTTTCTAGGAAGTATATTTATATTTGAAAATTCTTTGAATGACTCATAATATGAACTTTTATGTGCTTCACGATCCCAAGAATATCCCTAATCATTCATGTGAAGCAGCTTGACATCTAAAAATAATGATTTCTTATTTCTTACCATGTTTAACAAAAACCAGGCAAATCACTGGATAACATTAACAACTTGTATTTATATATCATTTTATAATTTTCCAAAGTACTTATACATGTATTATTCATTATTTTTATTTAATAAATATGTGCTGGCTACATATTAAGTATACAGTGCTAATTTGCCAAAACCTAGGCAAATTTAGTATAAAATTGTAGTGGGAGGGTATAGGTGGAAGGTGGAAGAGGTAGCATTTAGTTTGTTTAAAAAAAAAAAAAAGCTGTACAGCATGAATCCTGAGAGGCCTGTTTAAAAATAAACCCTGGTCTCGTAAAATGAGATTTAATGCTAAATGAGGCCTGTTTTATGTGGACAACCCCAGATAAACTCTGTGATGCTGAGAGTAGCTCACGCTGCTGCCACACCATTTTCCATGTGCCTTAACATTCTTCCCAAGGAAGCATAACACTTTTAAATCATTCTATTTGTTGCAAAACATTGCTTTAGTCTAACTCGCAGGTCACCTAAGCACATAAAAATGTAATATTCTCTAAGGGTAAACAACAAAATGAAACAGAATACCATAAAAATGATGAGGTTAAGAAGGTTGACACAACTCCTCAGAAAAAGGGAGGTTTCTGCAGGAAATTGTTCTCAGGGCCAGCTGAAGGACATTATGATAAGGATTATCATTGCTTCATACAACTTCAGAGGCAGTTCATATTGAACAAGAATGGAAAGAAATCCCCAAACAGTGAAAGGGTAGTTAATTCTGAGTCTTAGTTTTAATTTCCAAGAATCATGTGATAAAATGACTATTCACAGTGGAAAACTGAACTAGATTTATATTTTGCTTTTTTACCTTGTGATAATGAACTGTACCACTTATTTAGTCTGTTCTGACATCAATGCTTCCCGTTCATTTTACCAACTGACCTACACAAAGCAGGTAAAGAACAATCTGCTTAGGGTGAAGCCAGGCATGGCAGCCTTTCAGCCACCTCCAGCACCGTGGTCTCTGGATAGGTTCCTTCCTTCCTTCCTTCCTTCCTTCCTTCCTTCCTTCCTTCCTTCCTTCCTTCCTTCCTCTCTCCCTTTTTCCCTCCCTTCCTCCCTCCCTTCCGCCTTCCTCCTTCGGTACTATCCACTTAGCAACATAAATATAACATAAAATTGCAGAGTATCTGGTACTCCTAATGAATATTTGTTGATGAGTTTAAAAACAATTATTCAGACTTCTAGATTCGAGACCAAGTAGTCCCATTCCTCCCATGTCCTCCCTATTACAACTAAAAATCTCTGGACATACAGCAAAAACCAAAACAAAACAAAAAAACAACAACGGGAAGTCTGAGAGATGGGAAGCAGGCAGAATGTTTAAGGTGTTGGGGAACAACTACAGGTGAGTCCCTGAGTTTCCTTATTGCCTTATCCTACACAGGTGCCTCTCAGAAAGACCCGTGGCTGCGGTGGGACTGATGCCCACTATTGAAGCTGACCTTGCTCTGTGTCTTCTCTGCGTAAGTAAAGCATGGTTCCATCTAGTGCTTCATTGCTTCATATTTACCTCCAATACCAAAATGCAATGGACAGAAGTGATTAAAGTCTTCTCTCGGACTGATAACTGGTATGCTGCGTGACAGATCTTTCTCAATTTTTTTTTTTTTTTCAGCTGAGTCATCCTGCCTCTTGTTGCCAGCTCAGCGGCTGCTCAGCTAGGGCCAGGAATCCAACTGGCAACCCTGTTGCTCAAAGCTCACACTCTTTTTATTTTATTATTAATTATTTTATTTATTTTTATTTTTTTGAGGGCAGTGTCACTGGCCCTCATATGTGGGATCCAAACCAGGGCCGCTGGTGTCCCAAGCTAGCTTGTAACCACCATGCCACTCGGCTGGCCCTCAGTTTTTTATTGTGATAAAATACACATAACATAAAATGTACCATGTTCACCATTTTTAAGTGTATAATTCAGTGGTATGAAATAAATTTTTACTGTGCTACCATCACTATCATTTATCTCTCATATCACACAATTAGCATTTTTTGAATTGCTGCAACATTTAAGTGGTTTGACTACTTTTATCATTTTTACAAATTGACTAATGTGCTATTTCCTCCCCTCTCCCCCTTGAATAGCACAAGGGGTAAGCTTTCCTCTGCAAAGAGTATAATTAACACGTGTGCGTGTGTGTGTGTGTGTGTGTGTGTGTGTGTGTACATTCTTTTGAACTACTCTAACTTGTTCAGATTCGACATTAAAAGGCCTCAAGGCCACAGTTATAATGAGATTCACATTTTGGAGGCTACATTAATATAGCAATGCATTTCATGCTGTTGTTCCATAATATGCCTAATCAAATAAAATGAGATCAAGCATTACATGGGAAGGGTCCAACCTCTCCATTCATACAAAGTTTTACTTAGCTAATCACATAAGAAATTACTCTTTTGTTTTGTTTGCATTTTTAATCTAGTTAGAAGTCAGAATTTAATCAGTATATTCTCATCCTCTCTTAAAAATCTAGTGAGAACATCTTCCCTACTAAGTAAAGCCAAAATAATGAGAACAGTGTTTAGGACTTAATTACTTACTTAGTTAAATCAATAGATGTATTGATTCTGGGTACACTACAGGCACTTTGTTGGACACATAGTTTTACAGCAGTGAAAAGACAGAAACATGGTCACCACATTTCATGAAGCTTCTTGTTTCTAATTTCAGCAGTTTTCTATTGCTTCTGTAACAAATGATCATAACTCTCCTGTCTTAAAATAAAATGAATTTATTATCAAACTGCTCTGCAGGTCAGGAGTCTGCATTCTTTGTGGAGACTACAGGGGAGAATCTGTTTCTCTGAGGTTATAGGACTGAGGTGCCTTGTTTTGCTAGCTATCAGCTGCCTGCCATTTCCATTGAAGAAGGCTACCCACATTCCTTGGCTCATGGCTTTCTTCCTCCATCTTCAAAGCCAGCAATGGCAAGTTAGATCTTCCTCACTTTGCATCTCTTTGACCTACTCTTTTGCCTTTCTCTTTCACTTTTAAGGGATGATTAGATTGGGCCACCTGGATAATCCAGGATAATCTCCTCATTTCAAGGACCTTAAACTTAATCATATCTGGAAAGTTCTTTTTGACCTGTAAGGTAACACATTCACAAGTTCCAGACATCTATGGGTGAGAGGAGCATTATTCTGCCTACCACACTACCATAGAAAATGAATTTAAGAATTAGGCCTGTGAAAATATTTTCTTAAAATAAATTTATTTCAAGTAGCAGTTTAAATTCATAATCATCTGCTTTGAAAGAGGAACTAAATTAAAAATCATTCAAATTTTCAGAATGGCATTTGAAAGTTTATGTTATATGTTAGTTTTAACTTCAGATAACTAATTTATTAAAACTGTGTATGAAAAGGGGGCCATATACTAAACCTGACAAGCTCAGGAGAGGCCTACATGGCAGGCCTTACAACCTCAGAGACAGAAAGTAACCACATAGGATGGTCTGAACATAAAAATTCCTAATTAAAAATGAATCATGGTGAATAGCCACATCCTAGGTGTGTAGCTTACTTGACGAAGGTAAATCTTTACCTTAAGTGGCCTGTTTATTGTCTTTTTGGATCTAAAATAATGTCAGAGTAATTTTGAAAAGTCAGAGTTATCTCCTTTACCAGACCCTTAGAGCACAAGCACCACACCAGAGCAAGAGGCCACAGAACCCCTCATTGTTATCTTGTTCCCCAAATTGTTAAAGATTTTATGTCATATGAGGTTAAGAAAAAAATATGCATGTGTCTGGTAAAAATTCAGTTAGAACATAAGAAAAAACATCTTGGCCTCAGAATATCTGCAGAATTTGAGGGGCAAAACTTTGGTAACTTCCATTTGTTACACATAGACATGTTGTTTAAAACGTGAAGAAAACAGTAAGTTGTGAAAGATCCTATAAACTATGGCATCCACATTTCCTTCTTGAAAACTTGTTGAGATATAAAGAAAAAGTAAGTGCTCAAGAAATGGAAAGTCAAAGAGTCAAGGAACTGGTGATAATCAATGAACTCTGCTAAATTTTAGAAGTAAATTATTGTAAATATAATTATAAAACTGCATGCAAATGTACAAACAACTATTTAATGTAGTACATAATTTAAAAATTTAATGAAAGCTGGAAAATCAAAGGAAGACAATATCACACTTTAATAATCTGGTTATAAAGTAAAACTACAAAATTAATTCAAGAGTTTATTTCTTTAAGAATAATAATAAGTAATTATTTAAATCATAAAAATTATGTTATATATAAATGACACATAAACCCATGATTTATGCTTATAAAGCTTACAAACATAGTGTAGAGCATTGTGATTTGGAAGAAATAAAAATATATCATAGACTTGATTTTACATATGGGAGAATGTGTAAATGATTTCTTGAGTTTGATATTTAGAACCATTTCTAAAAGCTTCTAAAAAATCATTTCAAAAGTAGATGCTTTTAGAATTAAAAGAAAGCATTTGTTTCCAAATAACTTGGGAAGACAAAACCAAAGCTAATCAAAACAAAATTTTTTATAAAGCAGATGATTTAAAAGTAGGGATAAAATAAATGTCAAAGAAAGACAAAAAGCAGAAACTAAAACACCAAAATGACAACAGTAAAGCCAAATATATTATTCACAATTGCAAATTAAAATGATTTAAATCATTGGCTTGCATTTTAGCATTAAAAAATTAGAATAGAAATAAAAGTAAAATTTAATAACTCAAATTAAATACACACAAATATAATAAAGGAGATAAGTACAAGAAAGCACAAATCAAAATAAAATTCAACTAATATAATACAAATAATACAAAAATTGATGTTAATAAGAGGTAAAAATACAGAAATCAAAATTCAAAATGTTCAAAGGCCAAGAGATCCAAGATTGTGCAGTAAATAAACACTGTACCTGCTTCCTTCCATGAACACATTAAAACTACAACTAAATTTTAGAACAATCAACTTGGAGAGCCACCTGAAGTCTAGATGAACCTGTTTTATAACTAAGGATATTAAAGAGAAGCCACATTGAGACTCGTGGGAGGAGCAAAGACACAGAATCAGCCCCAAACCTCTGATTGGAGGTAGAGAATCAGGAGGGATGTCTTGTCTGCAGAGTTTCCCCCAGGAGGAGAGAGAACCCAGGCCCACACCAGGCTGCCCAGCCTGGAGTACTGGTATTGGGAAGAGGATCCCTTACAACATCTGACTGTGAAAAACAGTGTAGATTCTGACCACCTGGATGGGACAGAAGGCTGTGGGAAACCCAAACATCCTCTTAAAGAGTCTGCACAGGGTCACTCATTTGCAGGCACTCACCCTGGGCTCTAGTGGAAGGATGGTGACTTGGGAGGTGTCAGAGGCATACGGGGAGGGGGTGGAGAGACTGAGTTGTGTGCCTTCAGGTGAGGGCTGGAAGATAGTCACCAATTTCCCTATATGGGGTCCTTCTCCCATGCAGCCAGCAGGTGGGTACAATCTTTCCTGTGTTGAGTCCTCCTACTCATGCCTATGGCCAAATCTGAATCTGAATTGGTCTGGTGAACTCCTCTGACCCCACCCACCCAACTTACCCAATACCAGAGACACGTTCTCTACCAGTAGCCAGACCCAACTTCATCACAGTCTTTCTTGGAAGACTATCAGAGTCAACAAGCCCCAGGTGGGAGGCAACTGTGCTTGGTGTACTCTGAGACTTTTGCTGAGTATCTCTAGGCTCAGTACTGGTACCAAACCAGAATCTACATTAACCTGGTCACTACAACTCTTCCCACCCTAGTAACTCCCTGAGGCACTGCCTTACCCAACTTGCGTAACTCACACATGACGTGGCTCATTCTTACCAGTGGCTGAACCTCAAAGGAACTAGCAGGTGGCAGTAGGCCTTGGGTTGGATAGTCTTTTTGCACAGCTACCCCAGGCCTGGTACTGATGGCAGCTGTCCTTTGTTCACAGCATGGCCTCCCGTGTGCCTTTAGGTTTAGCACAGGTACTGAAAAACCACGATCGCTTTGTAGCTCCTACAGGTAGTCCCTTGCTGGTCACAGGCAGTGGGTGACCTGATCCTGCACCAGAACCCTTCCCATGAGGATCCAGAACCAACATACTTGGAGGTTAGCTTCAGACCATAACAGAACACCATCCAATTAGCTCTATAAGCAGCACACACAAAGGGTGGTTTCAACTGGCACCAGAGCCCATTGGGGAAAATCTCACCCAATGGGTTAAGCCTTCTACACAGCAGCCCATAAGCTGTGGATGTAGTCAACACGACAATCAATCAGCCTGAGGGTCAGTCCCACCTACTGACATGTGAGTAGCAATCAAATCTCAACTAAGAGTATATAGGACGTCACACTCAACCTACACAAGGGACACTCCTGGAGCACCCAGAATGGATGACCCGGGAGACTGTGCCAGAGTCTCACAGGGCACCTACAACATAAGACCACCTGGCCAAGACTGGGAGATATAGTAGATCTACCTAATCATAGAAACAAACACAGAGAGGCAGCCAAAATCAGTAAACAAAGAAATACATTCCAAATGAAAGGAAAAAACTCCAGGAGAAGAACTAAATGAAATACAGGCAAGCAACCTACCAGAGACAGAGTTCAAAACAATGGTTATAAGGATGCTCAAGAAGCTTAGTGAGAACTTCAACAGAGAGATAACAAGCATAAAAAAGGACAGAGAAACCATGAAAAAGAACCAATCACAAGTGACAAATACAATAACTGAAATGAAGAATGCACTAAAAGGAATCACCAGCAGACTAGATGACACAGAAGATCATATCAGCGATTTGAAAGACAAACTAGGAGAAAACACTGAATTGGAACAGCAAAAAGAAAAATGAATAGAAAAAAATGAATTAAAAAAAAAATCAGGATAGTTAAAGAAACCTCTGGGACAACATCAAGCATATCATATGCATCAAAGGGGTACAAGGAAAAAACAGAAAGCGAGGGATTGAGAACCTATTTGAAGAAATAATGACTGAAAACTTCCCTAACCTGGCAAAGGAAATAGTCATACAAGTCCAGGAACTACAGGGTCCCAAACAAGATGAACCCAAATAGACTGACACCAAGACACTTTATAATTAAAATGCAAAGGTTAAAGATGAAGAGAAAATCCTACAAGCAGCAAGAGAAAGACAACTAGGAAGAACCTACAACCATGGGCACTCTACCCAGCAAGGCCGTCATTTAAAATTGAAGGGGGGATTAAGGATAGATTAAGAGCTTCCCAGACAAGAGAAAGCTAAAGGAGTTCATCACCATCAAACCAGTATTACAAGGAACATTAGAGGGACTTCTTAAAGATGGGGAAAAAAGATCAAATTATGAATAATAAAATGGCAATAGCTACATATCAATAATAACTTTTAATGTAAATGGATTAAATACTCCAATCAAAAGACATAAGAGGGGGGCTGGCTGAGTGGCGTGGTGGTTAAGCGCTGGCTTGGGAAGCCAGCAGCCCCGGTTCAGGTCCCGCATATGAGGGCCAGTGACACTGCCTTCAAAAAAAAAAAAAAATAGGCATAGGAGGGCTGAATGGATAAGAAAAAATTTCCTTTACATATGCTGCCTACAAAAGACTCCAGATTGAAAGACATACATAGATGGAAAGTAAAGAGATGGGAAAAGATATTTTATCAAAATGGAAACAAACAAACAAGCAAAAAAGCTGGGGTAGAAATACTTATACCAAACTAGACTTTAAAACAAAAGCTATAACAAGAGACAAATACAACTTTAGGGTATTTATATGAAGAAACCCAAAATGCTACTTTGAGGGGACATGTGCATCCATATGTTATTGAAGCATTGTTTACAATGGCCAAGATATGAAAGCCTTGGTGTCTGCCAATGGAAGAATGGATATATACAATGGAATATTACTCAGCCATGGAAGAGAATGTGCTCTTGCCATCTGCAGCTACATGGATGGACCTGGAGGGTATTGTGCTGAGTGTAGTGTCAGACAGAGAAAGATAGATGTAATGGGATTTCACTTATATGTGGAATCTAAAGAATAAAACAAACAAACAAACAAAAAAACAAAAAACAACAACAAAATGGAAACAAATTCATAGATACAAAAAACATTTTGATGGCTGCCAGATGGGAGGGGGCTTGGGGATGTGGGTGAAAAAAGGGGAAGGAATTAAGAAGTACAAATTGGTAATTACAAAATAGTCATGGAGATGTAAAGTAAAACATAGGGAATATTCAGTGATACCGTAATAACTGTGTGGCAAGTAGGTACCAGACTAGTCAGGGGGATCACTTCTTTTTTAAAAAAGTTTTTTATTAAAATATAGCTAGCATACAATACTGTAATAGTTTCAGGTGAACACAATAGTTATTCAACATTTATATACCTAAAGAAGTGATCACCAGAAGTCCAGCAAACATCTGACACCGTACTATGCTATCATAATATAATTGATGATATTCCCCATGCTGTGCATTACATCTCCATGATTTATTTGTTTCTTACCTATAACTTTGAAACTCTTATTCTCCTTCAGCTTCCCCCCAACTTTTATTAATTTTTCAATTACACTTGACAGTCAATATTATTTATATTCATTTCAGGTGTACAGCATAGTGGTTAGACATTTATATAATTTAAGAAGTGATGTTATGCCTCCTGGTCTTCATAGAGTGGCCTTATGTAATAGGTGTGCTGTCAGACCCAGGGGCATAGTTTTCCTGGTCACCAGAGCTGGGTGCCCCAGGTGTGTCCCTTGTGTGGGTTGTGTACCCTCCTGTTGTAGTTGAGACTTGATTGCTGTTTGCATGTCAATAGGAGGGATTTGCCCTCAGGCTGATTGGTTGTGAGGCCTGGCTGTGAATACAGTGGAGGAGCTGTTGTGCAGAGGTATGGGACATGCTGAAGCCAGATGCCACTTGTTTGGGTTTTGTTAACCCTGGAGGGATTTTACGAAAGTGCAGCATGAGCCAAAGCAGGCTGTTTATATGGAAAAGCTACTGCAAACGGCTATGTTGTGCCCAAAGGTTGAGTGGGGCATGGCCTCAGGGAATCACTAGGGTGGGGCAGATGAATGGTGATGGGCAGTTTGATGGAAACTCAGATGTGGCCTCTGCCTGCCTCTGCACATAAGAAGGGGGAAGTCTCAACAAAAAAAATTATGGCTTCTGCCAGCATCTCCATCTAGGAGAAAGCTGCCCTTCCAACTCACCTGGACCCTGAAGCCAGATGTGGCTCTCTCCATATGTCCCTGGTGCCTTTTGAGCTGATGCCCTAGAGCTGGAACTCAGAGCCAGTGATTCCATCAGTGAGTAAATCTGTGTGGGGTTCCTATAAGAGGAGCACCTGAGAGTGCAACTGCCCTCCATGTCACTCGGCTACAAACTCTACTAGTTTTCACAGCCAGAAATTATGAGCCTATCTCTCCTCAGCACTGAAACCCTGGGTTGAGGAGGAGCTGGGACCCCTTGCTCCTCAGGGAAGGACCTCTGCATCTGAGATATCCCTCCCAACTTTTAATGGTCACACATGGGTGTGGGACTAGCTTGTTCCATGTCTTTGCCCCTCCTATCAGTCTTGGGGTAGCTTTTTCTGTGTGTCTTTAGTTGTAGGATTTTGGTTCAGGTAGGCTTCAGGTGATTCTCAGTAATGGTTGTTCTGTCAGGAGGATCAAGTCTTAAATTATATAAATGTCTAACCACTATGCTGTATACCTGAAATTAATATAAAATAATACTGAATGTCTCAAAAAAAGAATTAGAGCTTTGCGGGCCGGCCGAATGGCTCAGTTGGTTAAGAGCTTGCTTAAGAGTGCAAGCTGAGCTCTGAGCAACAGCGGTTCGAGGCCAGCCCGAGCTGAGTTGCCGTTGAGCTGCCAACAGGTGGCAGGATGGCTCAGCTAAAAAAAAAAAAAAAAAAAAAAAAAAAAAAAAAAAAAAATAAAAAGAATTAGAGCTTTCATTTTTTCTTTAAAAAAGTGTTCAAAGACCAAACACATAAGTTACAACTGTTAATGGAATAGTTTAAACATCTTTAAAATTCACTGGCTCATGCTGAGTGAAAGAAGGCACAAAATAATGATTCCTTTTATATGATGTCCAAGGATAGAGAAAACTAAACTATGATGATAGCAATCAGTAAGTAGTTGGAGATTTGGGAGTAGCTGGAGTGTTGGATTTACTGAGAAAGAGAAGAAAGAAATCCGTTGAAGTGATGGAAATGCTCTATAATCCGTGACTCTTGAAGGTGGTCCCAGAAGGGCAACATATTACTTGGGAACTTGTTGAATATGCATATTCTTTACTGCACTTGACCTACTGAAACAAAAATAGAAATTATGAAGGTGAAAC
Source organism: Aselliscus stoliczkanus (assembly GCA_033961575.1). NCBI lineage: Eukaryota > Metazoa > Chordata > Mammalia > Chiroptera > Hipposideridae > Aselliscus > Aselliscus stoliczkanus. The sequence continues at coordinate 90,412,359 of CM066734.1, read as the reverse complement.
CCAACAATCTGTATTTTAAAAAGTTCTCCCTGAGATTTTGATAATCAGTACCTTGTGTTCGGTGGTAGTTACACATATATAATAAATTATCAATAGAACCAAATGTTTAGAAACCTTTATGTAAATTATATGCATATTATTTTTAAAAAGTCAAATACAAAGATTCACTGTTCAAAAAAAAATGACTTACAGTTTGGGATGAAAATAAAATAACACAAAAATAAAACCCACCAATAAATGTCACAAGAATATGAAAAAAATTACCAAAGAATAAATAACATTTTATGATAAAAACACAAGTGAAAATAGAGGAGTAGATTACCAGGAGGCACCTGAAATTAAAAGAATGTGATGTCCCATGACTAGTTTAAATACTCAAACCTGAAGAAAAGTTTAATGACTTCTTTCAAGAATATCTATTGATTAGTATGTGTTATGAGGTTAATATACAAAGAGGAAAAAATGCAAGTCAGCTTTATTTAATTAATTGGATAGAATTCTGTATAATATTTAAGATTCATTAGAGAGCATGAGATATCAAAGAGTTCTTAAGACAGAGGCTTCTTCAATATCCCGCTCAGGGAGTTGGCTTTAAAGCAAAGCTCAGTTGTTGGAACAAGGAAAGTCTTTATATTCAGATAACTTAACCAGTCAATTACTGGGCAAGTACTAACAGCTGTACTCCATTATAGACAAAATATGAACTCTAAGGTAATCCATCATACTTAACATATATTTGTACAAGTCCCTGAATGCCTATTTACAGGGTAAAGTGTAGAAGTCTCAAAGGAATGTATTGAAGCATTTAAGGTGAGTTTATCAGTGTTGTTAAAGTGGGAATTAGTGTCATATCATTCTAGGAGGAAATTTTAAAATCTTTTGATGCCCTTATGGGTATTAAAAAAAAATTCAAATGCTTGATAACTTTCTATACATTTCCCTGTATGATAACATTATGATTTCTTCTTAATGATAATTTTAATCTATAAGGGAAAAATACTATTGAATGGTGTAAACCAACCAATGGAAACAGTTAATCTTCATAAACTCATTTATTATAAATATAAGATAGCATAAAGACAATGAGAATCCAGCTTTCTTTGGGTGTCTCTACACTAAATAGTTGGAGAAACAATTTATGAACAAATATCACCTGATATAAAGGCAAGGTATGGAGCAGAGTTTTTGATATAAAGTGTAGGCAGTGACTTAGAAAATGTCCAGTGGATGTCCACTGTACTCTCATACTCAACAATAGCAACACTAATAATCTCTCATCTTGACCCCTACATAACTTGGCATTTCCTTTGTCTATCAATTCATCAACCAATCATGACATCTAGAAATCATAACGAATTTTTCCCTCTCTTTTTTTTTCTCTTTCTTACTAATACTAGTCTTTTTTCCTTCTCTCCTTTGCTATTCCTGTTCCAATAAATTTAATCTTAGGCAGTGCTTTTCAATAAAATTCTCTGAGACAATGGGAGACTTCCATAAATCTTCACTATTTCATATGTTAGCCACTAGCCACAGGTGGCTATTGAGCACTTGAAACATGGCTAGCAAAACTAAACTTTCAATTTCATTTCATTTTAATTAATTAATGTCTAATTATCTATATGCCATTACTAGTGTCTACTGTATTGCGTAGCACAGGTCGAGAGCTTCATAAACTCACTTCATCCATATGTGCATTTAGTCATTTAAAAATATCTTTTTGGGGAAACCTACTCTATACAAGGCATAGTGAAGATTCAAATTCCCAAAGGGTCAAGTGGTAAAGATAAGAAAGTGATAGAGGTGAGTGGACAGGGTGTTAAGGGAGAATGGATAAATACCAACTAGATGCTGAGAAAAGACTTGTTGAGGAAGCTGGAGCTTGACATGAGACTTAATGGAAAAAGAAAAAAGATAAGAAAAGAGCAGATAGTGAGGCATGTATAATATTAATGAGGTAAAAGAGAATATGGCCCATTTGGGAGAAAGTTATAGAAGTTCAGAGTGGCTGAAATCTGAAATTTGAAGTAAGGAAAATGTCATGAGATAAGCTTTGAAAGTTAATCAAAGACCCCAGAGCAATGTCTAAGTTTTTTTTTTCTTTTTTCTATTTTGAGGTGCTTAGAACATATTTATTAGGTAATGAACTGATCAAGGTTATTTTAGGTTTTTGTTTGTTTATTTTTAAGCAAAAGGTAGATATAATTAGATGTGCATAATAGAAAGGTTATAAGATGCAGGATGTAGAATGGGTTGGAAGGTGCAAAATTTGTAGGGATGTCAGCTGGGAGATTGTTGCCATGTTTGCCTGTAATGGCTAGAGAGAAAAAGTAGTATGTACTGGGGAAAAATATATTACGGAGTTAGAATCAACAAGATTTGGTGATTAATTGCCTGTATGAGGTAAAGGGAATCAGGGAATCAAGGCACCCCACAGGTTTCTGCCTCTGCCAAATTCGGCTCCCAAGAGACTGGTGATATCATTCATTAATAGGGGAAGGTTTGACCTGGGCTACTAATTAGTTCTAAGATAACTCACTCACATGGCTGTTGGCAGAAAAACCTGAGTTCCTTGACAAATGAACTTGGTGGTGGAGCTTCTTGAGTGTCCCTATGATATAGGAGGTTTCATCCCCCAGAATAAGTGATGAGAAAGAGAGAGAGGGAGAGGGAGAGGAACAATGTTTTTTATGACCTAGTCTTGAAAGTTGTGCATTTCCAAGTGCACTTCTGCCATATCATATTTGTTAGACAGGAATAACAAAGTCCAGTTCACTCAATGGACGGGAACTAGGCTCAACCTTTTGAAGGGAGATATGTCAAAGAATTTGTGAATATATTTTAAGACTACTATGTTAATATCAGGGAAATATGATATTTTCTATTAAAACAGTTAAATTTAACTAATATGGGGAAACTCTGAGCTTCGTTCTAGTCCCAATAGTTTAACTGTGAAATATATAAAAGGCAACCTTTAATAGACTGTCAGATGTATGGCTTTTTTTTTTTGAGGGCAGTGTCACTGGCCCTCATATGCGGGACCCAAACCGGGGCCGCTGGCTTCCCAAGCCAACGCTTAACTACTGTGCCACTTGGCCGGCCCTGATGTATGGTTTTTATATATCAGAGAGAGAGATTGGCTGAAGCATGGAAAACAGAAGAGAGCCAAAGACAAAACCTCTTGTGGGAAACCTCTTGTGGGGAATACCTGCAGAAGGAGGATGTCAATAGAAGCGGAGCCTAAAGGTTATTCCAAAAACTAATAGTCAAATTGTGTGATGAGTCAAATTGTGTAATTCATTGACTTATGTGTATCACATAAGTCAATGAATTATCATATTTTTAAAAGGAAGGAGTGGATATAATATACATTGACTTTAGGTTATAAGCTACTCCTGGAGAGGAAGAAACTGTGAAGGGATGGGAAACTTTTTAGGTATCTCTTATGTTTTATTTATTTTTTTAATAAGGTAGATTTAGAGTTCAAGAACATATGACAAAATGTGTATATTTGCTTAATCTGAGTGGAAAGTACTGAGTGTCTACTATTTTTGTTATATGTATGTTTATACTTGCAACTTGTGTATTTGAAGTCTTATAATAGTAATAAAATTCAAAGGAACTGATTAACTTTGCTAAATCCTGCAGTAGGTCAAGTTAGTCAAAGACTAAAAAATGTGCTTTAGATTTAGAAACAGAAGTGGTCACTAGGGACCTTGATAAAAAGTGCAGTGAACTCATGGTTGTAGAAGCCAGATTCCAGTAGGATAAGAAGTTAATAGGGAGGTTGGCTGGAAAAGTCAGAAATAGAACTTTGTAGGATCAAAAAATATTATAGAGTTATTATACTTTTCTTACTGCTTCCTTCTAAAACAAGGTGACTTAAATTTCTTTATAGACTAAGAACGAAGAAGCCAATAGACGGGGAAAACAACAAGCAATACCAGAGAGGGAAAAACAAACAAACAAACAAACAAACAAACAAACCAAAAACCTGAAAGAACAGAACAAGGCCCACAGAGTAGACAGGCCTCATCATGCAAAGGACACGAGGTTTTCTCTTTCTGTTTGTGCGGTGGGAAAAACAAGCGAGAGGGAGAAAATGGAGGTTCCTGTCACAGAAGGAGAGTAGGGAGTCATTGAGTTAGAAAGGGATGACAATGCTTCGGGGCTTGATTAGAGTGATGAAAGTCTGGATGTCTGTTTCAGGAATCAGAAACTAACCTGTCACAAGAAAAACTACTCCTAGTGTCTGGGAGCAACTGCCTGAGTTACACAGGCTGGCTTCTCAGAAGCAGAGGGTAAGGTGGAGTTTGGGATGCAAATGAATACTTAGAGTTGTTACCTATGAAACAGTGGAAAATCTTCTAGTGATTTTCTTGTGGGCCACTGGGTGACTAAGCTGTGGATTCGTATGTTTAATTCATACAATTAAAATAAATGTATGAACATTAATAAATCACAAGATTATAACACTGAGTGGCAAAAAACAACCTACCAAAGGATATTTGCCATATGATAAACATCATGTAAATTTTAAAACAAATAAACCAATAGTATATACTTATGAATGGATACATATAGAGAGAGTAAAGTACAAAAACATCTGTGGGAATGATACGAATCAATTTGGTTACCCCCTGTAGGCATGAAATAGGAAGGAATGGTAGGTCCTGGGAGGTAATATGTCAGGTCTCATGTCTGACACAGAAAACACTATAGACATTAGTTAATATTGTAAAACATGTTAACATGTTTTTTTCTTATTGGTGTATATACAGGTGTAGCACTGCTATGTTATTTTGTTTTATGTTTATATTGTTGTATGTTTGAAAGTATTCAGATTTAATGATTTTAAAAAAACCAGAAACCCTTTTTTTTAAATTCTACAGAACCAATAGTACTGATTTTCAACATGGTATGTGACTTTAAACTCCACTTTCTGAGGCCCAAACCTCTATGTGACCAAGTGTACAGTAGAACCAGTCATACGTTTTGCTGAACACACATGCACACACATGCACACTTATGAACATCCTGTTGGTGTAACACGAACATAATTAACCTCATTTAAAGGTTAAGACCAAGTACACATGCCTTTTCTCTTAATCTGATGAATTCTTCAAGGGCGAGGACTGTGTCCCTTCATGCTCTGCTAGCCTTCCCTGGCATATTGTGAGCATTTAATAAATAATAATTAATTCAGTCTGTTAATAAATAGTCATGCATTTACTCAATGAATAATAATTGATGGTAATGAAATAACTGAAAAGAATGGCAAAACTTGAAAACAGTTATAAATGCACTATACCTGTTTGAACCAAATTAAGTATAACTTTTGTGGAAGACATACTTAGAACTCTATGAATTTGATATAAATATTTTACACCTTAGATTTTAGAACACTTTCGTTCTTTTAGTTCATATTGTCCCCAATGCCTCAGCTGTATTCGCATACATTTATATAAACCTGTATTATACATGTGTGTACATACTGGGGGTGGCAAAAAAAAGTATACACAGTTTTAGGCTTTTAAGATAAGAGATGTTATCTTAAAATGTGTATACATTTTTTGGCATCCTCTGTATGTATGTATGTATGTATGTATGTATGTATGTATGTGTATATATATATTCCTATATATATTTGTATATACATAAACACATTTTTCCCCATCTTAATCTATATATCAGTGACCCTTGGTAAGTCTGTGAGGCATTATATTTGTGTGTGTGTGTGTGTGTGTGTGTTTGTGTGTGTGTGTAGAATTGTCTCCACTTTGTAACACCATTGACACTGTGGAGGCCTATTTGTACCCCAGATCTCCTATGCCCTGTGTCCTCAACTATCATAGGTGTTAACTAATATTATTCCTATCAGATGACTATTTAGCTAATCTCAAATTAATTTGTAATGAGGTATTAGTAGTTCAATAAATTACTTTCCTGCTTTAATAAGAATTGATGCTTTTCTCTGAAAATGTAATTAACAGTGTTAGTTCCAGATATGCCTGTGTTGGAAACAGGGATCCTTTTGTTGCTACTCAATTTATGGTATATTTACATACTCTTGCTACTCAATTTAAGATGGCAAAAATAAATTCACCTGGTCATTTGTTTCCAGATACCTAGCTTTTCCATCAAGCAGATGAAAAAATGCAAAATATTAATTTTGCATTACTTTACATTTAGGTTGTACAGACATAATTTTATCAAAATTTAAACCGCCTTTTAGAAGCTCATTTGGTAAAAAGTGCAGCACACTAAAAGTCACGTGAATTGTCATAAACCAGTCTAAGTTGATATGACTAAAATGCTCTACTGAATTCCCAGTTATTCTCTTGGACATCTTATCTGAGGCTCATTTATTTACTCATTTGCTTTTCATAACTGCAATGGAAATTAAATACTGTTCATCTCATTCAGGTCCTAGCATGTGCCTCTCAAAAAAATGAATGAATGTCTGCCCTTTCTGAGTTGGCTCCCTAGAGCAACTAAAAAGAGTAAACACCACGTTCAAAGAACCATGTAATTCAGACAAGGCTTTTACTGATGAGAACAATTTTACTAACTTGTGAAAGCTTTTTAAAAAGAGGATAATATAAGAAATAGATGTAATAAAAGGAATGAGCCTTTTAGATGACAATGGGGTGATGATAAGCATTGATGGTATACTTATATGTTATTTTGTTATTTTATTCTAATGGCCTGAAAAGTCCTTTAAGAATCATCTAGGTGGATATATGTTATATTGGGGATAATAGTGTAGATGTTGTTTCCATTTGACTTTAAAATAAACTCCAAAGTTAGAGACCTTTCTGTATTGTGTTGGATTGTTGAATTATGTACTTTTGAAAGGCATGATTTCATATGCAAAACATCTTTCCAACATGTGCATGTTTTAAAAGACTTCTCTTACTCGAAATGTAAAAACACAACAGTAAATACCTTAATGTAACCAAGAGAATTGATTGATGAGTCCTCTAATGGAGTAACGAGTCAACTTTGCCCCTTAAAAACCCACCTTTGTCTCTAATGCCTGAACCATCATTGAAGATTAAAGACAGGATTCAAGGAGGGCTATTTTTCACACTTTACCTGCTCATTAAGTGCCAAGATAGTTTTTTTACTCAATTATACATCTGCCAGTGAAAATGGTGAGCAAAGACAACATCAAGGCCATGTTTTCACTTCGATCATTGTTCCCTAGTGAATTACAAGGTTGTGAGGTCTCCTACAATTTATATCAACCCAGGCTTCATAAATCTGGTACAGCAGACGGGGATGCTGAGCTCTATGTTGTGATCATGTCTTTCTACTAACAACATTAATCACTTGCTCAAGAGGAAGTAGCAGTTCAAGAGTGTCCATCATAAAGACATCTTAAGAGAAGGCTTTAATGTTGCCCTTTCCCCTCTGAGCTCACTCCTCTACACAGGTTTTCAAGATCTAACCAATCTTGGACTCCTTATTGGGCAATGTCATCATGAACAATAAATATACAAGTTATATACCCATGAGATAAACATATTTGTAAGCCAAAATGTCTAAAGATGGAGATAAAATGAAAAGAACACTAGATGTATTTGCACTAGATGAGAAAAATTAAAATTCCACGTCTAGAGTCACTCAAAGTTGGAGATGTATTTGAGATAAAATCATTTTTACGTTTGTCCTTGTGATGGACTGCTTCTAACTCATTTTTTTAAATGAATAATTTTCTCCTTAAGGAAGTACTAAACCGGAAACCAGCCAACACATCTGTCTCTGAAGTGTTCCAGGGAAAATATATTAATAATGAATCTGGTAGTTTATACATGTGGTCACCAATATTTTATGTGGAAAAAAGGAGTGCTATGACTAATATACAGGAAATTATGTCATTTGACACTGTATTACATTAGAGAACAAACCAAAACAAAAAATTGGGCAAGTATGAATGAAAAAATGAGATCATTTTAGGTATCATACACTGTAATTACAGCATTGTTTTAGTGCAAAAACAGGAACATAACTATGTATTCTTTACTAAAGAATTACTAAAAGTAATTACATGCCCTCTGATTTTTCACTTGCCCTCCTGTAACTGTTATGTTATTAGCTAACTCTTATGGGGATTTGATTTTTTTTATGTGCAAAGTAATTTGTAATCAAGAAGTCAATTATTTTAAAAAGTAAGATACATTTTGTTAAACATTATTCTCCCTAGCACCACTGGTGAGTCCATCCATAGGATTTCTTTCTTTCTTTCTTTCTTTCTTTCTTTCTTTCTTTCTTTCTTTCTTTCTTTCTTTCTTTCTTTCTTTCTTTCTCTCTCTCTCTCTCCTTCCTTCCTTCCTTCCTTCCTTCCTTCCTTCCTTCCTTCCTTCCTTCCTTCCTTCCTTCCTTTCCTTCCTTTATTCTCCTATTTTGTTTTAAACTTTCATGAAGTACAAAATGTGTAGGGAACACTAAGTTTTAGTTCTTAGGGCAAATGTGATGACATTTTATTAGGGAGAGGGAAGAGTTGAGTTCTCAGAATGTATTTATTTTTTTCTTACCAGTGTAGAGTACCTGTTACATTTTCAGAAATATGTTCCCATCCTTGGTTCCATCAGTTGTGATAATTTTAGAAAGCCATTTAAATAAGGGTTTAATTGTATACATTTTATGAGACTGATTTCTTTCATATGGCTGGCAGTTTTAATCACTGTTGATAATATTGATTTGCCAATTATACTGAGTCTGGAAATAGGAAGGTCAATTGAGTTGACTTTTTAAAATATATAAAATGGTAATAATTTTCTCCTGGCTTTTGTGTAAAAGACTAAAATTTTAATCTCATTTCTGCCACTAATTGGCAGCTTGTATGGTCATGGATTCTCTCAGGTTTTCTGTATGATGAAGATTTTTTTTTTATATATATATACAACAATCTCATGATGAATATAGAACCAGATTGTTGAAAGATTTGTTCCTTGCTTATTAAGTCATTTTTAAACCATCTGTACCTGGACTACATTTTGCTTAACAATAAAATAAAAATGAGCCTGTGTGTAATAAAGACATTTTAAGGAACGTTGGGTAATGCAATTCAAAGCACTAAAATCAATACCAATGCCAATATTATTTTGGACAAATACAATGCAATTTGATAGTAAAACCACTGTATCAATAATATTTGTTTTTATAATGTAAAATAATGCTCACTAATCATAAAAGCACAAAAAAATGTAAAGAAAGAAAGGTCCCTCATAATCCTAGAGGGATACATGTTATTTTAGAATGTTTGCCCCCACTTTTTTTCTATTCATACACTACTTTGTATTGATTGCAAATTTACAAATTAGGATGTCTGTGAAATCCTAATATACATTGAAGCAAGAACACTTTCCATGATCAAGAAACTCTTCTTGCACATATAAAAGTAATTTAACTCACACAAAAGAATATGTTAAAACGTTATTTTAAAGACCAGGTTTTCGATAATATGTCTCCTCAACCATAAACCTGATTATTTCACAAAAGTAAGATCGAGGTTCTTCAATATTGAAATATCAGCAGGTTTCTAGGACTATCCCAAGAGAAATTAAACAGTTAAATGGAAAGATTGTGATTGCCATTTTGAGATTTTCATGTAGAAGATTATTTTAGATATTTTTTTGTATAGAAGAGTTAAATGACAAAAAAATGAAAGCGTCTGCCTCAAGCAATGGATGACAATTACCGCAATATCAAGAAAATTAAGTTGATCCATCTTCAAAAAGCTAATCCAATTACTAAGTACAGAAGAAAAAAACTTATTAAAATACTTGAACTACATTTTTCCTGGAAGCTCTTACAATATCATTCATGTGCTAAAGAATTTTAAATCTTGACCTTCAGTGTGGTTTTTCTTTTCATTCCAGACTTGTGCATCCAAGTACCCCTAACTAACTATTTGGGTGGTTCAGAGTCTCCTTATATTCAATGTGTCCAAAACTGAACCTAGGACATTTTGCCCACGGCAGAAAACAAAGGGAGAAACACTCTGCCCTCTAAACTCCAAATTCAATCAATAGTCAATTCCTGTCATTGTGTTTACATATCTTTAACTCTGTTTCACTTTTGTCTATCTCATGATGACTCCCTGCATTCAGATCACCATTGTCTCTTGTCCACATATCTAAGATAGCTCCTACCTGGTCTCCTGTTCCTCTTCAACCTGCAATTCAGTGAGAGATACAGAGATAGAGATAGAGATAGAGATGATAGAGATAGAGATAGAGATAGAGATAGAGATAGAGATAGAGATAGAGATAGAGATAGCGAGACAGAGATAGAGACAGAGATAGAGATGGAGATGGAGATAGGAGAGAGAGGGGAGAGGTGGGGGGAGGGTTGGATGGAAGCTAAATGAAACTCTGATTTAGATCATCCTTGAGAAAAATTTTTAAATATTTTCTGTGCCTAAACAATTAACCTCAAAGTCCCAAACTAACTGAAATACCAGTGCACTGTATTCAGTGCAACATGCCCCTCTCTTCTTGAATTTCAGCATGTATTTTTGCCTTTGCTTGAATATTATGCTCCTATCCTTTGCCTTCCCCACTGCAATATGCTTCCCAAACACCTGTGCATTCCTCATCAGAGGGCCTACCACACTGCACTGAGCTTCCAAGCTACTTGTCAGGTATAAGAGTAGGAATTGTGTCTTCTTGACCATTGTTCCTCTTGGCCTATATTTTCTAGGGTTCTCCCATTTCTCCCATGCTCTTTGTCTCAATCCAGCTGGACTCTCCATAACTTCCTGAATCTGCACCTACGGTCCTTCCTTTCCCCATTACTTTCCCTTAAAATCACCCACATTTGCCAATGTCTTACTCGTTCTTCCATGGCCGTTCTCTGCTTACAAAGTACAGAACTCCTCAGAGCCTTTGTAAAAATTATGTGACACTTAACTGGCCTTATATGTTAGATGATATTTTGCCTATCTTTTGCCTTGGCAGAGGCTATATATTATATATATTTGTACCCTTAACTCCTATCAGTTAATGCAAATACCAGGAAATAAGTGTTTTATGTATAAATAAATGCCCATTAATCTCCAGGTTTAGAAACTCACATGCTAAATGTACTAACTTCTGCCTCTGTATCTCTGTTCCTCCCATGCCTTCTCTTTTTCCTCTCTGAAATCCATCTGCCCTTTTCCTGATTAGCCTTCTTAAAGAGACAATTCAAACATTATATCCTCCAGGAGGCCTTCTTGAACTCATCTGCCATATGCTGACTTCTCTTCCATTCTCCTTTTTTTTCTGTGTTTCCTTAGCATTTTATTTTATTTCATTTTTAAAAAATATTACTTTGCAGATGCTAACATATCATGCTGGTTGTTTTCATATTATCTCACAGGTATTTATTTTGTCTCCTAAAAAACTTTTAAGCTCTAGAGATATGCTTTCCAACTGGACATTCTGCTATGGTGGAAATATTCTATATCTGTGCTATCCAACAGAATACTCACTAGACATATGTAGCTCTTGAGCACTTAAAAAGTGTCTAGTGTAACCATGGAACTAACTTTTTACTCAATTTAAATCTAAGTAGCTGTATTTGATTAGAGGCTATTATATTGAAAAATGCAGTTTTTAGTGCTGAGGCTGTATATTTTAAGTTATTAGTCTTCCCTAAAGTGTCTGGTGCCTAAAAGGAAACAATGTCTCACTTTATTAGGTACTTTGCAATAAATATATAAAATATAATCAAATACAGGATCCTACTTAAGTTTTAGTATCACTTTGATCCTGGCAGAATATTATACCCATTTTTGAAATATGGTAACCAGGAGACTAATTGACTCATTCAAGGTCATGTAGAAGCCACTGGTAGATTAGTATCTGTCCTTTTTAAAGTTATTGTAATCTTTATGTCATTCTCCTTTTCTTTTTAATGTTATGTTGACAAATGAAGTCTATCAATACTTAGTTTGTGGACTAGAAACTTACTTAGATCATGGAATCTTCACAATAGATCACGTATTTATTCATTCATAAAATATTTATGAGCCCCATTAATGAACCAGGAATGCCAGGAACTAGGAATAAAGTGGTGAATAAATGGACCCTTGATCTGAAGGGGCTGACTGTGTGTGTGTTGGGGGGGGTCAGCATATGCATAAATAAACAAATAAGTATGTGGGTAAATAAGCAAATATCTACAGGTAGTAAAAGTGCTGTGAAGAATATAAACTGGGTGGTGAGGTGGAGAATAACTGGGGAAATCTCCTTCAGATAGGATTACCAGGGGAGGGTTCTCAAAGGTGGTAACATGTGAATTGAGATCTGAAGAATGAGAAAAGCTGGAAGAGAATTCTGGGCTGGTAGAGATTTGATGAGCTTCAGGAACATAAAGGAGGCTAATGTGGCTGAGCCTTGGTGAATAGCGTAGAGGCATATCTTAGCCTGTTCGGGCTGCCATAACAAAATATATAGACTGGGCATCTTAAACAGTAGGAACTTATTTTCTCATGGTTTGGAGGCTGGAGGTCTAAGATCAGGAAGCCAGCAGGTCGAGTTCTGCTGAGAGTTTTCTTCCTGGCTTGCAGATGGCCCCCTTCTTGCTGTCTTCATATGGCCTTTCCTTGCCATATGCACATGAAGAAAGAAAAAGAACTCCTTCTTTTTCTTATAAGGGCACCAGTTCTATTGGATTAGAACCCCACCCTTACAACATCATTTAACCTTAATTACCTCCTAAGAGTCCTATGTACAAATATGGTCACATTGGAGGTTAGGGCTTCAATATATTAATTTTGGGGGTACATGAATACAGTTCTTAGGAGGGGCATATTATAAAATTAGGTTAGAAAGAAAAGTGGATTGATTTATGGAGTGCTTGGTAAGTAATTTGGATTTTATTTAGAGAGAAAAGGGGAAAATATAAAAATGAGAAAATCTTAAATATTAAACTCAGCTTTCTTTCAGTTTTTAAAAACATATATTTACCCAGGGCACATTTATTAAGCTCCCGTATAAGAAAAACACTATGAAAAACTCTAAGATTAAGGATAAATCAGTCATATACTACCACTGAAGACTGAAATTTGAAGAAGCACACAGGTTAAAAAAAGATAAAACAAAACAAACAAACAAAAACAAAAAACGGTTTATGGGAAAGAAGAGTCTTTTCAACCAAGAGCTTGGGAACAACTTTAACTTCTGTCTTGCAGTGTGCACAAAAATTAATTGGAGATAAATCAGCCCTCAGTGTAAAAGTGACAGCTACAAAGCTTATCGATGTAAATGCAAGAGAATGTCTTCAAAACCTTGGAGTAGGCAAAGAGTTTTTAGACAGGACAAATATGCTGAATTAATTGTTAGTCAATTATAATATAATATACAATATACTACATAATATACAATATACTACATTGTGCAATATAATTATAATACAATATAACACAATATAACTATAATAATATAATACAATAGTTAAAAAATGGACTTTGTTAAAACTACTAAAAACTTTTGTTTATGGAAAGACATTTAAAAAAATGGAAAAGCAAGTGATAAAGTAGGAGAAAATAGTCATAATACATTAATACATAAAAGTTTGTATGCAGCATATATAAAAAAGTCATACAATTGAATAATAAAAAGATCATCTATAAAAATAGGCAAACAGATATTTTAAAAAAATATATATATGAATAGCCAATAAGCACAGACGATGTTCAATATCATTAGTTATTAGGAAATGCAATTTAAAACCAAAGAAAGTACTATTGCCTCACTAGAATTGCTAAAATAAAGACAAGCAATAGAAAATGTTAGTGATGATGTGAAGCAAGTCAACTCTCACGTTCCTTGTGGAATTGTAAAATCGTATAACCATTTAGAAAAAGATTAGTGGGTCCTAATAAAGTTAAACCTATACCACCGTATCACCCAGTGATTCCACTACTTTGTATTTACCCAAGGTATATGAAAACATGTATCCAATAAAAACTTGAACATGCATGCCTATAATAGCTTTGTTCATTACAGGCAATAACTGGAAACAATCAAATGTCCATCAACAGAAGAATAGATATCAACTTATGTTATATTAATTTGATGAATTCATTAATAAAATGGATACACTCAGTGTCATGAATAAATCACAAAACAATAAGAGTTGAAGTGTAAGCAAAACTAATCTTTAATGATAAATAAATATATTTTTAAAGTTCCAGGGAGGGGTGAGGGTGACAGACAGATATTGGCTGGACAGGGAACTTTCAGGGGTGAAGGAAATCATCTATAACTTGATTGGGTGTTGTTTACATAGGTGTGTTATTTGTAAAAAATCATCAAACTCTACCCATAAGCTCTGTACATTCTACTATATGTAAAATATATTAAATGTAAACAAAAAAAATTGTTAGTAAAATGTGATGAATAATAAGAAGGAAATGCAAACAAGGGAATAATTATGTTTCAGTGTCTGACTAAAATGTAAATGGATCAGGGGTAAAGTCTGTAATTTAACCTGATTTATTTGGGAACCCACGTTGGGCCCAGACACAGAGGACTGAACTCACTTGACAACAGTATTCACTCCACCAGGTGCATGGACCAAGCTCAATTGGCTGGATACTTCTTCTATTTCATCCCACCTGTTAAGTCCAAGCAAATACTCCAGCAACTACCAGGAGATTCTTTTTTCTTTTCTTTTTTAAATTAAAGTTTATTGGGGTGACAGTGGTTAGTAAAGTTACATAGGCTTCAGGTGTACAATTCTGTAATACATTATCTATATATCACATTGTGTGTTCACCACCCAGAGTCTGTTACCAGCAGATTCTAATCTTAAGCAGAAAGTATTGAAATTTGTGATGAGATAGGAATTCTCCCATTCCAGTCTCATTGGATTTGTCAGGTTGAGTTTGAGCTCTACTAGAAGGGTGGAGCATCTTTCGTTTTGGAGCTTGTTTCTGTTGTTCTTTCTCAGCCTGAGTGTGCTAACCTCCAAGGCCCAGGGCAAGCCTCATCTCTTCAGTCTCAATAACAAGGGACGGGCGGTTCAGTTTTAGTCTCTTTGGAATGGTGAGGATGTCATTTTTTAATGCTTTTACTTGTTAATTTTAAGTACATACAGAAGGCCAGTGGTTGAATATTAGCTGTAAGTTTAAAAACAAAATGAGACAAATTGGAATTCATAAGTCCAAGATCGCATATTAAAACAGCGTTTTAAGGAATGATGCTGGAAAATAAAGAATGATGAGCTCTGCACAGCCCTGGATAAGTATTTGAATTCCTTGATACCCACTGACATTCCCTTTTTTTTTTTTTTTTTTTTTTTTTAGGGCAGTGTCACTGGCCCTCACATGTGGGACCGAACCGGGGCCGCTGGCTTCCCAAGCAAGTGCTTAACCACTGCGCCACTCAGCCAGCCCTCCTGACACTCCTTTTTAAAGGATCTTTTCCATCTACCTGTTTCCTGACATGGTTCCTATTCATCTACAATCTCCTCAAATCTTCACATCTGCCTTGCTTCTGCTGCTAAGAGCTCAATTTATTGAACCCCAATACCAGCATATTGCCCTTATGATATTGTTGAATCTATACAGTAACCTATGATGTATGTACCGTTATTATTCCTTATTTACAGATAAAAAAACAAAGGCACAGAGAAGGTGAGCAGCTTGTCTGAAATTAAACAGCCTATAAGAGAGTCACAATTTTCACTCACACGCTCTAATAGAGATGCTTAACCATCAAGGTAAGCTCATTGTCATCTCCTCCTAGGTCTGTTCTTTCTCTTTCTCCATGACCATCTTTGATCTTTTATTTACAGTGTCTAATTTAATCTTTGCAATGACTTTGAAAGGTAGGAGTTAAACTCATTACAGATTTTTTTTTAAAAGCCTAGGACACTAAAGTTGAAAATGTTGATTAACTTGCCCAAGTTTGCTGTTAGAAAGTGTTGATGATACCTGATCTTGAACCCTTATCTTGTCTGCCTTCAGAGCTTTGAGTCTTTCTACCTAAAAGATAAACTTTTATGCGGGATATAAAATGAAAGCAACAAATGAACAAGACAAACAAAGAAGCAAAAACTCATAGACACAGACAGCAGTTTAGTGGTTACCAGAGGGTAAGGGGGAAGAGGGGTGGTAGAGAGGTTAAACGGGGTCAAATATATGATGATGGAAGGAGAACTGACTCTGGGTGGTGAACACACAATGCAATATATAGATGATGCATTACAGAATTGTACACTTGAAACCTATATAATTTTACTAACCAATTTCTTCCCAATAAATTTAATTTAAAAAAAGATAAACTTTTGACATTGAATTTCTTCCAGGCCTATTTGTGTTTAGATAAATTGCTAATCTACACACTGCGAAGTTCCAGGCATCTGAGGAAGGTATTTGGGAAGACAGTTTGGGGTAAAGGCCCCTGAAGTGACACCACATAGTGGCCTCCTGCCCCCCACCCCCACCCCGTAAGGCTGGAACTATGCACCTAAGTGATGGGGAATTGGGGGTTATCCTGTCTTCTATGTGCTTCGCCCAGTGGTAAGTGTCTGCCTGGCCTGCTGATTGTTATCTAAACTTGGCATTTTGCATTTGATTGCCTGACCACTTTATGACATTAACACTCAATCCATTTGGCAAACCTCTAATTTTGGTTCTTCCTGACATCTGACCCAGACAGTTCAGACAAGGTAGCTCACTGACTACAATGTGATTAGCCTTCAGAATGTGCTGAGAAGAAGTGGGCTTCACTGTGTCTTTGGAATCCTTTACAGTATATGATTTACCTAATTAGGTTTTACTTCAGCAGATTTTAAAATAATTTTCATTCTATGGGCAAGCATATAGGAAGAGAACCCAGATGTGAGCTGGAGGTCTAGATAGAATCAGGCAGTGTGGATATAATTGAAACAGAGAGAGAAACACTCGTATTGTGAAATATATATATTTCAAAATCTTGATATCTTATTGCTCTTCTTATAATCAATATAATATATTAAATTTCCCTAACCCCTATTTTCCTTATCTTTAAAATCAAGACATTAAACCTGATTTTTAAGATCTTTCCCTACAAAACAATTTCTTTTCTATATTGTAATATACTGTGTCTATATATTTTTGAGTTTTAAAAAATATATAAAAGTATATATAGGATAGATTCACAATTTCATGTATTCATCTGGTTTTTCATTACACAAATATTTATTGAGAACCTGCTAAGTGCCAGGCACTATGTTGACTTGGGTGCAACAAAGATAAACTAGACAGTCTCTGCCCTCAAAGAGATCAATGCATAGGATCGAATAAAGCTATATAGAAGGTAATTAAAATTCTCACAGGTGACAAACTTCCCAGAGATGACAGCTTACAATGGCTTTCCTTTCATCACAAAATGTACAAATGGTCCTTTTATTTCATAAATCAATAGGCACACATCATTCTATCAGTACACTTACCTTTTGTATAACTTTCTCAAAACCATGTTTTTAAATTTCTTCTTCTTCTTCTTCTTTTTTTTCTTTTGGTACATAAATGAATAATACAGGAGACAACGAATAGCCAGTTTATACTCCCTGCTGTCCTTCCAAAGCTTCATAGCCCAAAATAAAGGTACTGCGGAGGTGGAGAACCCAATTTCCATTCTAAGTTTCACACAGTGGGTTTCAGTCAATTAAATTTTCTGTTCCTAAGATACAATTGCTTATGGAGGCAAGTAGCACCCACATTTTTTGGAAACGATTATGTTGGTCTATAGGAACTGTCTTCCCCCAATACTTGTTGAGGGCTAAGTCAAGGGATTTTGCTTAGTAGCTGTGGGGATGTCATAAAGCCGATTTCATCTCCTTTCTCAGGCATCAACTTCTTATTACCTGGGTTTTGACTCCTCTAAGCAACACAACAAACATCTTGGGGGGAAACAACATGCTTGTCATTCTTTTTATCCTCACTAATGCATTGGAACGAGGCCATCTGGCTGCCTTTTGGGTAAATCCATTTTATAACAAGATTTTTTTGTGTGTGTGATTCAGTAATTAAACCCCTTTGGATAGAGTTCAAGATGGACCTGCCTTATGCTGAATTTTGCTTTATAGCAAACTGTTAGTCACAAGTGCCAGTGAATTTATAAATCAGGATGAGAAATCTTTTATAGATTTCAGAAAATCTGTCATCTCCCTGAGTTTCCTTTGACCTTATGTTTGGTTCACTCTTCAGAGGTGAGCAAGGTGAGAATGTGCTAAAAATTGAGCCCCCTTTCCCAGCCCCAAAGCATTACTAAGATGGTTATCTGCCATCTTTGTCCTAAATCTAAGCCTCTAGTGCTGAAATGTTGAAAGACAGGAGAGTCTTTTTTTTTTTTAAAGTAGTTCTTTAAAAAAAATTTTATTGGGATGACAATGGTTAGTAAAATTACGTACGTTTCAAGTATACAACTCTGTAATGCATCATCTGTATATCACACTGTGTGCTCACCACCCAGAAGGGTGGAGGTATAGTAGAAGAGGGTAAAGTGGGTCAAATACTAGTACGTGGTGATGGAAGGACAACTGACTCTGGGTAGTGAAGACAGGAGAGTCTTAATGTTGTTACTTATTGCTAAAGCATAGACACCATAATAGACTTACCTATTCACTCATTCATTCAATAAACATGTGCTAGATACTAGGTTGGAGATTGAGAAATAACTAGAAAAACTTGTGAGCTCAGCACTGTTTCTCTCTTGTCATTGTTACATGGTAGCTTCAACTATCAAAATGTGATTTGCCATGACATCATCTTTGGAATACTTTCTGAGAATAATTAATTTCTTTTCAGCAAATTACTTTGCCTTCTCTTAAACTCAAAAAGTATAAATCAGGGTGACCGGTTAGCTCATTTGGTTAGAGCGTGGTGCTGATAACACCAAGGTTGCCAGTTCAATCCCCGCATGGGCCACTATGAGCTGTGCTCTCCTTAAAAGAGTCAACTATGTCATTGTAACATGAAAGCAATGTGTAACCAATGACCATGACTGTTTCCCCCCAAAATTTAAAAAGTATAAATCAATACAAAAATGTGGTTAAAAGTCAAGTGACCACCAGCCATCTTTCTTTTTCTTTCAGTAAGATTTTAAATTTTTTTTTTTTTTAAGGATTTTATTGGGGCATTGGGGAAGGGGAACAGCGTTGGGGAATTGGGGAAGGAGAACAGACAAGTTGCTGTCTTTTTGTTCTTCAGTCTAGTTGCAGAGGACATTGCTTCACTGGCCCATGTTGGTATCATCATTGCGCTCTTCCCGGATGAGGCAGATAGGTCGCTGGCCTCTGGATGGTCGCTCATCGCGACTATTGGCCACTCATGCTGGCTGCCAGCCACTCACTGTAGCCTATGGCAGCCCACTGCAGCAGGGGCTACAGCCCACACCATTGCCGGGGCTCACACAGTCCAGCTCCAGGTAGAGCTGTTGTTAGCTGTAGAAGGCAGTGTCACTGGCCCTCATATGTGGGATCTGAACCGGGGCCGCTGGCGTCCCAAACCAACTCTTAACCAATGCGCCACTCGGCCAGCCCAATTTTTGTTTTAAATTAAATTTATTGGGGTGAACAGTGGTTAGTAAAATGGCATAGGTTTCAACTGTCAGTCATGTTTTTCTTGGTTTCTTGTAGGAAAATTTTCAGCTTCTTGGCTAGTTGTGCTCCCAATTTCTTTTGCCATGAGTCATGGGAAGTTAATATTCAGTTTGAGAGTTTTCTTCTGGTCACTGATTCATATAAAAACCCCTTTGCAAACCATCAGCAATTGGATTGGACTCTTGCTCTCTGCCTTTCTTCTTGTTCTTTTTTTTTTTTTTTACCACTTTCTGATTGGTGAGATGGCCATCTCTCCAAGACTGTGTTTCTTAGCTATGATCTAGTTATGTCATTCATATCGGCAGTACTGAGAGCTAGTTTGGCAAGGAAAGCAACCCCCTGTGACAATTAATTGGGTAACAATTCATTTTTATGTCAAGCTAAATAGTTTGAATCTTTTAAATAGATAATGAGTTGGAACTTCTCCTCAGGCCTAAGAACAATTTGCCTTGGGAGAAATGGGCTATTTGAGTTTTGGCATTTCCCTACTTGAACATAGATTTGCTTTCCTTTTTGAGCCCCGATGGATGTTTACTATGCTCCAGGCTCCTTGAGTAGACGCAGAATGTTCCTGAATTCCTGGAAATTTATCAGATGATAGTAGACTTCAGAAAACAAGTGGTGATATTGACCTTGTGGCTTCTGTGTTGACTGACATAAACCACACCCTTATGAAGGGACAGCTGATGTTGTAATTAGAAAATAATCTGATGCATGGCTTAGGTTCTGACTCTGCAAGATTTAATGGGGTAACTCACTAGGTTTAGGGGCACAAAACCCAACCCATTGCTGGAATTACATTTGGGAGCACAGTTGGAAAAGTTTTCCATCTTGCTCTCATTGAGGTTCTTGAAAGTTGCTTATACTATTGTAATTCACTTTGAAACTTCCTGGAAATCAACTTCATCATGACATTTTAATTTTTTTATTTTATTATTTTATTTTGCTTAATACAAACTGCATTTTATTCTAGTTTGACAGGTGAGTAGTCCTCAGTGATGAATTCGTTTTTCAAAAGGTCCAAAGTCTTTAGTTCATCGGTTTTTTAAAATGTGTTTTTTATTATTAGTTTCAGGTATACAAAACAACATAATGATTAGACATGTACACGCCTCACAACGTGATAATCTCAACAAGTCTACTACCCATCTGACTACACAGCTATTATAATACTATTGTCTATATTCCCTATGCCGTACTTTACATCCTGTGACTATAAGAGGTGTGATCAAAAGATATAGTGAATGTTTAAATTTAAAAAAAATAGTACAGCAAAAGACACATTGCCATTAGCCCCCCTGAAAATACTTCCCCTTGCTTGGAACACATTTATCCCATTTTTCTTGCCACTTTCTGAAGCAGTTCTGAAAGTCCTCTTTCATGAATGTCTTTAGTTGTGCTGTCATGCTTGCCTTGATGTCCTGAATACATTCAAAATTTACATTTCATGGTCATTTTGACTTTGGGGAAGAGCCAGAAGTCACATGGTGCCAGATCCAGCGAATAAGGTGGATGAAGATGCACCATAATATTTTTATTTGAGGGAAATTGCCATACCAGAAGTGGTATAAGACATGGTGCCTTTCTGTTGTGTTCAAGAAATATAATGAATGCTGCTGCTGAGTGCCATCCAACAGAAAGGCAAAGATCTTCAATACAGGAAGCGGAGTATTGACCCTTAGTAACAGTGTGTGACAAGTTTCAATTTGTTTAGTACAGTCAGTCAGGTGTGAGCTACAATTTAGAGAAGGTATGTTTTGAAATGTGCCATAAATCATCCTCCCTCATGACGATGCTCCTTGTCACATATTGTTTCGGGTATGGAGATATATATGTGTGTGTGTGTGTGTGTGTGTGTGTGTGTGTGTGTGTGTGTGTGTGTATATATATATATATATATACACACACACAGCATATACATGGGTCTTGTTTTCTTATCCATTCAGTTACCCTATGTCTTTTGATTTTGATTGGAGCATTTAATTCATTTACATTTAAAATGATTATTAATAGGTACATAGTGATTGACATTTTATTATTCATATTTTTTATTTTCTTTTGTTTGCTTCCTCCTTTCTTCTGCTTAAAGAAGTCCTTTTAACATTTCTTGTAATATTTGCTGGTGGCAATGAATTCCTTTAACTTTTACTTGTCTGGGAATCTCTTTATCTCTCCTTCAATTTAAATGATAGCCTTGCTTGGTAGATAGAGGCCCTTGTTTTTTATCACTTTGAATATTTCCTGCCACTCCCTTCTGGCTTGCAATTTTCTGTTGAGAAACCAGCTGCCAGTCTTATGAAAGCTCCCTGGTAAATAAGTAGTTGTCTTTCTCTTGCTGCTATTAGGATTCTGTCTTTGTCTTTAACCTTTGCCATTCTAATTATGTGTCTTGCTGTGGGCCTGTTTGGGTTCATCTTGTTTGGGATTCTCTGCGCTTCCTGGCCATGTATACTTCCAGGGAAGTTTTCAGTCATTATTTCTTAAAATACGTTCTTGGTCCCTTGCTCCTTCTCTTCCCCTTCTGGTACTCCTCCAATGTGAATGTTGTTATGCTTGATATTATCCCAAAGATCCCTCTTAAACTATCTTCTTTTTTTAAAATTCTTTTTGTTGTTGTGTTATGATTGGGTAATTTCTGCTACCTTTTCTTCCAAATCGCTGGTGAGTCCTCTGCTTCATCCAATCTGGTGTGGATTCCTGGTAGGGTATTCTTCATTTCAGTTATCACTATAATTGATCTTTATTTCTGAGTGTTCTTTTTAATGGTTTCATGTCTTTCTTTATGCTTACTATCTCTTTGTTGAAATTCTCATTAAGGTCCTTAGGCATTCTTTTATCCAATGTTTTAAAGTCTGTTTCTGGTAGGTTAGTTGCCCCCATTTCATTTAGTTCTATTTCTGGAGGTTTCTCCTGTTCTTTTATTTGGGACATGTTTCTTTGCTTCCTCATTCTGGCTGCCCCTCTGTGTTTGCTTCGGTATATTAGGCAGATCTCCTATGTTTCTCAGTCTTTGCTGGGTAGCCTTATGTTGTAGGTGTCCTGAGTGGTCCAGTGGTCCAGTTTCTTTGACAACCTGTGTGTGTGTTCCAGGAATATCCCTTCTGTGTGTTTTGTGTATTTTCCTGTGGTAGTTGAGCCTTAATTACTTTTGGCACATCAGTGGGTGGGATTCCCTCCCAGGCTGACTGGCTATGAGGATTGGCTACACCCACAGTATATGAACTGCTCTCTGGAGTGTGACCCCTCAGAGGGGGATATGCCTGTTGAGACTACCCTTTGGATGTGCTGCTTATGGGGCTAGCCAGGTGGTGCGCTGGTGTTGTCTGAGGCTGGCCTCTTGGTGTGTTGTTTGTGGTGTCTTTTGGGAGGGTCTCCCATGCAGGCCAATTTCAACCTTATCTGTGACCAGCCTGGGCCTACATAGTAGGAGCTACAAAGCTATATGTGATTGGCTGCTGCCTGTGCTGGACCTGGAGACATGTGGGTTGGACTCACTGTGAGCTGAGGCTGGCTGCCACCAGTATTGGGCCTGGGGCAGCTTAGCAAAAGGCCCAGGGCTCCCTATGCCTATTACCACCAGCCAGCTACCTATAAGGCTCAGCCACTGCAAGAGCCTCCTTAGGTGTGCCGGAGGTTGAGCTGGTGTTGAGTTCCTCTGAGGATGCAGCTCTATGTGGGCAGGGCTGGGTTTTGGGGAGTTACAGGGCGTGAGTGATGGTTTTTACAAAGTTGATACAGTATTGGTTCTTGTATATTTGTGAGCACTTCTCAAAAATGTTCTGAGAACACGGTGGCCAGCCACTGCTCACCTCAGGCCAACAGGTCCCCAAGAGCTGCCCAAGAGAGGCTGTGGTGCAGGTTATGTCTCACTGCCCACTCCCAAAATTTCCCTGGGCTGATGTAGGCTATCTGCTGCTGTAAAATGGTTCTGCAGTTTGTAGGGTGGGTCCAGTGCCCAGGAGCCAGGAGTGCCCTAGGCAATGCAGTACTAGCAATATGGGGCAGGGACCCAGGGCACCACCAAGGAGGTATGCACACCCAGATTTTACCAGACCAATGCAGTTTCAGATTTGGATCTTTGGAGGAAATTTCAACATAGAAAAGATGGTGCGCTCCTATAGGTTACATGTGAGGCAGGCTCCACATAGAGACAATGACTCCTGTTCTTCCAGCCCTCTCACTAAGCCTCACAACTCATTCTTTCCTGGTATTTCTCTAGTGCCTCTCGAGTTGCCGCCCACCCCAACTGGAGACCAGGTGAGTGCTTGCAAATGAGTGAGTCTGTGCGAGGGCCTTTTAAGAAGGTGTCTGGGCTTCCAGCTGCCATCTGTCTCACTGGGATGTGAGTGCTGATTTTCACTGCCAGATGTGGGAACTCCTCTTCTCAACACAGGCTCCCTCGACTATGGAGCCTGGTGTGGGGCTGGGATCCCTCCCTCTTCTGAGGGTACCTCTCCCATTGAGGTGTCCCTCCCAGAGTTCAACCATTATCTGTGGGTTTGAGGTCAGCCCATTTTGCATCCCCACCCCTCCTACCACTTGCCCCTCCTACCAGTCTCAATGTGTCATCTTCTTTATATCCTTAGTTATTGGGTGGTTTTTTCAGCTAGTCTTCAGATGATTTTTCAGGTTGATTGTTCTATAATTTACTTGTAATTTTGGTGTGATCCTGGGAGGCAGTAGGCATACCATTTACCTAATCTGCCATCTTGGACCTTTTCATCATGAAATTTTTAAAGGCATTCATAGTTCTGGTTAGGTTCCACACTCTAAGAGAAAATGATCTAAGTGGAAACCATGACATGCTGCCATCCAGGCATGTTTATCACAGGTGTTAAAGTGTTAAAGAGGCAAAGTACCACAGGTGTTAAAACCTCTCAAGAGCTCACTGCATTTAGATAAAATTAAAAATAGTTAATTGCAGGTCTGGCCGAGTAGCGCATTGGTTAAGAGCTGGCTTGGGATGCCAGCAGCCCTGGTTCGGATATGTGGGCCAGTGACACTGACCTCTACAGCTAACAACAGCTCGACCTGGAATTAGGCTGCACGAGCCCTGGTGACAGCGTAGGCTGCAGCCCCTGCTGCAGTGGGCTGCCATAGGCTACAGTGAGTGGCCGGCAGCCAGTGTGAGTGACCGACAGCCAGCATGAGCTGCCAATAGCCACGGTGAGTGGCTGTCCAGAGGCCGGCGACCTATCTGCCTCATTCTGGAAGAGCGCAATGACGATACCAACATGGGCCAGTGAAGCAACGTCCTCCGCATCTAGACTGAAGAACAAAAGGACAGCAACTTGTCTGTTCCCCTTCCAGGATTCCCCTCCCCCAATTCCCCAATAAAATCTTAAAAAACAAAACAAACAAACAAAAAAATTTATGTAACAAATGAGCCAAGTAAAAGAGAAATTATTCCTCATCCTTTGAGTGTAAAAGAACAATAATAATCTACTACTGAGACTTGTTATATTATTGTCTACCTTAAAAGTAGTTCAGAAACACAAATGTTAGAAGAGAGAGAATCATATGTCTCAGGAAGCAGGTGGCTGTACAAGAAAAGGAGCTTTAGGTTGGCTGGTCTGCATTTGTGGAAGATTGAAATACTGTACAAGCACAGACTTAATATAGCCACAACAGACAGCAGGGTGTGACTTAATGATCAAAAATAAAGAAAAAAAAATCA
The DNA here is from genome assembly GCA_033961575.1 of Aselliscus stoliczkanus. Classification (NCBI taxonomy): domain Eukaryota; kingdom Metazoa; phylum Chordata; class Mammalia; order Chiroptera; family Hipposideridae; genus Aselliscus; species Aselliscus stoliczkanus. The sequence continues at coordinate 90,387,098 of CM066734.1, read as the reverse complement.
ACTACAGGTGTTACACGGTGAAGCATGAAGTGGAAGGCCTTGAACCATGGAGCTGAACTTAGCTAAGTAACATTAGCACTTCTGCAGGATATTTAAATCTCTGGATTGAACTAAAATATTTTTAAGAAAAGCAATGCTATTTTTTAAAGAGATGTTTTATTCATATATACTATATCTATGATGATAGAAATTATTTCTAATTGGCTAATTCATTTAGTTATTTACTTAAATCTTAATTGAGAACCTATTCTGTGCCAAGCCTCATGCTAGGCACAATGGATGCAAAGATGTCCTGAAGTTCATAGTTTGCTAGTAGAGGCAAACAGCAACTTTACAAATTACACTACAGGCTAATGAGTTCTGTGAGGGAATGAAGCCAAGAGTGCTGTGTAAGGAGAGCTACGTAACTCAGCCTGAGACCTGGTATTGAGGGAAAGCGAGACTGATTTGGAGGAAGAGTGGTTAGGAGGTTTCTCCCAGGGAAAGGAAAAAGCATGGGACTTGGCTCAAATCAGTAATTCTGAGTTGAGTGCACTGTAATGTAGGGTGCAAGGACTGGATAGAAAAATATAGGTAACATTATGAAGGGCCTCAGCTGAAGTCCTTGTGAAGCCATTGTAGGATTTAGAAAGATCAGACTGATGACAGTGTAGCAGATAAGTTAATGGGGATTTCAAGTGAAGATACAGAGACCAGGAAAAGGCTGTTATGGTGAACAAAGTGAAAAATGATAAAGTTCTAAATCAAGGTAATCACAGTTGATATAGGCAGATGTCAAAAATTTAGGAAATATTTTAAAAAATAGAGTCAAAGAAAATTGATGACAAATATGATACGGGATAAGGGAGTAAGGGAAAGTGATGGATCAAAGATGATGTTCAGGTCTCTGATTTGGACAATGGGTACAGGTGCTGCCATTCACCCCGAAAGGGTAGTCTAGGAAGAGAAGCAGACCTGGAGGGAAACTGATGGGTTTAGTTTGAGATGGATTCTGCATATAGTGTCTTTTTAGGTTTCTAAGTGGAGATTCCCCATAGGTGGTTGTATATACAAGCCTAGAGGCCATGACGGAGATCTAGTTTAGAGATGTACAATTGGGAATTATTGCACAATGATAATAGTTGATACCATTACTATGAAAATGTTATCCAGGAGGAAGTTGAAGGGATAAACTTGGAGAAATACCTATTCTTAAGGAGGAGATAGAGAAAGAGGAGACTGTAAAACAGGCTGAGAAGGAATAGCTGGTGAAGTCAGAGCATAGCCACATGAGAAAGGAGTTCAAAGCAAGAGCCTGGGTTACCGAGGTAATTGATGCAGTGCAGTGAAGCAAGTTGAGGATTGAGAAGGGAAGAGTGATGATATAAATTATCATTCAATGTAGGCAAATTTTAGAATGAAAGGGATTGTAATGTTTGATTTAAGTTGGTGTCATCTTGAGTGGGCCAAAGGGTTCCCAGGTATTCGTTAAACATTGTTTCTGGGTGTGTCTGTGAGGGTGTTTCTTGATTAAATTAGCATTTGGCTCAGTAGACTGAGTGAAGCAGATTACCCTCTCCTATGGGGGAAAGCATCATCCAATCAGTTGAGGGCCTGGATAGAAAAAAAGGCAGACAAAGAGACTACTGAACTGGAACATTGGTTTCTCTAGCTCTTACACTGGGACTTAATCACCAGCACTCCTGGTTCTCAGGGCTTTGGACTTGGGCTGGGGCTACACCACCAGCTTTCCTGGGTCTCCAGCTTGCAGATGATAGTTTTTCTCCGCCTCTGTAATCGCATGAGCTAAATCCTCACAATAAATCTTTTTTAATATCTATATCATCTCCCCATCTATATTCCCTCCCTCCCTCTCTCCCTCCCTCCCTCCCTCCCTTCTCTCTCTCTCTCTCTCTCTCTCTCTCTCTCTCTCTCTCTCTCTCACACACACACACACACACACACACACACACACACACACACATACCCACTATCTACACATTCTGTTGTTTCTGTTTTTCTGGAGAACCCTGACTACCACAGGGATTGCTACTAAAAAATGATAGGACAACAAGTAGAAAGCAGAAATTCTCCAGGCAAACCAGGATGTAGAGTCATCCTAGATTTGGAAGAATTATTTAAGTGAAGTGGGAGAAGTAGTGACAATAGATGGCAAGAGTTAAGGAGTGAAGTGAGTGATAAGAAATTAAAGTGCTGTGTATAGACTTTTTTTTTTAACTAGCTTACATTTAAAGGGGAAAGCTGAGTAGGTGTGAAGTTAGACAAGTTTTCATCTGATTATATCTGATTTCTCTGTAAAATATGAGAAGAGGTCTTGTGCTAAGAGTGAGTGATGAGATTACGGGGTAGGGAGCTTGTGAAAAGCAGGTAAGGTTAGCACAGTTATTCTGGATAGGAGAGACAATCTGATTAGGAACACACTACAGGATTTTCAGGCAATATTAAGGGCCAACTGGACACTATTAACTTAGAGTGACACAGATCTATACATTTTATGCTTTATTCCCCTCTCATCCATTTTAGGTGGTGGAGATTGTGGCTTTGGCACAATGAACTGAGGTATAAAGGAATGGTTCAACTTCTGGATTATTGTCTACATAGGAAATGGGGACAGGGGGAGGCTAATTGATGGGTCAGAAAGGAATAGTTAATGAATTTCAAGTTTGATAGAGGTTAGGAAACAAAGATATTAATAGCTCAAACAAGATGGTGAGAAAAATAGGAAAGTCTGTTCAGATAGTGGATATAGGACTTCAAGATTTCAGAAGTGTGTTAGGTCTGGGTGATGGAAAAGTCCCAGTTTGGCCATAGGTGGTGTCTACAGTGGAGAGGAGATGAGGTCTGTGTTGCTGGCTGATTCAGCCCCATGGATATGAAAATCACTGAGAATTATGACAAAACTTAGAGCACGGAGGAAAATTTTAAACCAAATAACAATTTAGATGGCTGACATGGACAATATGGAGATGATGTGGGTAATATAGCCAGACATATTTTATAAGCATTTCAAGAAGTAAAGGTTTGGTGTGTGGCCAAGTAAATTGAAACTGCAGACGCTGTCTTTCAGATTAATTCTCAAGGGGGCTCTAATGGGTATGGTACCATCAGTCAGATTAGTCAGATTTTTACAAGGACATTGGAAATTAGGAAACATTCGAAGAGGAGAGCGGAAAGGTTGGCCAGAGTAAGAGGGTAAGAGAACTGATCAAGAGAAAAGAAGAAAAGACGAGCTGGACATAATAGTATGGAAGAGAAAAGTATAACTGAGGTCTGTCTGCATTTTGGGAGGTGGGCAAGGATGATGAGGGGCCCATCTATGTAAGTTTCTACCTTTTCTATTCTTCATAGCACTCAATAGCACCTGACATGTATGTGTAGATTGTGGGAGATAAGCTCTAAGAGAGCAGAAACTTGTAATAGTTTGTTTACTGCTGTCTCTAAAACATACCTGGCACATTGTAAGTATGCCACAAATATTTGTCTAAGGAAGGAAGAAATCCTGGGAGATGGGACAGTATAAGACGATCGTTAAGAGCATAAGCCCTCAAATCAGAGAGTCCTGAGTCAGGGACCTAACTGGGGAAAACTTGGACAAGTGGTTTAATTTCTTTAAGTTTCAACTTCCTCATTGATAAATTATAGGCTATCTTAGTAACTATGCTTCAGAGTTTCTGGCACCTGGAACCTTGTTAGCGCAATAAATGGCTACTGTCTTCTGCTATTCTTAACAGTTTTCTTGTTGAGAGGAAATCTAGTATGACAATAGCTCAAAGCTAGATCTCTGAGATTTCTAATTAGGTTTCCAAGCAGAATACTGGTAAGAAATCCTAGAAAGGGTACTAAAAGTTCAGCATTAGCTTACACATTAGAAAGAGCAAATACTTTCCTAGTATTTCAATAGTAACTACAAAATTTCTCTTTTGAGTTACTCTTAACAAGTGTTCTTTCAGATACAAACTTCCTGGGTAAACCTTGGGTTCCCTGGACAGATGACAAAGATGCTTGCTTATTCTGTGAATAGTAGAGTTATTTTTTCCCATTTCAAATCTACTCTTACTTTGGAAAAAGGTAAAATATTGAGGAAGGGTGTGGCTGTGGCTTCTAGTTAGTTTGTGCTTTTCCTGGATTTTCTTTGTGTAAACTCTTGAGTTCTGATAATAATTGCTATCTATAGTATTTACTTTTCCCAGAAATCCTGTAGATACCCAAGTCATGGATAAGAAATTTCACAATATTATTTTGTCTTTTAATTAATAGATATATTATACTGTATCATATGTGCACATGGGGAATTTGGGTGATCTGTATCAGCAAATCCATTTATCTTATTTAAACCTGCTATTTTATTCCTTACCTGGGTTTGCCTTGGGATGTTGTGTCTTAGCTGCATCTTGGCTTTCTTGACTCTATGCTTTGACTCCAATTCCTTCTCTACCAGCCCTGGAAACATTTTTGAATAAATAGCTCACTTCTGCTCCAAAATTCACTCTAATAATGTTAGAATATACATGACACATGGGGAAGCCAGGAAAATCACTTCCAACCCTTTAACCACTGATTCTGGCCCAGCCTACACTTTCCTCATGCTGTGATATTTTTGATTTTTGCTTTTAAAATCCACAGGCTGAAAAGTAGTTCTTACCCATCTAAACAAGTTTCCATGCAAATCATCAGAATTCTCTCTGATCTTACCAAATGGGGGCGGTAGCTTGATACCTTTCAATGTCAGAAACCACCTTAGTGTCACCAGCTCTCTCTCTCATTTCCCCCTCCCCATCAGTGACTTTTGGAGCATTCTCAAGATTTTACTCCAACGCAAAGAATCTAGTCCATCCTTCCTGTAATACTTCCTTGGTTTATGGTTGTGGGTTATTCAACATGAATATTTTAAATTAAAACTGGAGACACAGACACTTCCCCCCACCCAACAGAACCATAGTCACAAATCTCACATGTCTATTCTTTTATATTAGATGTACTACTAGATATGGAGCCCTCCTAAAAGTCCAGACAGTGCAGGGGTCTTGACATGATGAGGTGACTGTGTTGCTATGGTGATTCTACAGCTGGCCAAGTGGTCACTGGTTGGTTTACACAGCAGGAGTTTTTGGAGAAATTACTTGGATGTGAGTAAAATAAAACTCTTTATTTTTTCTACCCTGGAACCAGTAGGGAAGTTGGATCAATAAACACATTTTGATTAATTAACTGTGAAGAGAAAATGGGAGAAAAGTAAGGAAGGTCATTGGTCAGAGAAGTCTGGAACCCTGTTGAAGCAAGTGCTAATATTGTTTTCAAGGTGAAAGGCTAGAAGACAGTGAAATTAAACTTGGCTTGCCTTTCACACAGTATGTGCTCAGAGTAGAGGTTAAGGGAAATTTGGTCCCTTTTAAACACAGATTGAATTATGTGATCATGAATTTCTGTAGTACTAATTAGCTTTAATCCAATGAGAAATAATTTGATAGAGTAAGAAAGTAGTGCCCAGAACAACCAGAAATCCTGAAAAATTGTTCATGATATATTGTGACTCTAAAGAACACTGTGATATTAAGCAGAATGAGATAAAAAATTTTTACCCATTTTCTTTCTGCTACTCAATCTATATTATTCAGTGTCCTTGCAGTCACAAATTCTAAATAACCTGTGAGGAAATTAGAATCTAAATCAGACTTATGTAACTGTGCCTGTTTGGACATAGATGTAATGTAGGATTAAGGATTCTCAGAAAAACGTTTTTTAAATTTGTTTTACTCATTAAAAAATAAACTCATGCACATATCCACATGCACACATATATTCCTAAATTGATGAATAAATATTTAAGTATGTATTCAATTGCTATGTATGAGTAAACAAATGAGAGAAATTTAAAGCACTGAAGTAACCTCAATGAAAGCGTAGTATCTTATGTGTATTAGCTCTTCAAAAATGTCTGATGACTAAAGGAATAGATGAATGAACAAACATATTACTCTTAGATTACTGGGGCACAGTTTTACTTAAAAACATTATGTAAATTTTGTATTTTATTATGTGTTTATATCTGTCTTAGACTTATTATAAATGTCATATCTTACATGTGTAATAATTTCTTGAGGAACAAAAAAATAAGGAAATGTTTTTCTCCCTAAATCTTTGAGTAAGACAGATTTCCCAGAAAGATGTGTTTGGTTTCTATTCTATAGTTCTGTGTACCACTAGGCACACCAGAGCGTTGCCCTAATTTAATGGGTCATAGCTTTGGCTGAACAGTAGAAACGCTAGGTAACTTTTTTAGAATGTCAGTGTTGGGCCTTGCTGAACTCCAGCTAAACCTGAATCTCTGAGATAGATTTCTAGCACTGATATATTTTCTTTTTTATAATAATGTTATATGAGTCTAATGTGTTCTCAAATAGAGACCCACTGCTGTAGCTGGACACTTACTCCACTTTGAGAAATGCAGATAAGGTTATATTAGACAGTGTCCATCGTTATACCTGTTTGCACATCATCATACCTCTCTTTGAAATTGTGTCCTTCATCCCTGGGACTTTAGAATAGCTGTACAATAGCAAACTGATTGCAGGCAAGTGGACGCTCAGTTCTCATGAAAACCCAGACTCAGTGTGCGATCCCATTGGTCCTGAAGATCAGCATACAAGCTTTTTGTTGAGAAGACAGTGGAGAAACAGAATTACTACTTCTTAACTGTTTGGGCATTGATTTTTTTCCCCCATAGTAACTTCCTATATTTAAAGAAAATTTTATTTTAACAAAATCCAAATTGTTGATTTTTTGAAGTATTTAATAATTATAATTTTATCAGTTTTGACTTTTTAAAAGCCCACCAAATTCTCCTACATATTTTCAGTATTTGCTGAAGGATGACATCCCCCTTGCCTTAATCATGTGCCAGATTACTCGTAAACCTGGACCATATGCCACTGCAATTTGTTGATGGGCCCAAGCTGTTTTGATAGATAAAAATCCAAGGGGATTAGAATGGCTCGATCCTCACTGTGAACAGAGCATCAGCAGGAGGGGAGCTACACTCTTGCCTCTCTCTCCTTATCCATACATAACCTCTATTGTCTTCATTTAGGTCATTGGTAACCCAAACCTGGAGACCACATCAATGCCCAAAAATGTATTTTACTCTAATACAACCTTTCCTTAGACACTTAGACAGAAACCACATTTCAGAGACACACAGATCATGCAAGGGATGAAATAGTGATCATTATGGGCAAAAGGAGAAAACACTTTCTCAATTTTGGCTTTAGGATGCTACTGGGGGGAAAAAGCACTCTTCAACTAATGAGTGAGATAAAACATCTTTCTCCTTTATTTGGCCCCTGTTTTCTGCTCAGCACAGTTAATGGTGCTATTCTCTGTCATCAAAGTTTGAATGAGTATAAGTTTTCCTGTTTATAATAAAATAAACCTCTATGACTCTTGACTTGAAATCAGAATCAGATGGTTGATTAAAGTATTAAAATTTTTAAATAACATTTGGAAAAATATAATTTTCTACAAGACACTTTCCTACACTCCACTTTTACTTTTCATTTCAAGTGGTATTTCCCCCAAATAATCACTGTGATTTATTTCTTGTGTCTTGAGATCCTTGACATGTTCTTGATAGCACACTTGTTTTAAACATCTGCCATCATGTCTCAAAAATGAGGCAATGAAGCATGTTGATTTAAAGTCTACTAGTTTTTCATAGTGCTAAGAGTGCTTTAGAGAATTATAGAGCAGTGGGAAATGCTGGTTCTTCAGATTTCTATGTTACTATTAAGGAACTTGCATGATGAACAGTTATATGTGGGTCTTGGAGGATAGAATATTTGAAGTTTATGGTTGAAAGTTGCATAGAAGGCATTCAAGCCAACACAGAAATCATCTTTGTGTTGTCCTCTGTCCAATTCAAGATCCCTCTCTAACTTTTCTTGAAAAATCTTATTTGAATACTTGTAATGATGAGGAATGCTCAAGAGTCATTCTTTTTATTAGAATCCTACTCCCTGTAACTTTTATTCATAGTTCTGCCTTTGAGAGCTCAGCAGAATAATTTGAGTTTTGTTTTACCCCATGACCACACTTTAAGTATTTGTCTGAAAGATACACCTCTATCCTCATGAATTTGACAGTCACAATAGCCAAGTTGATAAATGCATTTGCTTTGCACTAGAGACCCCACTCCCTATATACATGGAATAATACTATCACTTAAAGTCCCAATAGCATTATTACTATATCACAACCAGCCAATATCCATATATATGTGTTCAAAATGAATCATGAACATAGAAGCCCTGTTCAGTCAGTTACTAATGACTGAGGGTCTCATTCTGAGCAGTCAGAAAGGGATCGAGCTCTCATGGGAACTCTCCTTCTCTTTGTTGTTGAACATAAAGTATGGCTCATTTAGACCTGGCATCACACTATAGAAAGGGACTTATATCCCTTTCACATTCCCAGTGATGGGGAGTTGTTTCTGAATCACATACAGAGGGTGTCAAAAGTATGCATACACATTTTAAGAAAGGAAAACTATATTAAAATTGCAATACTCAATGTATACCAATAACAAAAGATGAATACAAGTCACATTTGACTTCTGCAATTACAAGAGGTGCTCAAAGTGGTTACCGTCAGCAATGACACACTTCTTTTTTTTTTGAGGGCAGTGTCACTGGCCCGCATATGTAGGACCTGAACTGGGGCCGCTGGCATCGTAAGCCAGCTCTTAACCACCATGCCACTCGGCCGGCCCAGAGACACTTCTGATAATAGTGAACTACTGCTTGAGCAACTTTGATCAAAGTGTCCATTTGTATACATTTTTTGGCACCCCTGGTATTAATCAATTAATGAATTCACTAACTGCTTACATCTTTTAATCAAGTTTTTTTTTTTTTTAGTCTGAAAGTGACACAAATGTAAGCCGGCTGACATAAGACACAAAAGGATTATTATTATTATAATTATTCTTGCACAAGCAATGCTAAGGTGTAAGATTGCAGGATTCAAACAATATAACCAAGACTTCCTTTCTCTTAATTGCTTGCTGTCTGGGGAAAAACACAGTGAGCACTCTCATACCACCACCACACTTAACAAAACTTTTGATACCAGATGTGTGCATTTATTCCCAACTGACCAATTCTCCATCAGCGGGGCATCCTACATTTTAATTCAGTTCTGACATCATCTACCTGGAGTTCGCATCAGATCCTGCAAGTGAAGGGCTCAGAACCACAAGACTGCCCCACTTCCGGTGCCAATTCCAAGTCTCAGGTTGTCCTATGTACTTCTAACAGACCAACTGTAAATCAGGATTCCCATAACCCCCTCTTTGGGTTTGATAATTTGCAAGAACATGGGTTTTAGGAGTGCTGTGTGAGGAACCAGATGAATGGTAAATCATAGATTAATGGGCTGGATAAAAGGGTTAAGTAATAGAGAAATGGAAATCTGTTTCCACACAATCACTTAAAAAAGAGCAAAGAGTAAAGATTAGCAGGAACAAGAGGCAGAGACATATATCTCTATATCATCTCTCTATATATCTTCATCAGAGTTAGAGCATGAAGATAGCACCTGCCCTTTGAAGTCTCTGGAGAATATTATAGTCATCCCTTAGATCTGTGTTTAATTAGAAACCTGCCCCTCAGGCCACAGCTGTGAAGATAAGCTACTAGGCCTCTTTCACAGAAAGACTTGGCATTTAAGCCTGCTGCCTCAGCACTGGGCCCTGGGGTGTAGCCATGGTGAGTTCACATAACCCACTGAAGAACTGTTTCTCAGATCGTTATAGCCTTGTGGATCTATTGGCTTTCAAAGCTAGATGTTTGAGGGGGCTTGTCTCTCGGGTGTAGATTATATAAATTGAAATGCCAGGTGTAGGGTTCAAATCCTTCACTCCTCAGGGAGAAGCTTGGAGTTGTGAGTCCCCTCCTGATTGTGGGTCACCATGCTGGGGGTGGGAGTTATGGTGAGATTGTGTCTCAGCCTCTCCTACCTGTTTAGATGCAGGTATTTTCTTGTTTGCCCAATATGTAGGAATCACTCAGCTATATTTGGGGTTTCTTTCCGAGGAAATTGTTCTATGTAGATTCAGTGTGTTCTAGGGAGGAGGTGAGTTCAGGATCCTCCTATATTATTACCTGCCACTGCTTGGTTGCCACATATCTATGTGCAGGCTGGATCCCCCGACTGTCCTACTGGAACTGTAATCACTTTACATGGGCTAGAGGGCATTCGGGTTTCTCATGCATCCAGATTACCACTTGATCTGCTGTGTTCCCATTTTCTCCAGTTATGACAGATGCTATAATATAGAGGGGGAAGCAACCCTGTCTAGGAGAGAATGATATATTTCTTATTGTTTTACACTCATCCTTTCCTAATCCAGTAGCTTTTCTCCATGTGATATGGTTTAAACAGCTTTGGGTTCACATCATTTCAATTCAGTGACCTTGTATTATAGGAATAAACAAGTTCCTATAAGACTCTGTATGAAAAATTCTAGGGATGTTGGGGCCACTTGTACATTCCTGAGCTGGTGACCATGGCCATTGGTTGTGATATCACCATTGGTCAGGCCAGAGACACATGCGCCACTTTATACCCAGGTTCCAGTAACTGAGTTCTTATCTGACCTCTTTACTTCTTTTCCATATTCCTATGGAAGGTATGGTGGTATGGTTACATGTACACATAATTATTGTGAATGTGTGAGCTTTGAATTTGAACTTTCTCAGTGATTTTTGGAATTTTGCATGCTGGAGAAACATATTTCTGAAATGCTTCTGCTGCTGAGCTCCATCTCTAAAATGACCGAAAAAGTAAATACATTTCTGAAAATATTTTTTTTTCTGAGATCAATTACATCATTATATCCACACACACACATACATGCACACACAATCTCTGTCACATGGAAAACATAAATATGGATTTATTTAGTGATTAGAAAACAAAACAGAATTTATGATGAGTATTCTGAGTTATGAAAAGTGTCTTTCAGCTATCAATTTTAAAAGATTTCAAGTCCCCTTTTGTCAAATGAAAGCTGAGCAATGAAACTGTATAAAGAAGTATTTATTTAGTTATGAAAGTTAAATAAACTACCGTTTAAATTTTTTCTACAATCTTAAAACATCTTAAACAGTTCTTATAAACAGAGTACAAGATGTAGGAAGTGTGAAATTAAAAATGTTTTCACTCATTAGAGATGACCTTATATGGTTTCACCACTTATGAGTTATCAGGACATCTGTAACTTGTGAAAGTGATTTTTGTTTCTTATTCCCAAATATTATGTATTTTCTCTTCATTTTTGAAAACATGTAAATATGCAAATGCACATATTGGGAGAGATTTTTTTCTATATTTACTTAGTTATACCAAGTTGTTAAAATAAGAGTTAAAAAATCCATTTGTTAAGATATCTCAACAAAAGCATAACTAAATTTATGACCAAAATTATTTATGTCCTTGCTCCTTCACAGAAAAGGACACCTTTCCAGAGGCACAACAAATGGCACATTGGGTTACAGAGAAACATCAATAATATCAGGTACATGTTTTACTTGTGTACTGAACGTACAGTAAAGTGAACATAAATTTAAAAAATTGTTTCAGTAGATGGTAAATGGCAGATGAATGGGCTCGATAAAAGGGTTAAATAGATAGAGAAATGGAAACCTGTTTCCAAACAATCACTTTTAAAAAGAGGGCATGAGGGGCAGTTGTTTAAATAGACAAGTTGGGAAAACCAGGCTAATGTTTTGGTGTGATGATGCCACTTGGCATATACATTGGGTGCAACACATACCTCGCCTTACACCTTCTTGGGCCACTTTTTACTCCAGCCATTGCTGCAGCAACAAGTGTTGGGCAGTAGTAATGTGACAGGACTTTGCCTCGGCTGCATAGCATGTCTGTGCCTCCACAGAGCAGGGTGAGGCTGAAATGCTGTCAGCTGGTGATAAATGTAACAAGGAAGCAGAAAAGGATGCCAGGCAGGTTGTAATTTTTAAAAAGATGGTCAGTTAAGACTGCACTGGGAATATAGTGTTGCAACAAAGACCTGAAGGGAGTGAGGGAGTGAGCCTCCCTGGAGGGAGAGCCTTCCAGGCCCAGGAAACAGAATGCAGAAGCCCCAGGGCAGCAGCATGGCTGGAATGTGCACAAATTTCAAGAAAGCCAGGGTTCTTGGATGACAGCTAGTCAGAGGGACAGAAAAGCAGGAGATGAGGTGAGAGGATGTAGAGAGTCTCAGAGGCCTCTTTAAACATGATGGCTTGAGCTCTGTCTGGTGAGATGGGAACTCATTGGAGAGTTCTGAGAGAAGGACCGACATGATGTGGCTGGTGTGTTGAGACCAGACTAGAGATTGTGTGCGCAAGTGTGGAAGTAGAGACATCTGTTAGGAAACTATTGCAATAATTCAATCAAGAGATAATAGTAGCTTTGTAAAAGGTAGAAGAAATAGATGCAGGAAGATGAGGCGAGAGTTTAGATATTTTTAGAAGGTAGAGCCAATAGAATTTGCTAACAAGCAAGATGGAGATATGAGGAGAGGAATGAAGGATAATTCTAATGTTTTAATTGAGAGACAGAAAGGAAGAGGTTACTATTAACTGCAACTGGGAGACTTTGGCAGACAGGAGGTTTGAGGAGGGGGTCAGGTTTTGGGTACAATAAGTTTGAAATACCTGCCAGACATCAGAATGTAGAGGGGCTGAGGAGATGCTTGCAAAGGAGCCAAGAAGGAGTAGACATTGAGGTAGAGGTTAACAAGGAGACTGAAATCTTGTCGGCCAGATGAAGAAATTGTTTCAAGTATCAAACCCTGAAGGGAGGTGTGTGAGATGAGGAGTGAAAATTAACCACTAGATTTAACAATGTGGAGGTTACAAATAACCATGCAGAGCAGTTTCAGCACAGCGGTAAGGACAAAAGTCAGAGGGACGTCAAGAGTAAAGGAGAAGAAAATTAAAGACAGTGACTACTAACAACTTCTAAAGGGAAGACCAGAGTGGGGTTGTAGGTCAAAGAGGACAAGAGAAGGATTCTTTTGTTAATATGGGAGAGATAATAGCGTATAAGCAGCAATAGAAAGGGGAAAATTGGTGCCAGAGCAGAGAAAGGACTGCTGGAGCTCCGGCCTTGCGTAGACAAGAGGTCATGTGATCCAGTGTCCAAGGGACCGGTGGTTAGATGTGGTGATGCAAGCTTGTGGCAGGTTTTTTTTTTTTTTTTTTTTTTTTTTTTTTTTGTTTCTATTTTCCTGTTAAATAGGAAGCATGGTCAACAGCTGAGGTGAAGATGGAGAGGAGGTGTTTGTTGTATGAGGACAGAGAAGGAGCTTTGTAATAGTCCTCTAGAAGGGTGGGAGAGTGAATGGATTAGGCAAACATTCGGTCCTTGAGCAACAGGAGGGGCCCATTTGAGAGTGGGGCACAAGCACTTTAAGTTGTGTGCTTTTTCCAACCATGTTCAGCTGGGTGGAGGAGCAGAAAAATCAGAGAGTTGAATTTAACTAGGATGGGGGTTTTGCCAGTCTGAGAGAAGTGCAAGAGAACCGACGATATATACAGGGAGAGTTTTCATGATAGCAGGGTTTTTACACTAGTTTCATGTTTTCTTTTAAATTAATTCCCTCGACTGACTTCAGTCTTTCTACTAAACGTGCCACCTCTTATTCATCCAACTTGGGAACCCCAGTATCATTTTCGTGTCTTCCTTCCTCACATTGGCCCAAAATACTGAGTCACCAAGCAGCAGCTGTCACCATTCCCATCCTCACCAGTGTCACTGTCATAAAAGGTAAGTGCAGGGACTGATGATGCATGGAGCGGGGGTAAAGCGGGGTAAGGCTAGAAAAGCAGTCTAGTGTCAGCAGATGGAGGTTCTAGAAATCGGAGGTAAAGAATACTATCTTAATTAAACAGGGAGCCATGGACGTCTTACTTGGTGACAAGCTTCTCCACAGTGTTCCCCCAGAAGAACCAGGAGGAAGCTGCATGGCCCTTTTTGACCAAACTTCAGAAATCGGAGTTAAAGTGTAGCCTGTTTTTGTAAATAAATTTTATTGGAATGCAGCCATGTTCCTTTCCTTACATGTTGTCTATGGCTGTTTTCAAACTTCCACAACAGAGTGGAATGATTGCAACAGAAACTGTATGGTCTACAGAAACTGTATGGCCTAAAAGAGTTACTAGCTGGCCCTTTATGTGATAAAGTTTGCTAAGCCCTGCTCTAAAACATGAAAGAAAGTATCCTAAACGGGAGCTCTCAACCTGACCAGGTATGGCCTTTGTTGTAGAACTGTACTTCAAAATGTGTGATGAACTCAAAATGTGTAATGAAAATGTTCACTATCTATAGAGCCATATCTACAGAAAAGACCACATTTCTCAGGGACATTAGAGAGAAATTCCTACCCCTCATTTCCTCTTTCCAGAGATGTTCCCTAAGACAAGACAAAACACATGAACTGCACCCAGAGTTAAACATTAATTTTGGGATGTTTGCCAGACCAGATGGTTAGAAAAGCTAAATACCATTGATTTATTTCTTACCCTTTATGAAGCAACATTAGAGACAATGGACCTTATCAGAACAAATGAGAATAAACAACAGAATGCAGATCAGAGGAGAATTAAGAACAAATGCTATTGGATTTAATTAGACTATAATTAAATTTGTGTGTAGAAAAACACTAATTATTAGTAAAGTGTAAACTGCACCAACCAAGCTTTATGGAATGGCAGCTGGGCAAGGATGGACCTTTCTGTCTCACAAATGTTACTTTTACTCTTGCAGTATTGTTGCAATAATTTCCAGGACCCTAAGAATGCTCTCTTGTGAATGCAGTTCATCATCCATTAAATGCCTTTTGAGCACTTCGTACACATTCCAGGCTAGAGAAACAATTATCAAGTTACTAACTTGAAATCAAGTTAGTAAGACTTGATCACTGCAAACAATATTGCAGTACAGTGGTGATTTGCACCCAGAACTGCAACAATAGTTCTTACATTGTTTTGATCACAGACCCTTCAGAGATTGTGATCAAAGCTGCATATCCTATTTTTAGAAGAAAAAAAAATGTGCAAAGGCACGTATAAAGAAAATGTTACATATAATCTCAAGAGATTCTTTTATTTTCTAAAGGTCATTTATGAAGTCCATATGGGGGTCAATCCCGATTTTTAGCATCTTTGTGGTATAGCATGGGCACAACTGACAGAGTGTTCCAGTGTGCCTAGGTGTGCACACGCACACATGTAAGTTATCTTAGTTACTTCAGGAGATTAAGATGGAAACAGTATTTTGTAGGTGGGAGGAATAGGTTATGCAAAAATAATGAGGCATGGTATGGTGGGGAATTCAGGAAATCGAAGCAGTATGGTGGGACACATCCCTAGTGAAGCAGGAAAGCCTTCAGAGAAGAGGCTGAAAAGAGGCTACAGACAAGATCACAACAGGTTGTGCGTATTGTATTTTGTGTGTATTGTATGAGTAGTCCTATCTCTTTTCCTTCAGAGATTGTATGTCCCTAAGGGGGACACACACTATGGGACATGCCATTTATCACAGAACACAAAGACACATATCTATTTGCCTTTGGCTAGTTCATTTTCTCTTTCCTTGATTTTTCTTTCTTTTTTTTTTCCTGAATTAAAGTATTTGCTACTAAACAACAATCTTTTATATACTACATTTCATAATTTAATTGAGTTTTGTAGCATTCCTACTAGGTATATTGTATTTGACCTATCTACCTACAGGAGACAGACCCAGAAGTTGCCTGTTAAAAGTGGCATAGCTGGGAATTAAACATCTTTTTTTTTTTTTTTTTTTTTTTTTTGACTCTAGGTTTTATACTTTTTTCCTCTGGGCTTATTTATGCTGAGCCAAATAAAATTTTATTTGAAGAATAACTGATTATTCCTGGCTAATGTAGAATACTCCTTTGGGGTATTATAAGTCAGGTTGTTAATTAAAATTATACTTATTATTTAGTATTTTTATTTGGTAATTTTATTTAGGTCAAGAATTTTGGAGGGAATAGGACTTACTTCTATTTTTGAGTGATCCTTTACTCTTACTTACTTTGGTTTTTATTTTGGTAAAGAGTGTTGGAGGAAGGCTTATAGCTGGGGTTCAACTGAGCGAACCAGATAGACCGGGAAAGGATTGGAGGGCTAAGACCTGGATTACAAGGCACTGGGAATTCCTCCAAAACACAAATTCCAAGCAATAGACAAAAGGACTGTGCATCCCAAAGAGAATGACACATTAAGAATTGTTTTAAAAATGTTTTCAACCTTTTCCAGGGTGGCAAAAAGGTATCATTACATAACCAGAGAAGGCACTGATGTCTGAGGGATAGGGGAAGCTCCACATAGTGACAAAGATATAGTCCTCTCCAGTGTTGGATGTGCCTTCAAATTCTGTTAGCTTTGCTTTTGGCGGAGTAGATTATTTCTAGACAGGCTTTCCAAAAATTAAGCGCAATTTACACATGAATTCCTATGGAGAACTAAATGCCAATTAAAGACTACAGATCCCAAGGTTATAGAGAAAGAAGAAAGGGGCAGTGCACCCCCAAATGTTGGTTGTGAGAAGATTTTCAAACATGAAGCCATCAGGGGGATCAGATGAAGGTGTGGCATGCTAATCTCAGATGAGTGCAGTTTAAGTAGACATTGAAAATCCAACAGAAAAAGAAAAGACAATAGTGACTGAGGATTCAAAGAGAGGAGACTTCGCTTGATGAATCTGGCTTGCTTCATGATGGGGCTTAGGGCCTGCTCTGAATAGGATACAATAAGATTCATCACTTGGGGAAATAATTTACTAGGAGACATTGAATCATGTTTGCAAGAGAGAAAAAAACATGTCAGAGGCACTTCCCAATGTTGTATAAATGAAAGGGAAGCATTTCTGGAACAGAACATGTTGAGTGTTGTTTGCATGTTCCTCTCTGAAGGACAACCTCTAACCCTGTTAACTCAGAGCCAGTCAAGTCACAGCTCTGTTTGTGGAAGTTTCTGTGACCTTTCTGACATGCTTTCCCCTCAGCTGGATCCCAAGCACAGTCCCATTTCACAGCCTTGCATCATGTCCTCGGAACCCAGCCAGGGGGAGAAGGAATAGCTGGGAAGTGATGATTGGGGGAAAAAAACCTCAAGGTTTCTACAGAGGGTCCAAAAACTCCCTTTACTAAGTAAATGTAAGGGTCTTGAGGGCACTTTTATCAAACACAGAGCAGTGTGAGAAGAGAGAAACAAAACACACATTGAGTGGCCTGACCACACTGCAGGGCAAAAGACATTTACAATGAGGCTAAAAGTTTTGTATCTTTCTTAGCATTTGGTACTGTGATGACAGACATGTTTACTAAAGCCTAGGAACAGATGTTCTTGATAAAACAATAGGGCATGAAGTCCCACAGCAAATATATAGGGTCCCACTGTATTTCATAATTGAAATACATATTTTAAAGATCCTTTCACTCTTCACATTATGACTCATTTTTGTAAAAAAAAAAAGTCTCAGTTTCTAAAATGACTCTTCAGAACTGTCGATAGATCCATAATATGAACTGAAATTATGTTAAGAGAGTATCAGTTGTTATTTAAGCTGATCTCATTCCTCTAAATTGAAAGACTATTACTAATGCATATTTCAGAGAGATATAAAGTGATTATTTTCCTTCTATTTTGTTTCTGAATGGACTTCATTGAGGCTTCATGATTTACAAGCTGGGCATTACTGTGGAACTTTTAAATCTCCCTATACCTGTGTAATTGCAGCTACAAAATGGAGATAATATTAGAATCTACCTCCTACAGTTGTTTGAGAATGAAATGGAATAATATATGTAAAGTGCTTAGCAAAATGCTGGGACATAGAAAGTGCCCAGTAAGTGTTAGCTATAATAATCTTTATCATCACTACCATCATTATTCATTTAAATTCAAGCTAGTCAAGAATACAGTAATTTTTAAATGATAAATTTTATGTTTGAAAATAACATATAACTTCTGATTATTAACTTCACATAATTATCATTACTCTCTGATTTAAAAATGTACAAAAAATTCAGCACCTTCTAAATTTGCTTGGTAAGGGAGTCATATATAATTTTAGGGAGAGGTGTTTTTTATTTTTATTTTTTTTTATTTCAAAGTTTAAAAATATCCAGGTTCAATTTTCAGGCATGATGACGTTTGATTTGTGACAAACCTGAAACTCTTATAATTAAAAAATAATTAAAATTTGTTGATGGTTATATTTGCATCATATCAGTGCCTATCTGCCACAGCACGGAGACCTCCCTTTGTTTAAAGGCCAGCCAAGCATTGTCTTTAGATCTTCATGTCCGTCTCCCAGTGACATAAATGGGAGTGTCAGGTTGAAGTCCTTCCAGCCTTGGCTACATCATTTGCTGATTTTTCAGACCTAGACATATGAATAATTTCCAGGCTTAGAATCAGATGTAAAGAGAATTCAATGTCCCCACAATTAAGTTCCCTAAAATCTACAAATACGATTTAATTGAAATATGTCCTGATCTAATAAACAAGTTTCCCAGATCCCGGTGTAGAAATATAATGCTTTGAAGTTATTAACATTTTCATGTTTCAGAAGTTGTTCCCTTCTGGCTTACCTCAACCTGAGATTCCCTAATAGTCATTTGTCTTAGTCACCCTCTGAAGGCAGATTCTAAGACAGAGCCTTCTGAGAGGTAATTTATTCAAGGAGAGCTGGAAAGCAAGAAGCAAGTGACACCGGAAAGGAAGAAGTGGTGGAGGATTGAACAGGAAGGAGGAAAAGTGAATGTAAGGATGCATTACTGAGTTGGCCACAGCAGTGGTACTCAATTCTGTGGTGCCCTCTGAAAAGCCTCATGGTACATGTTTCAGCAATGACCAACTGGATATCAAAGGGGTGAGCGTCAATCCTTTAGCTTCTGTTTCCCATTGGTCAAGGGAAGACTCCATGATATTTACTCTCTTTCAGTTCTAATGATTCTTACAGATGGCCCATGCAAGGGCTTCAACATGAAAACCAAACAGAAAGCAAAATCCCAGGCAGGAATTGAGGGATCCTTAACACAGGCCTGAGTCCAGTGCTGTCAGGTGGCACCTTCAGGAAGCTGGGAGCAGCCTTCCAAGAACTGGTTATCCAGCCAGCCTGGAGTAGCAAGTGGAGAGGATGTGGGGTAGACCCCAACACTTCTCAGTTCTCTCATTCCCAATACAGTGTCCCTTTCAAGGTATGGCCAAACTTGCAAGGATTTAATAAAAGAGAGTTCGTTGAATGAGCTACAGTCTTCACTGCTAAAGCTAGTCCTGAGGTCATCAATACTTTCTCTCCTCTATCATCCATTTTGAATTTCCATTGTATTTGTCTAAGAAGGCGATCTAGTTGTTGACCAGAGTGATGACCCCAGAACGTTATCATTGGGGGTCTGGACCCTTAGTTGCCTTACCCTTGGACTGTGCTTGCTGTCACTGCTGATTCTCAGGTACCACTCAGTATAAAAGCACCAGAGACATCTCTGTGAGTCTTCTCATTTTCAGATATATTTCTCCCTGACCCCAAAGTGTAGCAGCAATCCTAACTCTCCATGGGAATTAAAGGCAATTATAATCTGCAATATAGCTAAGTCTTTGTTTGCTGATCCATGACACGATGAGCCCAACTTGACCAGATGTATATAGTTGTAGCTTCAAGTATTCTAGAATGCTTACAGTGTGCCCTGACAGAAGTATTCCATCCTGGGAAAAAAGACTTCTAATGCGACCTAAAGTGATGGTGATGGGCAGCATTAATTCTGAAAGTGGGTGCCTGGGAGTAATGGTGAGAAGCACCAACCTCACTTCTACCCTTGGTTCCTGGACTTGTACATTCTATCTATTGGGGACACAGAATCAGAAACATTGGTGCCAAATATAAACTGCATTTTGGAGGATTGCATGCCAGCTTCACAGGATGACGTACCTGAGCTGGCTTTGCCAAGCCTTCCTACTATGCTATTCTTTAGTTAGCAAATGGGCTCAGGCTTGCTGCTTCTGACTGATGAGGTGTGTAATGAGACTAACAGATTCTGTGGTTATGTACCCATTCTTATATTTCTTTTGCTGTAAAATTGGCTTGTTCTTCTCAAGATACAGCAGACACAAGTGGGAAGGTGTATAATAAACACATGTATAGCCTCCTACTCAAATAATGATTTTGTGATGGATGCAACCCACAAAGGTAACAAAATTTGTTTTGCAAATCATTCAGCAAATTCAAACTGTTATGCAGAAGTTATGATGGTTAACGGCAATCACAAGATAGGGATTTCTGCTAACAGAGCCATCCAGGCTGGTAAAGAGCTGACTTTGATTATAGATACACTCAAGCTGATACCCTGAATTATGTGGGCATCAGAAGGGAAATGGAAACCCCTTGATATCTGCTACCTATTCCTCCCCATCCTCCTTCTGGAATGGCTGCCTTTAGTGTCATGAATCTTGAGGACTGTGGGCAATTTAGAAAAAGAAAATGCAGTTTCAAATTCTGAATTTGTAAAGTACTATAAAAATAATTCATACTAATGAGTTTTAAAACTCAACTTTTTATTGCCTTCTCACCAACTGCAAAGTGTGATGTACCAGTGAATTTTTGCAATAATACAATATGGTACATTATTTCAATTTTGAAGAAGAACACTTGAACTTAAAAAAAATAAATAAATAGAGAGAGAATGGGCAAAGTGTGTGTATAGGCCCTGGGGGAGGCACAACACAGCAAGTCTGAAAAGGTAAAAAGAATAGTAGGTCTGTGCTGCTGCTGGAATGTAGACAGTGAGGGCTACAGTGACTCACCAAGAACCCAAAGCTGTGAGGCCCAGGCAGCAGCTGGAGTAAGCAGCATCCATGTTCAAGAGTATTAACGTCAGGAGGCTGTCTGATCCTCATGCAGTTTATTGAAGGAATGTCTTGGATTATAAGCCATTCTTCATGGTGAGAGGAGTCCACCTGGACACCACAGATGACACCTTCTACTCTCAATTTGTTACAAGATGTGTCTCCATTCCCTGGCAGAATGAGACGATTAAATCTGAATGTTTCAGTGACATTAATGCAAGTGAAAATGAGGAAAATGTGGGTTTAGATAGATGAGAAAGCAGGTCACCCAGTTCTCAGACCTGAGAGGCCTCTATAGCCTCTTTAGAAGAGGGGGCTGCCTTAACACTGGCCCCAGCGAGAAGGACGAGCTGCGCTGCCCACAAACTGTGACCACTCACTCTGCAGAGCCTGACCTCAGGGCTAAGGAGCATGTGCTCAGTGTTTCATCCTGTTGGTGAATTGCAATAAACATGTATGATGCATCTTAAAGTGTAAAATACAAAAACAAGAAACAACCTGTAAATGGAAGTCAGTGTTCTATGTGATACCATGTCAGTGGCTCAGGCATTAGGTAAATACTTGAATAGTAGTGCTGGAGGAGGCTCTGTAGATATAAAAGGAAAACCCAGGCATCAGTTCTGGTAAGGAGGATACAGGATGGAAGAGGTCCAGGGTGATGAAACTGAAGTCAGAATGTTGGCCATTCTCCTCAGGGATGGTGCCACATTGCTGCTGGTGGTAGAGCATTCAGTAATGGCAGCAGCTAGATCATTCTTGATGAGAGAAAGCACAGGCTATATAGTCCATGTATAGTCTCTATCCCCAACACAATGGCCATATCCTTCATAACTCATTGTTTTAGCACCACGGGGCTGAGTAAATAAGATGATTGACATTCACAGGGTGGATCGTCTTGTGCAGTTGGTGACTGAGTGACTCTTTGGAGGTGGATGCTCTTCACTGGGTATTAATGTGAGACATGAATATTTTTGCATATTCTAAGCCCACTTCCATTGGACCATCCCCTTGCCACTTTTCCAGACTTCTTTCCCTTTGATCTTTGATTGTTGTTCCTTCAGGCACAGAGGTCAATGTATATTCATAAATATAACTTCTGTCCCCTCCACACATGGTAAACAATAAACTGTACAGCTCAGTTTTGAACATTAAAAGAATTTTCTTCACCTTGGTCTTGGGGCCACTTCAGAGTGAGGCTGTAGTGTGGAAACAGTACATTTCTGGCTAGTCCCATTGTATTACGTCTTCCCATTTGCAGACCAGGCCTAATGTTTTTCTCCTCAGTTGATCATAATTGTTTCAGGTTGGGTTTCCCTGGAAGCAGACTCTGTTAAAGAGATTTAACATGCAAGGTTTATTAAAGTGTGCTCCTGAGAACAATATCTGTGGAAAGAAAAGGGAGAAGGAAGGATTGGGCAGAGAGAGAAGTGATGCAGTTTCTATGGAATGCCTCAGTCAGCCACACAGAGAAACCTGAAGACTAGAAGACCCTGAGAGCTGGCCTGAATTGGGACAAGAGGGCCAGAACTTTATATGCTTTTACCAGTGGTCCTTGAATGTAGGATGCTCAAGGAGAGGAGCGATCTTAGGCAAGAAGGCTTTTTTCAGCTGAGCAATCCACAGAAGGGCTGACAGCTGAGGGCTGGCTATTACACCAGGTGGGGATAATTCCTAAAGGGAAGTATGGGCAGTGAATCTTCAATATACTATATTCTCCTGGTATAACATATAAAAACTTCAGACAAAATTAAATTACATGGACTACGTATATCTCAAATCTGTAGGATCATGTTGTGGTTTTAAAAGAAATTATTTAAACTTCTTCCCATCAAGATTTGGGATCTAAAGTTCCCTTCATTTAAATCTGGACTGGCTTTAGTGACTCTCTTATAATTAACAAAATGTAGTGAGCTCTGCAGTCAGACAGTTGTGAACTCATTCTAGAAAAAGTGCTACCTATCTCATTGCTGAATATCACTACAGCTACCTTTGAAGTACTTCCCTTGGGAAACTATTCACTAAGGCCAGCGCCTAATCCACCCTTTAAAGCAATTTTGGAACTCTTTTCTGGAATTGCCATCAGAGCTGTCGCCGTATTACCCTTGATGTCCTGAATGTCCAAATGTCTTCCTTTCAATATTTCCTTTATCTTCAGGTAAAGAAAGAAGTCATTGGGGGCCAGATCAGGTGAGTAGGGAGGGTATTCCAATACAGTTATTTGTGTACTGGCTAAAAACTCCCTCACAGACAGTGCCGTGTGAACTGGTGCATTGTTGTGATGCAAGAGCCATGAATTGGCCAAAAGTTCAGGTCTTCTAACTTTTTCACGGAGCCTTTTCAGCACTTCCAAATAGTAAACTTGGTTAACTGTTTGTCCAGTTGGTATAAATTCATGATGAATAGTCCCTCTGATGTCAAAAAAGGTTAGCAACATCATTGCAACAAGTTCGTGAACTTAATTGTCAGCCTCGTATGTAATATGTAACTTCAAGGCCAGACCAGAAAAGACCATGAGTCTTCCATCTGTCTCTCTCGGGAAGCTCACTCTCTTGGGAAGTAAGAAACCATGTACTCTGATTATCCTGAGACCACTAAGCTGGAGAAAACACAAGTAGACATTCTAGTTAACAGCCCATCTAAGCTACCAGCCTACAAACAACTCCATGCGTCAGCATTTCAGTGAAACATCTTTGACATCCAGCCCATTCAGACTTTCAGATGACTGCAGTCCTGTCAACATCTGAGCGCAACCATATCACAGACCTTCAGAATGAGTCATACAGCCAACCCTTTCTCAAATTATTAACCTATCCAATGAGTAGCAGAGTAAAATGCTTGATTCTAGTTTTTGTGTAATTTGCTAGGTAACAGTAATAACAAATTAGTATGTGCCAAGTACTCTGCTCCATGCTTTATCTCAATCAACTCCTTTAATCTTGACAACACTGCAAATAAGTGTTATTTCATTTTAGAGATGAGAAAAGTGAGTTTCAAAAAGGTTAGCACTCTCCTAATGTCATACAGCTAGGAAGAGGCAGAGCAGGAGTTCTAAACCAAGTCTGCCTGACTAACCCTAACCTGAAAAATAAAATCAAAAGAATCTTCAATTTGTTAAGTAAGGCCCACTCTTCAAAAAGCAAAAGGAAATTGGCAACATATCTGATATTAATTGAATTAGAAATAGCCATATTCAAATAAAATAATTTTTAGAGTTTAGCATGTGCAGGCTGAGAATGAAAAATTTGGATGAGAGGGCCCCAGTGAAAAACGAATTTAACTATTACTGTAGGAACATTGTTGTCTGAATAGTGATGATGCCAAATCGCTGAGCAAGAGGTATTGAAAATAATCTGTAACAACTTTTGTGAAAATGTTTTGGCATGAAAATGAAGAGCAGTTTTATTCTACAATTCTGAAAAGCATGGAGAGAAAAATACAATTAGTATCTGTAAAAAGTGAATAATTACAGTGCTTTACTTTAAATGACCTTTGATGAAATTCTAGTTCTTCAATATGTCATGACACATTTAACCTAAGATAAAAATAGTAGAGATCAATTTTTTTTTCTTTCACCCCTTTTATAGGTCCACTGTTAAAAAAGGAAATATCAAACTGAAACTACTTACTGTATCATATGCCTAGATTAACTGAGGAACTATAATTATGCCTGTTCATGCACAAAAGTAAAAGTAAACATATTTTTAAACTTGTTAAATTTAAAAATATACATATTGATTATAATATGTTCTGATTGTATATGTGGTTTGTAATTTAGTTATACCAAATAAAAACATTTTCCATTTTTATTCTGTTAACTTACAGTTTTTTACACATTAACTTTAAATAATCGCAAAGAAACTTTTCCTCACTGATTACCCCTTCACCACTCTGATTGCTCTTATATCTTCTTCAGAGGTGTTTGCTTTATTCCTCTATAATATTTGAGATTTGGGGAATACGTTGGATTTATTAGGATTGGATTTGTTTGATCCATGGTTCTCAAGTATTATGTGCTTAAGAGTCATCTGGGAGGGCTGGCCGAGTGGCGCGGTGGTTAAGAGCTGGCTTGGGACACCAGCTGTCCCAGTTCGGATCCCACATGAGGGCCAGTGACACTGCCCTCTACAGCTAAAATGCTGAACAACAGCTCCACCTGGAGCTGGGCTGCTGTGAGTCCCTGGGGCGGCAGAGCTGCAGCCCCTGTTGCAGTGGGCTGCCATAGGCTATAGTGAGTGGCCAGCAGCCAGCGTAAGTGGCTGGCAGCCGGTGTGAGCTGCCAAGAGCCGCTGTTAGTGGCTGTCCAGAGGCCGGCGACAGATCTGTTTCACCCAAGAAGAGCATAATGATGATACCAACATGGGCCAGTGAAGCAACGTCCCCCACAATTAGACTGAAGAACAAAAGGATAGCAACTTGTCTGTTCCCCTTCCCCGGTTCCCCAATGCTGTTCCCCTCCTCCAATTCCCCAATAAAATCTTAAAAAAAAAAAAATATCATCTGGGAAAAGCATGATAAAAAACTATAGATTCCTGGGCCACATTGACAGAGATTTTGATTGGAAGGCAGTGGGGTGAAACCTAGAGATCTACATTTGTAAGCAGTGCTCTAAGAATTTCTGTTGCATATGGTCTGGGTATCATATTTGGAAAAACACTTTCCTAGATATTATGCTAGTAATTTTAATAACTGCCATCAGGTGTAGGATTCCCATTTACATAAGTTGCCAAATGTGTAGAACACATCCATATAAAGGTATTTTGTTTTTTTTTAAAAACAAAGCTTCCATACTTTAAATATGTTACTCAAAATAAATTAAATCCTTAACGTAAAACCAAAAATATTTATGATAACTCTTTAAAATTAATACTTAACACTGTATACCTGAAATTGATGTTGTGTAATATTGTATGCCAACTGTAATTGAATATATAGATAGTCATGGGATGTTGATTATATGGTGGAAGGGAGTCAAAGGAATTGTAATGGATAGTATGGTATTCGGGGGAGGAGTGAGGGAGAGAATTGGGGGAGGGGGTTGTCAGTTTGAGGGGTAAAAAGTATAACTATTGCACTGTGTTGTACACCTGAAGCTAATTAAAATAAAATAAAAATACATATAAAAAATAAAAAAATGAAAATAAAATAAAATTAATACTTAAAATAGTTTTACCAAAATTTAAAGGAATAAATCAACCTTAGCCCAGAATGTTTACTTCATATTACTAATCATAACTACACATGATTATATATTTTAATACATAAAATATATCATATATGAAATATAGACTGTCACAATTACCTAGAAAACATAGTAGTAATAATTATACATTAAGTAAAATAATCATTAATTTAATTTTGTTATATAGCTTAATTAAAATTTTCATGAAAATTTGCAGAAAATAAAAAGTTCCCAAGGTTTAAGCAGTTATGTAGTGTTTGAAAGATGGTGGTTTGTTTAGTTATGTGCCCACTATTGTGTTGAAGTATCAGAGGTTGATATAAAACCTATATATGCTCTTAATGATTTAATTGCTCTGAGGCTTGATTTATCTTTACTGTATGCTCTTGCCTGCAGACTATTTACCTCCAGTGTTTCTAAACAGGATTTCTGCTCATGATCTACCAAACTGTCATATCTTATCTCAAAATGATCATCAACTGAAATTAAAAATGGGAAGGACAAACCCATTAAAATTTCCCCCACTATAATTCATTTTTGTATTAATTCAGCAACAAACCTACTAAGTAATGTCTATTTCCAGACACTCGCTAATTACTCAGAGTATAAAATAACACAGGGGAACTGCTCTCTAAGATACCTGTTATAATAAGCCTCTGTACTTCAAAACCTGAAATAAGATATCGCAGTGTTTTTCTGAAGTAATCCTTTCTCTTCTATATCCCCTCTTTGCTACTAAAGTAGTTAGTATAACATATTAAGAGAAGGAGCTTTGAAATCTGCATCTTCAAGGACTCTATCAAATCCTCTCTCATCAATGAATTGTGATGTGGAATAAGAACAATTTCTCTATCTATAAAATAAGGATGATGATATTTAATTCACAGAGGTTTTTTCCAAAAATTTCAAAGATAAAATAAGATACTAGAGGCTCTACTTACAGTACGACAGTGTGAAGAGCTCCATGACCTGCTTCCCAGCAAAACTAATAAAAACTATTTAAAAACAACCACTTAAAGTCTTTGGAAATGGATCTGAGGGCATAAAACAAATGAAGAAAGGTTTACTCAAGAAAATCTATTAAAATTTAGCAAGAACAGTGAGATTTGGTGAATACTTGAATCAAGACCCATGCCCTCCTTTACTCTTCCATCTTAGCAAGATGGAAACTCCCTTCTGGACTTCCGTGTCCAAGAACACAGGGTGTCTCTCTCATTCTAGCTCCCAGTCAGAGGGCTATTTTGCTAGGGCAGGCAGGACTATAGCATTTCTGATCCTGTTCCCAGCTTTTCATTGCTGGGCCTAACTTCTGGGCAAGTATGACTGACTTGCCCCGAAGGTGGGAGCTCCTTTCATGGGATAGAGACTCTACAGCATCGCTGAGAATATTAAAGCCCATCATTTTCCTTGCTTGTAAGATGGGGGTTCCATGATCACAGAAGCAAGCTGAGAAAACCTGAGGCTACTGTTTGCTCCCTTCCACTCAGCTGCGAAAGCAAAATGTCTCAGAGAGAGACTTACCAGTGTCCCCACATCTAGCTTCAGAGCCATGGCTAATATATTTTACCTAGAGTGAGAATCAGGCTATATATTATATTAGAGAGCTCTGACTCTCTTCCCAAAGGACCTTACTTCATTTGCAATGGAGTGTGGAGAAATTTAAGCATATGAGTGCTCTCAAAAGCAGTGTGTGTGTGGGGGGGATTGTGGTGACAAAATATTGGTAGGAAATTGATAGATTCTTTGGGGATATAGGCAAAAGTATTGTCTAGCCAGTTTTCCAGAGAGAGTGGGGCAGGGGGGAAGATAGCTGAGAGGAGCACTCCTTGGGCCCTAACAAATCTAAAATGTTGATCTTGAGAGTTATCTCTTCAAAGGAACCCAAGTTTGACTGGATGTGTTCCTCCTCCAGAACATTGTTGAAAACAATAATGCAATTAGCTGGCAATTATTGTAGTTTCACAGCTAGGTGTGGGCAGAAAAAGAGACAAAGAGAGTCCTGCTAAACTACTGTCATCCCTAGGTGACTGCAGGCTATCCAAGGCTGTGTGCCTTGAAGAGTAATAACAGAACTTCACAAAGTGGTGGGTGGGTGATATACTTTATTAAAATAGGCTAGGTAGTCATTAAACAAACAAAAAAAGCAATAATAATACCAAAACCTGGAGGATTGTCACCCGTACTGGACTTGCTGTAGTGTATTATCTATAAGGTCATTTCTAACAACAACAAAAAAAAAACAAGAACAAGTGACCCATACATTGGGAGGAAAAGCAGACTATGAATGACTAGATGTCAGATTTAACAAAAACTTCAAAGTAGTCATTATACAGGGAGTGCCAAAAAATGTATACACATTTTAAGAAAGGAAAATTGTATTAAAATTGTAATACTCAATATATACAAATGACAAAAGATGAATACAAGTCATGTTTGACTTCTGCAATTACAAGAGGTGCTCAAAGTGGTTACCATCAGTGTAATTTTAATACATTTTTTTTCTTTGCTTAAAATGTGTATACGTCTTCTTGGCATATCCTATACACATATTCAAGGAACTAAAGGAAACCATGATTAAAGAAGTAAAGGAATGTCTAATGACAATGTTGCAACAGAGACTATCAATAAACGGATAGGAATTATAAAATAGAACGAAAAGGAAATTCTGGAGTTGAAAATATCAGTAACTGAAATGAAAAATTCACTGAATGGGCTCAACAATAGATTTGAACAAACAGGAGAAATAATTAGTAAACTAGAATGTGGGTTTATAGAAATTATGCAATCTGAAAGCAGAGGGAAAAAAAAAAAGAATGAAGAAAAATAAACAGACATTGAGAGAATGTGAGATACTACTAAATACACCCACATGCGCATAATATGAATACCAGAAGGAGAAACGAGAAAGAAAAGAGAAAAAAAAATTATTTGAAGAATTAATAGTTGAAAACTTACCAGATTTATTGGAAAACATTAAACATCTACAAAGCCCAACAAATTCTATAGATAAATGAAAGGGAATCCACAAAGAGACAAACTATAGTAAAAATGCTGAAAGCCAAAAACAAGAAGGAAATCTTAAAAGCAGCAAGAGACAAGTTACTCATCACTTGCAGGGTACCCAAATAAGATTAACAAGTGAATTCTCATCAGACACAATGGAGGCCAGAAGGCAGTGGAATAACATATCCAAAGTGTTCAAGCAAAAACAAAAACAGAAAGCTGTCAACCAAGAACCCTAGAGTTAGCAAAGCTACCTTTCAAACATGAAAGTAGAAAAAAAGACATTAAAAGATAAACTAAAAGTGGAAAAGTTAGTATTCACAGCTCCACCTTCAAGAAATACTAGTTTTTTAGGCTAATCACAAATGATCTCATTTTTTTCCAAATCCATACTCTAAAAAGCAAACACTTAGAAAGGTAATTATGTAATTATGAGAGTATAAATGCATATTTGTTCTCTTACTAATTTAAAGATTAATTGTATAAAACAAAAGAATATGTATCTGAAAATTGTTGAACCTGTGACATGTAGAAATGTCTTATATTTGCTGTTAACAGCACAAAGGAGTTGAATGGAGACATAGCTCAATTGGGCTAAGGAAATGATTCAAGATGGCCACTCAAATCCAAAGAAACAAATTAATATATCCAGAAATGATAAATGATGAATATTCTTGGTCTTTCCCATAATCCCTCCTTGCTAAATGTGATAATGAGTGTACATGCAGTTCCTTACCCTCTCCTGGGATCCCAGGTAGTTCCTGCTCTGGATGCTTTTGTGATGCAGGAGGAGAGGAAGAGGGAGAGGCATGAGCCAACAATCAACCAGGTGTCCCTCTACCTCATTTCTCAGGGTTGTTGAAGTCAGGAAGAGTTAGGAGAAGTTGTACGTGGGGAAAGAAGAATTAAAGATGTATGGTTGTAGAGCCTCATCATGATATTCAATCAATTTAAGTAAATACTTGACAGCTTGTTTTGAAACTAACTTTTATTTTCTGGTCCACTCTTTTGATAGATACCTTGCTGAACTACACTATTCCTAGGAAAGACCCACATGTCTCAAGAACTGCCCTATGGAATTGAGCCAGTCCTCCATGGGACTTAACTTACTGTGGTTCCCTTGTGTGGCCTCCTTTCCTTCCTGATTCCACTTTCCTACTCCCCTAAACAATTTTTTCTGGGAACACTTCCTAATAAAACACTTTCTTATGAATCCTCATTTCAGAGCTCCAAAACAACCTATTAGTTTTCTATTTGCTGCTGTAATAATTTACCACAAAATCAGTAACTTAAAGTAACATTAATGTATTATCTTACAGTTCTGTAGGTCAGAGGTCCAATAGGAGTTAAAACCAAGTTACTATTGAAACCATCACTGGACTAAAACTAAGGTGTTGCAAGACTGTATTCCATTTTCAAGGTTCTGTGGGAGAATCCATTTCCATGCCTTTTTCAGGTACTAAAGGCCACCTACATTCCTTGCCTGGTAACCCCCTTTCTCCATCTTCAAAATCAGCAAAGACTAGCCAATTTCTTCTCACATCATTTCGACCTTCTCTTCTGCCTCCCTCTTCTACTATAAATGACCCTGTGATTATATTGGATGATCCATGATAATCTCATGCTAAAGTCAGCTGATTAGCAAACTTAATTGCATTTGCAACCTTAATTCCCATTTTTCCAGGAAACTTAACTTAGTTGTCAGGTTCCAGGGATGAGGGAATGTCATTATTCCACCTATAGCAGATGGTAATCCCTGAGTATAAAAGGGTCATGGTAATGAAAATTAGATTTTTTTCTCAGGTTGGGCATTATCCTATACTGTTCAATGTGTTATCGGTTTCTCCTTTTTAAGGAACTGGAGACCTACAAAAACTCACAGCAAGATACATTATTTCTAACTTGTGCTGTCCATCTTGCTTCTGTTAATTATTTGTGTCATTGGCTAATTACATCTGAAATTTAATCTAATCTGTGTGTATCTGGCAGAGGGTAGCAGAGTCTCTTTTTGCCATTCCAAAACCAACATAAAATACCAGAAATTCAACAATGATGAAGTTGTAATGAACTGGTTTTCAATTTAGAAATTAAGAATGAAAGTATGAGCAATGCTGCTTTGCTAGTGAATTCCCGTTTGATCCCAGGGTTCAAGAAGAGATTGTCAGCTCCTTAAGGATATTACAATGATAATTCCAAAAGTGATGGGATTAGACTGGATTGTGTCTAATGTATCTTCAATCATGTTTTTTTTTATTATTATTTTAATTATATCAACAGTGAAGTTAATAATAATTTGGGAACTGCCTTTTTACCCAAGTATAACTCAACCAAGTCCCTATCAGCAGGGCAGAAGAAGAGACTCAATCTACAGCAAAAATTGCCCACGTTCTGACCAATGACATAATAAAAAAACAAATTTGGAATAGAGAGAATCCTGACTCATGTTACTAAGGAAGCTTTTAAGTTTCCAGGAAAGTTTTGAAAACTCTTTTAGGGACCTCTAGTAAGGTGTTCAGAGTCATAAATTAAGTTTTCATGTGAAAGAGGATTTTAGAAGCCAGAAGATATATGTTTAAATATGCCTATGCTATTTTATTGGAAGCTAAAAATGGAGACACTAGAATTGTTTGTCATATGTGAACTGTTGCTGAGAAACTAAGAAAGGTATTTCCAAAGTAGGATGCCAGTGAACGCTGAAAAACCTTGGGGGCTGCTTGCCAAGGCTGTAAACTCCATTTGTCACAGAGCCTGTGTAGTACAGCGTTTCTTCTAAATTTATCTTCTCCATTTGCTTTTGTCATGGAATTATAAACAATGTGGGGTTAGACACAAAAAATTGCTATATGTGTTGCTTCTTTTAGCTCTGTCAGAAGCAGCTTTGTTTAACATCAACGGCAATGTTAAAATCAGATTCATTAGATCCTAACATCGAGGGTTAGGGATGCTGCCTTGTTTCTCCCTGCACATTCTAAATTGCCCTGCTCAGTGGCTAGCACATGCTACAGGTTATATACTACCCAGCCTTGTGAACCAATGAAGGAATGGATAAAAGAAGAGAGTAAACAAATTACTGACTAAAAATCAATGTAGAGGTGTTTCTTCACTGTTTTGTGAAACATAATATTGAGCAGATATGGCAAATAGAAGCCCATGAAATTGTTAATATATTATTATTTTTGATCTACAAAAATGGCAATTTCTCAAGATTCAACTGAATAGATGGTTAGTTAGTACTTTATTTGTCTTTTCTCCCTCACTTATGATATTCAGATTAAATCACAATTTATTAGGGTCCTATTAAGGGCCAGTTATTCAGGTGTGCTTTTCCATGTTATTTTGTTCAATTTATAAAACAACTTCATAGTAAACAGATTTCTAAAATAGCCTTCAAGATGCCCACCCCTGGTTTACATTTTTGTACATTACCCTGGGACTGTGAATCTCATAGATTTTACTGTGATAATTAGATTATGTTAAGTGACTTTAAGAAAGGAAGATTACGTGGGTGGGTTGAACATAACCACATGAATCTTAAATCTGGGTCTCTGAGGTCCATACAGAAGTCAAAGATTAGAGATAATAGAGGGATTTGATGTGAGGGAAATTCTCAGTTGCTGGCTTTGCAGATGGGAGGGACCACATACAGAGGAATGGGGGCAGCTTCTAGGTGTGAAGGGTGGTCCCACACCCACAGCTAGTAGGAAAATGGGGACCTCAGTTCAACAACAGCAAGAACGTGAATTCTGCCAACAGCCCATGTGCTCAGAAAAGGACCCTGAACCACAGGTGAGAAACGTACAACCAGCTGACACCTGAATTTCAGCCCTTGAGATTCTGAACAAAGTTAGTCATGTGCGAGTTATAGAAACTGACAGAGATTGAATTTGTGTTGTTTCAGTCCCTCTGTTTGCAGTAGGTAACTGGTTACACAGCAACAGGAAACTACTACACATCCTCTATACTCTTTCACTTCGTTTTACAAAAGGAATGGAGACTCAGTATTAATAACTAATTTTCTCAAGGATGGACAGAAAGGGTTTTAACACAAGACTTTTGACTGGTCAATATATGTATTTTTTCCAACATGCCCTACTCGTAGTAAAGAGGTTTGGAAGAGGAACTGAGAATTTGAGAATTAGCATTCTGTCAAGTCACTAGTAAATTCTCTTGTAGGTTAGAGGTCACACAAAGGGTAGGTCTCTTACTTGTGGTTCTATTAAACTTTTTAACATTTCTGGGAGTTTTGATGAGGGACATAAAGATCCTCTGTGAACTCAGTTGAGCAAGATCAAGAGACATTTGGCAAAAAGAATCATATGATGTTGGTTAACTGTGTTTCCTGAAGTGACAGATGCATTTGTGGTACTTTGAGGGTTCATGAGAATTCTCTTTATTTATCTCTCTTCTGTGGAGAAAACAGCACATGAAGCCCAACATTTTATAAATTTTTTTTTAAGATTTTTATTGGGGAATTGGGGGAGGGGAACAGACAAGTTGCTGTCCTTTTGTTCTTCAGTCTAGTTGCAGAGGACGTTGCTTCACTGGCCCATGTTGGTGTCGTCATTGTGCTCTTCCCGGGTGAGGCAGATAGGTCGCTGGCCTCTGGACAGCTGTTCACGGCAGCTCTTGGCAGTTCACACTGGCTGCCCACCACTTGCACTGGCTGCCCGCTACTCACTGTAGCCTACGGCAGCCCACTGCAGCAGGGGCTGCAGCTATGCCAACCAGGGGACTCACAGCAGCCCAGCTCCAGGTGGAGCTGTTGTTCAGCATCTTAGCTGTAGAGGGCAGTGTCACTGGTCCTCATATGTGGGATCTGAACTGGGGCCTCTGGAGTCCCAAGCCAGCTCTTAACCAACGTGCCACTCAGCCGACTCTATGAATTGTTTTTTAAATAAATCACATGACACTATTTCATCACATGTGGCTATGTTTCCTATGGATCTCTGGGGCTAAGAAAAGCAGCATATAGCAAAATTGCCAAATAGGCTTCCTGTCTTATTGCATGAAAAAATATGTGTGGGAGAGAGATATCATTCTGACTTACTGCATAAAACCTTTAGCTCAAGCAATACTTAAAGCACACAGTGTTGTATTGAGGTTAATATGGTTTTGAAGTTACACAGGCCTGGGTTACAGTGTCCTATCTACCACATGTCTATTGTATGACCATTGAAAAAAATTGCTCAATTTCCCTAAATCCTAATTTCTCTTTCTGTATGTTGGTGATGAAAACACCTACCTCACAGTGATATGGTAAGTTTAAATGAGAGAACACAGAGGTAACAATTGGTATGTAGTTATTGATGAATGAACAGTAGCAATTATGATTATTATTCTACATAGAGATGTTTGATTTAATCAAATGGGGATATTAATTGTCATAATGTTTTATTGCAGAATTTCACCTTGGGTAGAAACAGATATGAACTTTCCCCATAAGAGTAAAATTATTTTGCTGAAGAAACATAAAAATAGTTGACAGTGGTATCTGGGTCCTAGGACCTTGGTATCTAAGGGTTGAGCTGACTGGGAGAGAAGTTTTGTTCGTGGAAATCTATGCCAGCTGGTGGCATGTTATCTGTTGTCTTGCCTACATCCTGACCTTTCAGCTTTATAACTTCCAAATGTTTATGTAATAAGAACTGCCCTTTTAAAAATTGACACAGTAATTAAAATGGAAAATGAGAGCCGAGGCTCTTCTCTAATAAATAGGCTGGATCTGAGCATACATCTGTCCAGCCAAAACCTTCTAAGCAAGCAGACACACATTTCTTTGCTTGTGTTGAGAAAGTAAAGGTGACATTTATACCATTCAATAATTTTTCTCTCCATCTGTTTATTCAATGGTGAGATTTAAGTTGGCAAATGCTACACTCAACGTTGATACTCCTCCTAGGCTATCTTTCAAATATTCAGCTTTGAGATGGTTGCATCCAGAGCCTTGCTGACATAAATTTCTTGTAAACTCCAGTTTCTAAGGAAACATACCTTCAAAAAGGGAAGTACAATAAAAGCAGAACCCACCCTTCTCCAGCAGTTCATCTTGATAACAGGACTGCCAGCTCCATCCAAGTTTCCCAGATCTTACAACAGGTTGTTCTAACCACTTTTCCTCACTTGCAGGCATATATATATGCCTTCATACCTGAATAGAGATGAGTTGCAATTATTCTAAACCATTTTTCTCAGTGACTAACAGGAAAAAAAAAATCCCAAAAGCATAATAAAATACTCATAGTAACTTTATCGTTTTGTGTTTTTTTTTAAAGATTTTTATTGGGGAATTGGGGAAGGGGAACAGTGCATTTTTCCAGGACCCATCAGCTCCAAGTCATTTTCCTTCAATCTAGTTGCGGGGGGGGGGGGAAGGGGGGCAGGGAGGGTGCAGCCCACCATCCCATGCTGGAGTTGAAATGGCAACCTTGTTAGGAACACGTGCTCTCACCAGCTGAGCCATCCTGCCACCTGCTGGCAGCTCAGCTGCAGCTCAGCTGGGGCGCAGCTAGCGCTGGCCCATGTGGGTCTCAAGCCGGCAACCCTGTTGCTCAGAGCTCACGCTCTTAACCAACTGAGCAACCTGGCGGGCCCAATAACTTCATCTTTATGCTATGCAAAGGACATAGTGATTCAGGAGAAAGAGTTAATAAAAATACAATATTTTTATTCAAATACAATTGAAATCAAGTCAGATGTGAACCAGACACAGGGGTTTTAATTTTTCCTCACCCTTACCTTGCTTTCCTCTACCTAAATGCTAGTCACAGTGACCTTCTTGTCCCTTGAGCATGCCAATTTAGATCCTGTTGACTAATTTTTAGGACCTTTACCAGCAACTGATCTCTCTTCTTGGAATACTCTTCTCCATATTGTTATATGATTTGTTCCTTCTCAACTCAAAAGTCACTGCTTCAAGAGACCTTTGCCAACCATTATTCTTTAAACTAGTGCCCTGTTTTATTTTCTTTAGAACACATAATATAAAATTGCAGATGCTCCTCAATTTATGATGGCGTTACATCCCATAAACCCATTATAAGTTGAAAATATCATAGGTCAAAAATGCATTTAATCCACCTAATCTACAGAATGCATAGCTTAGCTTGGCTTACGTTAAATGTGCTCAGAACACTTATATTAGCTAACCATTTGGCAGTTATCTTGAGTTTCATGTCAAGAGTAATTGCCTTCCTTTTCCAACCAGAAGCAGGAGACACAGATGGGCATTTTGTAGGCACGATGGGATACAAAAACTCAATATCCAAAAAATGCTGGCAACATGGCACTCTATATAGTGTCAGCTGATTATCCTCATGATTGTATGTCTGACTGGGAGCTGCCACCCACTGCCACTGCTCAGCATCACGAGAGAGTATCTCACAGAATATCTCTACCCCTGGAAAAGAACAAAATTTTAAATTTGAAGCAAGGGTTCTACTGAACACATATTGCTTTCACACCATTGTAAAATCAAAAAATCCTAAGCCTGAACCATTGTAAATTTGGGATCATCTATATATATTTTATTTGTTTTTTTAAATAAAAACATTCTCCCTCCACTAGATTATAATTACATGATAGGAGGGACTTGTGTTTTTCACTAGTTCCCTGTGTGTAAAAAGTGCTTTTAATATAGGAGGTGCTCAATAAATAGTTGTTGACTAGATGAATGGATGAATGAATAATATTTGCCAACAAGATTTCCGCTTTCTTCTAAGCTTTCTTTACTGACATGTGATTCCAACACCTTTTGTTT
This sequence comes from Aselliscus stoliczkanus, assembly GCA_033961575.1. Taxonomy (NCBI): domain Eukaryota; kingdom Metazoa; phylum Chordata; class Mammalia; order Chiroptera; family Hipposideridae; genus Aselliscus; species Aselliscus stoliczkanus. Next base: position 90,350,227 of record CM066734.1, on the reverse strand, counting down.
TAAGCTGAGGTCTAAAGTTAATCACATTAAATCATGGTGACCACACACAGTTCATCTGTGCTCTGCTTTTCAGATAAACAGGAAGCGGCTTCTTTTACTTCAAAAGCCTGCATCCTCTACTTGTCTTTCCACCAAGTCCTGTATCTGAATTTGAGGGATGTGTAAATTTTACTCATGTGCTAGGATAAGAACATTGACATCACTGGGTCAAATGAATGTGACTCTCTTTAATTTCAAATTGTTTTAATTCTCTCCCTCCTGAGGGAGACAAAATGTTTATGGCATCGGAAGATGCCAATCTAGAGTATTTAAACATTTAGATATTCAAGTAATAATAATGATAATAGTTTTTCTATCATTCGGGAATCTACAAATTTCCTGAGAAGACAGGAAGGCCTCATCACTTTGTAAAACATTCCTTATTATTGAAGCATTACACCATTGGTGTGCTGTAAGAAAGGGCACTAATTGTTCAAAGTGAAGAGATGTCAGGGATCTCAAAATCACCCAGTCCAACTTCTCTCCCAGTGCTTGGATTCTCTGTGTAAGATTTCTTCCAAGTGATTTTCTTGTGAGTCTGTGCCTGAACATTTCTATTAACCGGACTGACATGATGATTTGAGATAATAAATTCTATCTTTGGACAATTTTGTTTGTAAAAACATCCTCTTATGTTAAGTAGATAGATATTCTTTTGAGGTGTCTGTCCTTCAGTTGGTTCCATTTATTTTCCATGGCACATACTGAACAATTTAATTGACAATTACCAAAATAATTTTCCTGATAATATTTCTATTGTGAAAACAATAGAGACTTATAATAAAAATGAAATAATATAAAATGATATAAAATAAATAGTATCTTTTCCTCACTCCATCCCTTCAGCCCTACTCTTCAGAACTAGCCACTAATCAGTTATCTTGGGGATCCTTTGAGAAAATTCTCACTTAACAACACATAGATCTACTGAGATATATATATATATATATATATATATATATATATATATATATATATATTATAAACTTTAAACTTTAAAGTACAATTTGGAATGTAAAATACACACTATTCTGACTTACTTTTTAATTTTACAACTGATTCCTAGTCCCTATGAAAATATACAGATCTACTTCATTATTTTTATTAGTTGCAGAGTATTCCATTGGAAAAATATGGATTGATATAAATTTCCATGCATATGTAAAAATATGTGTGGGATCAATGTTTCAAAAAGAATTTATTGGGTCAATTTTGCATTTATTTCCAAAGCAATTATTTTGCGATTAAAAAAAAATAATTAATACTTTATTTTAAAATGAGATAACACAATTACCATTTTTAAAGCTTCACAGTAAGTCTTCTCTCTTTCATAGGAAAACTCATGAAATAAGTATGTTGTGCCTGAGATTCAACTTTTTTTCATTTTTAGAAAAACAAGATGACATTTTTCATGTTGGCTTGTTTTGTACCTTTAAATCTAGCAAATGAGTATGTATATATATAATTTTTGTTTGTTTTGTTTACATTGGAAACAATAGCATGGTTTTATAATAAAATTATAAACGTTGTTCGAGAAGTGACTATTGATACTTTCTTTTATTGGTTTCAATATAATTATAGAAATTCATCCACCTTTACAATTTTTCTATAATAAAACTTTTTTACTTTTAAATAACTTTAAACTTACAGAAAAGTTACAAATACAGTAGAGAGATTACACATAGTCTTCACTCGAATTCTCATAATGTTAAAATTTCTAAAACCATGGTATAATGATCAAATCCAGGAAATTAACATTGGTATGCTACTATTAGCTGGATTACAGACCCACTCAAATTTCCATTTTCTCCTGATGTCTCTTTTCAGTTCTAAAATCCAGTTAAGATCCCACGTTACATTTAGCTGTTGTATCTCTTGTGTCTTCTCCAAGTTGTGACAGTTCCTCAGTCTTTCTTTATCTTTCACAATTTGACAATTTTCATGAGTACTGGTCAGTTATTTTGTAGAACGTCTTTCAATTTGGTTTTGTCTAATGTTCTCTCATTTTTAGGGTTTATGAATTTTGGCAAGAAAACCACATAAGTGATGTATCCTTTTCACTGAATTACAGCAAGAAAAAATTATTTTCATAGGCATTAAAACTAGTGGTATAAACCTCAGTCACTAACTGATGTTTTGTTATTTTGGCTAGATTCCTCATAAGAGCTCTCTCCTTGTCTTGCAGATGGCTGTCTTCTCAGTGTCCTCACATATCCTTTTCTCTACGCATGGGCACCTCTTGTATTTCTCACCTCATAAGACACCACCTAGGGCCCCAACCCTATGACCTCATTTAACCTTAATTACTTCCTGAAAGGTCCTCTCTCCAAATTCCATCAAGTTGAAGGTTAGAACTTCAATATACCTGTTAACACATAACAGCATTTATTTGTCTGCAAGTGTCTTTGATTATCGGTCAAACTTGGCTGCCACTCATAGCCTCTCCTTCTACACTGGCAATCTGCATCAGCTGAGGCTGTTTTGTTTCCCTGATTCTTCATTCTGCCTTCTCCGCAGCCCACCCTTCTCTGTAGTATGAAAGGGCAATGATGACATTCTCACACTTTCCACTCTCTTCAGACATTTTGATCGCAAGCAGAGTCATTGTTTGAACCCTTTAGGCCCAGCTGATTATAGGGAGACTGCATCATGAGAAAGACTGGTAGGTGTTGATGTCCTCTCAGAAATCTTTCTTAATTTGGTACAAATTCCATTGGATTTGGCAGCTCTCCGTCATGGTTTGTGGTTTTGCTGTTCTCTCCTAGTTTTATTACAGATGAAGTTTCCGCCTCTGTTTTCCATTCTCTTTATTGTTTTTAATTGGCTTCAAGAAGAGTGGGGGTGAAATGTCTTTATTTGGCCATTATCTGTAATTACACATAAACTAAGTTATTCATTGTTAACATTACGAAAGTTCTAGAGAGAGAACTGTGGAGAGGAATGGAGATAATACAGTGATAAATGTTAAAACTTTCCTCTAAATATTTGTTTGTGTTAAATATAATAGTAATTAAAATAAGAGCCAACAACATTTATTGAACTCTTACTATATGCCAGGTGTTGTGCCAAATATCCATAAAGAAAGCCTAATTTACTCTTATAACCACTCTAAAACAGGACTAACAGTATTAAATTTTACAAATGGGGATATTTATTCAAGACTTCACAAGTGGTGAATGTTAGAGCTGAATATTAAGTCTACCCACCTAAATTAAATATTCTCAACCATTATGTTATAGAGATTATCTTTGGAAGAAAAGTACCAAAAACAAAGAAACAGCAATAACAACCAAACACACCTCAATATTTTATAATACTATTTTCTTTACTGATTATTCTATTTCCAATAACATTACTGCAATAAATGTTAACTCATAGACGTACTCATAAAACAAACACATATAGGTAATAGTCACTATATAATTTTTCACTTACAAAAGCAACATATTGCCTCTTCTTTGAGTAGCCTATTTGTTTCATATTTATTTACTTCTTTATAGGACAAATCTACACAGGAAACGAAAGCTGGCTCTGGTTGCTATACTAATATAGCCAATACAGACTGATGCAGTTTCTCTCCGTGCCCAAATATCTATTAACATGGAGAAAATCTGGATTATCTGCTACTGAATGTGCAAAAATGAGTTTAGCTTTCTGTGCTGGATGATTGAATGCATCCTTGGATCAGCCTACCAAGGTTTAATTGAACTACAAATCCAATGATAATTGGAATAGAACCAAAACAGGACACAAATATTATAAGCTTTAGTTGATGAACAGAGGCAAAAAGAGACTTTTATTTATATTCATGGCATCCTTTGATTACTATAAAAAATATGGCATTGCAGTATTTAAAATAAACAGTTAAGTATCAATAATTACACAGTAGCCCACTTTGTTCTCAATAAATGATACTAGAAAAATTACATGTAACAATAGAATATTTTAAAATAAATCATCATCTGTATTTTAAGTTTTTCAAAGGCTATATATTTCTTCATACAAGATTAAATGCATAGTAATTGCTAAATTTGTATATTTTTTGTATGTATGAATGGCTGGTTTTTGGAGGAAGTAGATTAGTATATGAGGTATAGATTCTATTCATTATAAAAGTTATATTAGTTGATTAAGAAAAAGGTTTGCTAACTGAATAAAAGGATGTATACTAGTTAGTACTGCAATTGCTACTGTCAACATTTTCATCTGATATTTTGAATGAGCTCATTGGTTTAGAATTGCCAAAATTAGTTAAGCCACATGCAAATTCACTTAACATTGTCACCTTGACAAGGTTTGAGAGCTGTGATGTTTATTTCTGAAATATTTTTGAAAGTGTTACTACTTTAAAAATTCACATTTACAAATGTGCACAAAATTAAAGATAAAAATGTTTGAATAAACAAAATGACAAAATTATAGAGATGAAGTGATTTGTGGCTGCTAGGTGTTAGAGATGAGAGAGAAGATAGAGAGGCGTGCAACTATAACGGGTAGCATGAAGGACATTTCTGTGGTCATGGAGTTGTTTTGTATCTTGAATGTGGTTGTAGTTGTAGGAATCTATACGTGTAGTATACGCACTACAAATGAAACATGTAATAAAATGATACAGAAACATTGTATTAATATCAATTTTCTGGTCTTGTTCTCTAGTAATCATTGGGAGAAACTGGGTGAATGATACATAGGCCCTTTCAGACAATTTTTGCAAATTCTTATGAATTTATAACTATTTCAAAGTAAAAGTATAAAAATGATTGAGCAGAGTCCATATTGACTTGTATAATAGTTGTGTTTTTTTCCTCACCACTTACATTTAAATGTTTTCTACAATTCTAGTCTGAATGATGCCGTTTACAAGCTGTACATATTTGGGCTTTTGACAAGCGGTTGCAGGTGGCATATCAACTCATCAAATGCATAGTACACATAGTACACTCTTGTTTTTAAGTGATGAACACATGGCATCCAATCTGATATTTTTCTTTGGAGGGCAGAATTTCTCAAGTGTTTTGGTCGAAACACTGTTGTGACACTTCCTCATTTCTACCTTTATTACAGATATAGTTTTATATATTTCACCAGTTCACTAAAAAATGTGAAATCCTGGAGTTGTCCTGATTTGATAACTTTTTTTTTTTTTTTGAGGGCAGTGTCACTGGCCCTCACATGTGGGACTGAACCAGGGCCGCTGGCTTCCCAAACCAGCGCTTAACCACCGCGCCACTCGGCCGGCCCACTGATTTGATAATTTGATAATCTCTCTGTGATGTCAACTGTACTTTGAACCAATATATCAATATTCTGCTATTGAGTTTCTTTCTTGTGTTCCTACATATGACACTTAGGTGATGGTATAGATCTTCCTCATAATGTATAAACAATGCTATAAGACACATTGCTGGCATTTTTGTAAATATGTGTAAAACTGAATGAGAAAGATATTACAACTCTTTGGCCCTGCCTATCTCTGCCAATGCTGGGGAACCATCCATAGGCAAATAACAATCTCATTGTTTCCATTTGTGTTTTCTTGAAAACTAGTGAAATTGAACATTTTATCATTTATTTCCATTTGCATTTCCTATGTTTGTATTGCCTCTTTTTAACAATTTGCCTTTTTTTCTACTTAGATAACATTCTTTTCCAAATTGATTTAAGGAGCTGCTTCTGTCTGTTCATATGGAGCTTTTGTTGGATGTTTAGTAGATACTCCTCCTTAGTCTATCTTCAATTGGAGGAGAAAAAGTGAAGGTTTATTCAAGGGATTTAAAAAAAAGCAAGCCAGCCCGGTGTGGCTGATGCATAGAGACTGAAGGGGGCGGGAGCCAAAAAAAAAAATATCAGAATTATAGAAACATGTAGGCTGTGTAAATTATTTTATTTATTATCTTTTATTCTAAAGCAATGAGAAGTCATTGAGATGTTTTAAGTTGGGGGTGTGGGTGGGATGAAGTACGGAGATGATGGTGGTGTTGTCATCAAGGTTTGTTAGAAAAATTCTTTTTAAATAATCTGTGAAAACTCTTAGCAAAGAGAACGGACCATAGTAAGTATTCAACGAATATCCGAGTTCATTGTTAATATGAATATAATAATTGCTCTTAACATTGTGTCAGAGGGAGACTCTGAAGTCTGAGGTGGCTAGATAATCATTCCAATGCCACAGCTGTAAAGAACCACAGATGGCTGTTTCTAAGCTAGATGTCATTCTCATTCTGATATCCAGAGTGTGAGTGTATCTGCAGTGAGCAGTGCATGAGCTGACAACACAAATCTGGCCAGGGGAGTGATCCTATCAGAGGCCAAAACATGAGGAGTAAGAATGACAAAAATTCAGCCATGCACCCGGTCACCCTCATGGGAGTCATAGCAGGTGCACGTGATTAATGTACTGGAGGCCAAAAGACTCAGTTAAAACAGAATTTGCACAGAACAGGTTTGGGAAACAATATTATCCTCATTATAGTGTGCCAGGGTTTACAAGTACCATTTTTCAAAACAAACCTATAAGCTTCATGTTCACAAACACAAGCATACTCTGTGGACCCTCAATAAATGCTAGCTGACTGACTGGCAGATAAACACCTCCATAAACAGATAAACACTTTTAAGTGAACTGTAGCCATATATTTAGAGAGGCAGTATCAGATCTACATGTATAAACTGAGAGCAAATGTATGAGAAACACAGCAAAAATGCAATAGTGAAAATATATTTGAAAATTGTGAATTCCTTGAGTAGCAAATGAAGATAAAGTCCAGCAATTATTAAAATATCCCAAATGAAAGTTTTATAAAGTAAGTTTACTCTACAAAATGGGTGCTTTTCCAAGATTATAAACAAATTCATTTGTGTAACTTCAAACCTTTATCCCTCCTATCAATTAATTTGTAAATAATGGGTACCATGATCTTGTGTGATAGTTCTTGAGAAGGAAGTATATAAAGAAACAGCTGAGACGAAACTAAAGATCAAAAAGTGGACAGTTGATTACACCCTCTCTTCTCATTCTCATTAACTAAAATCTCATTAAATATCTTTACACAAATCAATGAGCATATACCTAATAATTTAACTGAAACTTGGCAACACTTTAACTAACAATCTTGAGTCCAATATTTACAAGTTTTATGAACTTAGGCAAGATTGAACCTTTCTGAGTTTGATATTTTTTTCATCTCAATAACGGAAATAATTCATTACACAATTTCTTTAAGCAAATATTTTTTTAATTAATTTATTTTTAATTAGTTTCAGGTGTACAACACAGTGCAATAGTTATACTTTTTACCCCTCAAAGTGACAAACCCTCTCCCCCAATTCGCCACCCCACTCCTCCCCGCCATTAAGCAAAATATTTTTAAGATATGTATAATACTTGGCGCAGTGCTCAGTATTTCATCAGCATAAAGTGTTCCCAATAATGACAATGTTCCCAATAACAAAGTTCCATTTAGCATAATCTCTTTTGATAATGGGATTGTTGGGGAGTTCAGGTTGTGGCAGCTGAACTCACAGGATGAGAGTAGAGTAGCCCCTGGCGGACAGGACAAGTCAGGCTGAAAAGAGGGGCCTGCTCTCTGGGTTGGCACAGGCTGGGTGTTTGAAATGTGTAAACTACTCTGGCCAGACCCACAGGAGAAAGTGAAGACCCCAAAACTGCCATGAATTCACCTTAAGGGGAGGATAATGGGGATAAATAGCCTTAAGGAATAATTAAGAGGAAACAGAACTGTGGAAGGAGGACATGATCCAGTTATTATATTAAAGGCCAAAGAGGAAGATGTTGTTGTTGTTAATTGTTTTGTTTTAAGAGCTTGGAAACCCCATTCCTTCAAGTTATGGGGCAGACAGATTTCAGTCATGCCTGAGACTAAAATAATTTTTCAGTGGTCACAATCACTCCAAGTACTACTTCATTTTCTACAGGGGTTAAAGATTCTTTGTAAGAAGGACTATAAAAATACAGTGACATATTTTTGAGGTTGATCCAAATAGTATAACTTGTGAATACCATGTTACTAGAGTATTAATGAATACTCATCAATATCTAAAATTATGCTCTTTCTATGCTCATTCTCTCACTTCTCTTTCACTAGAAATGGGCTAAGCTTGAAAAGAAAATATAGACCTGCTGGGTGAGACATTAAATTTTGCTTTCTAAAACTACCCCAAATGTTTTCTTCCTAGAGGTCTTAATAATTCTGTGAGAAGCTATTTTTAGATGAAATTTAATTGAGAAAATTGATTTTAGAGAAAAAAAAGTAACAGGCCAAATATTAAATAACAAGTAAGAGGTGGGATTTTAAACTAATAATGTTTAAAATTCTGGAACCATGTTTCTGACGGAAAAAACTTAATATTGCAAGGGTGTAAAACACATAAACTTCTAATAAAATTGCAATCATATTTCCAAGGTATTTTGTTTTAGCTGATCATAATAATTAAAATTATATATGGAAATACAAGACTTTAAGAATTGCCAGGAAGTTTTGTAAAACAATATTAGGGAAAAACTTCCCCTATCTGTTAGTAAAACGTATTAAGCTGCACACAGAACAATATGGCAGTGGCATGAGAATAGGTAAATAAATGAACGGTTCTGGCCATAGTTAAACTCCTAACTAAAACTGCATGCAAAAATAAATTCCTTAAGGACTACATACCTCTATCTATCTCTACCTCTGTATCTATTCCTAACCCTATTCCTGTCTCTATCACTACTCCTACCCCTCTCATTTCTCTATTTCTCTCTCTCTCTCCCTCTCTCTCTCTCTCCACCAATCTATCCTGTGTTTATTTCTATCTATCTATCTACCTACCTATCTATCTATCTATCTATCTATCTATCTATCTATCTATCATCTATCTATTATCTATCTATCTATCTATCTATCTATCTATCTATCTCATCCCGTTAATCTATCTATCTCTAGAATAAATATGGAGTTGGGAAGAACATCTTATCCAGGATAACACAGAAGGTATTTTGGAAAAGACTAAGAGATTTGATTACAGAGAATGTTTTCAATGTTTTCAGAGACAATATATCAACCACAGAACCAAAAGACTGATAATATAATTTAAAATGTTTCTAACTCATATGATAATGGGTTATTTCTAATACACGAGAGCTTTTACTAATGAATAAGAAATGAATCAAGCAGCTCAATTGTAAAATGTATAAAGAAAATAAATAAGCAAAGCCAAAATCTATATGGATCATTACCTGTGCAATAATATCTGTTATTCTGTAAGACACCATTAGAACCTTTGTCAAAAATTAAGCAGTGAAAATTCTACCACCTTTATTCCCCACAATTTTATTTTAGTTTCTCTTCTTAATCCATGATCAGAGAATTTAGTTCTCTATATAATTTGTCCTACCCTAAAAATTGTTCCTTCTCCAGAATTTCTAGACCTTTCAGTTAAAATCACCTGTTGAATAGAGATATTAATATCAACTAGAAATTGATTTTAAAAAAATATACACTAAGGTGAGAGAAGGTTTATATTTTCTAAGGTATCTGCATTTGCACAAATAAAAGGCACAAATATTATTGACCCTTTTTTATAGATTGAGGAGGCAGAAGGATCTTACTGATAGGTTATACAAAATTCCGGAGAAGGCTACATTTAAAATTAGAATTAAAATTCAGGGATAACTATCTTCCAAAAAAATTAATCTTGATCTTCAGAGATAGAACATAAATACTCAGCAAGACATAGCATAAGTACGAGGTAGTCTTTGAAAAATATGCAGATATTATCAGTGGAGACCAAACCTAGAGAGATGGGTGTTACTGATTTTAACCTGTAACCCAGAAGAAAAACTCCATCATAGTGATACCTGATACTGCAAATGATAACAAACTCAGAAGAACAGTAAATGATAAAGAACTATGTGATCAGATGCAGAAGTTGGATCACTTAAGTACCTTGGCAAAAAATGGCAAATGCCAGATATCAATACAGATAAATGTAGAATACTGAATCTTGAAATGAAAACAGTTGATGTTCACAAAAGTAAAACAACAATAAAACAAAACAAAAACAAAAAACCCCACTGTAGCATATTTCCAGAAGAGCAGATTAGGGAATTATGGGAAAATTCTCCAAGTTGGCAATACATATAAAGCTCTCCAAAAAAGAAAGCAAAAAAGACAGTGACACTGTTCCCCCAGAAATACAGTAGGAATCACAGGGAGGAGAAAGGTTTTCAAACACTCTCTAAGGAAATAACTAAGTTTCCGGAGTACATTGCTGATATTTTTAGGAGATTTATGGATGGAAAAGCATGAGTGATGGACAATGCAAAATAAATAATTTTAATGGCAGGAAAAATTAGAATTTCAATTTCTTCCACCATTTTTATCAAAATATGTTTATGAATTCCCCATAGGTAGTAAAGCAAATACTTTGAGTTTTCATATCTGCCAATAACTTCGTTGTTACAAAGAATCATTACTTTTACATGAAACTAATCTCCTAACCCGATATATCCCTCTCAAAATGTTGAATTGAATAATGTACACACTTTTTCTCCTTTAGAAAATCATTATTTTGAAAATAATTCCTGTTCACATATGCTGATGTCTTCCTCACCTCGCTCCTTCTTCTCTCCCCGTCCCTCTATTTTTCTTTTCTTTCCAATAGCAGTTGATAGGGAAAAAATTTTTCCCCTAACTTTCTATTGCTGCTATCTTTTGCTATCTGTAGGAAGATCCTAAAGGCATACTGACTTTGATTTCTCTCCCTACAGTATTAAATTCTTTGACGTTTTTTTCCATAATGAGTATACAGTTAACAATTTACAGTTTACAATCTCAATACCCTGTGATAGTATTAAAAATTATTGTGTGTCAGGCACTATGTTAAGGGCTTTGCTGTTTATTTTTATCAACTTTTATGATCTAATTCCTATAATTACTTCATTTACAAATGAGGTTCAGAGAGATGAATGTCACAGGGCTAGTAAGAGATAGAGGTGAGTTTCCTGAAGGCAGAGGTGACTGAATTTGGAACGCGGCTTACACCCTACTGTATCACTCTATAAGTCCTGGAACCAATGCTTTTAGCTCTTGTGTGGACATGACATTCATTAGCAGTCTCCAAACAATTCAAGGCATTTAGAAATAGCATTATGTTCTATAGTTTCATGACAAGGGAGGAACTGTGTCAAGTCCTGTGAGAGACAATGTTGCATTTCTCATTTCCTTATGCTTGTTTGTAAAATCAAACAAAAATATATGAAATATTTAGTGAACAACTTGGCTTTGTAAGAAATATCTGCAGACTGCTGGTTTCACAGATTTTCCATATCATCATTTTAGCTTACTTATATTTTTCTCTATGATGGATAAAAATGGCCACATTGAAACTCAGCCTTCATCTTTGTCCCCTGGCTGAGACTATGGCAAGTACACCTTCACACCTTCAGGTTTTATTCACCAGAAAAAAATACATCCAATTTTTTTTTTTTGTAACAAAACTATAGTTTGAGTTTATTTTAAAAAGAAGTTTTATTTCAGTAGTCATCTGAGCAACTATTAAAGATACGTTACCATTAGAAGAAGTAAGAAATGAATGTCAAAGTACTGAAGCTATGAAATCCTAATTAAAGGAACCCAGTGTAGAAAGCCAGAGAGGGTACAGACAGAGCCAAAGCGATTGTGAAATCTCTCTGCAGATGTCAGTGTCCTAAAAGCTTGTCCTTTAATTAGAATCTTCTTTCATTTTGACTAAGCTCAAGACACAAAAACTCATGGCAGTCACGCTACCTGGAAACGGAGGGGCTTAGAACAAAAAGATTTGTCCCGAAAAAAGAAAATCAAGGTTCTAACAGTCCAGATATATAAATATGTATATGGACTATGATTTTCTTGTAACAAACAGTAAAAAGATATGTAGGTGACAGTGAGAGAGTCATGTGGAGGGCCTGCTTTATCACCTACCTCCGGCTATGTTTTCCAAGCAGCATCCTCACCATTCCTAAACCCCGGGCTATCATTAGTCCTTGCACATGGAAGCAATGAAGGTGTCTCTTAAAGTAAATCATTTGAGGATTTTTATAATCTCAAATAAAATTTTCTAATATTTTTTTCTAAGTTTTCCAGGTTTAGGGTTTTAATCTTTTATTATTTATTGTGCAGCAGTTCTGAAGAGCATGGTGAGAAGTCCTGGTTAAACAGTTAGATGGCACAGTCTGTGCTATGTGATGCTCTGATCAAAACTAATGAGTGCTTTCTTTTTCATGGTATGACTCTTCGCTCCTCTGGTGCTTAATAATTAATAGTATGTGGTTTATAAACCTTGGGCTGTTGATCAGCAAAATTTCTGATAAATATATTTTAGGGATTGCATGGAGAAGGAAGTCTGCATATAAATTTTCTCTTTACCCGCCAGAGAGCCCACAGGCATCCATTTCGACTGAACATATTTTCCAGTGTTTTTTAAAAATGATGTCAGAGTGAAGAAAATTACATGTCAACAAAACAAAATCTCTTTCATACTGCAACTTTGAACATTCATAAGAAAAGATGTTAATAAGGCAAATGCTATGGAATATAGGTAAACATTTCTTCCTTTACTCCTAATGAGGGTTTGATAAAACAACAAATCATTGCAAATAATTTTTTTGTAGAATTAAATGAGAATAAATTCAATAACGGGAAAGGTATACTATTCTAACATCTTTTTGCAAGTCAAACCTCTGTATTTATTTCTGGTATTAAGGAGAATTGTTTTGTGTCTGACTGTTAAGTCTTAGATATGTACTTGGCTAGATAGTTATAAAACCTAAAGCGCCTGATCCTTATCTAATGAAAAATAGAAAGCAGACACACTGAGAATCAGTACAAGATGTGAATTTAAAATGTGAAGTCATAATGACATTGACTATTATTGTTCTTACATATTTATACATTTGTCCAACCTACATAAGAAGGAAGGCAGCAAAGCAGGAAGAAGGAAAGAAGGCAAGAATGAGAGATGGAAGGTAGAAAGGAAAAGAAGAAAGGTGGAAAAATGAAGGAGGGAAAAAAAGAGGAAGGCTAATGATTACTGGTGAGTGTGTATTTGAATCAAATACAAAAGGGCTTTCTTTCCTATGCTGCTTAACACAGTTCTAGCTGTATTTTTTTCTCAGCATTTACAACAAAATATTACATCTATTCTTTCAAGTATCATCCATCCTTCTCATAGACTATGATTTTGAAAAGCCTTTACTGTACTTCTGAATTATGTATGCCATTTGGACCTTCAATTTATTTGTGGCAGAAAGCACTGATGACTGTACTGTTTGTCCTATAATTGCTATCTTCCAGTGAGCATTTGGTTCCATTATGATCTCCTAGAACATTTTATTCTCGAAAAGAGGTGGCACAAACTGATTCTTCATTTTAAGGACACTCCTTTAACTTTCCCAGGTTTTAAAATATTTAAAATCATCTTTTGAATAATAAAAAGTGTGTGTGTGTGGGAGAATGTTCAAAACTGGAACACATTTTTAAATTTATATTGAATATTTCTACTTTTATTTTGGAAATGAAAATATATTATGGAATGTAGCCTGACACAGACAATTCATTCGTGATATGCATTAATAATATAAATATGTAGATGTAAATAAATTCATCAGTAGAACCATAGGATAATTCTGCTTTTTACCACACCATATTTTTTACCTTTCCTTATGCAGGTTTCAGCAGCATCAATGGTAAAGCTGATTTTAAATAAAGACTATCAGTGTAAGTGTTGCTGTTTTATTTTTTTGATAAGAATAATGACTTTAAGCATTTTATAAATGTTACATTGCTGCTTGCAAGCCATCTTTGTGATTTTACAAATGAGCAATGGGTGATTGGGAGAATGTGCATTTTGTTTTTAAGTATTTACATAATTTAAATTCTCATTAACATTGTATCAAGGCCCATGTGAAAATCTCATATAAGAATTTACTACAGAAATAAGTGTTTACAATATATATACATATCTTGTAAAGAAAATGATCTGATGTGACACACAGAGTAGCAGATGGTTATAAATAAAGTTAGAGAGGTCAAAAAACATATTCTTCAACAAAATGTGGTTGATGAAAAAAGTTATAGCATGAATATATGACAAGGCACTATGATTTAGATTTAAATATAGCTCTGGGCTTCCAGATTGCCAAGTCAAATAAGAGTACATTCCTTATTATACAATAAAAGAAAACATGCCAAGTCTTCTGACAAGAAAAGATAGGTACCACTATGCAAATGATATGGTAAATAATTCTGCTAGCAAGAAGCTAATTCTCAAGGCACAGGTTATAGATTGGCTTATGCAAGTACAAATATATAGATAGAAATGTCCCAGATGTTTTTGGGAGGAGGAGGGAATATTATTGCTTCCGATAGCCATTAGTTTTTCACATCCATGTACAAGCTTATTATGTAACCATCATATACAGTAATGGGAGCAGTACCTTTAACACTTGTAGTTCTCTGCCTGAAAGGCTCACTTTCCCTGATACATTGAAGTAATTCCTATGCATTCTTTAATCCGCATCACAACTTTATATCTTTATATCTGAATGCAAATTTTCTCTAAGTATCTAAGCTTTCTCATAGCACCTTCTTATGGTACTTTTCATTCTGCGTTGTTAAGGTTGATTTACTTCTCCCTACAAGATTATAAACTTCCTAAAGACATTGAATAATTTAGTTAATATTTTATCCCCAGTCCCTAATGTGGTCTTTGACACCTAGTAGATGCTTGATAAATCTTCGGTGGATGGATGGATATATGGATGAACGAGTGAACTGAGAGTTGTACTGGGCGGTCTTTTTATCAGTGAATGGGTTTGGGGTGAGCAAGTGAATGAGAAGAAGTGAAAGGGAGGAAATGACAGCACTATATATGGGAAGGCGTGGGTGTGTCTCACGCTCAGAGCTCAGATTCCATCTGCCTCCTGGAGCAGCTTCCCAATCATTTAAAGTCAGCATGGATATTGATTTTGATGAGTGGAATTTGGTGAGGGATCAGAAAAGATTTTGTTTAATCACATTTCCAAAGCGCAAGCTGCTGTGTAATGGAGGGCTTGAAGAAGAGAATCAGAGAAAATCTTGACATAATTCTATCCTATAAAATGGATTTTTTAAGCATTCATTTTTAGTACCATCTTTATCATAGTTGCCTTTGAGGACAGCAATTTATATTTAGCAAGAACTGCTATTAATTAGTATTCATGGGCATAGCCTTTCTTTCTGTTTGTTCTGATGTTCCAAAATTGCAAAGAAAAAAAAAATGCCTGCCATTTAATTATATTAAATCAGATATGTGAACCACAGAATTCTGGCGTCAAGGACTGTATTAGAAAATTGTGCCAATTAGAAACACACAGCAAGCACCATGCACTTTCGTTTTGCATTAGTGGCTTTTAAATCATACAGTGACATAGTAACAAATACAGTTAGCATGGTATGACTGTCACATTTTCCATACATTCATTTTTAGCTACTTTGCCTTTTAAAGAAAACATACAGTATGCTGTAGGCCTACACATAAAATGCTTCCCAAAATATAAGAGATAATTATATACTTAAGGAGTAATATACAAACACTCTTCTTCCGATAATTATGAACACTTATTTTTCCACATGGGAAACTAGCCAAGAAGGAAAGACATACTGCACTTTGAGAAGTCATCCATTTTTAATAAATGAGGCAGCACCCTACCAAATACTCCAAAAAGTTATCAGGTTTCTTGTGATCAAATGAACAACCAAAAGTGAAAAGAAATTCAAAAATGACAATTAACATCCATCACTCTATGGTGGATTAAAAAGCAATCCTATGAAGAAACAAAATCTGCTATAAGAATAAATGTTGGCATCCATCAAGAAGCATTCAATTTTTAATGATTCTGAATATATATATATATATATATCTCTTCCTTCCTAAATATATATTTAAAGTGATAATTGATATGGTTTGATTAAAACCTACCATCTAGCCAGCTGCTTTTTTTTCTCTCAACATTTTATTTTTTCAGTTTTTGAAATGCAAATCAAAACACATTTTTGTTATATAGCATGTTAACAAGCTTGACATTCTTTTCAAAACAGAATGACTTAATACAGGTACTTAAAAACTTCCTTTTTAAAAACAAAACATTTTATGGAGGAAAATAGATTATTAATAAGATACACGGGTACATGGGCTATCATTTTTTTTTTATTTTAGTATTTATGAATGACAAACTTGGATAGCAGGCCCTCCAACTGAAAACTGGTCCTCTAAAATATATAAGTATTCCTCCTGTAACAAAAATAAATTAAATGTACTATTGAAAAAAACAGAAGTATTTGGTATAGGCCTCTGAGTGAGCTTGAAAAACAAGTTAATTTGTGTTTCCACTGTACAGAAGGAACGTTCTAGAATCCACCAGAAACATTTGGTAGAACAACTGGCCTGATGCTATTTGAGTTATTCTGCCTCGGCGTGGACAGAGGTTGCATGGGAGAGTACTGCAGACTTACAATAGCCACAAAACACTCAAAATTAACCAAAGTTTAAAAGAAAATAACATACAATAGTAAAGCAATCTCAACAGTTATTCCGTGTCTGGAAAGCAGGTTGTAAGCTTTAAGACTTTGAACGTGAAAAAAAAACTTCATCATTCATAGACGATGTCTTGTGCACAAGTACATTAGCTTCCAGGATACTGGGGACAACCACAAAACATACAAGGTAAGAGTAATGCCAAGCTGCTTAACCTTCCACCATTTTCTTGAGTGTTAAACCCAGACCACCTTTAGCCACTTGAAGGGGTGTCTTTTTTTCTTTATTCTCAATGTAAGTACTTGCTCCTTGAGATACCAGCAGTTTTGCTTCTCCCATTCTCTCCTCGTCACAGGCTAAGTGTCCTTGGCTGCCAACCGGTTCATTGCTGTAGCCTCATAATGGTCCTTAGCGTCTGGATTAGCCCCGTCTTCCAGTAACATGACAGTGATCTCGTGCCTGATTTTGGAAGCTGCATAATGTAGGGGAGTACAGCCATTTTGATTGACAGCATTCACTTGAGCACTTCTTCCCAGAAGGGCTTTTACAATCTCATCCCAGCCAGCAGAAGCGGCAATATGAAGAGGAGACCAACCTGCATCATCTTTATCATTCACTGGCACTCCAAGCTGCAGCAGGAATTCAACAATTTCTGTATGCCCGGTTGAGCACGCAACAATGCAATGCAGTTCTGCTGTCCTGGTCAGTTCTAGTAGCCAGGGATTTATCTGCCAGGATCCTTTCCTTCAACTCCTCCAGCTTCATGCGGTAGGCCAGATTGCAAACCATTAGGTTAGACACAGAACTCTCCATTTCGCTCTCCCAGGATCTCTGTGCAGCAAGCGATCTGCTTTTTTAAAATTAGTTCTACATGTTTCTTTAAATTTCTCTTTTTTGTCTTTTTGGGGATTAATTGAGCTTTCTTATGATTCTATGTTATCTCCTGTACTGTTATTATTTGTATATTTATAAAAAATAGTAGTAGTTGTTGTAGGAATTCTAGTAAGTACGTTTGTGTATCATATATATATATATCACACACACACACATACACACAGGGCACCAAAAAAAAAATGTATACACATTTTAAGAAAGAAAGAAACCATATTAAATTTATGCTGATAGTAACCACTTTGAGCACCTCTTGTAATTGCAGAAGTCAAAAGTGACTTACATTCATTTTTTTATCAGTATATATTATTACAATTTTAATACAGCTTTTTCCTTTCTTAAAATGTGTATATATTTTGGGCTCTCTTTCTCTCACTCTCTCTACACACACACACACACACACACACACACACACACATACACACGTGTCTGAGTTTATGTTCAAATAATGTTACACCACCTCACATGCAGTAAGGACCTTATAACAGTGTATTCTCAATTCCTACCCCTTATCCTTTGTCATTCTGTGTCACATAATTTTTAACTTTTACATATGCCATAAATACACAATATACTGTTATTTACCTTTAGCTCCAGTCAGTTATCTTTATTTAGAGCAGGTAAAATGAAGAAAAACATAAATTTAAATTACCTTAATTTATTCCTTTCCAATGCCCTTCATATTTTGTATAAATCAAAATTTCTTATATTCTTTCTGCCTGAAGAACTTCATTGAACATTTGTTTTCAAGATAGTCAGCTAGCAATAAATTCATTTTTGTTGGTTTGTTTGAGAAAAAATATATTTCTCCTAAATTTTTAGGCGACATTTTATTGCATATAGAATTCTAGATTGATGCTCTTTCTTTGTCTTCCAATACTTGAAAGATATCACTCTATTTTATACTTTCTTACATGGTTTCTGATGAAAAGTCCCCTGTAAATGTTGTTGTTATTATATTTCTCTGTAGGTAATGTCTTTTTCCTCCTGATTGCAAGATTTTCTCTTTGTCCTTTAGTTTTTAGCAATTTGAATATCATATGCCTAATTCTTTCCCGCTGCCCCTCTCAACCTCATGCATTTCTGAGCTTCTTAATTGTGTAGTTGGTGTCTTTTCATTAATTTTGTAAAATTTCTCAGCCATTTTTGTGTCAAGTGCTACTTTAGCCCCATTTATGCTCTTCTCCTTCTAGGATTCTAATTATTCTTATGTTAGACTGTTTGATATTGTCCTACAACTCAGGTATACTCCCTCTTTTTTTTTTTTTTTTTTTTTTTGAGGGCAGTGTCACTGGTCCTCATATGTGGGACCCGAACCGGGGCTGCTGGCTTCCCAAGCCAGCACTTAACCACCGCACCACTTGGCCAGCCCAATGCTCTCTTTTTTCTCTTTATATTTTGATTGGATGATTTCTATTGACTTCCCTGTGAGTTTACTGATCCCTTCATTGATTGTGTAAACTCCCCTGAAGGCAGTCTTCATCTATGCTCTTTGGTTTTATATTTCTAGCATTTCCATTTAATTTTTAGTTTCTATTTCTCTCATGAAAAATGTCTGTCTGAAGAGCCTTTAACATATTAATTATAGTTATTTTAAATTATTTGTCTGACGTTTGCAATATCCATGTTATATCTGAGTTTGGTTCTGAGGGTTGCTTTGTTTTCAATTTTTTTGTTTGTTTGTTTCATATGCTTTGCAATTTCTTGTTAAAAGCTGGATATATATTATAAAACACTAGATACTGAGATAAATAATTTTCTATAATTGGATGTTATGCTTATCCTTAGGCTAGGCTTTTAGTGTGGAGGATTGTGTTAATATACTCGGTTTGCAGTTTGCTGTACAGCTTTTGAATGCTTCTATTTGTAGGGTGTGGGCTAGTTTGCAGAGCTTTTTTTTTCTCAGTATTGTCTCCCCATAGAGAATACAAATCTCCAGCTGCATCCCATTGTTATAATTACCAGATGCTTGTTAGCATGCTGGTGGAGGTGGGAGGAGGGGAATGTCTCTGATGTTCTGATTAAGCATCATTCTTTGGCAGAGTGAACCTGGGTCTCAAGAGTGGTGTGGCCTTCTCAAGGGCTCCTGTCCTTGCTTCAACTATAGTGCTGTGCTGAATACAGATTCCTGCTCCTTTTCCAGAGGTAGGACTTGAGCTTTTCCTTCTAGATTTAATGGGTTTCCAGCGGTGCCCTAAGCAAGACTTTTGTGGCTCTTCTCCCTGTAGACTATCTCCCTATAGGAGATTTAAGGGAGATGAGTTTGGGTCGGACTTTGACAGTGGCTGCTCTTGCCCTTCCCCTAACAAGTGTCATGAAAGAAGTTTTGTGGGGATTCTAAACAGTCTTCTCTGAGAGTATCTGATGTGGCTCATGAAGGAAAAATATGTTAGTGGGTGCAGACCTCTCATATCTATATACTGCTACAAATGACTTTATACACATTTGGCTTTTCGTACTTCAGTAAAGTTTTAGCTGACTCTTTTTACTGGCTTTTACAGCATCTGATGGCGTTTGACCCAGGTATGCAAAAGCTTAGCTTCTTTTTATCCATGACATTTCTGCCCTAAAGTTGAAGTTTTCTGATAGATTCAAGAAAAAGTCATTAATTTGCATTTTCAAAAAAAAATATATTGTAAGCATGAGATCAATGTTCTTTACTGCTTTCTACAGCTCCAATATGAAACAGGAAGTTTATTAATGTTAGTATATCCATTCTAGTAGGGGTGAAATGGCATCTCATTGTGTTTTTAAATGTGTTGCATTTTCTGATGACTAATGATACTGAGTATATTTTTAAGTGGTTATCAGCCATTTGTATATTTGTCATACAGTTGAAAAAACTTTATGCTCAAGTTTTTTATACATTGCTTAATTGGTCTATGTCTATTTATTACTGATTTGTAAGAGCTCATTATATTTTGAATACAAGTCCTTTGTCAGATTGATGCATTGCCAATATTTTCTCCCTGGCTGTGCCTTGCCATTTTATTTTTAAATTGTGTCTTTTGATAAAGAGAACTTTTTTTTTCTATGAAGTTCAATCTATCAATTGTGTATGGTTCTTGGTTTTTGGTGTCTTAAAAAAAACAACATTGCCTACTCTAATAACAGAATCATTCTCTTATTTTTTTTCTTCTAAGAGCTTCATGATTTTAGATTTCATGTTGAAGTCTGTGATACATCTCAAATTAAATTTTGTGTGTGGTATAATGTAGGAGTCAAATTTCAATTTTTCTTGTAAAAAAAAATTAGTTATTTCTAGCACCATTGGTTGAAAAGTCTATTCGTTCTCCCATTGAATAACATTGGTATCTTTGTTGACAATCAGTTGGTCACATATACTTGTATTTGTGCCTATTTCCAGGCTCCATATTCTTTTCATTACTATATTAGTCCACCCTTAAGCCAATGCCACACAAAAGTGATTACTATAGCTTGTTTATAAGTCTTAGTTCTTCTTTTATGATGAATTGAATTTGGATGGTATTTTATGTTGTGATGAGAGGCAGCTGTAGTTGGACTCATAAGACTCAATCTTGTTATCTGTTTCAACTTTACTAGCCAAGAAACTAAACCAAGACTTTTAAACCTTCTGAGATATTCTCTCTTCTCTCCTTCTCTCTTTTCTTCATTTATTTTCTATCCCCACTTCATTTAGTTTAGACATTAAAAATATAATGTCCACCTTCCTATACATCATGTAAAACTGCTTTGAAACAGCATTGCTTTATATAGAGTTATAAAGGTTTTTTGTATTTAAAAGCTTCAGATTTCTTTATTTCTGATTTTGACTTAAAAACAAGGAGAATCAGGGACATAAAGCCATAGAAGAATGACAATTGTATTTCAGTTAAAATGGGGCCTCTTTTCTTCTCATCCCCCAATACTTCTATTTATAGTCAGGCAAAAACCTAATTAGTTATTAATTGATGTGCATTAAAATTCATTAACTCTGCATGTGAGGCCTGGGCTATAATTAACTGTCTTTCTTACCTTTTGTTCTGAAATCTCTAGGTAAAAGATCCCATTGCTTGGAAGGAGGGAAACAGTCTTGCATTCTGTAGTTAGAAGCGAGATCTTCAGAGGACTGGGTGACGGAGTGCCCAACATGCCTGATCATAACCAAGAGGCGTTGTCAAATCTCCCAAAACATTTTTTCTATGTGAAGTTTATCTTTGGCATATTTGAAAAGAGAAGAAAAAGTACTAATAGTTTACATTGTTCTAATCTTATGATATTTACACATTAAATTATACTTTGTATGTATTGTGAACCAAATCAAAACTTATATTCAAACTTAAGACCCCCCTAAAATACTCCCTGAATGTACACTTTCAAATAATTTGAAAATTATCAGTTGTACACTAAATGTATTGAAATCATTATATATTTTCTTAAAAGACACCTTACAAATGAGCGATAGACAAAATAAATTACTTTAGATGCAACTGAAGTAATAATTTTCCTAAATAGTTTGCATCTAGCTTCCCAGCATGGTTTTTGGACGGATCTACAGTAACAGTTATGTTGGAGCTTGGTATCTGTAATCTACAAAAATAACATAAAAAGTAGCTATTATTCCGTATGATCTAAAGTTCCTTTAAAGCTGGGTATGAGGTGAATATGAGGTGAATTATGCACAAGCTTCATTTAAGTGATGATTTTAATTCATTTTACAGTGGATTCTATCCCTGGATACACTCAAAGGAAAGAAAATCATGTGAAATGAGAAATAAAGAAAACAAAATTTATAAAATTTAGGGAAAACTATTAAGAGCTTTTAGTCTCTCTACTTCTCTACTCTTTGTATTAGACAACTGGGGCCCCATGATTTAAATGACTCTGCCAAAGCCTTAATTCTGGAAAGTGCCAGAATTGTAAAACAAACCTGTTTTCTACCTAATTTATAACTAATAGTTTTCTCTAAGACATATGAACTTAACTTTCAATTTACAATTGAATCTAGAAAATTTTCATTCATTTTTATATTAATCTGGATCTGGATACACTCTAGATGACTCAAGCTCCCAGAATAAATAACTACATGTGATGCTCATAGTTGATATTTATTTTAGTGCTATAGTGTTGTAGGCACTATTCTAAGTATTTTTAGCTATTAAATAACTTAACCCTTTTATTAGTCCTGTGAGATAGGTCCTATTGTCATCATCTCCATTTCGCAGATGAAAACACTGGGGTTCAGAGAGTTAAGTCACCTGATTAAAACCCCACAGCTAGGAAGTGAGGGTCTGTGCATAAAAGCCTATGCCCCTCTAACTTCTGAATGTTTATATATAACAGTATCCCATTGTGGTTAAGTGATATACATGAGTCCAATTCTATAATATCAGCATTACTTGGAAATTTCTCCAAACTTTTAAAATACTTTCAAATAATTACTTATTGAATTACAAATTAGACAATTTCCTCTTAGGTCTTGCTCTTTAGATTCTTACTAATGCTTATGTAAGAAATGGTTGAAAGATAGGGTTCCATTTCATTATTTATGTATTTAAAATGTTGAGAAGTTATTGAACAAGATGTATTCTGATTCTTTTTGGTCTCCTTGCTGGTTCCTCTTTCTCCCCATGTCAGTTACCCCAGAGCTAGTTCCTAAGCCATTCTTCTCCTTCACATTATCTCATTAGGGGTTTCTATTCAGTCATTGAGCTGTAAATCCATGTGTATGTCCATGGCAACTAAATTTCTATCTCTAGCCATGGCCACTGATTTCAAATCTAAATATTTGTTGATTTGCCTTTTTACATTGTCAATTGAATTAATGAATATCTCAAATTTAATATAATCTAAAAGGAACTCTGCAACCTTTCTGGTCTCAACCACAGATCAGAAAACAAAAACAAAAAACCTACTCTTACTTAGTTCAATATTTTCCATGTCAGTGAACACCACCCCATCCATCTAGTTGTTCATACCCTAGTTAGGAATCATTCTTAACCTCTTACCCCCCTCATCCTTCACATTCAGTCCTTTAGTGCATTCTCTCAATTCTTCTTCCAAACATATTTCATGTCTGTCTGTCTGTATCTATCTATCATCTGTCTATCTATCTATCTATCATTTATCTAGATCTATCCCCAATAAAAGGACATGACAAGAAGGTGACCATCTACAAGCCAGGAAGAGAGCTCTCACTAGAAACTAATCATGCTGACACATTGATTTTGGACTTACAGCCTCCAGAATTGTGAGAAAATAAATATCTGTTGTTTTCCAGACTGCCTTTGATATTTTGGTATAATGGCAGCCAGAGATAACCAAGACAAATGGCTTCCAATTTACTGACAAAATGGTTCTACAAGATAAAGAACTTTTTCTAGTTATTCGTAACACTCAAAGGGATAATACCAGATTAAAACCAGAGAGACAACTAAGGTTTAACTCTTTCATCTAGTTCAACTTCCCTTGCTTGATTTGGGTGGACTTGAAACAGCACTAGTGAGCTGGGGAGGAGCTGGTGCATGGAAGAGGAAGAATGACCAAAATTGCCCTCTGCTTTCAGGTTTCTAAGAGCTGGTCAGACATAAATTAGAAGAGAAGAGAAGAGAAGCTTGAAGTTGGATAACAGATTAAAAGCTTTTTTTTTGTTTTTGTTTTTTAATTTGTTTCTTATTAAACAGTATTGAGTTTTCTACATGAAAAGATGAGGCAAGGGCCGGCCAAGTGGCACATTGGTTAAGAGCTGGTTTTGGGATGCCAGCGGCCCCGGTTCGGATCCCACATATGAGGGCCAGTGACACTGCCCTCTACAGCTAACAACAGCTCCACCTGGAGCTGGGCTGTGCGAGGGCCGGCGATGGTGTAGGCTGCAGCCCCTGCTGCGGTGGGCTGCCATAGGCTACAGTGAGAGGCCGGCAGCCAGCCAACATAAGCAGCAGGCAGCCAGCGTGAGCTGCCAATAGCCGCAGTGAGCGACCATCCAGAGGCTGGCAACCGATCTGCCTCATCCGGGAAGAGCGCAATGACGATACCAACATGGGCCAGTGAAGCAAGGTCCTCCGCAACTAGGCTGAAGAACAAGAAGACAGCAACTTGTCTGTTCCCCTACCAAAGAAAGTCATGAAGATGTCCTATAGGAACACATGGAAGTGGTAGGAAGCGAGGCTGTGGAGCAATTCATTTTGCCTGTTGGGTTGGAAAGGCTACAAAGAGAAAAGGGGCTTTGAGCTGGGGCTTTAATAATGAATAAACATTTTAAGGTACAGTAGGATGCAGGGAGGAAGAGAAAGCCAATCCAAGAGGAGTAATAACATGGGGAAAGGAAGAAAAACTTGAAAGCCCTTGAGGGCTCAGAGAATTGTGTTTACGTAAGCAATTCTAGAGAATAAGATGTTTGTGGCAGAGAAAAAAATGGAAATGATTTGACAAAGGTAGGCTGGGACCACATTAGTCTTGTTAAGCAGTCTAAACTTGATCACAGAAGTAATGGTGAGTCACTAAAGGATTTTTAGACAAAGAAATGACTTTGGAAATGATGTGCATGTAGTTAGAGATTACTAATGGGACACATATAGGGAGATTAAAATTAGAGGATTTAGAATAAAGCCTGTGGAAAAAACTCACATATCAGGGTGACCACTGAAAAGTCACAAAGGAGCAGTCACAAAGAGAGTGAAATCCAGAAATCCAGTGTCAGAGAAGCCCAACGAGAAGAGTGTGCTAAGAAGGGAGTGGACAATTGTAAAATTCTGCAAAGAGATTGAGGGAAATGAGGAATGAAAAGAAACAACAGGTTCCAAATTTGTGTTTTAATTTCCACTTTTAGAAATAAAGGTTGTACTTCAGGTAGTTGAAGATGTTGCAAAACAAGCAAAATGAAACCACACAATACTAAACACCAACTATCATTTCTAGTAAATTCAGACTTTCAAGGTTTGAACAATAAAGATTTATTTCTTTGCACCCTTAGAGGATCATGTCAGGATAGTGTGCTGTGTGACATTCAGAAGGTGTTTTTCTTTATTAAACATTGTTTTAGGTTTTCTCCAATTTTAAAGAGTTGTCCCCAGGTTTAGGCAACTGAATACCTATTACATTTTTTATACATCATGCAAAACTGCCCCTTTGCCAAAAGTTATATCAAAATAATAGAAATAAAGTCTTTGCTTTAATGTGAATGTAACTGGAATTTTAAAGCCAAGGGGACCTTGCATGCCATCTAGTAGTACATTGTTCCCACCTCCATTTTGCAGATGAGGAAACTGAAGTTCAGAGAGGCCAGGTGTCCTCTTCAATGTTACATGCATAATTATTGGCAGAAGTGGGAATAAAAATCAAGTCTGATGATACCTTTTTAAGGGCATATTTTCACCACATCACACTGGTGCTTCTCAAAAACTAGTGACTGGAAAGCAGAAAATGATCATTAGCAATTGGATGACGCCGAAGCAGATGCTCGGGTGAGGTGAAGCTTATGGCACGGAGCAAAGACACAATTAACAAATACTGTTGGATTCGCTATGGGGGAAGTGAGTTTTATTACTCATAACAAAATCCCACAAAGGAGGATTTGGGCAGTTTCAGGTCAACTTTCAGCAACTCTTGCTTGAGACTCAGCTTGCTTAATGGTCTGAGCAATCCTTGGTCCTCCTGGGGCTCATTACATAAATGACTATGGTCTTTAGACCTTGAGATTTGGAGTGGAAGTTGCTTGTGCTGCAAGAGGCCGACTAACAATGACTAATATTCAAGAGCAATAGATCATTGGGATTTAAATTAGGGGAAGTAATTCCAGTTCTCTTTTGAGGACATAAAGATATCATGCGAGGCATTGTCAACCATATTTTAATCACAGAGACTTTGAATAAGCAAAGTCATGTATGATCTATATCTTCTCACGATTTTGCCCCTTCATTCTGGGTTGCACCAATAAAAGTATTATTTTCTACCTATTGGCCAAGAGATAAATGTTGCATTAAATCAAACCATACAGTAAAAATGGGAGAGTTATTTGTTTCTCTGAATAGTACAAAGAATGGTGATACTGCCACAAAATCTAACTGACAAAACTTCAGGGCAGTAACCCCACATAATTAACTCAGGCAGCTCTACTAGTCGTTGCTACCAATTTCGCATCCAAACCACAGTGCCTTAAATTTGTGGCTTTCTTCTCAAGACCTCTAGAACTTCTGGATAATTAAATAATAAAAGCTCTTAAAAACAAGAAAAAGTCTTCTTTAAAACACATGAATATGTAAATAAATGGAGGCACCTTTCCCCAGCCAAGACAGTCTCCTAACTGGTGGCAGCAACATGTTCCAGTCAAGTGGAGGAGGAAGAGTAACTTTGGGCTTGTTATCTGTGTGGATGACCCATCAGAATTTAACCAGTTGAAAAGAATTTTGCTGAATTTACTTCACTGTCAATGATATTTTTGGAACTGGATGTACGTGATTGAATTTTTTTCCCCTCTTGAATGTTTCTCTTCGAAGGGAGTTGCATAACATGTTAGAAAACATTGCAAAAGTGATGCTCATTCAAGCAAGGGTTCAACTCTTGCAAAAGCCTCCAGTGAATTTCGATTGTTCAGTTTTCAATGTTAAGCTGAAGGTGAGAATTAGTGAGCATGAGTGGCCCTGTGCTAAGGAGGCAGGAAAGGTCCCCTACATCTGTGGACAATTGATGACTTCAGTTTTGTGAATCTGTCAATGAACAGCAATCACAAATTTGCTGCCTGTATTAAATTCCAACTTCCTTCCTGGTGGGGAATTTTCACATTGCACTGGGATCAATATGTTGCTCTGCCAAGAATAATCACTAAAGAAGGTGTGACATACAGACCCTGTAATTCCTTTAGAAATATTAATCTTACAGCCTTCCTCCACTCAAGATTGTTTTTGAAAACTCCCACAATATTATTTTTCTCTTGAGTGACAGACCCTATCTTAGCAGTCTTAAAGGGGGAGAAAAAGCTACTCTTGTGGGAGCAGGTTTGGAAATGTACAGCTCAACAAAATCCTTAAAAATTTATTGTTATCCTTCTTATTTTCTTAATTGGGAGCTTTCTAGTGCTGTTGGTAATTTCTTCTTCTTCTGTGAAGCAGGAAGGAGCAAGCCAGCTTAGAACAGTGATCAGCAAAGTGGTGAAGGCCATAGTTTCTCATAAGTTACTCTCAAAACATACCCACCTATTTTTCTTTGATTGCTTTTCTGCACTCTTCACTATTTCTGAATCTGGAAGTTTCAGGAGGAAGGAGAGATCAGGTTGGCTTGGTGGCTGAAGCAAATGGACAGGACAGCAGCGGCCATGGATGGCCAAGCAGAGAGCCCTGGAACAATGGCTTTGTTCCATGCCCTTTTGCCATCCAGTGGTCTGACCTCACCCTCTGTTTCTCAATTACATCTTGGTCGCCTATAAAAATAATGACGAATTATTGACTCATGTTGATTGGCTTTCATTTGCTGTGAGACACATTTTATTAAGTATTTGTTTCAACTTGTAAGTTATCTTCTAGGAGAAGTAACCCCAGGAAGTCACCCCATTTGGAAAGGGTCACCCCATATAGTGGGAAGGAAGGGGAGGGAGGGAGGAAAAGTGGGTAGTGCAGTCACTCCATGGCTCTTTGCGAAATGAAATTGCTGCCAACATGTTTCACTCTGACAAATTCCTAAGCAGATTTTAGAGCATCTTAGGGATGTTTAAGAGGCTGCATTAGCCAGCAGCTGGGACGATCACCAGCAAGCAGCTGACTGATTCTCTGCTTAACTGGGCAAAAGCCCAGTAAACAGAAAGATGAGAAGTGGAAAAAATGAGCATTTTCCTCCTACTTCTATGACACTGTGGGGATTATGGAGGCACCCCATGAAGACAGAGAAAGTGTGTGGGGCGTGTTATTTATGTCATTACTATGTATAAATGTGAACAGTCCCAAAGGATAACCTCCTTCTGAAGGAAAAAAGGCAAATTTTAGAAAGCGTCTTTTCTGCCCAGTGAAACAATGTCATTGTCCAGCACTTAAAGAATAAACAACCATAAGTCATCAATCTTGGTTATTCCAAATAAGCAGAAGGCAGAGGCTGTACATTACTGCCTTGAAAGCAGAAAAGTTTCCTTCTTTTCTGAAATCAGTGACCCCCAAACTCTGTCATTAGTAACAATAATTAAAAGGTGCTCTAAGAGGGAATGGTCGGATGATTGCCACTAAGAGGCACATTCTCATTAATTTACTACCGATTTTTAACTTTGCTTCATTAGGACATGTCTGTTGAAGGCCATTTAAGACTCGGGGGATTTGCTTGCACTTCACATTGCCTCCATATTGGTTCCTGGGAAGGAGGATCACTTTAGTTTGTTGTTCTCCATGGACCTATATGTACAGGGAGGTGGAGGGAAAGCTACTGCCTTGTAAATCTTCCAATCAGGGAAGTGGTCAACTTCTTTAGAATGTTCTTGGGACTGGCTGGGTAGGCTTTTAGGAGCAGTGCTGGGAAACAATCATCAGCTAAGCAAATTGGGAAGCAGTTTGCATGTTCCTCATTCTTCTGTCTCAGTGAGAGGTATGAATACAATTTGACCCTGTCCCAGGTAAATTAAGAGCCTGGGCTCAAAGATTCTGAGGGCACTCTAGGCTTAAGTTTCCTCAGTATCTTTTGCTCTCTCTGTGTTTCTACTTGTCACCACAGACTTCATGAAAACTGCCTCATGGGAGAGGGGGAGTTCTCCTGAATGTCTGATCTTAAAGACAAATAGCAGTTGTCACCCCACAAGATAGTAGAGGGCTCATTCCAGAGATGGCCTCTAACTGAGCTTACTGGGCAGAGCACATTTTCCTTTTTTAAGCAGTCTGGTCAAATAAATTATTCCTATCATCTTTCTGCCTTAGGGCTAAACATCCTAACTAATTCTCTTGGTTTCCCCATGAGTATCCCCTGTGATGGGTCTGTAAAGACATAAATTGATGTATTTCAGAATTGGGCTGCCACCAAGGAGACTAGAATTAGGCATTTGTTGGCTGTCATAATATACTAGAGCTCATGTTTGTCTCCTATAGAACAGCAAATGCCACACTTAATGACCTTGAACTTTATTTGATAGGGTCAGCTATGTAACAGCCTCTAGGGTGAAAGTTTCCTCATCATTACCATTGCACTTGTCTCTGCAAAGCCAGACACAAAACCTGGTAGAAAGTAGAACCTCGGTGTATTTTATAGACCCTGAATAATTGAATAAAGTACTAGTTCATGTTCTGAATGCAATGGCTTTTCCTATTCTTTCTCCCATGGCTATATGTACAGAGAATGTAATCCAAGATCACCTGAAGTAAATTCTTAAATTAAAAACTTCTTTTATATTTGCTTTAGTCATATAAATAAAGGAAAGCATTGGGTTTTTTTTTTTAATTTGGTGGAAGGTTTGAAAATCTGAATTATGCTTTTATGTATTTTTTAAACAAGTCCTGTCAAAGATAAAAGAACACCCAAATTGCCATGGTGAAAATAAATGCATAAAATGAACCCATTATCCAATACTCATAGAGTTCTGTTTACCAATAATTAACAAATCCAACTGATTTAAGAACTTAGCCCTTTCTAATGGAGCAGACCACAGGGAGATATCAAAGAAGTGCTAACAGCTGGCTTGTTAATATTCTCAGTCTTTTTATTTTTTTTCTTTTACAAGAGAAAACAAATGGGAAAGCACAGAAGCAATTATACAGCAGTCCTGTTTAAGATAAACCATAACAAGTAAAACTACTGACTAGATTGATAGCATAACCATATCCCAGATCATATATTCTATATTGATTAACAGAAATATAAATATTATCAGCTGGTGAAGTACTAATATACCAATAGTTGATTGTATTCTTTTTAAATACTAAGAGAAGGACACAATCTGAAATCTTAATGGGGAGGGGCTTTTCTCTCACTGAGTTACTGCTATATGCCATCTGTTTCTAAGTCTAACTCATAAGAAGGAGCCCTTCAACTAGCAAAAAGACCATAATGAATGCCAAATTTCACCTTGCTTTAATATTTTATTTTTTATATCTTAGTTTATTTTTAACAGTCGTGCATGTAGTTATTTGAACAGGTGACAATGAAAGCTAAATACACGGCTAATCCTTTGCAGAGGAAGGTGCCATCTTATTTTTCAGATTCCCTCTGCTCTTCCTCACACACGCATGGCTGGCCACGCAAACCAGGTCTCACCTTGAAGGTCATTTGGCCAAAGAAGCCTTCCCTGACTCTTAGACATGGAAAGCTCCCTGATCATGTGAAGCATATGCTTTTTGGATCATAATACTCATCATGTGTAAGTTTCCAGGTGCCAAGACAGCATTTCTCTTTGGCACAGCTCTATTCTTTTCATTACTCAGTGGAGTCCCTGGCACATGGTAGACATCAACACTTGTTAAATGAATGAATTAAAAGATCAAATGGTAAAGATACAATTGTATCAACAGCACCCTAAACTAAGTAGAGATTTTTAGATAATATTTTATGGGTATGCACTCCCGGAAAGATACATTTAGAAAAAATTATCAGCAGAACTTTATACTTGTTAAGCCCAGTATACATAGCCTGTATGAGGTAATGGATCAAAGACATGTCTATCTCAGTAGCAACCGAGTGTGTGTGTGTGTGTGTGTGTGTGTGTGTGTGTGTGTGTGTTGTGTGTGTGTGTGTGTGTGTTGCAGGTGGAGAGGGCACTTAGATTCCCCTACAGCTTTTGGCATTAAGATATCGAAGTTTCTAAAAGGCCATTTGTGAAAGGTTATCTTCCACTGAATCATTGTAACCTCCAATTTTGAAAGACTACTTGGATCTCATGAAATTTTAGATTCAGTTTTAAACCAGAAGAGAATCCAATTAATTATTATTAATCTGGCATTCATCCTTTGGGCCCTTTCATTCCAGCTGCTTGAAGTAATCATTTTCCTAATCATCAGGCTATCTCCTTTCACAGAACAACTCATGCTGGGACTGAGGGCCCATGCTGAAAGAATCTAACTGTATAGTATATGAAAATTTCTGAGAGTGTTATAGTCCAGCAAATAAAATTTAAGGCAAAAGATTGGTAAAATTCAATTCTACTAAAAGGAGAAGAATTATGATTTATTACCTTATACTTTGTGTAGTAATCAAACTACTTCAGTTTAAGTATGTCTGAAACAAGTATATGAAAACCAAAACTAATGTTCACACATTTTCATGAATACTAAATGCTAAATGGCTTAGACAGTGAAATAAGGCAAGGAAGGAAAAGAATAGATTTAAAGTGCTATTAACCTTTATACTTTAATTTCACTATTTGGAATGGGGGGACTTGATGTAGTTTCCAGCTTTGAGCTGTTATGGTTTTGAACTGTGATAACACAGTGAATTAAGAAACTGCTTTATGTTGTATAATATTGTATGCCAACTATAATTAAATATATAGATAGTCACGGGATATGAAGAATATTGTGGAAGGGAGTCAAAGGAATTATAATAGATATGTATGATATGGCGGGGAGTAGGGTGGTGAATTGAGGGAGGTAGGTTGTCACTTTGAGGGGTAAAAAGTATAACTATTGCACTGTGTTGTACACCTGAAATTAATTAAAAAAAAACAACCCACATGGTTATTTCACAATAAAAGAATTAACAACAAAAAACAAATTGAAAAGATAGGGCAGCTGAATGGATAAGTAAACAAGACCCTTACATATGCTGCCTACAAGGAAGTCAATTCAGATCGAAAGTCACACACACTGAAAGTAAAGGGATGGAAAAAAGATATTTCATACAAATGGAACAAGGAAACAAACAAACAAACAAACAAAAAGAAACTGCTTTATGGAATCACAAAAGACCCCAAATAGTCAAAGCAAACTTGAGAAAAAAGGAACAATACTGGAGGTATCACACTCTCTGACTTCAAATTATACTACAAAGCAACAATAATCACAGCAGCATGGTATTGGCAGAAAAACAGAAATACAGACAAATGGAATGGAATGGAGAACCCAGAAATAAACTCATATATATATATATATATACACACAGATAATTTTTGTCAAAGGAGCCCAAAACATACAATGGAGAAAAGACAAACTTTTCAATAAATGGTGCTGAGAAAATTGGAAAGCCATGTGCAAAAGAATGAAACTAAACTGCTATCTGTCACTATGTACAAAAATTAACTCAAAATGGATCAAAGACCTAAAACTAAGATCTGAAACAATAAAGTGCATAGAAAAAAGCCCAGATACTAAACTTACGGACTGTGGGTTTAGAGAAGATTTTATGAATTTGACCTCAAAGACAAGGAAAAGTAAAAGCAAAAATAAATGAATGGGACTATATTAAACTAAAAAGCATCTGCACAGCAAAGAGAACCATCAACAAAACAAAGAGGCAACCAACTGAATGGAAAAAGACATTTGCAAACAACACCTCCGATAAGGGACTAATATCCAAAATATGTAAAGAACTGTTACAACTCAACAAAAAAAAACCCAAACAATCCAATTTAAAAATGGGCAGAGAGCCTGAACAGACATTTTTCCCAAGAGGACAAACAAATGGCCAACAGATATATGAAAAAAATGCTCAGTTTCACTATTAAGGAAATGCAAATCAAAACCACAATGAGATACCACCTCACACCTGTTAGAATGGCTATTACCAACAAGATAAATAATGAGTGTTAAGAGAGATTGTGGAGAAAATTGGCACAGACACTATAATAAACAGGATGGGGTTTCCTAAAAAAAACTAAGACTAGAATTACCATATGACTCAGCAATCCCTTTCCTGGATATCTACCCAGGAAATATTTCTCCATAAAGATATATGTACCCCTAGGTTCATTTGCGGTGGCCAAGTCATAGAAACAACAGAAGTGTCCTTCGATGGATGATTGGGAAAAAAGATGTGGTACATATATACAACGGAGTAGTACTTGGTCATAAGAAAAGATGAAATACTGCCATTTGTGATAACATGGATGGATCTTGAGATTATCATGTTAAGTGAAATAAGTTAGAAAAATAAAAATTCATATGATTTCACTTATATGTGGGATATTACACTAAAAGCAACAAATGAACAAGACAAACAAAAACTCATAGACACAGACAACAGTTTAGGGATTACCATTGTGGAAGGAGGGAGTGGGGGAGAAAGAAAAGCATAAAGAGGGTCAAATATATGGTAATGGAAGAAGAATTATCTTTGGGTGGTGAACACACAGTGCAATATATAGATGATGGATGCATTATAGAAATTACACTTGAAACCTACACAATTTTACTAACTAGTGTTACCCCAATAAATTGAATAATTTTTTTTTTAAAGAAGCTGCTGCAGGGCCGACCGAGTGGCTCAGTTGGTTAAGAGCTCGCTCAAGAGTCCGAGCTGAGCTCTGAACAACGGCAGATCGATGCCAGCCCAAGCTGAGCTGCCGTTGAGCTGCCAACAGGTGGCAGGATGGCTCAGCTAAAAAAAATAAATAAATAAAAAAATAAAAAAATAAATAAAAGAAGCTGCTGCAAAATATCTTATTAAACTTGTTTGGAAATAAACATGCACTTATATTTAATTGTATGGTGTTGAATTTGGAAATGTTTTAGGGTTTTTAAATCACTCCTCAAGTTATTTTTATTTAATTCCAAGATAAAAAACTAAACTTTGCAAATACTTAATTTGTTTTTTTGTTTGTGTATGATTATTGCTCTTTGTTTCATCTTCATTCATATGTTTATGTGTAAGTAAGTATACATGTCTCTACACATAAATCCTATTTTGTTTCACCTTATTTATTTATTCTTTTGTTCTTTTCTATTTCAAAATACGTAATCAAAGATTATTGGAAATAAGAGTTAAATTTAAGTCTACTTTTTAAGGAAAATAATTGTATCATTTCATTTTGTCTATTTTCAATATATTATATTAATGTGCATTCAGCATTTAAAAAATAATGCTTCCACTTTATCCTGTAGCATGAGAAATTACTAAACATGTAGACTTTGGTTTCTATTATAGTCAAGCTAATATTCTTCCCATTAAATGCCTAATAATTCCTAAAGGAAACTTGCAATGTATCATAGCACCTTTGCATTTAAAACACTATCCCCTGGGAATATGCTACAGCAATATATCAGGTGGTTAATTTTAGTATGATTTAAATTTGCTTCTCTCATTATTGATGAAAGTTCTACTATCCCAATATCCAAGATATCATGGTGATCTAGTAATCAAACTCGGGAAGAATGAAGAGGGAGGTGTTTGCATCAGCTTGGGTTGAAGGGATTTAGAGTGGGTATAGCAGAATAAAAAGGGTATGAGGCTACTGAGAATGCTTATAAATGTTGATGCAAGGATGAGATGCATAGCTCATGAGAGAAGGAAGTAAATTCAAGAAGGGTTGATGCATCAGGAAGTTGTCTCTATTAAGCCTAAGGCCCAATTTAATAGGAGTAACAGAGTAAATAGTGGATGAATATTTTCAAAATGAGCTAATAAAGTAAGTTTTCAGGGGGTAGAGCAGCTCCCACGCATAATTAGTTCAGGGAGAAATCAAGAGAATGTGCTATGGAAATGGAGCAGAGATAACAGAGCTTCAAGACTACTTACTTAACAAAGTAGTGACCAAGATAGTGGCAGCATTTGGGGCTGGTGGAAACCTGTGACATAGGTGCCACAGTTATCAGTGAATTGGCCGAATCCTTAAATGTAGGCAAAGTTGCAGGTAGGTAGCCGGAACTCAAAGAAAAGAGACTTCAGCTCTGGGAACTCAGAGCAAAGGATTTGTGATCTGGAAGCCACAGCAAAAAATGGTAGGAAGCCCATTTTGTCACAGAGAAAGAAAAAGTCAGCTCCATTGTGAGAACTGCAGAGAAGGGTGGTTCTTTAGGGATGGGCTAAAGTTTCCATAATGGAAAGAAAGGGAAAAGAGTTTTGTGTGGAGAAAATGAGAGAATACAGCATGCTAGTGGACACTGTTGGTGTTCCACTTGGATCTCATTCGATCCCTTTTTCTAGTTCTGTGAGCTCCCTTCACCCCTGCCCCATCATGGTGCCCTACCCCCACAGCTCTTAGTAGAAAATCCCAGCTACCTGGCCTTTGTAGGGTTTCCAGATTTACTAATAAAAATACAGGATGGCCAACGAAATTTGAACTTCAGGTTAACAACAATTTTTTTAAAAATTTAAATTTGTTCCATGCTATATTTGTGACACACTTACAAAAAAACAAACAACAACAAAACAACAACAACAACAACAACAAAAACCCTGTTTATCTGAAATTCAAATTTAATTGGATATCCTTTAATTTATCTGGCAACACTTTGAAGGGACAAACTTGTAGGTGTAATTTAGGTTCCAGGGGTGCCTGGGGCATCAGGGGAGGCCAAATCTTCGTTTGAAAGTGGACCCTTGCTTGACTTCTTCCCTCTCCCTGCCCTGCTTCCCCCATTCTCTTTCTGGTCCCTCCTGGCACCATAGTGAATTACTTATGCACGATTCCTTGTCTCAGTATTTGCGGAATTTATTTAAAGGGAAACTGAGTATAAAATTGAAAGAGTGTGCAGGGAGGTCAGCAGTGGGACTGTGAATCAGGAGAGAGGCAACAGGGAGGAAAATCACCCCCGTTTTACAGGTGACAGAATTGTCACCTGGAAAAGTTTCTAAACTTGTCAGGCTCATACAGTGAGGAATGGCAGTGCTGAGGTTCAAATATAATCTATCCTGTGCCAAAGCTGTTGCCCATGTCGCCACACACTGCTCCTCTACGGCAGAGCAACAAGCATGTGTAAGACACCCATTGAGCACTGGTCCCTGACGATATACCATTAAGTGCCAGCCACACCGGGAACGATATGTGGATGTTAAAGGACAGAGCCTGGTTTGCATTTTGTGTGGCACGACGGATGGAATGAACTGACTTCAAGGTCTCAAGCCTGAAAAGAAGACTTTGGTAAAACTATTAGAGTCCAGAGCCAGGATGCTTCCAGGTGCTTCCTGGTGCTGAAGCCACTGGTAGCACCTCCCTGCAGTGCTGGGAAGGTCAGCACTGGAATGGAAATTGGCTTTCCAAATTGCCCTCAAGAGTAGAACACACACATGTTCCCAGAAGAGACCTTTCAGCGTGAGTCACTGATGGACTATAAGTATACTTTTCTCCATTATTATTTAAACTCTCATTATGAAACATGTTCTGTGTTTAAAAATCACAAATGTTTCTAGGTGAAAACATGAGGATGTGAATTTTAAAGTAAAATACAGCTACTTAAAGGTGCCTTAGAGATTTATGTCATGTTCTCTGTGGTTTCCTCACTATGACCTATTTTTTCTCTTATTCTCATTAATGCACGTTCCTCAAATATGAAATGTTAGTGATATTTAATAAATAATAATAGTGTTTTCCAATTGGAGGAGATTAAAAGTTTGGAGAATGTGTGGCTGAGAGCTGTGGAATATATCTTTGGCATTTAGACAGCTGTGGCTCCAAAATTTGGAGTTAAGAGGCAAGCAAAGAATGTTTTATTGCTAGTATCTAAAACAAATTTTATTGGAAACTTTTATGTTTGTAGGTTTGAGTAGTTTTTATAGTGAAGAGTTCTGAAAACTGCCATAAAATTTTGCCTTGGGGGTTATGATTACATTTGTATCTTTCCCAAACTTATATAAATAAAAAAGACAGTTTTTACTGTGAAAGCTTAAAAGGTTAGAGAGATATTTGGTCTGTGATGAACCTTTTATAGGTTTGATGTTATAGGAATTTATTTTTAAAATATCAATAAAAATACAACTTCAGAGGCCTTGATAAAGAAATTGCAGGAAACTTGAAGTTTCCACTCAAATAGACTCACTAAAACTAATTAAATTAATTTATTGTACTATGAGCACTACCTTTAATATTAGTTGACGCTATATTTTAGATGGTTGTGATATGTAATTTATAATGTGTTTCTTGATGGCTTAACAGTAATAAGAGGTAGAATTTTCCTTACTCATGCTATTTAAGCTTAGACTGGGCAATCATCTGGCTGGGAAATTACAGTATTCACCCCTTATCTTCAGGGGATAAGTTGTAAGACCCCCAGTGGATGCCTCAAATCATAGATAGTACACAACCCTACATATACTGTTTTTCCTACGCATACATACCTTTTCATATAAAGGAAGCACTCTATGGCTTCTCTTTGGCATAACTGAATTGCCAGCATCACTCGCTTGTGTTTTAGGACCATTATTAAGTAAGATACGGGTTACTGGAACACAAGCACTGTGGTACCCCAACAGTTGATTTAGTAACTGTGATGGCTACTAAGTGACTAAGTGGCAGGATGCATGTAAAGCACAGATACATTAGGCAGGGGGATGATTCTCACCCTGGGAAGGGTGGAGAGGGACAGCACAAGATTTCATCACACTCCTCAGAATGGCACGCAATCTAAAACTTATGAATTGTTTATTTCTGGGATTTTCCATTTAATATTTTTAGACTGCGGTTGACTATGAGTAACTGAAACCACAGAAAGCAAAGCTGCGGATAAGCGGGGGGTTGACTGTAAGGGGAAATTGACACATCTTAGAGGAGACTAGATGAACCCCAAGATCCCTTTCCAAACTAGACACTGTGAATTTTAAGCTATCAGGGGGATAGTATAAAAACAATATGTGGAAATGTCCCCCTTTCTTCTTCTTCCTTCACACCAGAGGTTTTATCTTACCAAAACAGGTTCTGTATCAAAAAGGAGGAGGGGATGGAAGAAAAAAAGGGAGGGAAGGAATATTTACAGAATAAATCATGTATCAGACATGATATGAAATAACTATGTAAAAAAGGAAGTATTTCCTCATTATCTGAATGAGGCAACTGAGTCAATATAGCGCTAGAATTCAAACCTGAGTCCCCTTCATACAGAAAATGTACTTTTCCCCATTATATCCATTTTTAAATTTTACTATAGAGAGTGAATGGCAAGGTAAAAGTGAGGGAGTGATTGGCAGTTCATATTATCTAAAAATATATAATATAAGAGATAATATATATTTCAGCTTCAAAGGCAATTTTCTAGATACTCTGGGTCAGTCAGTCAATCAACAAATCTGTTGGCACCTATTATGTGTCAGACATTGTTCTAAGCACGGTAGATACTGTAGTAAAAAATAGTGAGTCGAATTCTTGCCCTTAGAAAACCTACCTCTTAGTGGGAGAGGATGCCAGCAATACACATAAATAAGACAATTCTAGGCCTTGATAAGCACTTTGAAAGAAAAATGAAGCAAAAAAAAAAAAAAGTAATCTTGGCTTGGCCGAAAGTAAAAATGGCCGAGTATGGTGAGGAATGTTGAATATAGGTTTTTATTTTGTTTTTTTTTGTTTTTTTGTGAGGGCAGTGTCATTGGCCCTCATATGTGGGGACGAACCAGGGCCGCTGCCTTCCCAAGCCAGCTCTTAACCACCAGCCCTGAATATAGTTGGTTGAGAGCATTGAAAGCTATGCTAACAAATTTGGGTTTGATCTTGCAAGTAGTGAGGGATCCCCTATGAATTTTGTTTTAAGAAAATTACATGATTAAATTTGTGTTTTAGACAGTTGTCTCTGCTAACAGTGGAATGGAATAGGAAAACACAAAAAGCAGAAGAAAAAGTAGAAGGCTCTTATGGTAATTCAGGAAATGATGATGAAATTACCAAGGCAATAAAAATAGATTCATGAACTATTAGTGAAATATAAGGGCATGGATTAGTGACTGGATATAGAAGATGAAGAAAATGAGCTGCACAGTGGCTGGATTTGCTAGTTTTGGGCAAAAAGATAGATTTCCTAGTCTTAAAGAGATGAAGGATGGTTTCCCAGAGATTATAAATTTGGTTTGGGACAGGCTGAACTGAAGGTATTTGGTTGCAACATCCAAGTTGATTTATTTCAGTAGGCATCAGTATTCTCTCTGGAGGAAAAAACTTAGGGAATTAGAGACTTAGATGTGCTAACTGAAACTATGGGAATGGATTGAAGATGATATTGCAAATTTTAGGGGGAAATGGATGTTGGGTAAACAGTAAGAAATAATTGTGATTATCATGCTTTTGCCTGAGTAGTATCTTTAGGAACTAATATAATAAGCACCAAAGCTACTTGAAAAATACAGGCCATTTCAAAACAAAGAAATTTCACTGGAGTTTGCCTGCATCGTTTGCTGCCCTGTTACCACCTCCTCCCTCCTCTCTTTCACTCCTTGACTTCACCATGCAACCTCTTCATTCAAATAATTCTCTGCCTCCTCTTTTCTCTTCAATCTCAGTCTCTCCTTTCACATGCATATCACTTCTCACTTGGTTCTATCAGCATTTTATAGGATCCTCAGCCTTTCCATTTCTTTTGTGGCGAAATGACTCTTAAGCAAAGAAAATTAAGGACATAGGAAGAACACCTTGTACAGCATGGTATATGGGAAAGATCAGGGGATATGTTGCCAAAAAGCCTGGGTTTCCAGTCCAGTGTTTCTACTTCCTAACAGTATGAGCTAGGTCGCTTACATTAATCCCTTTGAATCTCTGTATTCCTCATAAGAATACATACTTCACAGGATTGTAACAAGTGTTAAATGAAATGATATATGTAGGTGTGTAATGTAGACGGCTGTACAGATTTTAGTTTTACATCTACTGTCTGACTTACTCAATAAATGTTAGTTGAATGAATGATCGCCTCTATGAAGGATTCTTGTATTTACCCCTATAGATCTGCTAGTCTCTATAAAATTGTTTCTTCAAGCATTTATAGCTGCCAAGATTTCTGACTTTCAGTATGTTTATAATACCCTCCTGTATTTTTTATTGCATAGGCTTTATCTGAAATAACAAATGTATTAAACTATTCTGTAAAATGTATATCATATAATCATTATTAAATTATGCTAAAAATATGAATTTTTTTCTTTTTGATTATGCCTTTTCAATAATCTTGATTTCTCTTTTTCTGTAAATCTTTCTCATTCAGTTCTCAACGATACACAAAGAACATAAAAATATTTAAAATACTCTTTAAAAGCAAACACAAAGGTATAGAAACCAGAGAAGGCTATCATTAGTTCAGTTCTCATTCAGCCATGATTTTTATATTGCGTACTAAATAGTATTTACTTTCTAACATTTTTCCTTACTGCAAAATATTCAAAACTGACTTGGTGGGTGGTCTTAAAAACTTGAAACTTGAAAACCATGATTATTTCTTAGAAACTCTGTGGACTTCTACATATAATTATATGACCTCAGAAGGACACGGCACTCCAGTCTACAGCTTTCTTTTCCATAGGAATAAATTCTGTCCCGTGCTATGCTTATAAATTTGATTAGATTGCAGTCTAAATCTAGTACAAATACACTGTAGAGGTTAATGTTAATGCAAATGTGATACTAGAAAGAAGATAGGCTTTATGAAAACATAGGCAAAGTCAGATATTTTTACAATTGTATTTTCAAGATCTAGCATTAGAAATCACTCATAAAAGCTTATGTTGAACTAATGAATGTTGCATGTAGCAAGTTTTAGATTATAATTTCAAAAATACTATTTCATGCAATTAAGAGTTTCTTTCTAAATTAGAAAGTATGCACTTATCCACTGGCTGCTTGCTGTTCCTTTGACATAGTAAGCTTGTTTCTACTTCGGAATCTTTACCCTAACATAGTCTCTCTGAACAGAATGCTTCTCCCTCCCCCACAAACCTGTGTATAGTTTGTTCCCTCATTAAACAGTGTTTCCCTAATTACCAGTCTCTGTCTCCTTTGCCTAATATATTATTTATAGTACTTATCATTACCAGAAATTAAACATTTACTTGTACACTTGTATATTGCCTTTCTGCAGCCGCCAGAAGACTATACGGTTCACGGAGGCAGGGATCTCGTCTGCAGAGACCACTGTTCTATCTCTACAGCTTAGAAGAATGCTTCGTCAGTATTAGGTGCTCAATAAAAACTCGTTGAATTGATAAATGAATTCCTGCTATTTGTGTTTGATTTGTCTCCCAAGAATCCTGGAAGATCTTTGAGAGTAGTAATTCAATCCTATATTTCACCAGACCATAGTAGGGTCAAAGTCACTGAGTAAATATTTATTTTTATCATTTGTTTGGGACATATTGTAAGTCAGGTCTTGCATTTTCTCATTTAGTTCTTGAAACAACTTTCTGAGGCAGTTATTATTATCCCAATTTAATGATAGGGAGACAGAGACAGAAAAATTAAGTAAATTTCCTCAGAATCTTTCAGTTAGTAAGTTTCAAAGCTGTCCTTCAAATCTCATTCAGTTTGGCTCAAAACCCTCTGCTTTCTGTCAGCTAAGTTATACACTATTTTATATGGAAGCCTTTAAAACCCTCCTGAATGGAAACATAATGCGTATTGCCTATATTTTACAATCCAATAGCAAAATTACCCAAAGTCTACCTAAAACCAAACCTGCAATTCAAAGGTGCACTCAACAAGTCAGCCTGATGTGAATTGGCTGACTCACATGTTCTCACATTGGGAACATGTTTGCAGCCTCCAAGACTCTGGGACTCCAAGCATAGCCCTCTGGGGACCTAAAGGCCCGCCCCTCAATTTTTTTCTAGTGTGTTCTTTCATCCAGTATATTTTACTCCCACATTTTAGCACCTGAGTAAGTCTTATCTGTTCCATATCCTCACTTGGTATCACAAGCATGCAACGTAACTATATTAGAATCTGTGTTATGCCAGGTATAAAATGATTTGATGGACAGTGGAAGTTGTGAATCCATTACTGACAAAAATAAACAACAAATATTTCAATATAGAATTGACCCCAGGATGAAAGCAAGGAGAGAGCTGACAAAGAAAACTTGGACCAGAAAAGTTACACAGACAAGAAAGGCTTTATTCAAGACTATCATACTAGAGGAGAGAGATTGAACTCAACTCCTCTGAAACAAAAAGCAGAAGTTTTAAATACGGATGAGCTCTCGGAAAGGCCAGGAGGATATTAGAGGGGAGATCGGTCAGTGTGATTAGGATTTTCCGAGAGCTCATCCCTTCCCATAGAGGCTGGGAATAGGGGTGCTATCTTTCTTGATGAAAAAATTTCAAAGGGATGGTCCCAGGTCCTTGAGGAAGATATTCCTGGGTTGTAAAACTGTCAAGAGATTGGGAGAAGAGTTATATACCAAAAGGGCAGAAAAATGGTGTAAATTATCAGTTTTCTAATGTAAATCCTCTAAGAAAAGGAAGGTCAGGGATTTAGAGTCAGAAAGAAAGACGGTCTAAAGTTTAGCCAAACTGTAGGGATTACTCAGACAATCTTGGTCAGTATAAATAGGTGATCATCAATGTGTACCGTGTACTTCTATTCACAGAGTTGGATGATTGTGCCTTTAGCTAATATCACAAATAATTTTGAATTTTTCTTGTGAGTCTGCTTTGTAGTGTGATTATGACTGCAGCTTATCATATCAATTAACTGTTCTGGAAGTACTATAAAGATTTTTCTTTTCTTTTTTATTGGGGAACGGTGTGTGTTTTTCTAGGAATCACCATCTCCAAGTCAAGTAGTAGCTTCAATCTAGTTGTGGAAGGCATGAATATTGAATTGGCAATCTTGGTGTTACGAGCACCACACTCTAGCCAAATGAGCTGACCGGCCACCCCCTGGAAGTACCATAAAAGCCCTTATGTCTATTCCAGAGATTACTATCCAGTGAGGGTTCTTCGTGAGATAATCTCATCACCTCCTTAACTACAATAGACCAAAGGGCTGACGCCAGACTGAGAGCTCCAGGAGTGCTTTATATGGGTCCTATGGGTGGAAAGGGTTATTGCAGAATGCTAAAATTTACATGCTTCAGAAAACAGCATTAGTTATGGCATGAGTTTATATAATTATTTACATTGTTAGAATTTTTTGTTTTGTTAGGGTTGAGTTGTGGAAAACCCAACAGGTTAACCAAACTTATAATTTGGCAGGGCTCAAACTTCGAACTCTGTCTTCCTTGCAGATCTTATCAAGACTAAGATTTGTTACTGTTAAGTCTGGAGTAGATCTTGTTCTGGGAGAGTGTGCTACTTAACGCTAAATCCTGGCTTTTCTGGCATTTTAGCTGGATACTTTGGGGTTTTAACAAAGTGTTTCCACTCTGGCTAGGATGTGACTCTAAAATCTTCCAGCATTGCTTAATATCACTATTCTTATTCTATTCCCAACCCCATCCTGGCTGCTTATTGATAAACCTTGTGTAGTCTTGCTCTGTGCATGTGAAGTCTAAATCTTGACCAAGAGCTGTGAGAATTTCCACCCAGGTTTGAGGTTCCCCACCCTCATCCTAGGCAGCCACATTTCCACCAGTT
This sequence comes from Aselliscus stoliczkanus, assembly GCA_033961575.1. Classification (NCBI taxonomy): domain Eukaryota; kingdom Metazoa; phylum Chordata; class Mammalia; order Chiroptera; family Hipposideridae; genus Aselliscus; species Aselliscus stoliczkanus. The sequence continues at coordinate 90,306,415 of CM066734.1, read as the reverse complement.
GCCCCACTGTATCTTTTTTTTTTATTTTATTTTTTATTTTTAATTAGTTTCAGGTGTACAACACAGTGCAATAGTTATACATTTTACCCCTCAAAGTGACAACCCCCCACCCCCAATTCGCCACCCCACTCCCCCCCATATCATATATATCTATTACTCTTACTCTGACTCTCTTCCACAGTATAATCCACATCCCGTGACTATCTATATATATTCAATTTCAGTAGGTATACCACCTCCTCTTCAGTTATACAGTGCAGTGATCAAACCTCTACTCCATACATGAAATGGTCTTCCTAACAAGACCTATGACCATCTGACATCCCACAAAATATTTACAACATTATTAATTATATTCCCCAAACTGTTTTTCATATCCCAGTGGCAATATTGTAGTTGCCTATTTTTGCTGTCTAATCCCCTCATCCCTATCCCCCTCCCAATTACCCACCCTGATTTTTCCTCTATATCTATGAGACAGTTTCTGTTTACTTTGCTCATTCATACAGTTTTTCAGATTCCACATATGAGTGAGATCATATGGTATTTGTCTTTCTCTGACTGACTTATTTCACTTAACATAATAGTCTCTAGGTCCATCCATATCATTGCAAACAGTACGATTTCATTCTTCTTTATAGCGGAGTAATACTCCATTGTATAAATATACCACAGTTTCTTAATCCAGTCATCTACCGATGGGCATTTTGGTTGTTTCTAAGTCTTAGCTATTGTAAATTGTGCTGCTATGAACATAGGGGTGCATAACTTTTTTTGAATAAGTGTCTTGGTTTTTTCAGGATAAATACCTAGGAGTGGAATTGCTGGGTCAAAAGGTAGCTCTATTTCCATTTCTTTGAGATACCTCCATACTGACTTCCATAGTGGCTGCACCAATCTGCAATCCCACCAACAGTGCAGAGGGTCCCTTTTTCCCCACAGCCCTGCCAGCACTTGTTTGTTGATTTATTGATGATAGCCATTCTGACTGGAGTGAGGTGATATCGCATGGTGGTTTTTATTTGCATTTCCCTAATGACCAGTGAGGTTGAACTTTTTTTTATATGCCTCTTGGCCATCTGAATGTCCTCTTTAGAGAAATGTCTCTTCATATCTTCTGCCCATTTTTTAATTGGGTTGTTTGGTTTTTTGGTGTTGAGTTTCATGAGTGTTTTATAAATTTTGGATATTAACCCCTTATCAGATATATCGTTGGCAAATATATTCTCCTATTCAGTAGGCTTCCTTTTTGTTTTATTAATGGTTTCCTTTGTAGTGCAAAAACTTTTAAGTCTGATACAATCCCATATGTTCATTTTTTTCTTTTACTTCCCTTGCCCGTAGGGATGTATCAGTAAAAATATTGCTCCGGGTAATGTCTGCAAATGTACTCCCTATATTTTCTTTTAGGAGTTTTATGGTTTCAGGTCTTACATTTAAGTCTTTAATCCATTTTGAATTTGTTCTTGTATATGCCGTAAGGAGGTGGTCCAGTTTCATTTTTTTGCATGTGTCAGTCAAATTTTCCCAGCACCATTTATTGAATAGACTATCTTTACTCCAGTGTAAATTCTTGCTTCCCTTGTCATAGATTAACTGTCCATAAATGCCTGGATTTATTTCTGGGCTCTCTGTTCTGTTCCACTGATCGATGTGCCTGTTTTTATGCCAATACCAAACTGTCTTGATTACTGTAGCCTTGTAGTAGGTTTTGATGTCTGGTAGCATGATCCCCCCGACTTTGTTCTTATTTCTTAGAATTGCCAAGGCTATTTGGGGTCTTTTATGTTTCCATATAAATTTTAGGATTATATTTTCTATTTCTGTGAAAAATGCCCTTGGTAGTTTGATAGGAATTGCATTGAATCTATATATTGCTTTAGGCAATATGGACATTTTAACTATATTAATTCTTCCTATCCATGAGCATGGTAGGTGTTTCCATTTATTTGTATCTTCTATGATTTCTTTCTTCAGTGTCTTATAATTTTCTGAGTACAGATCTTTCACTTCTTTGGTTAAATTTATTCCTAGGTATTTTATAGTTCTTGATGCAATTGTAAATGGACAGTTTTCTTAATTTCTCTTTCCATTAGTTTATTATTAGTATATGCAAATCCAACTGATTTCTGAACATTGATTTTATATCCTGCTACTTTATTGAATTTGTCTATCAGTTCCAATAGTTTTTTGATGGAGTCTTTGGGGTTCTCTATATACAGTATCATGTCATCTGCATATAATGACAATTTTACTTCTTCCTTGCCAATTTGGATGCCTTTTATTTCTTTTTGTTGTCTGATTGCTGTGGCTAGAACTTCCAGAACTATGTTGAATAAAAGAGGAGAAAGTGGACAGCCTTGTCTTGTTCCTGATCTTAAGGGGAATGGTTTTAGCTTTTCCCCATTGAGTATGATGTTAGCTGTAGGTTTATCATATATGGCTTTTATTATGTTGAGATATGATCCCTGTATTCCCACTTTGCTAAGGGTTTTTAACATAAATAGCTGTTGGATTTTGTCAAATGCTTTTTCTGCATCTATTGAAATGACCATGTGATCTTTATCTTTCATTTTGTTGATGTGGTGTATCACATTAATTGATTTACGGATGTTGAACCAGGCTTGCGCACTAGGGATGAATCCCACTTGGTCATGATGTATGATCTTCTTAATATATTGCTGAATTCTGTTTGCTAATATGTTATTGAGAATTTTTGCATCTATATTCATCAGGGAGATTGGCCTGTAGTTTTCCTTTTTTTGTGCTGTCTTTATCTGGTTTTGGAATCAGGGTGATAGTGGCTTCATAAAAAGAGTTTGGGAGCCTTCCCTCCTTCTGGATTTTTTGGAATAGTTTGAGAAGAATAGGTGATGGTTCTTTTTTGAATGTTTGATAAAATTCACTTGTGAAGCCGTCTGATCCAGGGCTTTTGTTTTTTGAGAGCTTGTCAATTACTGAATCAATTTCCTTGGTAGTAATCAGGGTATTTAGATTTTCTGTTTCTTCTTGCGTTAGCTTTGGAAGGTTGTGTGCTTCTAGAAAATTATCCATTTCTTCCAGATTGTCAAATTTGTTGGCATATAGTTGCTCATAGTAATTTCTTAGAATTTTTTGTATTTCTGTGATGTCTGTAGTCATTTCCCCTCTTTCATTTCTGATTTTGCTAATTTGAGTCCTCTCTCTTTTTTTTTTTTTTGATGAGCCTAGCTAGAGGTTTGTCAATTTTGTTTATCTTCTCAAGAAACCAGCTCTTGGTTTCATTGATCTTTTGAATTGATTTTCTGTTCTCTATATTGTTTATTTCTGCTCTGGTCTTTATTATCTCCTTTCTTGTACTCCTCTTGGGCCTCTTTTGCTGTTCTTTTTCCCATTTCCTTAGGTATAAGGATAACCTGTTGATTTGAGATTTTTCTTTCTTCTTTAGGTAGGCCTGCACTGCTATAAACTTCCCTCTTAGGACTGCTTTTGCAGCATCCCAGAGATTTTGGGTCGTGGTGTTTTCATTTTCGTTTGTCTCAAGGTATCTTTGGATTTCCTCCTTGATCTCATTTGTGACCCACTCACTATTTAATAGCATATTGTTTAGCCTCCATTTATTTGTCAGCTTCCTGGATTTCTTCTTATAATTGATTTCTAGTTTCATAGCATTGTGGTCAGAGAATACAGTTGAAATGATTTCAATCTTCTTAAATTTATTGAGACTTGTTTTGTGGCCTAACACGTGGTCTATCTTAGAAAATGTTCCATGTGCACTTGAAAAAGAACGTATGTTCTGTAGCTTTGGGGTGAAATGCTGTGAAAATGTCTGTTAAATCCAGCTGGTCTAATGTGTCATTTAAGGTCGCTGTTTCCGCACTGATTTTCTGTCTGGAGGATCTGTCCATTAGTGACAGCGGGGTGTTGCAGTCCCCTACTATGATAGTGTTACTGTTGATCTCTGTCTTTATGTCTGACAATATCTGTTTTATATATTTAGGGGCTCCTATATTAGGTGCATAGATGTTTACTAGGGTTATGTCCTCTTGTTGGATCGATCCCTTCATTACTATGAAGTGTCGTTCTTTGTCCTTTGTTATATACTTCAATTTAAAGTCCATTTTATCTGATGTATCGCTACTCCAGCTGTTTTCTCAGTTCCATTTGCATTAAATATTTTACTCCATCCCTTTACTTTCAGCCTGTATGAGTCTGGATCGGAGGTGAGTTTCTTGTATACAGCATATGCTGGGGTCTTGCTTTCTTACCCATTCAGCCACCCTATGTCTTTTTATTGGAGCATTTAATCCATTTACATTTAATGTGATTATTGATAGGTGTGTATTTATTGCCATTTTGCTATTTGCATTGGTAATCTTTCTTAGGTTGTTTTTCTCTTCTACTTAAAGAAGCCCTTTTAACATTTCCTGCAAAGCTGGCTTGGTGGTAATGAATTCCCTTAACTTATTCTTTTCTGCAAAGCTCCTTATCTTGCCTTCGATTTTAAATGATAACCTTGCTGGATACAGCAATCTCGGTTGTAGGCTTTTATTTTTCATCACTTTGAAAACCTCCTGCCACTCCCTTCTGGCCTGCAAAGTTTCTGTAGAAAAGTCAGCTGATAATCTTATGGGGGTACCCTTGTAAGTAACTTGCTGCCTTTCCCTTGCTGCTTTAAGGATTCTGTCTTTGTCCTTAAGCCTTGCCATTTTCACTATAATGTGTCTTGAAGTGGGCCTGTTTGGAATCATCCTGGTTGGAACTCTCTGCACCTCCTGGGCTTGTATTTCAATGTTCTTTGCCAGGTTAGGGAAGTTTTCAGACATTATTACTTCAAATATATTCTCAATCCCTTGCTCCCTCTCTTCTCCTTCTGGTACTCCAATGACCCTTCGGTTATTGTGTTTGATGTTGTCCCCCAGCTCTCTTAAACTATTTTCCATGTTTTTCATTCTTTTTTCTTTTTGTTGTTCCGCATGGGTGATCTCTGCTATTTTGTCTTCTAAGTCACTGACTTGATTTTCTGCTTCATCCAATCTGCTAGTGATTCCATCAAGTTTGTTATTTAATTCAGTAATTGTGTTCTTAAGTTCTAGCTGGTTGCTTTTCATGATTTCTCTATCCTTCTTTATATTTTCATTAATTTCCTTGAACATTCTAATAATCAGTGTTCTGAATGCTGTCTCCGATAGGTTGTTTACCTCTATTTCCTCTAGTTCCACTGATTCAGGAAGTTTCTTCTGTTCTTTTATTTGTGTTGTGTTTCTTTGTCTCCCCATTCTGGCTTACTCTTTGTGTTTGCTTCAATATAACAGATAGATCCCCCAGGTTTCTCAGTATTTTCTGGGTAAACTTATACGGTGTGTGTCCTTTATGTTTGAATTACTCAGTCTCTCTATTCTCCTGTGCTTGTATCTGAGGTGTTCCTTGTATCGTGCATCCTCACTTGTTGAAGTTTTAGTTTTGATTACTTTTGGCTTGTCAGTAGGTGGGATTGACTCCCAGATTGATTAGCTGTGAGGATCAGCAGGTCTGCAGTTTATGAGCTGCTGTGAGAGGATTGACCCCTCTGATGAGACTTGGACTATATGGGCCCTAGTACCTGTAGCAACTTCCTTTTGGGTGTGACTCTTGTATGTCAAACCCAGAAATGCTCTGGTTTTATCTAAAGTTGGCCTCCGGGTATGATGATTCTTGTGTCTGTTTGTTTGGACCCACTGCTGCAGAGTGATTTTAGAACATAACAGATCAACAAGAACAACCTCCGCAGCCACCAAAGGAAACCAAATGCTCGCACAAGTAAAAAAAACCAACCATCAAACTACAGTCAACTTGTACAGAAATATCAAACATACTAATGAAGAATACAAACAGAAACAAAATAATAACCACACACACAATAATAACAGAAGAGGAAACAAAATAAAATACAATATCCTAAAATAAAAAAAATAGAATAAACATGAGAAACCTAAAAACTAAAAAATAAAAATAAACTAAAATAATAATAAAAAAAGGAAGAATAAAAATTAAAAAAATAAAATTTGCAGAAAAAAGGAAAAGAGGAAAAGTATAGCAGTGAGAAGAATGAATAAAATAAGGGAGAAAGTGAGGGTGGGGAAAAAAGAAAAGAAAGAAAAAGAAAAAAAATATATATATATTTGTCTATACACCCATCTATATGGACATATATTCACCTATATACACCTATATATATATGCCTATATTAAAAACTACAAAATGATAAGAATGAAATAGAAATAAAAATCAAAAACAACCAAGATAAGCAACCAATAAAGGGAAAACGAACCAGAATAAAACCAAACAAACCAAAAATTCCCATGCCGGTCTTGGCTAAAGTCCACCAAACTCTCTTCAGTTCGTCCTTTGCTGTACAAAAATTCCTGTGCGTCTTGTGGGAACAGAGTAGGCCACCTGATGCCTGGCGTGATCCTGGCACTGCAGGTTTGCTGTACTTGAGTGTGGTTGTGACGTGTGATTGGTGGTTTTTACAAAGTCACTGCCTTTTTTGCTTTTGCCTGTCCCAAGGCAGGCTGTACCCCCAAAGGCTCAATGAGTGTCTCTGGGCACCCTTTCGGTTGACAGCTGTGGAGAATTAAAGAATTCCTCACTACCAAAAGCCAGCTGCTAAGAATCTGTTAATTAGTGCCTCAGCAGGTGAACCTGCCCTGCCTCCCAAGCCTTGCCTAAAGGTGGGGGCGGGGTAGGTAGTCTCACTCTGCAGCCTTCACTGGGTGGAAATTCTCAACCCCCTGCAGGTAGGAATACTTTCGTAGTCTTCCCCTACTGCTGCATTCAGGAGTCAGTTTAAGAGTGTGTCTTGGCGGGGGCCAAAGTTTGTGGGAGTGGGTGGGTTATTGGTTTGTTTTTTTGGGGGGGGTTTTTTTTTGCTTTCTGTTCAAGAGTAGAAAAAGGAAAAAAAAATAAAAAACATAAAAATAAACAAAGACACAGTTCCAACACTGTTTTAAGCTAAGGCCTTTGCCTCTTATGCTCCAGCGGAATTCCTGCTGCTCTCCCAAAGGGTCTGCCGGGATTTAGGGGACTGCGCTCACACCTTTCCGCGTGGCTCCGATCCCCGCTCCGTCTCTCGGGGACCTGCGTCTCCGCCCGGCGCGCTGCGTCTCTGTGCACGAGTCCTCTTTTTTCCCCTGCTCCCGGGTTTCAGGCTTCTGCGCTCCGTGCACCGGGTGGGCACAGAGACTGATCCCTGAACCGGGAGGGTGCAGGGAGTGATCTTGCCCTGCCGCTGCGGGGCTCTGCACCCTGCTTCCTGGGGACGCGGCGAGCTGCAGGTGCAGCTCGTACCTCTGCACAGTCGTCTCCTCTCTCTCCTCCCACACTTGCCCGGCCTGAGCTTCTGCCTCAGACTGCAAACCAGCGCGCTCTTGCTGAACTCTAGGTGGGCCGCGGGCCGCAGGGAGCGAGCCGGGGCAACACTCACCGTGACTCAGCAGCCGCGGGTGGGGCTGCACCTCAGCGTCTCGCCGCCTTCTTCCCCTACTCGCCCGGCCTGCCCACCTTCCAGCAATCCTTGTGTGAAACTCTTAGTTGCTCTGTGTGATGAGTAGATGTCTCTTTGAAGCGTATTAGAAGTTCAAATTGTGGATATTTCCAGGGGAGATTTCATGGAGCCCTCCTCACAGCCGCCATCTTGCCCCCCCTTCCCCACTGAATCTTATTATTGGATCATCAGAAGAGTCATGACACATGTTTGCAACAGATGGCACTAGTTCATTTTTGGAAGTACTAGAGTCATTTGCATCTATGTTATTGCTATGTCATTTGACAGCTGACAGTACGAGCTTCATTCTTAAAAAAATATTGAGCGATTTGGTTGAGTTTTGGAGATTCTACATCAAGTTGAAGATGGAAGACAAAAACTCTGCATTTTTGCCATATTTTACTGTTTTACTTCCATAAAGAGAAGAAAGCACATCAAGCTTGTGAAAAGTTGCATAAAGTTTACGGTGACAGTGCTCTACAAGAACGTCAGTGCCAATGATAGTTCATGAAATTCATGCTGGTAATTTTTATCTCAGCAATGCTCCTCGGTCAGGGAGGCCCACTGAGGTTGATGACGACAAAATAAAGGCATTGATCAAGTCAAACCCTCGTTACATGACATGAGAGATTGCAGAAACATTGAACATCCATCATTCAAGTGTTAACAACCACCTGAAGAAGCTGGGATATGTAAGCAAGCTCGATATTTGGGTTCCTCATGAACTCAAAGAAGTTCATTTGATGGTGCATATAAACATTTGCAACATGATCATTAAACGTGAGGAAAATAATCCTTTTTTGAAGCGACCGATAACTGGTGATGAGAAGTGGACTGTTTACAACAATGTGGTGTGCAAAAGGTCTTGGTCCCGACGTGATGATTTGCCTCACAGGACATCAAAGGCAGACATCATCAGAGGAAGGTTATGCTCTCAGTGTGGTGGGATTTTAAAGGTGTTGTTTTTCGAGCTCCTATCAAGGAACCAAACAATTAATTTGAATGTGTACTGTTGGCAATTGGACAGTTTGAACAAATTCATCATCCAGAAATGTCCAGAGCTCATTAATTGTAAAGGATTTGTGTTCCATCATGACAACGCAAGACCACACACAAGTTTGATCACCCGTCAAAAATTATTGAAGCTTGGATGAGAAGTGTTGCCACACCCATCATACTCACCTGACTTCTTGCGCTGTCAGACTTCCACTTGTTTTGCTCTCTTCAAAACTCCTTGTGTGGTATAATGTTCAATTCAGATGAGGCTGTAAATCAACACCTTGTTCAGTTTTTTGCAAATAAAGACAAGTCCTTCTATAAACAAGGAATATGAAGCTCACTGAAAGATGGCAAAAGGTTATCAAACAAAATGGGAAATACATCATTGATTGGTCTTTGTTCTGTACATAAATAAATGACCTTTGAAAAACATAAACAAAATACGTCATGACTTTTCTGACAACCCAATATTTCATCAGTCTCAATGAGTGATTTTTGCCTCCTTAGCTAGTTAGGCCATTGGCTCCACAGTCCGATGCCATGGTGGGAAAATTATCCACATGCAGACAGCAGAGTGAATATGGGGCTTACGCTATGAGTTTCCCTTCTCTCAGGGATCATAGTCTTTGTACAGTCTATTGTTGAATACCTGAAAACAGTTTCTTCATATATAGCACAGCTTTGTAGTTGTTTATGGTGGAAAGGCAAGACCAGTACTCTGTCATAAAACAAAGTAAAAGACTTCTGAGAATAGTCATTTTTAACCTTGTTTTAGGGTACTTTGATAATATGCTGAAAGCGATAGACTGTTTCCTCAACATTAATACTTATTTATATCATCTAGAACCTATGTTTTGACCTCATGGAAAAGGAAGAGAGCAGGATTGAAAAAAGTGCTTTCGGTAATTTTTACTTATATCTTGCACAATTTAAATAATATACAATTTGTTGCATACAGTTTCCTGATATTTATATCATACATCATGCTCCCAATGACTGAAAAAGGACTCTATCACATTTACACGAAGTCATCTTTGTCAGCTATTTACATTGCAACCTTTGTTTTCTTTTTCTGCCATGTTTTTTTATACTATTAATTATTTCATTACCATGAATTAGTCTGAGTCAACATTCTTTTAGGTAAACCTGTATTTAGTTACAAAGGGAATTTACTGCATTTTATTTTAACCAAATCCAGGAGTCCCTTCCAATTAATTTATGAGTTTTTATTACTTGTAGATTCATCATTATAATAGAATTTTCATTTTACTTCTGATGTCCTATTTTATTTGTGTGTGTGTATAAGTTTGTTTCTCTAATTTATTATCTTTGTTTAGTTATTTTGGGTAATTAGGAAAAGATACAGTTTTGCTTTTTAATTCTAATAGTGGTTGCTTTTATAAATTTAAAAAGTAATGATAAAACATATTTCTTAATCTCTCATCCACAGAAATGAGGCAATATCCACTATGAAATATGAATAAATTTGTATAGTTACAGACACTTTTATTCCTTCCCTCTTTCTTCTTTTTGTTTCCCAAGTTTTGTTAATTTGCTCTGAGATTTTTTTTTTCCTCCAGTCAGTTTTTTTTGTTTGTTTTTTTGTTTTTTTTTGAGGGCAGTGTCACTGGCCTTCATAAGTGGGATCTGAACTGGGGCCGCTGGCTTCCCAAGCCAGCGCTTAACCGCAGCGCCACTCGGCCGGCCCTCCTCCAATCAGTTTTTAGCAAACATATTATTATAATTTGTACCATGGTTGCCTCAATGATATCCTTAGGTCCATCTTTTTTTTTTTTTTTTTGAGGAAAAATGAAACCTTATGTATTTATTTTTTTAAAGCTAAACCAAAAATAAAACGTTATTTATTTTTTTAAAGCCAAATCACTAGGAAGATATATCACAGCCCTGAAATAGCAAACAGAGACGCTATATTATCATTTCAAGGAATAAGGTCGTAAAAAAACAACAAGATCCTTATCAAAACAGTAAGGTGCCAGAACTGGGGCAGGAACACTGCATGTTGCAAAGGCCCCAGGCAGAAGTGGTATTTGGTAATGGGGGGCTAGTCTTCTTTTGCTCTAAAGGACTCACAGCTCACCCTCAGTTGCTTACTTCTCCTCCCTGATCTTCCTGTTACCAAGGAATTGTCTCAGTAGGACTGTTATTGCAAGAGGCTAAGTAAACCACACTGGATTTAGACTTTCCTTCTGAAAATCAGACTTTTTTCCAAATCCAGTATTTTATAACTCCCTTAATGAAGCAGCCAACAGTACCTCCTTCACTGTTCATTCTTGAATACTGGTAATATACCACAATCAAAATGCTCTTTCCCTTCAAGGGAGAGTGTCACTGCAAGATTGTGCTGTCACTCTGCTGCAGACAGCCTCAGGGCCCATCATGGCAGCCAGTGAGAGGGAAGGTCTGCTTCCCATACCAAGTGTGACATTGTCTTTCAAAGTTTCAGAGAGCTCCAGGCTGAAAGATGTAATGTGTGAGCATCTAAAGAAATGCACATCCACATCTGATGGCTGGAAACAGATATCCCAAGGAACATTTTAAAGTTCTGATCCAAACTACCAGTTCCAACTCCACATCTTAAATCAACTTCATGCCCTTGTATATAAGACAAAACCAAGCAAAACAAAAGGCCCAGAAAAACTTTTTCCGTTTCTAAATTAGTGTCCTCATGGACTTTGTTTTACAGGCTATGGAAAATGGTGTGGTGATGCTTCCAGTAAACAGGAGGTTGGCAACCACAGAAACACCTCTTGTCACACTCCACAAATCACTGGCAGGTTAGAGAAACCTATCAGCCTGCGGACTAAGAAGAATCTGGTACCTGATGCTCTGAATTGGTACGAGGGAGATGGCTACTGCCAGGAGAAGCACTTGCTACAAGAAATTTAGTCTCTCAAAAACTCTCTAACCCAAATTTTAGTACCAGTTTTTCCATTTCGTTTTCTGGGGTTAAAACATAAAGGAAACACTGTCGAGCAGCAAGTGACATGTGCCTTAAACTTGTTGCCATCCTTAATTTCTTCATTCATAAACTTCACTTAAAATACTAAAATTCTCATTCTTTTTAAAAAATATATTCCTGCCCTCATTCCAATGGCCAGTGGCAAAGACTTCTATTCCTGAAGGGATGCAAGAGACTCCTCTGTCTTCTTGGTCATGGATGGAATAAGGTCCATGTGGTCACCCACATACCTGATCACACAATTCCCCAGCTGCCGCCTCACCTGAAGTTCTTTATTTCCGGCATCTATTGAATCTTTGGCTTTGTCGTTGTAATGCATGATGCACCGGGCCTGGCGACCCTGGAACATCTCCAGCTTGCTGGTTCCCAGGGCCTGGGCTTGGCAGGAGCCGTGTGGCAGCGCTCAATGCACGGGTGCCCCTGCTGCATGGACGCCTGGCTGTCTTCATAACAGCTGGCGCTGCAGAGCACAAGGCCTTGCAGCTTCCGGCCTTGCAGTTCTCACTCTCCATACTCTTCACCATGGAGTCCGCCGGCTCCTGTACCCGGCGCCCCTGCAGGTATGCCATGGCGAACCCCCACCACACCCAGCTGCTCTAGCATCCACATCCGGGTCCATGTTTAAAGAGAGTCAATGATTCCTGCCACGCCTGTCATACCAGACCTCAAGGTTGGTTAATTTACACCCCAAGGTACATTGAGAATTTGGTTTATTGTGAGCAATGTGCTAGGAACTAGGGATTCAGCAATGGGTAGGTTAGCAACTAACTATCCTCCCGGACAGCAGCTCTCAGCGTAATTAAGTGGAATTTTCAAGTAAGGAAGAATGTCCCTTCGCTATTCTTGTAGTTTCAATAATGTTCATTTTAAAAAAGAAATATTTTGGGAGCATTTGAGATCTTGCTCCCCTGAATATGTCATCAAATCGGCTCAGATAAACCCTTATACAAATTTAAAAATATGTATTTCGTTTCATTCTTCTACCTGTCCTTGAGATCTCACTTAATAGTAGGAACCTTTATGGCCAGCCCAGTCTCATTGTTTCATGTGTGTTTCTAGGCATGCATACCGTACATTTTAAATTTCTATTTTATGTAATTCTCATGTCTTCACAAGCAGCTTTTCGGTTTATCTCTGAGTAAAGAATTTCTCATCTCGTTGGCTTCATTCATATTTGTTTAGAATATTTGGATTTGTGCTTATTCAATGATGTGTGAGTTTGAAATGCCAGGGGAAATAATTGAACAATGCAACATACTCAAAGTTTAAACATTTAACTATGTTCCTAATGTTCTATCAGTTGTTAGAAGCCCACTGTGTTGAATCCCAGAAAGTTATCAGGAAGTTCCTGCTTCTTATAGAGTATGCTGGGAATGATTTTTTTAAAGGATTTTATTGCAGAACAGTGTATTTTTCCAGGACCCACAACTCCAAGTCGAGTAGTTGTTCCTATCTAGTTGTGGAGAGCACAACTCAGTGGCTCATGTGGGGATTGAACTTGCAAACCTTGGTGTTGTGAGCACCGGCTCTAACAACCTTAGCTAACTGGCTGCCCCTGGGAATGAATTTTTAAAGCATTGTCTCAACTCATTTCCTTAGAGACCTTTTTCCATTCACATATCATTATCACTGCTTTTCCAAGTTTCTTGTGAGAAAGGAATCTTGAAAGGTATATTTAAAAAAAAAAAAGTATCTAAATTGTCAGATGGAGAGTCTAGACAATTGGAAACTTTGTTTCAATTCTGGATCAGATCAGGAGTCCCCTACCTTTCTGTGGTGATCTATGAAATTATTTTACAAATTTATTCCTTTGTGAAATGAATAAATGTGGGGAGAGGATAAAGGTTTTAGCAATTGCCCTTCAATCACCATGCTGAAAATTCAAGAGGGTATTATGGTGTGGATAAGTCAACTTGCAAAGACATCTGGGAAGAAGTACTACCTGAGCTGCCTTCAACAAAATACATTTTTCTTTTCTTAAAAAGGTTACAGGATACAATCTTATTCAGAAAAAAAGCCCTTCATATTTCTGAAAGCTTCCCAATGTATATTCATATATAAAAGATCAAATTATGCCCTGTGAAATATAACAGATTATTTATTTATTTTTATTGAGCTTATCTTTTCCCAAAATTAATTCACTTCTTTTCTCCATAAAACATCTAATAAGAGCTTGCTTGCCATTGTTGTTCTATGAGCAGGGAACATAATTTGGGAAACTTGCCTTAGGGAAATGCTTGTCATGAAGCCTATGACTTGGAGATTTAAGCTAATAGTTTATAAAGAAATAGGATGGCAGAGACTCCTTTTATTTTATACTTGACTCTAATTTTATACTTGACTCTTGACCAACTAGAACACACAAACACACTACATGCATTTAGAAAGAATGTTTTGTTAAAAACTGCTGTGTCTATACTTAAGCCCAACTCTAGGACAAGGATGATTATGTGGCTCCTTGTTTCTAAAATATAACCCCACTTCTATCAGTCCTAAATATGAATACCTTCTATATCTTTTTAATGCACAGAAAAGAAATCTCATTTAAACTAATATTATTGGATGTAAGTTCACTTTGAAGTATTAATTAATTGTTAAGGAATTCCTTAATTCCAAAGGGGTTCCTTAAATTGAAAAACAGAATGGAACACAGAGTTAGTAAAATCATGAGGGAAGTGAACTATAGTAGGGCTTGAAAGAAGAAATGTTCTCAAGACAGACATGGAAGGACTGCTACAAAGATAAAATTTCCTGAATTGACAATTTGGTCTACCCTACTCTGGCTGTGCTATACAAAATTATTCTCAATACACGTTTCTAAAGTGATTTCCAAAAGGAATGGCCAATTATTATTAAATGGTATTGTGTGATAGACATATCTCATCGCACCCTTGCCAGGTTAAGAATGACAATTCTTTTCATCTTTGCCAGTTTCATGTAGAAATGCTCTCATTACTTTTTTTCATTAGAAGTTCTTTTTGTGAGGATAAATATTTTAAATTTTTCTGTGAATTATATTTCTATCTTCTCATGCAACCTATATTGGCTATATAGGGGCAAATGGTTTAATCTGTAACAATTCTGTCCCCTTATTTCACTTTCATTCTCTCAATTGTTCTGCTTTATGAACATATTCAGTGAGTATAAGATGTAAACAAAACCAATCAATTTGTTGTCTTATCTCAGTAACCCTGGAGTGTGACTTAATGATGAAGTTGCTCAAAACTGTGATGAGAATACACTGAAAGATTGTTTGTACATTCTATTTATCATGCTATTAGTAGTTTGGTTAAATATCATGAATATCAGAAAGAAAACTAAAATGCTTACTATCACGTTTATTAGTTGACACTGTTTAAAAGAGCTAGTTAATGTTTTATACCAAGAAAAGGAAATATGTAGTTATTAGAAACTGGGGATAAACAAGATTACAAGATTATTTTAAAATATAAAGGTATCTGTGTTTAATTATGAGAATCAATGGATTATCCTATATTCTTTGAATATCTTGGATTGTGTGTATTACACAATAAAAAACCTATCTTCCCCACTGAAAAGGTAAAATTTATCCTCCTTATACTGAAATCTAGATGAAACTCAGGCAAATTATTTCACATAGAAAAATAATTCCAATTTCTTGATAGTTAGGGATTATGTGTTCAGTTTTGTTCAAGAAAACTCTCACCAGCAAAAATAATTTTCATATAGCAATTTTTCAGAGTAAACTAAATTTTTAATAATGTGACCAAATTAAAAAAAAAAAACTAAAACGCAAAAACAAGATGGGTAATTAGATACATTTGAAACACCTGTTTTTTAACTGATGCGTAGTTAGATGCATTTGATACACCTGTTTCTTACACTGTGGCCACTTTTTGAATTTGTCTGAATAACCAAAATATTCCATACTAGCTATATGGAAAGACATAAGGGATAAGGAGGGAGAAACTGAAAGGACTGTTGCAACTGGTGAAGGAATATGTGAGGTATGGAAATCAGAAGGCTAGAGATATCTAATGATATTAATGGTTAAATACTATTTACCAGGCTTTGTACTTAAGTGCTTTACATAGAGAGTAGGTTTCAGCCTTTAGAACATGTTTATGGGACAGCCAATGTTTTCCTCCTTGATCATATGAATAAGAACTGAGGCTTAGAGAGATGAAATATCTTTTCTAAGATCAAAAGAGCTTAACAGCGAAGATAGAGTTAGTACATAAACCTATATGATTTAGAAAACTGAAAATTAATTAGTCCTAGTAGCAAATTAATGAATTTACTTACTTATTTAAAGTAACATATGTACCTTTATTTGAATTTAAAAATTAAAACAGTTTGGGCCAGCTGAGTGGCGCATTGGTTAAGAGCTGGTTTTGGGATGCCAGCAGCCCCGGTTCAGATCCCGCATGTGAGGGCCGGTGACGCTGCCTTCCACAGCTAACAGTTCCACCTGGAGCTGGGCTGTGCGAGCCCCCGCGATGGTGTAGGCTGCAGCCCCTGCTGCAGTGGGCTGCCATAGGCTACAGTGAGTGGCCGGCAGCCAGCGTGAGCTGCCAATAGCCGCAGTGAGCGACCATCCAGAGGCCGGCGACAGATCTGCCTCATCCGGGAGACGCGCGGTGGCGATGCCAACATGGGCCTGTGAAGCAGCGTCCTCCACAGCTAGACTGAGGAATGGGAAGACAGCAACTTATCTGTTCCCCTTCCCCGATTCCCCAACGCTGTTCCCCCCCCCAATTCCCCAATAAAATCTTTTAAAAAAATAATAAAAAAATAAAAATTCAAACAGTTTAACAAGGTATAAAACTAAAAACAGCAATTACCCAAAACCTAAAATCCCACACACTAGATGTAATACTCTCAATTTTTACCTTTGTTTTTAGGTCTTTCTAAATAACAAAGGTTGCACCGCAATTTTTTATAAATCAAAGTTACTGGGCTTTAATTTATTATATCACAAGGTATACTCTTCAATGAGCTTATATAAATGCGTACATCCATGTAATCACCACTCTAAACAAGAGATAGACATTATCATCACCCCAGAAAGTTCCCTTGTGCTCTTTCCCTGTTAATCCTTCCATCCACCCTGACACAAGGCACTGATGTACCTTTTATTTTATTTTATTTATTTATTTATTTATTTATTTATTTATTTATTTTATTTTTTAAAGATTTTTTTCATTGGGGAATTGGGGCAGGGAACAGCATTGGGGAATCAGGGAAGGGAAACAGGCAAGTTGTTGTCCTTTAGTTCTTCAGTCTAGTTGTGGAGGACATCGCTTCACTGGCCCATGTTGGTACTGTCATTGGGCTCTTCCCAGGTGAGGCAGTCTCTCGCTGGCCATTGGACGGCCACTCACAGCAGCTCATGGCAGCTCATGACTGTTGCTGTCCAGCCCCACTGCAGTCTACACTGTCAGCGACTCACTGGCAGCCCATCTCCAGGTCAAGCTTTTGTTCACCATCTTAGCTGTAGAGGGCACAGAGTCACTGGCCCTCATGTGGGATCTGAACCTGGGCCCTGCTGTTCAGAGCTGGTGTCCCAAGCAAACTCCTAACCAATGCACGACTTTGTTGGCCCAAGATGTACTTTTTTTTTTTTTTTGAGGGCAGTGTCACTGGCCCTCATATGTGGGACCCGAACCGGGGCCGCTGGCTTCCCAAACCAGCGCTTAACCACCGCGCCACTTGGCCAGCCCCCAAGATGTACTTTTTATCACCATAGATTTACATAAATTACTGTTATCTGTTTAGAACTTCATATCTAGTACATTCTTTTTTGTGTCTGACTTCTTTTAGTTTACCAAAATAATCTTGAGATTCATCCAAGTCATTGCATGCATCAAGATATGGTAGTATCCCATTTTATAGATATACCACGCTTTTTAAAAATGTATTTTCTGTTGATGAATAACTCTGTTGAGTTATTTCCAGTGTTTGGCTATGAAGACTAAATATCCTATGAATATTTATGCACAAGTCTTTGTGTGAACATGTTATTTATCTTTGTAGTGAAATGAGGTAGGTATATGTATCACTTGACAAGAGACTGCCAAAACATTTTTCAATGTAGAACCATTCACAATCTCATAATAGTGTATGAGTGTTCTAGTTCTACGTCCTCACTGACACTTACTTTTGTCAGTATTTTTAATTTTAGCCATTATCTTGAATATGTAGTCATATCTCATTATGGTTTTAATTTACATTTTCTTGAAGAGTAATGATTTTGAGCATCTATTCATGTACTTATTGGTCATTGATATATTTTTTTGCTGTGAAATATCTGTTGAAGTCCTTTGTCTATATATTTTTTTCTTATTATTTTTAAATTATAAGTCATGTATATAGTTTTTATATAGTCAGGCACATTTATTGCAAATATTTTCTCCCAAAGTGTGGTTTGTGTTAGTTTCTAAATTATGTCTTTTGAAGAGAAGTTATTAATTTTGATGAAGTCCAATTCATCAATTTTAATTATATTATTAGTACTTATTGTTTCCTATAGCAGCTGCACCTTTTCACAATCCCATCAACATTGCAATAAGGGCTGCAATTTCTCCATATCCTCACCTACACTTGTCTTTTGTTTTGTTTTGATAGTGCACATCCTAACAGGTTTGAGGTGATATCTCGTGGTTTTGAATTACATTTCCATGATGATTAGTGATGTTAAGCATCTTTTCATATGCTTGTTGCTCATTTTTACATCTTTTTGGGAGAAATGTCTGTTCAAGTCCTTTACTAATTTTAAAATTATTTTTGTTGTTGAATTGTAGGAGTTCTTTGCATATTCTGTATATTAATTCCTTATTCGATGTATTTTCAGTCATTCCATAGTTTGCCTTTTCACTCTGTTGATTGTTTCTTCTGCTATGCAGAAGTATTTAAGTTTGCTGTAGTCCAATATATCTGTTTTTACATTTGTTGGATGCTTTTGGTATCATATTCAAGAAATCATAGCCAAATTCAATGTTATAAAGATTTGCTCTATGTTTTCTTCTAGGATTTTCATAGTTTGAGGTACTACATTTAGGGCTTTAATCTATTTCGAGTTAATTTTTGCCTATAGTGGGAGTAAGTGTCCAACTTAATTCTTTTGCATGTGAGTGTCCATTTTTCCCAGCATCATTTGTTCACAGACTATCCTTTACCCATTGTGCAGCCTTGGCATCCTTGTAAAGGTCATTTGGCTATTTACACAAGGGATTATTTCTGGAGTCTCTATTCTGTTCCATTGGTCTATATGTCAGTCTTTATGTCAGTACCATGCTGTTTTGAATAATGAAGCTTTATAATGGTCTGAAAATAGGATTTGTGAGGCCTCCATGTTTTTTTGTTTTCTTTGTTTGTTTGTTTTTTTCCTTTTAAGATTGTTTTGGCAGTTTGGGTTTCATTGTGACATTGAGCTGTAGAAGTAGAGTAAGTCTCACTTTTCATGTTTTCACTATAGTCTCTCTACCCTCAGCTGAGCTAAGTGTTCTCTGTCCAGGGTCCCTTTGGTTCAACAGAGATTAAATCCTCAGTTTTCTGCTGTGATAAATATAATAAGGGTGGGGATGAGTGATAGTTGCTTTGCTGTGTGGTGTGTGGATAGGGTCTGGGATTTCCAATGATATCCTTTATCACCTTGAAATAAAGACTCAGCAAATCCTCACTGGTTGACCTTTTCTTTCAGCATGAGTGGACTGATTGCTGGGCTGAGGAACAATCGAGACAAAACGAGTATAAGAAAAGTTGAAGCAAGAAAAAATTGATATTGTTGAAAATGAAAGTTATTAACATTGTTAGATTCCTGAAATTTCTAATTGCAATCCATTAGTGATTATGAATATATGATTTTCTCAGAAACTTTTTTTTAAAGAAACATTATGGAATTTATATCTATTGTATAATACTTATAACTCTACTTTTGTAAGCAGAAATATTAGAATTTTAAATGGATAATTACTGAAGTTATTTTGCTTCATTTTTGCATGTATAGAATTCTAAATATCTCTGCCAATAAGATAAGAAATTTAAGAAACTCTTTAGGAGAACAATTTAATTTTCCAAAATAATTTTCCATCATTTTTCTTCTGAGGTTTTTCATGTAGGCTATTTAGATGACTCTTAAAAGTGTGAACAAAAATATTTTGTACCCATGATGCTACAGATTGGCACCTTAAAAAGATAAGAGATATTGCCAAGTCTATCACTAATCAAGTTTGATAACTTACAACCTATACAAACTGTGGGCTGAAAACCACGGCAGTTGTGCTGAGCATTTCTGGGAAGTTACCATCATCCCAGCACCAATTATTAAAACCTCTTACACACATTAAAGCTATAAAGATTAAAAATATAGCACACTTGACATTAAATATGGATGACCTCATGTAATATGCATTATAGACAAAAACAATGTCCTGCCACTTGAGCTTTATCACTACCCTACAGAAAATCCAAAGACGCAGAGTCCCACATCAAAACTCATTTTGGCAAAGACAAGGAACAACTTTGTCATACAAAATAAACACAGATGTTCCACACTTACAAGAGGAGATGGTGCATAGGGGGATGCATGGCTCTGTAAAAGATAATGCCTCCTTACGTATCCTACTGCAGTTTCTTTTGTGGAGGCTGCAAATGTTGTTTACAAGGACTGATTCTTCTGTTTAAAAAAATTTGTTGTTTTTTTTGACGATATCTGTGAACACATTGAACTAGTTCTTTCTGCATGTATGTAGAAGTATATACACATAGTCTGAGGATGTCAACTTGGGTGTTTTTGAGCTACAGAGAACTAAGTTTCACATGCATTTTAGGCAGTACCTTTCTCGTCAGTGACTTATTGATTTCTGTCTGTAAAGTCTAATATTAATAACCATATTAATTATAAGAAGGTCGGTGAAAGGAAAAGTTTCTACCTCTTCCATTAACTGACAGTTAATGCTGGGTGGTTCCAAATGACCAGACAGCTATAACTGACTTCCTTTTGATCCCTTCATTCATTCTCGGCTAATTGAATTAGAGTATCTCTGCTAAACAAACATTCCTGGGACATGAATGTATTTCTCTAGAAACAAAAATAGAGTGGCACAAGGTGAAAAGCACATGTTTGGGGTTTCTGATGTGTGCCCTAGAATTGCATTGATATTCAGTTATTGTTTATTTAAAATACCTACTCAAAATAATTTTCCCTCTTCCCCTATACTTTCATGTGATTGGGAAGAATAGGATAGAGTAGGATTGGAAAGAGAAGGATACGATTTGGGGTTATGGAGATTTTGGCACTATAGAGTTTCTGTGAACACATCTGTTTTGAAATAGTTTTAATCTAAAATATACCTAAAATTCATGGAGAGTAGTGCTAGAAGTCTAACAAAATCTGCCTATGTTCTGCCACCAATATCGACTTGGTTATAATGGGAAATTGATCCTGGTCGTCATATTCTAATTAGTAGGAAAAATATGTAAAAAGCATTATAAGAAATAAGTACCATGTTGAGAATACCAGGAGCCTTGTTCACAATCTTTCACCATCCTATATTATGAATATGCTGCCCTAGGTTTGACAGGCAGAAAATTTCAGACTGTGTCCTGTTTGCCTTTCGTGCTGCAAGTATTTGTGGTCTCTCCTGCTCTCTTTATTGCAATGTGCTTTGCACTTTTCTAACGATGCACCTTTATCAATATTTTGAAAACAGACCCCAAATGTGTATTTATTTATTGCTTTATGGCATATCATAATAATATATATATATATATATATATATATATATATATATATATATATATATATATATAAAAGCATACTCCAAAATAAAAATTAAAAATAGATGAGTCAAGGATAAAATTTAACAACAATTTTAATTTTGTTTCTTATTATTAGTTTAAAAGCCCTCTTGTATTATCATTTTATTTTAGACTAATAGGAGTGAGAGTCATGTGATCAATGTGGTTAAATATGCTTTACAAATCTGGCTTAATCTTTATAATACAGCAATTTAAGGATCTGGTTCTAAGTGCAGTTTACTTCCTTACTTGGTTATGATAACTGCTATTGTTGAAAAGATACATTATGGAAATACAGAGAGAGCCAAATGGGAGGATATTTTTGACTGTGATTAATAAATCATGACACTCATTTTTAAAAGCCCAACCCCCAATTAAATAAAACTATTTTTCTTAAAATTTGACTAATACATTACTATCTTCTTCCTTGACGTCAATCAGTTTTCCTTGCAAACTAATAAGTTGTTAGTCATTAATTTTAACACATTGCTTCAATCCACTATAAATATTATTGTTGAGTTTTTAGCATGTACAGATTTGAAAATCTTATATAGGTTTATTTATTTTGGGCTAAAAATATGACTTAATGTGGTAACATTTCCAAATATCATTTTTCAAGACACCCTCTCTATAGTCCAAGTTACTTTCCCACTTTTATTAAAGTGTTACCTTTACCTTAAAGGGGTATACAGTAGTTCCCCCTTATGCCCAGGGGACATGTTCCAAGACCCACAGTGGATGCCTGAAACCAAGGATCGTACCAAACCCGTTCTAGGCCCAGATCCTGGACAATCGATGCTACCTGAGTGACTGGTTAAATAGCCACAGGCTCCATAACAGCCGAAGGATTTTCCATCATGTAGAAATTTATTAATTAAAATCTCTTTCTCCCCTTCAGGGGCCTTGGGGAAACAGATGATACTCCAGCAAGATTGACAGTCCCAACCAAAGAAGCCAACACGGTCTTCCAGGTGGAGCTTGAGACCCCTTCCTCTCATCTGAGATCAGATAGGGTGCGAGTCCCATGAATCCCCCAATAAGTAGGGACAGCTCTATGCCCCTGCCCAGCAGGAAGCAAATACAGAAGAAAAGACCTCCTGTCCCTCAACTTCCCATAGAGATTTTATGGGGATCACATCTCTCAAGGAGAAAACAAAACAGGCAGTTAGAGGCAGGCACTGTGTTTCTGCTTTCCTGCACGTCCAATACAACCCACAGAATGTGACCGCCAGGAGACCTCCCATCTCCACCCCAAACTTCCTCTTCTCATTGTGTAATTATCTACCCCTATGAGGAAACAAAGGGGTACAAAACACCCAACTAGATTAGACCAGTCACTCACACCTGCTTAAGTAAAGGCCACAACGACATTCATTTCATGTGGGCCTCATTATACCATCATTATACTGTCATACATATGCCTAGAAGTTCATTAATATAATTATAACAGATTAAATTCTGGGAAGGAACATGCACAGTGTAAAAAGGTAAGGTAATAGCCTCTTGTCAATCATAGATGTCAATCAAGTGTTTCCACACCTAGAGAGGAACAGCCCATTCTACAGGAAAAAAAGGGCTAAAAACTCCAAGTCCTGGCCAGTCAGCGCCTTTGGAGCTCCTTCTCTTGCTTGGCCCGCTCCAAACTCTTTGGAGTGGACTATCTCTTCTAATAAACTGCTCTTTCATCACTTTATTTATGTGTCTCATTCAATTCTTTGTTCGAGATGCCAAAAACCTGGACGCTGCACTGGGAAGGACTCGTTCTCTGGTAACATGTAGACTGTGTTTTTTCCTACACATACATACCTTTTCATTTAAAGGAAGCACTTCATGGCTTGTCTCTGGTATCCGAATGTCAACATCACTATTCGTGCATTTTGGAGCCATTGTTAAATAAAATAAGGGTTACTTGAACACAAACATTGTGATACCAGTGGATCTGATAACTGAGATGGCTACTAAGTGACTAATGGGCAGAAAGCATACTCATATAAAATGTGGACAAAGGGATGATTCACATCCTGGATGGAAAAGGGCAGGATGGCATGAAATTTCATCATGCTCCACAGAATGATGCAAATTAAAACTTATGAATCGTTTATTTCTGGAATTTTCCATTTAATATTTTTAGACCTTGGTTGACCTCAGGTAACTGAAACTGGAGAAAGTGAAACCACGGATAAAAGGGACTACTGTATTAATATTTTTCACAAAATATCTGTTAGGTAGCATACTCCTCTCAGCCACTTGTCATAACAGAAAAAGTTAGTAAATATGGAATACTTTCCGTTTCACAAAAGAAAAATGAGTAACCCATTTGAATTCCAATGACTGTTCATACTTTACCACGAGATAATCAGTGAATCTATGTGAGCTAAAAAGGTTCATTTCTTCCTGTTTTATTGTATAATAACTACATTATGAAATACCCTAGTGGTTTTTATATTTCTCATTTCAACTTCTTTTCTTCAATTATTTTCTAAAAATGGTATAATGGTATAATGAATAAATTTCATAAATGGTGGTATTGATTAGTATATGTCCAGAATTCCTCTTTCAATTCCATTTGAAGCAACTGCTCAGAGCTTGGAATTTACGAAGTTGGGCTTATATCAAATAAAGTAATACCTTTGTTTGTGAGCAAACCAAGTCCAGAAACAAACTACTCATACTGCAAGACATCGCTCGTTTACCACGTTAAAATGTATTATTAGAAATGTTTGTTAGTCTTGCGGAACACTCGCAAACTAAGTTACTCGCAATCCAAGGTTTGACTGTATGTATTTGGAAATATATTATTTTTATTTAAAAAGTCATTGCTATTAAAGTACATATCCTCTGACATAGCTTTTCTTAAGTGACTCATAAAAATAGTTAAGTTGTATATTTCAGTTTTGAAGTAGAATCTAGTAAATACCATAAGCTGAGACAAACCTATGGGCAGGAGATTATTGGAAAAGGTAACCTTTCCCTGTACTTTTGACTTCCAGCTCTTTTAGCTCTCTGGTCCTGGGACCTAGGAACAGCTGGGAATGAGTCCTGTGGCTCTGTTAAAGTCCTGCCAGAAAGAATAGTTGGTGGTGAGTTCCCACTCCTCTTTCTTGCTATGCCCCACTCAGGGGCCCTGGAAGGGGCTGACAGCCTTCCAGCTTCTACAACACTAGTTCATGGAGTTAGAGACCTTCTGTGATATTCATGCTCTTCAGGATAATTCAAAAAATGGAATTAAGCCCCATTGATCCAATAAAGAAAAATAACAAACCTTCTAAGTGGTTCAGCAGTCAGAGGGAGGAAAAATAGTCCAAATAATCAGTGTTAGGTCCAACGAAACAGAACAGCTTGGGACACAGAGAAATACATAAATAATTTTTAAATGGAAACAATAGCAAGAGAAGTCAAGGGGATTTGAATGCAGTGCATGCACACGCAAACACAAATGTACACACATGCACACACACACACACACACAAAATTTTCTGAAGTTTAAAAAAAAAAGTCTTAACTAAAAATTCAGTAGATGAAATGAAGTAGAAAATGATTACTGTTGATATTTGTGTTAATCGTGTTATTACCTACAAAGAAAATACCAATATATTTTAAAAAAAAATTATATAGACCACTCTCTGATCATAATTCAATAAAATTAAAAATTAAATAGAGAAAAAGTCTTACGTACATAGTAATTAAGAAATATAGGTAAAGAGCAAATAAAAAATAAAATTTAAATATAAGGAAAATATTAATATTAAAAATTAAAATTAATGTTGGGATGCATACAAAATATCATGGCCAGCCAAAGAACTCCTTAAGTCACTAAACAATACAAGGATTGTGAAAGGACTCTGTTATCTCATTAGACATGTGTTTGGGAACTCAGTTGTTTTCATTAAGTGCTTTAGAAGAATTGATTGATAGAAATTACCAAATGTGTGCAAAGTTTAAGATTCAGATTTTATAATAGATGGCTGAACAACAAACTTTATGAGGATTACAGTGCGTTTTAGACATTGATTCATTTACATCTTGAGTGCCTGCTGTCTGCCAGGTCTAATAGTTAGATTCCAGGGTTATAATAATGTCGCTTCCTGCAAGAGGTGACATTTAGATTACAATAAGAATATTTAAGTTATTGGGCCAGCCAAGTGGCTCAGTTGGTTGAGAGCTTGCTCAAGAGTGCGAGCTCTGAGCCACAGGGCCACCGGTTCGATTCCCACATGGGCCAGTGAGCTGCACCCGAGATGAGCTGCCGCTGAGCTGTCAACAGGTGGCAGGATGGCTCAGCTTGTGAAAGCAAATGCTCCTAACAACAACGTTGCCTGCTCAAGATGGTGGGCTATGCCCATCCGTAACTAAACACTGAACTCGGCACCTTGAGCTGAGCTGCCACCCGGGTGGCTCAGGGGATAGGACATGGGCTCTTAACAACAAGGCTGCCAGTTTGACTCCTGCAGGAGATGGTGGCTACGCCCACTTGCAGCTAATTGAACACAGCACCTTGAGCTGAGTGGCATGATTGGACTTGGAGCTGAGCTTGTTGCGCCCTCCACAACTAAAATTAAAGGACAACAACTTGGCTGTTCCCCTTCCCTAATTCCCCAAAACTGTTCCCCTCCTCTAATTCCCCAATAAAATCTTTAAATATATTTAAGTTATTTTTTCTATGTTTATATTATGTGGATAATAGCATGTAATAGAATAAAAATTGCAAATATAATTGCTATTTAGAAAATATATTATTGGGCACAGGTATATTTATTATTAGAGTAACACTGGGGAAATTTTTTTTTCTAATGATGCCAATATTTAATGCTTCTTAGTTTAGAAAGTCTTTGGAACCATCTTGTTTAATTCTCAAACCAATCTCATTGAGTGGTGATTATTATTCCCACTTATAGATGAAAAAACTGGGTTTTATTTATTTTTTTTAAGAGAGCAGTGTCACTGGCTCTCATATGTGAGATCCAAACCCGGGTCGCTGGTGTCTCAAGCCAGCTCTTAACTACCGTGCCACTCGGCCGGCCCCCGAAAACTGGGTTTTAGATTGTCCTTCAGCAAATCCCTTGTTCTTTGATTCTTTCAGGAACTCTTAAACTCAATCTTCCCCTATATATTCATTGAACTTTGTATACATCAGCTTTGCAGTAATTATGGTACTGTGTTTGAAAAAGTGTGCTTATATGTCTAGTGGGCAAAATCACATCAATTATCCTTTTCCATTTTCTCAACTTCACAATCAATCTCTCAGTTGAAAAGCTCTGTCAATTTATCTATGAAGCATACTTTGAATCCATCCTCGCTTTTACTTCTTTAGTCTAAGCCACCATTACCTCTCATCTGGACTGGTATCATAGCCTCCTAACTGTTGTCCCTGCTCCACTCAGTCTGAACCCCTTAGAGAAGTTTATTGATCTAGTAGAGTATAAACAAAATCATGCCACTCATTAGCCAATGGCTTCCCATATTCTTGGAATATAATTCAAACTCCTTACCCTGGTTTACAAAGTCCTATGTTACTTGGCCTCTTTTTACTGTATCCCAGAATTTGTGGCCTTCTTTTAGTTGCTTGAATATACCCATCTTGACACATCACCACCTTAGACAGTCCTTCCCTAGTAGAAGAAATAATACAAATATATAATACATAAATTTATAAATAAATAATAACACAAAAAAATAATAACCTAGTAGAAAAAAAATAACACAAACAATAAGCCCCAGGAATAGAGCAGCTAGATAAAAATGCAAGAATAAACAATGTTTAAAATTTCTCCAGAGAATATATAATTAAAGCATAGGCCAAAAATTGATAATGGTTGTTAAATTTTGACTCAGTAGTTCTGGAGGATGGCCTGGGTTTTTAAAAACTTAGTTGGGCTGGCTGAGTAGTGCATTGGTTAAGATTTGGCTTGGGACGCCAGCTCTGAGCAGCAGGGCCCTGGTTCGGATCCCACATGAAGGCCAGTGATGCTGCACCCTCTACAGCTAAGATGGTAAACAAGGAGCTGGGCTGCCATGAGTCACCGGCGTAGGCTTCAGTGGAGCTGTAGTGGGCTGCTGTAAGCTACCGTGAGCAGCTGGCAGCCCGGTGTGAGCTGCCAAGAGCTGCCATGAGTGGCCGTCCAGTGGCTGGTGACCAATCTGCCTCACCCGGG